>CP136059.1:532217102-532857410 GCA_032464435.1 Aegilops umbellulata
ATACCCTGATGCTACTAGGAGTACTAGTAAAGTACACATTCACATAATGTATATCCAATATACTTCTATCGACGGCCTTCTCATCTACCAAGTATCTAGGGTAATTCTGCTCCAGTGGCTGTTCCCCTTATTACAGAAGCACTCAGTCTCGGGTTTGGGTTCAACCTTGGGTTTCTCCACTAGAGCAGCAGCTGATTTGCAGTTTCATGAAGTATCCCTTCTTGCCCTTGCCCTTCTTGAAACTAGCGGTTTCACTAACCATCAACAATTGATGCTCCTTCTTGATTTCTACTTTCGCGGTGTCATACATCGCGAATATTTCAAGGATCATCATATCTATCCCTGATATATTATAGTTCATCACGAAGCTCTAGCAGCTTGGTGGCAATGACTTTGGAGAAACATCACTATCTTATCTGGAAGATCAACTCCCACTCGATTCAAGTGATTGTTGTACTCAGACAATCTGAGCACAAGCTCAACGATTGAGCTTTTCTCCCTTAGTTTGCAGGCCAAGAAAATCGTCGGAGGTCTTATACCTCTTGACGTGGGCACGAGCCTGAAATCCCAATTTCTGCCCTCGAAACATCTCATATGTTCCGCGACATTTCAAAAATGTCTTCGGTGCCTCAATTCTAAACCATTTAACATTACGGAACTATCACGTAGTTACCTAAACGTGTATGTCCGATGTTCGCAACATCCACAAACGACGTTTGGGGTTCAGCGCACTGAGCGGTGCATTAAGGACATAAGCCTTCTACTGTCCGCATAGTTGCTACTGTCAACTTTCAACTATATTTTCTCTAGGAACGTATCTTACTCAGTAGAACTAAAGCACGAGCTTACGACATAATTTGTGAAGTTCTTTTGACTATGTTCAGGATAAACAAGTTCATCTTATGAACTCCCACTCAGATAGACATCCCTCTAGTCATCTAAGTGATTACATGATCCGAGTCAACTAGGCCGTGTCCAATCATCACGTGAGACGGACTAGTCATCATCGGTGAACATCTTCATGTTGATCGTATCTACCATACGACTCATGCTCGACCTTTCGGTCTCTGTGTTCCGAGGCCATGTCTGTACATGCTAGGCTCGTCAAGTTAACCCTAAGTGTTTTGCATGTGTAAAACTGTCTTACACCCGTTGTATGTGAACGTAAGGATCTATCACACCCGATCATCACGTGGTGCTTCGAAACGACGAACTTTAGCAACGGTGCACAGTTAGGGGAGAACACTTCTTGAAATTTTAATGAGGGATCATCTTATTTACTACCGTTGTTCTAAGCAAATAAGATGTAATAACATGATAAACATCACATGCAATCAAATAGTGACATGATATGGCCATCATCACTTTGCTCTGATCTCCATCTTCGGGGCTCCATGATCATCATCGTCACCGGCATGACACCATGATCTCCATCATCATGATCTCCATCATCGTGTCTTCATGAAGTTGTCTCGCCAACTATTACTTCTACTACTATGGCTAACGGTTAGCAATAAAGTAAAGTAATTACATGACGTTTATGTTGACACGCAGGTCATAAATAGATTAAAGACAAGTCCTATGGCTCCTGCCGGTTGTCATACTCATCGACATGCAAGTCGTGATTCCTATTACAAGAACATGATCATCTCATACATCACATATATCATACATCACATCCTTTGGCCATATCACATCACATAGCATACCCTGCAAAAACAAGTTAGACGTCCTCTAATTGTTGTTTGCATGTTTTACGTGGCTGCTATGGGTTTCTAGCAAGAACGTTTCTTATCTACGCAAAACCACAACGTGATATGCCAATTGCTATTTACCCTTCATAAGGACCCTTTTCATCGAATCCGTTCCGACTAAAGTGGGAGAGACAGACACCCGCCAGCCACCTTATGCAACTAGTGCATGTCAGTCGGTGGAACCGGTCTCACGTAAGCGTACGTGTAAGGTTGGTCCGGGCCGCTTCATCCCACAATACCGTCGAAACAAGATTGGACTAGTAACGGTAAGCATATTGAACAAAATCAATGCCCACAACTACTTTGTGTTCTACTCGTGCATAGAATCTACGCAATAGACCTAGCTCATGATGCCACTATTGGGGAACGTAGCAGAAATTCAAAATTTTCCTACGTGTCACCAAGATCTATCTATGGAGAGACCAGCAACGAGGTGAAGAAGAGTGCATCTACATACCCTTGTAGATCGCTAAGCGGAAGCGTTCAAGTGAACGGGGTTGATGGAGTCGTACTCGCCGTGATTCAAATCACCGATGATCCTAGTGCCGAACGGACGGCACCTCCGCGTTCAACACACGTACAGCCCGGTGACGTCTCCCATGCCTTGATCCAGCAAGGAGAGAGGGAGAGGTTGAGGAAGACTCCATCCAGCAGCAGCACAACGGCGTGGTGGTGGTGGAGGAGCGTGGTGATCCAGCAGGGCTTCGCCAAGCTCTACGAGATATGAGGAGGAGAGAGGTAGGGCTGCACCAACAGGGAGAGATCAAATCGTGTGTTTTTGGCAGCCCCTAGGCTCATATATATAGGGGAAGGGGAGGAGAGTGCGCCCCCTCTAGGGTTCCCACCCCTAGAGGGGCGGCAGCCCTAGATGGGTCTTGGGGTGGCGGCCAAGAGGGGAAGGGGAGAGGGAGGCGCACCAGTATGGGCCTTAGGGCCCATCTGCCCTAGGGTTTGCCCCCTTCTCCTCTCCCTTGCGCCTTGGTCCCTTGTGGGGGGGCGCACCAGCCCACCTGGGGCTGGTCCCCTCCCACACTTGGCCCATGCAGCCCTCCGGGGCTTGTGGCCCCACTTGGTGGACCCCCGGACACCTCCGGTGGTCCCGGTACACAACCGGTGATGCCCAGAACACTTCTGGTGGCCAAAACCATACTTCCTATATAGAAATATTTACCTCCGGACCATTCCGGAACTCCTCGTGACGTCCGGGATCTCATCCGGGACTCCGAACAACATTCGGTAACCACATACAAACTTCCTTTATAACCCTAGCGTCACCGAACCTTAAGTGTGTAGACCCTACGGGTTCGGGAAGCATGCAGAATGACCGAGACGTTCTCCGGTCAATAACCAACAGCGGGATCTGGATACCCATGTTGGCTCCCACATGTTCCACGATGAACTCATCGGATGAACCACGATGTCGAGGATTCGATCAATCCCGTATACAATTCCCTTTGTCTAGCGGTATTGTACTTGCCCGAGATTCGATCGTCGGTATCCCTATACCTTGTTCAATCTTGTTACCGGCAAGTCTCTTTACTCGTTCCGTAACACATCATCCCGTGATCAACTCCTTGATCACATTGTGCACATTATGATGATGTCCTACCGAGTGGGCCTAGAGATACCTCTCCGTTTACACGGAGTGACAAATCCCAGTCTCGATTCGTGCCAACCCAACAGACACTTTCGGAGATACCTGTAGTGTACCTTTATAGTCACCCAGTTACGTTGTGACGTTTGGCACACCCAAAGCATTCCTACGGTATCCGGGAGTTGCACAATCTCATGGTCTAAGGAAATGATACTTGACATTAGAAAAGTTTTAGCATACGAACTACACGATCTTTGTGCTAGGCTTAGGATTGGGTCTTGTCCATCACATCATTCTTCTAATGATGTGATCCCGTTATCAATGACATCCAATGTCCATGGTCAGGAAACCGTAACCATCTATTGATCAACGAGCTAGTCAACTAGAGGCTTACTAGGGACATGGTGTTGTCTATGTATCCACACATGTATCTGAGTTTCCTATCAATACAATTCTAGCATGGATAATAAACGATTTATCATGAACAAGGAAATATAATAATAACCTATTTATTATTGCCTCTAGGGCATATTTCCAACAGAAGCGTCTGAAGACATCTTGCACTCAGTCTTGTAGAGAATTATGTGCACCCATGTATATCTTGAGTAATCTTCAACAATGACGAAGCCATAGAGACAGGCAGTTGTTGTGAGGGTAGAGTAGTGAGTAGGGCCAAATAAGTCCATGTGTAGCAGCTCGAAGGGTTGAGATGTAGTCATGATTGTCTTCGAGGGATGCTTGGCCCTTGTCATCTTTCCAGCTTCACAGGCACCGCACAAATGATCCTTCTTGAACTTGATGCCCTCGATGCCTATGACATGCTTCTTCTTGGCGAGAGTGTGTAAGTTCCTCATGCCAGCATGCCCCAGCCTCCGATGCCAGAGCCAGCATTCTGAAGCTTTTGCAAGAAGACATACGGCAAGCTATGGACCTGCTGAGGAATCTACCATGTATAGATCATCTTTCCGGTACCCTTCAAAGACTAGAGACTTGTCAGATTCCATTAGTACAAGGCAACAATATTTTCCGAATAGCACAATCATGTTCAAGTCACAAAAGCATTGAGACAGACATTAAGTTGAAACCAAGGGATTCAACAAGCATCACTTTATCCATGTGCTGATCCTTTGAGATTGCAACTCTACCTAGACCCAATACCTTGCTTTTACCAGTGTCAGCAAATGTGATGTGACTCTTGTCAGATGGACGTAAGGTTGAGTCCATGAGAAGACTTCGATCACCAGTCATATGATTAGTGCATCCGCTGTCCATAATCCATTCTGAAGCATGAGGTGTCATACCCTACAGTACAGTCAGGGGGATAGGCCTCATCAAGAGATGTGTGAAGCATAAACATTTGACGGGCAAGAGGATTATTAAAGCTCAGATCAAGATTAGGACTGATAGGATGAATGGCAAACGATTCAGGAACAAAATACATAGTGAGACCATTTGGGCATTTGATCTTGCGCCCTACAAGATGTTTTAGGTCCCCGGCAATAGCATCAGACGCCTTTGATTTTCGGCTGGAGACCTTTTCCTGCAAAAGAAAGTTAATTCTTCTTAACCACCCACATCTTCAGGGGTGGCTTAGAAGCAATGAGTCTAAGTGCAGCATCTAAGAACTTCGGCTTTGGAGCCCTAGCAAATAGCCTTGCAGGAGATGAATGGTACTCATATGAATAAGCAGAAAAGTTCTTAGTTCTATGAACATAGCGGTTTGAAGACACATGCTCATATTCATAAGTTTGAGTATGGTTTCCTTGCAAAACATTGGTGTTAGGGTGACTCAGGTGAGTCCTCTGTCTGTATGAAGCCTTTGGACCATATGAAGCCTTAGGTCTGGGGTTTGTCTTCTTCCCAGGTGGTGTCATGATGACATTCACCGGAAGATTCTCAAGACAGCTTTTGGGAACCCAGATCTTCTTCATAGGTGGTTCATTCCTGCAGTTAGTACCGATATACCTGGCAAAGACTTCACCATTCTGATTCTTGAACAGTTTATAGTTTGCATCAAAGGATTCATGAATGACAATAGGGTTAGCACAGGTAAAGCCAGATAAGGTGGATGGATCCACTGAAGGTCCCTTTGCAGCAACCCATGTGGTTTTGGGGTACTGCTTAGGCTTCCAGTAGGAACCATCAACATTCATTTTCCTCTCGAACCCAACACCCTCTTTCCTAGGGTTTTGGTTCAGAATCTGCTTTTTGAGGACATCGCACGGTGTCTGATGCCCTTTCAGACTTTTATACATCCCTGTTTCAAGCAATGTCTTCAACCTAGCATTTTCATCAGCAATAGTAGTGGTATCCTCCGCAGAGGGGTTAGTTACCACATCAGTAGTTGAAGACAATGCAACAGTAGCAGCAGTAGAACATTCAGCAACAGAGGTAGCGTTGTCACGCTCAAGGCATTTTAGACATGGTGGTTCAAATCCATCCTGAGCGGGACTGATCTATTGAGCGCGAAGTGACTCATTCTCTTTTTGAAGATCTTCATGAGCCGCTCTCAATTTCTCAAGCTCTTGCTTCCTTTGAAGATAATCATAGGAGAGCTTTTCATGAGTGGTTGAGAGCGTTTCATGACGACTTTCAAGTTCTTGGTACTTAGCATGAAGATTTTTTATGTCTTCAACTAAGGACTGTGAACGGGTCATTTCCGCGTCCAACAGGTCATCGCTTTTTTCTAACATTTTTTGAGTATGTTCCATAGCTTTTTGTTGTTCAGTTGCAATTTTAGCAAGTGTTTTGTAGCTGGGTTTGGATTCACAATCAGAGTCATCTTCACTTGGTGTTTGAAAGTAAGCATCACGTGATTTTACCTTGGCACCACGTGCCATGAAGCAGTAGGTGGGAGCAGGGTCGTCCTTGTCATTAGCTTCAGCGTTGGTGTGGAAGTCATTGTCTTCAATGTTGGAGATGGACTTGGCAACGTAGGCTATGGCTAGAGCCAGACTTGCAACACCAGGGTCGGACTCCTCCTCAGACTCCACCTCCGCATCCTCAGAAGCAGACTCCTCCTCTGAATCCATCTCCTTGCCAACAAAAGCACGAGCCTTGCCAGATGAGCTCTTCTTATGAGATGAGGACTTGGAAGAAGACTTTGAAGATTTCTTCTTCTTCTTGTCATCAGAATCATATTCCTTGCTCTTCTTCTTCTTCTTCTTCTCATTGTCCCATTGTGGACACTCAGAGATATAGTGTCCAGGTTTCTTGCACTTGTGACATGTTCTCTTCTTGTAGTCATGAGTGGAAGCTTCATCATTTCTTGAGCTGGATCGCGAAGACTTTCTAAAGCCCTTCTTCTTAGTGAACTTCTGGAACTTCTTCACAAGCATGGCAAGTTCCTTTCCAATGTCTTCAGGATCATCAGAACTGCAGTCAGATTCTTCTTCAGATGAGGAAACAACTTTTGCCTTCAAAGCGCGAGTTCGGCCATAGTTGGGACCATAGATATCTCATTTCTCAGATAACTGGAACTCATGTGTGTTGAGCCTCTCAAGTATATCAGACGGATCGAGTGTCTTGAAGTCAGGGCGTTCTTTATCATGAGGGCAAGGGTGTCAAAGGAGCTGTCAAGTGATCTCAGTAGTGTCTTGACGATTTCATGCTTGGTAATCTCAGTGGCGCCGAGAGCACGAAGCTCATTTGTGATGTCGGTGAGGCGATCAAACGTGAGCTGGACATTTTCATTGTCGTTTCTCTTGAAGCGGTTGAAGAGGTTGCGAAGAACACTAATCATTTGATCTCTCTGGGTTGAGACGCCTTTGTTGACCTTGGACAGCCAGTCCCAGACTAGGTTCGACGTTTCCAGAGCACTCACACGGCCATACTATCCTTTGGTCAGATGATCACAGATGATGTTCTTGGCAGTAGAATCTAGTTGAATGAACTTCTTGACATCAGCAGGAGTGACACCTTCACCAGTCTTGGGCACGCCGTTCTTGACGACATACCAGAGGTCGACATCAATGGCTTCAAGATGCATGCGCATCTTATTCTTCCAGTAGGGATATTCAGTTCCATCGAAGACGGGGCAAGCAGCGGAGATTTTGATTATCCCTACAGTCGACATAGCTAAAACTCCAGGTGGTTAAACCGAATCACACAGAACAAGGGAGTACCTTGCTCTGATACCAATTGAAAGTGCTAGTTATCGACTAGAGGGGGGTGAATAGGCGATTTTTATGAAAGTCTTCAAAACGCGGAAGTTTCGAAGACAAACAATAGAAATGACCCTATCGATATGCAGCGGAAGATAAACTACATTAAGCAAGCCATAGTCAAGTATGCAATAACGTGAGAGTACGAAGACTAATAGCAGCTAGGTAGTAAGGATCAGGATGAAAGATGGTATGAAGCCAAACTATGAAAATAATCCGACAGTGAAGACAAATAGGTAAGGCAACCAAGCAATGACTTCACGAAGACAAACTCTAAATAAGAGAGGGAGAGGATAGAACCAGTCACTTGTTGAGGACACAGGATTTGTTGGACCAGTCCAGTTGCTGTGACAACTGTATGTCTGGTTAGGGAGGCTGAGATTCAACTCAGAAGACCGCGTCTTCACCTTATTCCCCTTGAGCTAAGGACACCCAGTCCTCGCCCAATTACTCTGGTAAGTCTTCAAGGTAGACTTCCAAACCTTCACAGACTTCGTTCACCGGCGATCCACAATGACTCTTGGATGCTCAGAACGCGACGCCTAACCGGCTGGAGGATTCACAGTCCTCAAGTGTAATAAGTCTTCAGGTCACGCAGACAGAAAGACTTCAGTGATGCCTAACACTCTTTGGCACTGGGTGTTTGGGCCTTGTCCTTGCAAGGATTTCTCTCTCTCAAAGGCTTCGGAGGTGGGTTGCTCTCAAACGACAAAAGTCGTGCACTAACTCTGAGCAGCCACCAATTTATGATGTAGGGGGTGTGCTATTTATAGCCACTAGGCAACCCGACCTGATATGTTCGAAATGACCCTGGGTCACTAAGGAACTGACACGTGTTCCAACGGTCAGATTTCAAACACACACGGCAACTTTACTTGGGCTACAAGCAAAGCTGACTTATCCAGCTCTGGATAAGATTTGCTCTCATTGTCTTCGCTCGAAGACATAGGATTTGGGTTGAGCATCACTTCAGTCACTCTGACTTTGTTCACTCGGTGGTTCCTATGACTCAACAAAGAAGAAAAGGAAACAACGAAACGACTAAGTCTTCGTGCTCCATAGTCTTCACTCAATGTCTTCTCATGTCATAGTCTTCAATATGAATATCTTCACATACCACCATTGTCGTCAATGTCTTCATACATTTTTAGGGGTCATCTCCGATAGGTAAACCGAATCAATGAGGGACTACTACCTGTGTTATCCTGCAATTCTCACAAACACATTAGTCCCCCAACCAAATTTGTCGTCAATACTCCAAAACCAACAAGGGGTGGCACTAGATGCACTTACAACAAGAAGACTTTGTACTTGATAGGAATAATAGAGTCCCCCCATATCCATGATACAGGAGCCCAAAGAACTCCTCCGAAGGTGAGAAACTTGTAGAAGTAGCGCGTACTTAAGCTGTTGCCTTCAAGCGAGGGGACCCGTGCATCCAGGCTTGAACTGTCCTGGGCGATATCCACGACGAGCTGGTTTAGCAGTTGCAGTTCTTGGGTGGCTGTCTGTGAGAGAGGTTTGGGTGCAGCTGCACACTCCAGCCCCCTTCTGTAAACTGAGATTGAACAGAGCAATCCTGATTGCGAGCGAAGGAGAACAGAACTGGGAAGACCTGCCTCAATCTACCAGCTACCAACCAGTGGTCGTGCCAGAAAGAAACATGCCTGCCACTGCCAATAGAGCAGCGTGAGGAAGAAATGACCATAGGGATGCAACTCTTGAAACCCTTCCACATAGCAGTATGCCAGTATCTTTGTTATGTCCCTTAAGAGGGTGATTCATTTTCTAAAAATCCTAAGATTTTACTGTCGTACAGCAGTTTGAACAGAGTCCAGTTTGCATATTTAAGAACTCCACGCACAATTCAGAACGTTACATACATAGCGCATAACAAAATTGCGCAAGCTCATTCAGACTGCTAATTTGCTAAAGCAGAGTCAAATGTGGGTCTGACTAATAGAAGATGCTACTCAGTCCGTTGGTGCGGGTTGTTAGCTGCCTGTGCCCATTGGGGAGGGGCGTCCTCGTCGACTCGCCCTCAACATTAATTCTTCTTTGGCCTTGACATCGTCTTCATTGGCTCCTGGCGCTGGGAGCATTGCCAATCTCCTTGCTGGGAGACCTTTGTCCTGCCTTCTGTGGCGGCCGACTACGGTGAGGGCAAAGCAGAGGCGCAGGAAGCCTGAAGCTTTCCTTCAGTCATGTTCAAGATAAAAAAATTCCTTGAAAATGTAAGAACTATATCTAGAGTAAAATGCATATTGCGCCCTTATTCTTGGTCGCCATGCTCGGAAAGTGCACCGACACGGCCTTGATACCGGCGAATATGGTCCATATATGGCCGTGAGCTCGGTATGGCGCATGAATACGGTTTGCAACTTTGCATAATAAATGAGATAATAACACTTCAAGCTGTAGTCTACTTTCTCTGCACTTGAGAATCGCTCTACAAGCTGTAGTCTGAAGGAGGCAAAACAAGTTGCCCATGTCAGACTGATCGATTGGGTTGCCAGATTATTCTCACAGGCCTGCACATACCTACGCACCAACTGATTCAGTAAGCGCTCTGTTTTTTGCAGACTGAAACAGTTTAGTTGGACGGCCTTCAGTTATAGGACGATGCCATTGCCAAGGTATTTATTTACTCGAGCAGAAAACCACCAACTAGGAAATACAGAAGGAATCCAACACACACAATATGTTGCTCAGACGCAAACAGCATTGTCGTTGATTCTTCTACCTATGAACTTTTATTTACTTCTGACATTATTTTTGCCTGTGAACTACTCCACATTGCAAGGGTTCGAGCATCAAACAGGAGATGCCTACAAGATCTGCTTCTGCTCTTCCAGTTGAACCGACGGCGAGGCATGCACGGACGGGGAGCACGCTTCCATTCCTGGTGCTGCACGGCGAGTCTGACTGAATCCTTCCCGCTCCGAGCAACGGGGGATACGACCAGAGCAGAAACGCATGCGTGCTTGGTGGCGGCGGATATCGCCTACCTTGTGGCTGGCGGTCTCTTGGGGTGCGCGCGAAAATCTCACTCTGAAGACAGACACTGTGATCTGAAAGTCGACAGTAAACGGTCCAGTCTTTCAACGGCTCCGATGCTCTCGGTCTCGGACAAAAGATGAAGATCTACGGTTTCAGTTCGAAGCGTTTATTGCCATTGACAATTTTTTATCTTAATAAAAATAATAGAATTATATTAGCAGAGTGAGTTAACTCGTCGCACCATATAGGCCAATTGCTGATGTAAAAAAAAGTGTAGGCTAGCAATTGTCGTGAATGAGAAGTAAGAAAAAGGAGACGAATTACTTCAGGTCTTAAGTACATTCGCTTTTCTACCTAGTTCTTTTTTTTTTTGCGGGGGCTTTTCTACCTAGTTCTACCTAGCTACCAAAACAAGAAGTGTCATGTGTGTGTGTGTTGGTGTGTGTGTGGGGGGGGGGGGGGGGGCATCAAGAAGACAACGAATCGACTGGATTTGGTCGAAAAATCAAATAGAGAGATGTATCTTTCTTTTTCATATAGGGCTTTTTAGAATGAGCGTGCAATTTATTCCATTACAACCATTTTCCATGGGTGTGAAATATGTGAAGCAATGTTCCTGCTTGGAAAGTTGGAAAACGCGATATTGGGTCAAAATGGGATTAAAATACCACTCCAAAAAAAAAGCGCAACTGAAAAAGAAAAATATTTGGAAGGTCAGTACCGTGTTGTCTTGAATCTGCCAAATTCTCCTCTAGCTTCATCGTCTCCTCTAACTGAAAAAGAAAAATATTTGGAAGATCAGTACCATGTTGAAAAATATTGGGATGATGCCGCTTGCTCGTGTGCGTCGCCATCGTCATCGTTGCCTACATCAGACATGTCGAGCGTCGAGGTAGTCACTCTCACGGCAACCACGCGGAAGATGATGAACGTGTCAAAGACAACCTCGCCGAGAGGAGTAAGTACCACCATGAACGAGGGTGAAGGATCTGGCCATGGTGGTGCTCCATGGCCCCGATTCTCGTTGCCGCCATCCTAGCTTCCCACCTCCGATGCCCTTGACTACCCGACCATCCCCTCCTTCATTATGTCTTCTTGGCTGCGCAAGACATCACCCCCACACACATGAGAAAAGTTGCCGCAGGCCGCCTCCACCCTGCTACCGCCGGCTTCACCTTGTTGCCTCAACCGATTTTCCGGGCTTCTCCACATAAAGCCTCCCCAACATCCCTATACCATGACGTTGCACATTCGCTTTTCTACCTAGTTCTACTAGTGAAGAAGTAACTTGCTACCCAAACAACAATCTACAGATGGAAAAGAAAATCACTTACATTATTTGTGCTTAACAATCTTTAGTAGATTCTCCTTTGCCATGACAACAAATCTACGAGGACCCGATTTGCCAAGTTCTAGGCTAGTAGATATGTGTGCTGCTTTTGTTGTTGGCTTGCAATTTCTCTAGCTCAAGCGCTGAACATAATTCATGTCTTCTTCTATTTTTTTCCTTATTATAAATTTCTACTAGTTTTGTTTTCTAAGCAAAATCTTACTGTTAGTTTATCTGAATTGAATGCCTGAATTAGTTACCTCCCTGATCCCTGTTGTTCACTATTCAGCTCCTTCTACAAACTGGATGAGATTCTTGGTTTGGCCTGCCTTTGATATTTATAGTTGTGCATGAAACTTGAAGTGTAATACTTCAGAACATCATCTGCTTGAACCATTGCCTCATACTCTCACCTTCTGAATTGCAGAGACACCTCCCCATCGGCAGTCGAGATGGATTTCGTCAATTGTTACGAGGGGTGCTGGTGCAAGATGGTACGGGTGGCACAAGTGCAAAGCAGAGCCGGAGCCAGAGCCAAAGTGAGAGGCAGTGCAGCCAAGGTGCATGCTGCTGCGTGAACACCAAATGCCTCGATGTGTATGCACAGACAGACCCACTGAATTATCTGAACCAGACCCATCGAATCAACTAGTCTATCTTTATACTGATTTTCCCAAGAGAAAGTTGGGCGCTGGTGCTTTAGCTAATGGCAACACGTACCATTGCACGGTATACTGATGCTTGACATGTACTAGCAGCGTGACGCTGCGTTCTCTTCTGCACGCACAGTCTTTCGTCATGTGCTCTCGTTGCATCTATCGTCTTCTTCCATGATCCTGACCGAGGCTAGCTGGTTCTTCTTGTTCTGAAGCGCAAGACCGGGTGCACCTTAAACTGCATTGCCGTAATTTCTTTGGGACCAGAGAAGAGGGTGAGTACGCCACTTTCTCCTCTTTCATGTGTGTCTGCCTGCATGATCGACCAAACTCGTGCAATTTAAATCTCTCCGTTGCTCTGCATTTAGAAAGCAGCTGTTGATCGACCAAACTCGTGCAATTTAAATCTTTCTTCATTTGAAAGCCATGCATGGTTCTTCTTTCTCTGGTGATCCTGACTGAGGCTAGCTGACTCTTCTTGATCTTCCTAGAGCACGGGGTCGGGTGCACCTCATGTTGCAAGATTCGAGGTGAGTTTGCGCATCCGCTTATCTGTGCAGTTCGCCGAGAGAAATCAAAGTTCAGTGTGTGTCTGTTCAGAGTTGGTAACCCTGGTGATCTGCTCCTTTTGTTCTGCAGTGATGACAGTAGGCTTCAGACATACCAGAGCATGATGCAAGTCGCCTTACATACTTACCATCCTCAAGACAGTGCCCACTCTCCTCCTGTTCGGATATCCCACTGTAAACACAACCAGATTCCTGTATGTTCCTTGTAATGATTACTCCAAGCAAGCACGGCGAGAGCTCCATGATCCTCCGGACATCCTCGGCGTCGCAAACTTCGCCTCAGATGCTTCAGTTGACCTAGATCTGATCAGAGCAATACACCTGAGAACATACATACGTACAGCATAATAGTTGCCGTCCATATACTGCCTGGAAAGGGGTGCTTCAGTTCCTTCTTACAAAGCTTTTTCTCTGATATTCTAGGAAGATTGTGACAAAGTCTTTGAAACCCAAAAGTCTGGGGTTGATGAGAGGACTGGTGGCATGAATAGTATGCTCTGTATAGATGGTTATTTTTTGCATTACAAAACAAGCACTGGTTACATTACATAATTCTGATAAATATGCTCTCACACCTTCACCAGTTTACTACACAGCACTCATGGTTGCTTGCTTAGAGCAACAGCAACAATGGCAGCCTGTAGAGATCAGGGGCATGTGATGCTGTCACAAGCTACCAAACCAGCATTCACCTCTCTATAGTAAGTTTACACTCTGCTATATGCTGCTACTAGGGAAGCCACCGCGCCGCGCGTGCACACGCAGAATGACAGAAGCGCTGCTCTCTTTAACGAGATCGGTCGACGCTGAGCCGCGAGCTGAGCCACCTGCAGACGTCGTCCATCTCTTCGGGGATGGTGTAGTGGCCCAACCTGCGTAAATAAACCATGTTTACTGTTCTGACTTCTGAGGAAGGAAGAACAGAGGAAGAGCTTTGTCAGGGGAGGTGTAAGATGCGTACCCGTTGTAGGTCTTGAAAGTCAGATACGAGAACCCCGAGGACCGCAGGAACTCCGTCGACCGCTCTCCGTTCCTGTAGGGGACAACCTCGTCCGCTGCACGAGTAGAGGTCACCACACATAATTCAGTGACACCATGTAATACATCTTTGAATCAGCAGCTAGCCTGTAGGTTTGTTTGTTTGTTACCTCTGCCATGGCTGAGCAGGATAGGCAGGGAGGCGGCTCTTCTTGCTGCCATGTGTGAGCCCTCCATCTTGCCCCTCAGTGTCCTGAATTCACCAAGATCATCAGGGTTTGTTTAGGAATTAGGAGCAAAAGGTGCCTGGTTCCGTGGCAGATGACTGACTGACTGACCTTGAGCAAGGGAGCCAGCCGCTCAAGCTGACGACCGCGCTGAGAGTGATCGGGTAGGGGGTGCCGCTGCTGAATTTGCCATGCGCGTAGCATGCAGCCGAGTGCAGGGCAGCTGCTGCACCCATGCTGAAACCGCCGATCCCAAGCTTCACTGCATCCACAAATTGTGAACAATCAGTTAGTCATATACTTCCATAGTTCTGACACATGTGTTCAGTTGCACTCTAATGAACCAGCAGGACCACAATAGTAGGCTTTGAGATTCTTGTGCGTGTTCTTAGAGATAGAAAAAGAACACTGGGCCTAGCACTTAAATAACACCTTAGCATATTATTGTCTTAAAGATGAAGTATTTTGATCCTGAAGTTAGTAATTAGTACCATCAGAAGGCTCGGACGACAGTAGGTTCGCTATGTGTGCAGCTGAAGCATCCAGCCCCTCGATGTCGTCACGACCATCGACCGAAGTGTCATCAACGTCAAACCCTGTTTCAATTCAGTAAAAAATGGTGTTTAGCAAGTTTTCAAAATTCACCGCTCTGACAGAATTTCACATGAATTTCATAGAAACATGATTCAGTTCCCATATCATTCATGAAAAGTTCCCGCATACGAAGCAGGGCCTCAAAACCATGCAGCAAAGTTCCAAGCAAGAAGAAACTCACATGCAGTGCAGGGGAACCCGCCAAAAGCCGCGACGGGCCGGGTCGCTGCGGTGGGGCATATCCACTTGATCTACATGAGCAAGTGGCTCCAAGGTGAATAAAAAAACTTGGTTGCAACAGAACTAGTCTCTGAACACGACAGGTTACACTACTGCACTTTGTAATCACAGAATATTCTGTTTTAAGTTGGGCAATAAGAGTGCTCCAAGTACAAAAATGGATGCTTACATTGGGCAAGGGAAGAGCATCCAGCAGCTGGGACCAGCTGAAAATGACAGAATGGACAAAAGAAGTTAGCTCTCTGCATCAGGAACAGAATTGCAGCAGAAGATATTCCATTCCAGCTTCCTACAGCAGATTATGTGAACCACACATGGTGCCTAAAATTACACTATTATCCCCCACCCCCACCCCACCCCCCAGGTTAGTCCTTTTCGGCTGGGGTCTTTCTATTCTCCTATTTGTTAGAAAGATACCTAGATCCTTCTAGGTGTTATTGTCTTTTCTCTTGAGGCTTACTTAGTTAGCAAGCTAACGCTTGCCGTTAAGGACTCTGCTGCAGTGGTCGACAGGACGAAGATACTCCCATCCACTGCCTTATGATAAATTATACAACTATATGGCATATTTACATGTTTTGCCAAGACAGGGGATAGGAAATTAGGTATCTTGCATGAGCTGCCTACACTTGTGCAATATTTATATGTCATTAGCCCACATCAAGTATTTGACATTCCTCTCCACTTACTGCATGAAGGAAAGTGAGAGGCATATTGATGTCCTTGAGAAGATTGTTAGGTGTGATGTAGGACAAGGAAATTATTTAACTTTGAGTAAAGCAATACTAGGAATATATGCATGCAAAAAGGAGGCCACTTCATCGATCATTTCAGGCTAAAAGGTGCAAGGGAATAAAGCGTTCTGCATCGACACTGCGATCATCTACTCATGTCTTCTCTGGTTGACATGTGTGGTTTCTTGCATACCTATTACATTCACACAGCATACGGCATGCATGCTGCATGGAGAAAGTGCCATCGTTTATCTATCTTTGAAATATGGCTAGGAAGTTTAGCATTCAGTTAAGAGAAATGAAGTGTGTTAGATCGGTCGGAAGATCAAAACCAGACCCATGAGATGTAAGTCCTGGAGGGGCATCACCTGAGTAGGAAAGAGTTAAAGAAAGAAGTAATACCTTGCACCATTGTCACCTAGGCCATGGAGCCACACGATGGTGGCTAGGTGCCGTCCCTTTGGCCTCACCACATAGCTCCTCCCATACTCGACTCGACGGCCACCCCTGGCACCTGAATGACCATTTGCGACGATCTCAGCATTGATCTTTTGGCATCCATGGAGCATTTGAGATTTTGAACATGATCATATCTACGGAGAAGATGAATATTACCAGAAGAGCTGCTTCCATAATAGCTCATAGCTTCTGTTGTCTCTGCAACAAGAGCACTAGGTGATGCTTTAGTTTGTATGATCTTAGACGTGAGGAAGTGTATGAAGTCCACATCCCCATTTGGTTGTACTTATAGTGGAGGCCTGAAGCACTGAAGAAGGGAATATATGTCGAACAATCCCTGGAATCTGCATTGATCACACGACAGTGCGGTTTTTCACACCGTGCTCACTGCAGCTGTCATGACAAGAGAATCTGGAACCTGGAAAGCTCTGGGGATTAGGATTTTTTTGTTTTTGAAGGCTATATTGCTCTATAAGGAAGCATCTGGCACAATACTTGCAGCCTTGAGACAGAAACGGTGATGGTGAGACCTACCATTTCATGCAAAGGTTAAGAGTGCATTTGGCACACAGGTTGATAAGATGCATCTTTGACAGTGGAGAGGGAACCAAAATAATCAAATGTTGTTTCCTCTCCCTTTGATCCCATTTTACAGCCAACCAAGAATTTCCCTGCCTGTTGCACAGAGTATTAATGCCCACTGCCTTCTTCTGCCCACGAATTGGCACAGCTCGCATGCTACAAAGTTAAATAAAATGGCAAGGAATATAAAGCGCACGCGAATTTTATTTCCTAGAGATGAAGCTTTCTCGCAGAAGTCTTACCTCAAGTATCACTAATCCATGGACTTTCAGAAATCATTTCTGATGGTGGAATTTCAGTGCGGAAAGAATTGTATACCGCAACTTGTTTCAGGATACAATCAGGATATAGAGCCAAGGAAGAGTGACTATTTTGCCAGGAGTACCTATCAAGAGCCGATACCCAATCAGCATCGATTAGGGAACCATATCGGCTGAAATGCAAGGCAGCTTGCAGCATAAACGTGGTGCACTCTTCATGAAGGTACATATTCCTGAGACCTAAGTACTCTGTAGCAACATAAGTGCTTATATAAAGCAGAGTATTTCAAGTCTTATAGACATCATATGGTTCTCTTCTTCTGGAATGAATCTAAAGCTTGAGTGTGTTTTGTCATCAAATGCAGTCACCTTACATTGTTTGACAATAGAAATGTTTTTTGCTGAACAAGACAACGACAATCTTTTATATTTATTTTATGGTGAGCTTTCTCATAACCAACTTCTACTCTAGGTTTGCTTGGAGCAAAGGTTGGAACCTTTGTACATATGCCTAGTTGCTTTCAGAAATGGGGCCCAGTTGATCCCTTCTCGACGGTGGAAATTTAAGCGGTGTTAAAAAAACACAAGCATAAATTGACCTCAATTAAATTGTGGTAATTCGATACCAGAGTGATGCAAAGGTCTGCATCTGGTTTTTCTGGGTGCCAACCCACTATATACAGCGAGAATCATATACCATTCTCCCTTGCATTTTATAATGATTGGGATGGGCGACGTGGGGGGCAGCTCATGCTAAAATATATGATCTATATGTCATTCTTGTCCCTATCTAAGATTAGAAGTTTGGGGCTGCATCAGGCTAGATGAAGCTATTTCAAGAGACAGGTTCATCAGCCACCTGACCAAGCTTTTCTCACACTGGTAATCGTAGGCTATGCTTATGCTCTGGCCTAGTACTAGAAGCCTGCATATTCCTCCCTACTGCATATTGCTCCTATGAAAAGTGAAGTTTCTACAAAGTCAGAAAACATTCTCGAAAAGGCGCATGTACAAAATATCAGATTTGTCGTTTCTCAGAAGTATACAGCTAGGGAGGATACGAGAACAGTAAAAAAATATTCTTCTTAAAACTTTATCTACTACATGCTTGTTTTTGCTTTATTATATATCAAAAGGCTAGCTCCAATACCACTCTTGTCAAGAGGATACACAATGGCAGAGCAAATATGCAGGTACTATGTAGTCTGCATCCTCTATAACACTGATGTTTTGCCAGACAAGCAATTCTCTGGTTAGAATGCAGTTAGGTACATTTCCCAGTTCAGCTCCCACTAAGGCCAAATCACTTTGTAGAGATCACTCACTGTAACAAGAAGTCCACATCAAAGCTTTGAGTGTTGACAGAAGTCAACTTCTAGAATGCGAGAAGGAATGTTGCAAAATGGAAGATTGTGACCACCATTATCAGACAAATTATGCCTTTTAATGTTATCGTGGCATTCTGCATACTTATTATTGTATTGGTTGATCTCTCTTGAAATTCTAAAGTAACAATCCTTGTGTTCTGCTTTGTACTATTGGTAGTCAATGTACATCAACTTTATTTGCTTTATTTGAGGTGTCTTTTGTAATTTTGTGTACATGTTGTTTGATTCTGTTTTCAAATTAAGCTTTTCATAAGCATACTGGAAATGCAAACTATTAGAGATGCAATAGTCACCATGGTGCGGAACATATCCCATGGTCAGCTTTAGGTAATGGAAAACAAAAGAAGACATTGCTTATCTCCTAAAATTCAGAGATGGGAACATCATAATCGATGAATAACAGGGGAAAATTAGCTCAAAGCTAAAGCTCGTGTATGGGCTCCAGGCTCAAACAATTAAAATGACATTACCTGAACAAACTATAATCCAACTTTGTCAAAACTAAAAGCTAGAGGTTGCCCCATAGATTAAATTGGAAATTTATTTTCATCCATTGACCAATTCATTTATATGTTATCTGTTGGTGTCCAACTTTTTCAGAGCTCCCAGTTGTTGCCAGAAAAGGAGAACAGAAAACTATGGTCACTGGATCCAAACTCAAAAACACAAATCTGGATGTAAAGTAAAGTTTTAACCTGCAAGTAACCGACTTACCTCGCAGCACTGTGAGTAAAACAAGTGAAAGATTACCTCACCTCGATATCAGAAGTACTTTTGCTTTTTAAGTGCATCACGCTGGCAAAGATAGAGATCAGAATAGAATATTTACGATTGATGAATTACCTGCTATGGGCATTATGTTTAAAAGAATGTACACAGATGACACGTTTCTGGATTTATGCCAAGTTCAGCATCCATCCAACAAGTGAAGTTATCATGCTACCGACTTAAATTCTCTCAAATAGTACCATGTTTGCAGCAAGGGGATGGATGCATCACATCACTCAAAACAATAAAGGAAAGCTGTGCAAGTTGCTCAAGGAACATTGTGTTCTAGACACTCAACTATCCAGGCAGGAAATTCCAGCTATTTGTTGTCACTCTGAAATCCTGAGCGTGAAAACACACTCAAAGTTGGTAGAGTGGAAGAATCAAGACATTATCTCCTTTGATGTGGCCTACAGGTGTGGTAGAGTTATTAGGGTGTGAGAATGTCAATGGATAGATGTCAAAGCACAGGAAAAGTGAGGCCTATGAGTGGAGGAAAATCGAACAGCAAATATGTGGCAAGAAACAATAGTTCTTTCATAGGCAAAGCTCAATTCATTGTATGTGCATCATTGTCATCGTAGCTGGTAATTTCTGATTGCTTATTCAACATGATCTTTGCACAGCCTATCTTCCACTGTAAGCTTTAACATGGAACGAAATTGTTCTCATGTTTCCTGTTTTCATTTTTCTTGTAACAGATTCATTTCTGAGTAGCTTTAAAAAAAACACCACAGAAAATACGTTAAATTGATAAGCAGCATTAATAGGACCAAGGTAACTCCTAAAAAAGGTAACAATAATAGGACCATGGTAGCGTTTTTTATGTGGTATTTGAATAAAAAAATATGACACCATGTTCAGCTTCTAGCGAAGAGCAAAGCTCAAAACTGAACTAACACAAAGTAACACATGGCATGAGTCATTAGCCATGCCCAGATTTGACTTGGCTTCATTGTTTCTTCTTTACTTTAGCAATCTATAAGCAAGGTCACTAAAGGAACATATTTTTTGACATCATCAATGGAACACCATGTGTGCGGATTTCACTAGAGGAACCTCCCTGTCTATACAACAATCCAATAAAAAGTCAACCCCAAGGTATTATATTACTACAAAAAGAGATCCCATTTCAAATGAAAAGTGAGAATAACAATTTCAAATGCTCAAAAGTTTGATGGATAACAAGTTGCACACTAAAAGTATTGCTCTAAATAAATGGAGAGAGAGAGAGAGAGAGAGAGAGAGAGAGAGAGAGAGCTGAAAATGTAGATACTTCCAAACATTATGCCCATTGTCTCACATTTACCCAATGAAGAGCTAGCAAGCGACCGCGGCAATTAGTATGCACAGGAATCAAAAAAAGTTGACCCCAAGGTATTATATTAGAGAAAAAAGAACCATTTCAAATAAGAAATGAGATAAAAACACTTTCCGGAACACCAAAACAGGGTGGCATCAATATGCAACTTTGATGGATAACAAGTTGCACACTAAAGGTATTTGCTCTAAATAAACGGACAGAATGAGATGAAAATGCAGATAATTTCGAACATATGCGATGCCCCATTGTTTTTACCCCACACGAGGAACAAACAAGTGACTACAACAATTAATACGTAGAGCAAGGAGATTAGGTGGCTTAGTTCATTCATATTACTAGAAATAGCCCATTGAAGGGTCGCTTACAAGTTCTCACTGCCTAGCCAACATTGTTCCAAAGTCACAAAAATACATTCACCTGGACGTCAACTGATAAGAAAGCCAAATTAGAGCAGATGTAGGACTTGTCCAAGCCACTGACCAAAGCTAGAAGATCTAGTGCCAACTTAGCAAATGTGAAGCTGCTCTGGAATTCAGTGAGCATCTGATGGCGGCCATTCCACAAAGCAGGGAATGTAAGGTTGGTCGGAGTGTTGTCATCTGGTAATCTTCAAGAGTGCTGATAACGTGCAGTTTCTGGTTATCCATATCATACGACATAAGTGTCTCTTGCGATCTCATCCAACCAACAAGGAAGATCAGGTTACATTGTGGATGAACCGCAACCAACATATATTGTTCAGTGGGCTCACAATAAGGCCTTCCGAGCAGCTTCAAAATGTTGGCAGTGTGCTTTAAGGTCCACTGGCCACTAGCATAATCCTCAAGAACCCAAACTGATAGCAAGCAATTATTAGAATGATCTATGTCCAGACCGTATAAGTGTCCCTGAGAGTGCCCAATGAAAGAAAAATGAACTTCGGGTGGCATTGGAATTCTCCTCCAAGCATCTCCGTTCGTGTTCACTGTAAATATCGATGGTATTAGTTTCCCCTTGGGATAGAACCTGTCATCTCCATGATCATAGGCTCTGAAATACAGAGTATCATTGAAAAAGTCACATACTGGTTCACCACCATATGCCACAATATGGCGACCCCTCTCCGTGGACCTCCATTCTCCGGTATCCGATGAGTAGACCCTTACTGTCATTATGGTGTGGTCTCTCCCGACGAACGCGAAAACCACGAAGCGAGAGGGAACGGCGGGGTTGAAACACAAACAGAATTCCAAGCTCCAGGTTACATGTTGGGCCACTATGTAGATGTAGGGAACTTCAGACTCTGGCACATCAAGCGCGGGCAGCACTGCCCAGATCTTGTCGGTTGCAGGGTTGCACACGAAGTATTCCGGAACTTCCATGGTTCTATTCCAGCCTTGGCAGACGAGAATGCCGCCGCAGCAGTTTAGGAGAATGGCATTCTCGTAGTCCCCCAAGAAAGGGAGAGAGGGGTCGACCAGCGGCCGGCCCCTCCCGGACAGGTTGAGGAAGCTGAGGCCCTCGTCGCGCCGGCCGCTGACACCGTCGACACGCGGGTAGCAGAAGAAGCCGGAGATCGTCTGCGGCGACCTCCTGCGGACGGCGGGGTCGGAGCAGAGCGCCAGCCAGGCCGTGGACACGCACTTGAAGCGGCAGAGGGACCGGTACGGCACCCGCGCCAGGATCTCCCGGAGGAGGTCGCCGGGGAGCCTCTCCGCCCCCTGCTCCTCCTCCTCCCGTCTCTTCCTCTTCCCCATCCCGTATCCGGCCTGCCGCTGCAGCTGCGAATGGTAGAGGCAGCTCGTTTAGGGATTTGAGATGTGCTCCTCCCGGATCCCTTCCTCGGGCCGAAGATTACAAGAAGAAGAAGGGGAGAGACGGGCGGCAAACCTCACACCTCAGAGCGCGACGGGAACGGCGGCGATGGACGGGACGGCGGTGGCGGCGGCACTGGTGGAGGCGAGCTGGAACCGAAGAGTGCGGGGAACAGAGTAGAGCGAGCTGGTGGTGGTGGAGGCTGCTGTCTTTGGATTAATTTTTTTTTTGGAGAGAGAGAGGGGTGCTGTATTTGGATTGGAGGCCCAAAGATAACCATCAAAATGGATCTGATGATAATAGAGGAATCTCTCTCGGCCCAAGATGCACATGCATTTTCTGTCAAGAGTACATTTTCTCAGTCCAACAATTTTTCCTTTCATTTCTCAAAATATATATATAATTTTTCCTTTCAGCTTCAATCAATTTATTTGAGTACCTGTCAAGACTGGGGGAAGATTGAACAAGTACTTCCTCCGTTCCAAAATAGATGACTCAACTTTGTACTAACTTTAGTACAAAGTTAGTATAAAGTTGGGTCATCTATTTTGAAACGGAGGGAGTAATATTTATCGGGCGAGAAACCATAGTTTTTTCATGGGAAAATCCCAGAATTCATTTTATGTGCTTCGTTATCAATGTGTCATCATCGCCGCTAAATTATGATTGCTCATTCACCATGACCTTGCACAGCCTATCCTTCACTCTATCTTTACCATTGAATGAACATTGTATTCACTGTTCATGTTTTTTTTTCCTTTTATGAGAAATCATTTCCGAGTGGCTATTTTTTCAAACGAACATCACAACAATTATGTTACCTTGGCAAGTACTAACATTAACAGGACAAAGGTACTTCTAAATTTACTAAAAAAAAGTACTTCTAAATGAGTGGCATTAACAGGACCAAGGTGATCTGTACTAAAAAAAAGTTGCCATGTCCGATACTTCTAGTGAAGAGTGAGGCTCCAAACTGAAACAACACAAAGTAACACATGGCACGATTTATTAGTCATGTCCAGACTTGACTTGGCTTCATTCTTTCCTCTAAACTTGAGCGATCTAAATAAAAGTAACATATTGTCTGACAATATAAATGGAACACCATGCGTGCAGATTTCACTAAAGGGTCCTCCCTGTCCACAACTGTATACACAAGAGATAATAATAACACTTTCAAGTGCACAAAAACAGAGCTGCATCAAGATTCAACTTTGAGATGCAGATAGGTTCAAACAGTGCTACTTCGTAATTCACCTGACGAAAGAAACAATAATAATTAACCTGAAAAAAGAAACACCTACCGCAAGCAATGGCGCGCGACGATGCTAAGCGCAACTCCGGGGCCGCCCGCTGAAATCACTGAACCTCACAGTCACAGGCTCCAGACCCATGTGCAACAGAGGCCAAAGCGATGAACCTCACAATCACTGAATCTCTGAAAGCGTAGAAACACATCTGGAACATCACCTGATACTGATAGAAACACATTTCATCAAGAAAAGCAGCAGTGGGTGCAATAAACAAGTGGGTGCAATGCTTCACAAGCTCTTCTATAATAAGACCTACAGTGCTTGCATCGCCCAATCACCAGTTTACGATAACAGGGGTTTTTTTCATTGAGAAAGTTACTACTCAAATTTCAGACTGCACTACGATATGGGTAAACTACTCTCAGCTTACTCCAGCACAACCAATTGGCTACAAAATCGGTGCTGGTTATAACATTCGAAACTAATTTATAAAATCAGCGTGGTTTAAGTTTAACAGCCCTATCCATATAAGAAAAACACTAGTATTATTTTATGAACATATGCAGAGAATCTTATCTGTTAACTAGTTTTCGCACCTGATCCAGTGATCGCAAGCAGCAACGCCCACATTGAATGGCGTATCGCTTTTAATTTCTGGTTATTGATTCACCATATGCCCTATCCTCACTCTAAGCTCTAATATGGAATGAAACTGTACTCGTGGTTCGTATTTCCTTCTTCTTATGTATGGGAAATCATTAGTTGGTGCCTTTTTTTTAACAAACGTCGCAACAAATATGTTACGTTGGCAAGTAGTATTAATAGGACAAAGGTAATTACTAAATGAGCGGTATTAGCAGAACCAATATAACTTCTAAATGAGTGTCATCAACAGGACCAAGGTAGCGTGTTTGATGTGCTCTTTGTTTTTAAAAATGATGTCAGTTTCAACTTCTAGTGAAGAGTGGAGCTCCAAACTGAAATAACACAAAGTAACAACACACGGCATGATTTATTAGTCGTGCCCAGATTTGACTTTGCTTGATTGTCGTTTCCTCTTAAGTTTAGCAATCTAAACAAAAGGCAACATATTGTCTGAAAACATCAGTGGAACACCATGCATGCTGATTTCACCGAAGGAACCCCCCTGTCCACAATTGTATATATACAAGAGATAATAATAACACTTTATAGTGTACCAAAACAGAGCGCATCAATATTCATCTTTGATAGATAAATGATTTCACACTTGGTAATAAACGGACAGAAGAGATAAAAAAATAGAGATAATTTCAAAGATATTTAATGCCTCCTTGTTTCACATTTACCAGCATAAGAAGCTAACAAGTGACGATGACAATTATTACATGAAGGAAAGAGATTTATGTGACAAGGTTCAATCATATAACTGCATTACACACAAAAGGATGGCTTACAAGCTTCGATGGTTGAACATCACTGTTGACAACCACGAAAAGGAATGCAACTGTACACCAACAGATGATAGCCAAATTTGATAGTCGAGTAGATGCATGACTTATGTAATCCATGGCTGGAAACTGGAAGGTATATATGACACAACCCAACAGCTGAGTTTCCTGACCGCACCGGAACCATGCCAACTTGGCAAACACGAAGCCCCTCCAGAATTCACTGAGCATCAGATGGCCGTTCCGCAAAACAGGGAACGTATGGCTGTAAGTTTACCATACCATAGTCTCCAAGACTGCAGATAGTATGCAACTTCTGGACGACATAAGTGTCTGTTGAGATTCCACCCCTCCACTAAGGAAAATTAGGTTCTGTTCCGGATGGATTATTGCAACCAAGGTGTAGCGCTCACCGTGCTCTAGACAAGGCCTTTCTAGCAGCTCCAAAATGCTGGCGGTGTGCTTTAAGGTCCACTCTCCACTAGCATAATTCTCAAGAGCCCAAACTGATAGCAGACAACAACCGTTACCATGATCTATCTGCGTACCATATAAGCACCCCAGAGCTAGATTGCCCGATGAAAGTAAAATCAACTTTGGGCGGTTGTGGAATTTTCCTCCACGTGGTGCCATACTCGTCTACCGTAACTATCGATCGTGTTGTCACCCCCTCCGGGTAAAATGTGTCCTCCTCGGAATCATAGGCAATGAAATGCAGAGTGCCGTTTAAGAAAACGTATCTTTCGCCACCAAACACCCGAATCCATTCACCCCATCCGCTCGGCATGGAAGTCCATTCTCGGGTATCCGATGCTACCGTCCTTATGTCGTAGGAACCACGGATGAAGATGAATACCGCAAAACGGCGGGGTACGGCGGGGTCAAAACACAAGCAGAAGGTGTAGTGTCGCGGAGCTCCCTTCTCTTGCGTGGGAGGCACACTCACCGCAGCCCAAATCTCCTCGGTGGCAGGGTTGCACACGACGTATTCCGAGCGTTTGGTGGCCCGATTCCAGCCTTGGCAGAGGAGAATGCCGGCGCAGCAGTTTAGAAGAGTGACGTACACGTACTTGTGCTCGCCGTCGCACAAGAAAGGGAGAGAGGGGTCGACCAGCGGCTGGCCTTTTCCGGACAGGTTGACGAAGCGCCTGTTGCCGCTGCCGGAGAGGCCGAAGAAGCCGGAGAGCGTCTGGGGCGACCTCCTGAGGACGGCGGGGTCGTAGCAGAGAACGAACCACGCCGTGGACACGCACCTTGAGCGGCACAGAGACTGGTACGGCACCCGCGACAGGATCTCCTCCCGGAGGAGGTGGTTGGGGAGGCCCTCTATCGCCTGCTCCTCCTCTTCCTGCTCCTCCTGCTCCTCCTCCTCCCCCTCCTCCTCCTCCAGATCCTCCAGATTCTCCTCTTCCTTGTTCCCCATCCCGTATCCGGCCTGCTGCTGCGGCTGCGAACAGTTAGTTCATTTAGAGTTGAGATCATAGTTTTAAATAGCGCGCTAAGCATCTTAGCGGCAGACCTCTTCCAAATGCTATAGCATGCTATAGCGGAGGTATAGCGCGCTATTTAAAATGTTTGGTCATTTGTTTGGACCAAAGTCTCTTAGCGCAAGACCTTCTATAACGGGCTATTTAAAACAGTGGTTGAGATGTGCTCCTCCTTGGATCAAAGACCAGAAGAAGAAGAAGAAGATGGGGGAGAGGAGGGAAGCAAACCTCACACCCAAGCGCGACGGGAAGTGACGGCGGCGACACGCGGCGGCGGTGGCTGGCGGAGACGAGCTGCCTGGACCCCAAGGGCCAAGGTGCGGGGAAAGTGAACTGAGTTGGAATGACCGTGGAAAGAAAAAGAAACCCAAGAGTGCGCCACGGCCACTGCCTTCTAATTGGAGGCCCAAAGCTCACCATCAAATTATTTATGTGTGCTAAACTGTGGTTTGGTGGAAACTGGCTCAATGCATCTGGTGCGTGGCCTATCACTTTATATAAGGTATCAAGAGGTACAATACAGTACAAATACAATTGTCATACAATATACAGTCTAACACCCTCCCTCAATCTTAACTGTGGCCTGAGGTACTCAGTAAGTTAAGATTGCGTCTACAGCCTACGAACAGAGGAAGAGACAAAGGTTTGGTGAAGATATCAGCAAATTGATCCTTGGAGGAGATGAACTTGATCTGCAGGAACTTCTGTGCAACACGTTCTCTCACAAAATGATAATCAACTTCGATGTGTTTCGTTCGGGCATGGAATACCGGATTTGATGAGAGGTATGTAGCGCCGATGTTGTCACACCAAAGGATAGGAGGCTGACTATGAGAGATCTTCAACTCCCGGAGGAGGGACTGGACCCAAATAAGCTCAGCAGTGGCATCAGCAATTGCCTTGTACTCAGCTTCAGTGCTACTCCGAGAAACTGTGGCCTGCTTCCGAGCACTCCAGGCGATCAGATTAGGTCCAGAGAACACTGCATATCCCCCCGTGGATCACCGGTCATCTGGGTTACCAGCCCAGTCTGCATCACTGAAGACCGAGAGCATACTAGAGGGCGCCGACCGGATATGAAGTCCATACGAGTAGTGGAGCGAACATAACGCAGAATACGCTTGACAGCAGTCATGTGAGGCTCTCGAGGGGTATGAAGATACTGGCAGACACGATTAACGGCATACGAAAGATCAGGCCGTGTGATGGTAAGGTACTGAAGGGCCCCAACAAGGCTTCTGTACTTTGTAGCATCATCAGCAGAGAGGAGAGTCCCATGGGTAGCAGAAATAATCTCAGTGGATGACATGGGAGTAGTAGCAGCCTTGCACTCCAACATGCCAGCACACCGCAAGAGATCCTGAGAGTACTTTTGCTGAGAGAGAGCAAGACCATCTGGTGGATATGTGACTTCCAGGCCAAGAAAATAGTGAAGTTTGCCTAGATCCTTGACAGCAAAATCAGAACTGAGAGCCAAAACCAAACGATCAGTCGCCGCAACAGAGGAGCTGACAAGGATGATATCATCAACATAGACCAGAATGTACATGGTGACTTCCGGTCGTTGAAGGATAAACAGTGAAGTATCAGCAGTGGAGGGCACAAATCCATGAGCACGAAGTGCAGAACCCAGGCGAGCATACCAAGCACGGGGCGCCTGTTTGAGACCATAGAGCGCTTTCACCAAGCGACAAAGATGCTGAGAATGATCAGGGTCAACATACCCAGGGGGCTGACGCATGTAGACCTCCTCCTAAAGAACACCATGCAGAAACGCATTCTGAACGTCCAACTGACGAAGGGACCAACCTCGTGTGACAGCAAGTGACAGAAGCAAACGAATAGTGGTCGGCTTAACAACGGGACTGAAGGTATCCTCGTAGTCCAGACCATACCGTTGCTTGAAGCCCTTAGCAACTAGCCGAGCCTTGTACCGCTCAATGGAACCATCCGCATGTCGTTTGACCTTGAAAACCCATTTAGAATCAATGATGTTGATACCTGGACGGGGTGAGACCAGCTGCCAGGTGCCATTCTGACGAAGAGCCTGAATCTCGAGGTCCATAGCAGCACGCCAGTGAGGTATACTCATCGCTGCTTGGTAGTGTCGAGGTTCTGCAGTAGGATCAGATTGCGCATGAGTGTTGGGGAACGTAGTAATTTCAAAAAAATTCCTACGCACACACAAGATCATGGTGATGCATAGCAACGAGAGGGGAGAGTGTTGTCTACGTACCCTCGTAGACCGAAAGCGGAAGCGTTATATCAACGCGGTTGATGTAGTCGTACGTCTTCACGATCCGACCGATCCAAGCACCGTTACTCCGGCACCTCTGGGTTCTTGGCACACGTTCAGCTCGATGACGATCCCCGGGCTCCGATCCAGCAAAGCGTCGGGGAGGAGTTCCGTCAGCACGACGGCGTGGTGACGATCTTGATGTTCTACTGTCACAGGGCTTCGCCTAAGCACCGCTACAATATGACCGGGTGGAATATGGTGGAGGGGGGCACCGCACACGGCTAAGGAACGATCACGAAGATCAACTTGTGTGTCTATGGGGTGCCCCCTGCCCCCGTATATAAAGGAGTGGAGGAGGGGAGGGCCGGCCCTCTCTATGGGGCGCCCTAGGGGAGTCCTACTCCCACCGGGAGTAGGATTCCCCTTTTCCTAGTCCAACTAGGAGTCCTTCCAAGTATTAGGAGTAGGAGACAAGGAAGGGGAAGAGGGAAGAGAAGGAAGGAGGGGGCGCCGCCCCTCCCCCTAGTCCAATTCAGACTAGTCAATGGGGGGGCGCGCGGCCTGCCTCTCCCTCTCCCCTAAAGCCCAATAAGGCCCATATACTTCTTCCCCCGTATTCCCATAACTCCCCGGTACTCCCGAAAATACCCGAATCACTCAGAACCTTTCCGATGTCCGAATATAGTCGTCTAATATATCGATCTTTACGTCTCGACCATTTCGAGACTCCTCGTCATGTCCCCGATCTTATCTGGGACTCCGAACTCCTTCGGTACATCAAAACTCATAAACTCATAATATAACTGTCATCGAAACCTTAAGCGTGCGGACCCTACGGTTCGAGAACAATGTAGACATGACCGAGACATGTCTCCGGTCAATAACCAATAGCGGAACCTGGATGCTCATATTGGCTCCTACATATTCTACGAAGATCTTTATCGGTCAGACCGCATAACAACATACGTTGTTCCCTTTGTCATCGGTATGTTACTTGCCCGAGATTCGATCGTCGGTATCTCAATACCTAGTTCAATCTCGTTACCGGCAAGTCTCTTTACTCGTTCCATAATACATCATCTCGCAACTAACTCATTAGTTGCAATGCTTGCAAGGCTTATGTGATGTGCATTACCGAGAGGGCCCAGAGATACCTCTCCGATAATCAAAGTGACAAATCCTAATCTCGAAATACGCCACCCAACATCTACCTTTGGAGACACCTGTAGAGCTCCTTTATAATCACCCAGTTACGTTGTGACGTTTGGTAGCACACAAAGTGTTCCTCCGGTAAACGGGAGTTACATAATCTCATAGTCATAGGAACATGTATAAGTCATGAAGAAAGCAATAGCAACACACTAAACGATCGAGTGCTAAGCTAACGAAATGGGTCATGTCAATCACATCATTCTCCTAATGATGTGATCCCGTTAATCAAATGACAACTCATGTCTATGGCTAGGAAACTTAACCATCTTTGATTAACGAGCTAGTCAAGTAGAGGCATACTAGTGACACTCTGTTTGTCTATGTATTCACACATGTATTATGTTTCCGGTTAATACAATTCTAGCATGAATAATAGACATTTATCATGATATAAGGAAATAAATAATAACTTTATTATTGCCTCTAGGGCATATTTCCTTCAGTCTCCCACTTGCACTAGAGTCAATAATCTAGTTCACATCGCCATGTGATTTAACAACAATAGTTTACATCACCATGTGATTAACACCCATAGTTCACATCGATATGTGATCAACACCCAAAGGGTTTACTAGATTCAATAATCTAGTTCACATTGCTATGTGATTAACACCCAGAGAGAACTAAGGTGTGATCATGTTTTGCTTGTGAGAGAATTTTAGTCAACGGGTCTGCCACATTCAGATCCGTATGTATTTTACAAATTTCTATGTCAACAATACTCTGCTCGGAGCTACTCTAGCTAATTGCTCCCACTTTCTATATGTATCTAGATTGAGACTTAGAGTCATCTAGATTAGTGTCAAAACTTGCATCGACGTAACCTTTTACGACGAACCTTTTAGTCACGTCCATAATCGAGAAACATATCCTTATTCCACTAAGGATAATTTTGACCGTTGTCCAGTGATCTACTCCTAGATCACTATTGTACTCCCTTGCCAAAATCAGTGTAGGGTATACAATAGATCTGGTACACAGCATGGCATACTTTATAGAAACTATGGCTGAGGCATAGGGAATGACTTTCATTCTCTTTCTATCTTCTGCCGTGGTCGAGCTTTGAGTCTTACTCAATTTCACCCTTGTAACACAGACAAGAACTCTTTCTTTGACTGTTCCATTTTGAACTACTTCAAAATCTTTGTCAAGGTATGTACTCATTGAAAAAACTTATCAAGCGTTTTGATCTATCTCTATAGATCTTGATGCTCAATATGTACGCAGCTTCACCGAGGTCCTTCTTCGAAAAACTCCTTTCAAATACTCCTTTATGCTTTGCAGAATAATTCTACATTATTTCCAATCAACAATATGTCATTTACATATACTTATCAGAAATGTCGTAGTGCTCCCACTCACTTTCTTGTAAATACAGGCTTCACCGCAAGTCTATATAAAACTATATGCTTTGATCATCTTATCAAAGCGTATATTCCAACTCCGAGATGCTTGCACCAGTCCATAGATGGATCACTGGAGCTTGCATATTTTGTTAACACCATTAGGATCGACAAAACCTTCTAGTTGCATCGTATACAACTCTTCTTTAACAAATCCATTGAGGAATGCAGTTTTGTTTATCCATTTGCCAGATTTCATAAAATGCGGCAATTGCTAACATGATTCGGACAGACTTAAGCATAGATACGAGTGAGAAACTCTCATCGTAGTCAACACTTTGAACTTGTCGAAAACCTTTTGCGACAATTCTAGATTTGTAGATAGTAACACTACTATCAGCGTCCGTCTTCCTCTTGAAGATCCATTTATTTTCTATGGCTTGCCGATCATCGGGCAAATCCATCAAAGTCCATACTTTGTTCTCATACATGGATCATATCTCAGATTTCATGGCCTCAAACCATTTCACGGAATCTGGGCTCATCATCGCTTCCTCATAGTTCGTAGGCTCGTCATGGTCAAGTAACATGACCTCCAGAATAGGATTACCGTACCACTCTGGTGTGGATCTCACTCTGGTTGACCTACGAGGTTCGGTAGTAACTTGATCCGAAGTTACATGATCATCATCATTATCTTCCTCACTAATTGGTGTAGTAGTCACAGGAACAGATTTCTGTGATGAACTACTTTCCAATAAGGGAGAAGGTACAATTACCTTATCAAGTTTTCTACTTTCCTCCCACTCACTTCTTTCGAGAGAAACTCCTTCTCTAGAAAGGATCCATTCTTAGCAACGAATGCCTCGCCTTTGGATCTGTGATAGAAGGTGTACCCAACAGTCTCCTTTGGGTATCCTATGAAGACATATTTCTCCGATTTTGGTTTGAGCTTATCAGGATGAAACTTTTTCATATAAGCATCACAACCCCAAACTTTAAGAAACGACAACTTTGGTTTCTTGCCAAACCACAGTTCAGATTGTATCATTTCAACGGACTTAAATGGTGCCCTTTTTATCGTGAATGCAGCTGTCTCTAATGCATAACCCCAAAACGATAGTGGTAAATCGGTAAGAAACATCATAGATTGCACTATATCAAATAAAGTACGGTTATGACGTTCGGACACACCATTATGCTGTGGTGTTCCAGGTGGCATGAGTTTGTGAAACTATTCCACATTGTTTTAATTGAAGACCAAACTCGTAACTCAAACATTCTACCTCTGCGATCATATCGTAGAAACTTTTATTTTTGTTACGATGATTCTCCACTTTACTATGAAATTCTTTGAACTTTTCAAATGTTTCAGACTAGTGTTTCATCAAGTAGATATACCCATATCTGCTCAAATCATCTGTGAAGGTCAGAAAATAATGATACCCGCCGCGAGCCTTAACACTCATCGGATCGCATACATCAGTATGTATTATTTCCAACAAGTCAGTTTCTCGCTCCATTGTTCCGTAGAACGGAGTTTTAGTCATCTTGCCCATAAGGCATGGTATGTAAGCATCAAGTGATTCATAATCAAGTGATTCCAAAATCCCATCAACATGGAGTTTCTTCATGCGCTTTACACCAATATGACCTAAACGGCAGTGCCACAAATAACTTGCACTATCATTATTAACTTTGCATCTTTTGGCTTCAATATTATGAATATGTGTATCACTACGATCGAGATCCAATGAACCATTTTCATTGGCTGTGTAACCATATAAGGTTTTATTCATGTAAACAGAACAACAATTTATTCTCTTACTTAAATGAATAACCGTATTGCAATAAACATGATCAAATCATATTCATGCTCAACACCAAATAACACTTATTTAGGTTCCACACTAATCCCGAAAGTATAGGGAGTGTGCGATGATGATCCTATCAATCTTGGAACCATTTCCAACACACATCGTCACTTCACCCTTAACTAGTCTTTGTTCATTCTGCAACTCCCGATTCAAGTTACTAATCTTAGCAACTGAACTAGTACCAAATACTGAGGGGTTGCTATGAACACTAGTAAAGTACACATCAATAACATGTATATCAAATATACCTTTGTTTACTTTGCCATCCTTTCTTATCCACCAAATACTTGGGGCAGTTTTGCTTCCAGTGACCAGTCCCTTTGCAGTAGAAGCACTTAGTCTCAGGCTTAGGTCTAGACTTGGGTTTTTCACTTGAGTAGCAACTTGCTTGCCGTTCTTCTTGAAGTTCCCCTTCTTCCTTTTGCCCTTTTCTTGAAACTAGTGGTCTTGTTAACCATCAACACTTGATGTTTTTCTTGATTTCTACCTTCGTCGATTTCAGCATCACGAAGAGCTTGGGAATTACTTTCGTCATCCCTTGCATATTATAGTTCATCACGAAATTCTACTAACTTGGTGATGGTGACTAGAGAATTCGGTCAATCACTATCTTATCTGGAAGATTAACTCCCACTTGATTCAAGCGATTGTAGTACCCAGACAATCTGAGCACATGCTCACTAGTTGAGCGATTCTCCTCCATCTTTTAGCTATAGAACTTGTTGGAGACTTCATATCTCTCAACTCGGGTATTTGCTTGAAATATTAACTTCAACTCCTGGAACATCTCATATGGTCCATGACGTTCAAAACGTCTTTGAAGTCCCGATTCTAAGCCGTTAAGCATGGTGCACTAACCTATCATGTAGTCATCATATTGAGCTAGCCAAACATTCATAACGTCTGCATCTGCTCCTGCAATAGGTCTGTCACCTAGCGGTGCATCAAGGACATAATTCTTCTGTGCAACAATGAGGATAAACCTCAGATCACGGATCTAATCCGCATTATTGCTACTAACATCTTTCAACACAATTTTCTCTAGGAACATATCAAAATAAACATATGAAAGCAACAACGCGAGCTATTGATCTACAACATAGATATGCTAATACTACCAGGACTAAGTTCATGATAAATTAAAGTTCAATTAATCATATTACTTAAGAACTCCCACTTAGATAGACATCCCTCTAATCCTCTAAGTGATCACGTGATCCAAATCAACTAAACCATAACCGATCATCACGTGAAATGGATTAGTCTTCAATGGTGAACATCATTATGTTGATCATATCTACTATATGATTCACGCTCGACCTTTCGGTCTCCGTGTTCCGAGGCCATATCTGCATATGCTAGGCTCGTCAAGTATAATCCAAGTATTCTGCGTGTGCAAAACTGGCTTGCACCCGTTGTAGATGGACGTAGAGCTTATCACACCCGATCATCACGTGGTGTCTGGGCACGACGAACTTTGGCAACGGTGCATACTCAGGGAGAACACTTCTTGATAATTTAGTGAGAGATCATCTTATAATGCTATCGTCAATCAAAGCAAGATAAGATGCATAAAAAGATAAACATCACATGCAATCAATATAAGTGATATGATATGGCCATCATCATCTTGTGCTTGTGATCTCCATCTCCGAAGCACCGTCATGATCACCATCATCACCGGCCCGACACCTTGATCTCCATCGTAGCATCGTTGTCGTCTCGCCAATCTTATGCTTCTACGACTATCGCTACCGCTTAGTGATAAAGTAAAGCATTACAGGGCGATTGCATTGCATACAATAAAGCGACAACCATATGGCTCCTGCCAGTTGCCGATAACTCAGTTACAAAACATGATCATCTCATACAATAAAATTTAGCATCATGTCTTGACCATATCACATCACAACATTCCCTGCAAAAACAAGTTAGACGTCCTCTACTTTGTTTGTTGCAAGTTTTACGTGGCTGCTACGGGCTTAAGCAAGAACCAATCTTACCTACGCATCAAAACCACAACGATAGTTTGTCAAGTTGATGTCGTTTTAACTTTCGCAAGGACCGGGCGTAGCCACACTCGGTTCAACTAAAGTTGGAGAAACTGACACCCGCCAGCCACCTGTGTGCAAAGCACGGCGGTAGAACCAGTCTCGCGTAAGCGTACGCGTAATGTCGGTCCGGGCCGCTTCATCCAACAATACCGCCGAACCAAAGTATGACATGCTGGTAAGCAGTATGACTTATATCGCCCACAACTCACTTGTGTTCTACTCATGCATATAACATCAACACATAAAACCTAGGCTCGGATGCCACTGTTGGGGAACGTAGTAATTTCAAAAAAAATCCTACGCACACGCAAGATCATGGTGATGCATAGCAACGAGAGGGGAGAGTGTTGTCTGCGTACCCTCGTAGAACGAAAGCGGAAGCGTTATATCAACGCGGTTGATGTAGTCGTACGTCTTCACGATCCGACTGATCCAAGCACCGTTACTCTGGCACCTCCGGGTTCTTGGCACACGTTCAGCTCGATGACGATCCCCGGGCTCCGATCCAGCAAAGCATCGGGGAGGAGTTCCGTCAGCACGACGGCGTGGTGACGATCTTGATGTTCTACTGTCACAGGGCTTCGCCTAAGCACCGCTACAATATGACCGAGGTGGAATATGGTGGAGGGGGGCACCGCACACGGCTAAGGAACGATCACGAAGATCAACTTGTGTTTCTATGGGGTGACCCCTGCCCCCGTATATAAAGAAGTGGAGGAGGGGAGGGCCGGCCCTCTCTATGGGGCGCCCTAGGGGAGTCCTACTCCCACCGGGAGTAGGATTCCCCTTTTCCTAGTCCAACTAGGAGTCCTTCCAAGTATTAGGAGTAGGAGACAAGGAAGGGGAAGAGGGAAGAGAAGGAAGGAGGGGGCGCCGCCCCTCCCCCTAGTCCAATTCGGACTAGTCAATGGGGGGGCGCGGCCTGCCTCTCCCTCTCCCCTAAAGCCCAATAAGGCCCATATACTTCTTCCCCCGTATTCCCGTAACTCCCCGGTACTCCCGAAAATACCCAAATCACTCAGAACCTTTCCGATGTCCAAATATAGTCGTCCAATATATCGATCTTTACATCTCGACCATTTCGAGACTCCTCGTCATGTCCCCGATCTCATCTGGGACTCCGAACTCCTTCGGTACATCAAAACTCATAAACTCATAATATAACTGTCATCGAAACCTTAAGCGTGCGGACCCTACGGTTCGAGAACAATGTAGACATGACCGAGACATGTCTCCGGTCAATAACCAATAGCGGAACCTGGATGCTCATATTGGCTCCTACATATTCTACGAAGATCTTTATCGGTCAGACCGCATAACAACATACGTTGTTCCCTTTGTCATCGGTATGTTACTTGCCCGAGATTCGATCGCCGGTATCTCAATACCTAGTTCAATCTCGTTATCGGCAAGTCTCTTTAATCGTTCCGTAATACATCATCTCGCAACTAACTCATTAGTTGCAATGCTTGCAAGGCTTATGTGATGTGCATTACCGAGAGGGCCCAGAGATACCTCTCCGACAATCGAAGTGACAAATCCTAATCTCGAAATACGCCAACCCAACATCTACCTTTGGAGACACCTGTAGAGCTCCTTTATAATCACCCAGTTACGTTGTGACGTTTGGTAGCACACAAAGTGTTCCTCCGGTAAACGGGAGTTACATAATCTCATAGTCATAGGAACATGTATAAGTCATGAAGAAAGCAATAGCAACACACTAAACGGTTGAGTGCTAAGCTAACGAAATGGGTCATGTCAATCACATCATTCTCCTAATGATGTGATCCCGTTAATCAAATGACAACTCATGTCTATGGCTAGGAAACTTAACCATCTTTGATTAACGAGCTAGTCAAGTAGAGGCATACTAATGACACTCTGTTTGTCTATGTATTCACACATGTATTATGTTTCCGGTTAATACAATTCTAGCATGAATAATAGACATTTATCATGATATAAGGAAATAAATAATAACTTTATTATTGCCTCTAGGGCATATTTACTTTAAACAGTACCATCTTTCCTTATCTTAGGCCGGTGAATACCGCTCCGGCTACGTGTATGCGGCCGAAGGACCAGAGGAGCTGGAGGTAGATCAACAGCTCCCTCGCCAGCAGAGGCAGGCGATGATGCAGGAGATGAGCTCCCAAACGGCGAGGCCACAGGTGATGACGATGCTGGCGAGTCCAGCCCAGACGGAGAAGCAGAACCGGGCGAGGCTGGCACGGACGGGGCAAGCACAGGGGAGGCCAGCCTGGGCGAGACAGGCGGTGAAGACCGCGCAGGCAAGGCGGGAGGCCCAGGCCCAGCCGGGCGAGCGGGAGACGGAGCAGCCGGACCAGGAGGGACCGAAGGGGCGGCCTCGAGACGTGCACCCGCTGCATGGCCCATGCAGTGATCGGCGTCGCAATCATCAGAGGCAGGGCTGGGCATCTCCTGTTCGGCAAGAAGCTCCAAACGAGCTCCACACCTCGTTCCTGCACCATGGTTAGGTAATAGCACAGGCGAATATGCAACATCCTCAAGTTGATCAGGCAAAACACGAGAGATATGAGTGGGTGATGACAACGTTGGGGAAGATGGCATATTCGAAAAAGGAAACAAATTTTCGTCAAACACGACATCACGGGAAATATAGACTCTATTTGTTGGAACATGGAGACATTTGTAGCCTTTGTGAAGAGCACTATACCCAAGGAAGACGCACTTTTTGGAGCGAAACTCAAGCTTGCGACTGTTGTAGGGCCGAAGGTGCGGCCAACAAGCACAACCAAAAACCTTGAGGAAAGTATAGTCAGGAAGTTCGTTAAACAACAGTTCAAGCAGTGTCTTCATTTTTAATACTCGAGTAGGAGTTCGATTAATCAAGAAACAAGCAGTGGTAAAGGCATCACTCCAAAACCGAAACGGCACAGAGGCATGAGCAAGAAGTGTAAGGCCAGCTTCAACTATGTGACGGTGCTTGCGCTCAACGGCACCGTTCTGCTGATGTGCATGTGGGCAAGAAACACGGTGAGATATCCCAAGCTTATTAAAGAAAGAATTGAGGTTGCGGTATTCACCCCCCCAATCGGACTGAACATGAATGATCTTATGCTGTAGGAGTCTCTCAACATGCAATTGAAATTGTAAGAACACATTAAACACATCAGCTTTGCTTTTGAGAAGATAAAGCCACGTAAAGCGGCTGTAGGCATCAATGAAACTGACATAGTATTTATGACCACTGACAGATGTTTGGGCAGGACCCCATACGTCTGAAAACACAAGCTCTAATGGAGTAGTAACAACTCGAGATGAAGACACAAATGGTAACTGATGACTTTTTCCCTGTTGACAAGCATCACAAACTGCTAAATCTTTAGAACTAGACAAAGTAGGAAGTTCATGTCGATGCAAAACATGGCTAACTATGGGAGACGCAGGATGCCCAAGCCGGGCATGCCAATGGGATGTCGACGTGCGAACAGCGGTGAAGACCTCCAGACGAGATGGCGCCTCCAACGCATACAGGCCCTGATGGATGCGACTGTTGGAAATATGCCCTAGAGGCAATAATAAAAGCATTATTATTATATTTCCTTGTTCATGTTAATTGTCTTTATTCATGCTATAATTGTGTTATCCGAAAATCGTAATACATGTGTGAATAATAGACACCAACATGTCCCTAGTAAGCCTCTAGTTGACTAGCTCGTTGATCAACAGATAATCATGGTTTCCTGACTATGGAGATTGGATGTCATTGATAACGAGATCACATCATTAGGAGAATGATATGATGGACAAGACCCAATCCTAAACATAGCACAAGATCGTATAGTTCGTTTGCTAGAGTTTTTCCAATGTCAAGTATCCTTTTCCTTAGACCATGAGATCGTGTAACTCCCGGATACCGTAGGAGTGCTTTGGGTATACCAAACGTCACAACGTAACTGGGTGACTATAAAGGTATACTACGGGTATCTCCGAAAGTGTCTGTTGGGTTGACACGGATCGAGACTGGGATTTGTCACTCCGCATGACGGAGAGGTATCACCGGGCCCACTCGGTAATGCATCATCATAATGAGCTCAATGTGATCAAAGTGTTTGATCACGGGATCATGCATTACGATACGAGTAAAGTGACTTGCCGGTAACGAGATTGAACGAGGTATTGGGATACCGACGATCGAATCTCGGGCAAGTAAAATACCGATTGACAAAGGGAATCGTATACGGGATTAATTGAATCCTCGACATCGTGGTTCATCCGATGAGATCATCGTGGAGCATGTGGGAGCCAACATGGGTATCCAGATCCCGCTGTTGGTTATTGCCCGAGAGCCGTCTCGGTCATGTCTGCATGTCTCCCGAACCCGTAGGGTCTACACACTTAAGGTTCGATGACGCTAGGGTTGTAGGGATATGTATATGCAGTAACCTGAATGTTGTTCGGAGTCCCGGATGAGAACCCGGACGTCATGAGGAGTTTTGAAATGGTCCGGAGGTAAAGAATTATATATAGGAAGTGCTGTTTTGGCCATCGGGACAAGTTTCGGGGTCACCGGTATTGTACCGGGACCACCAGAAGGGTCCCGGGGGTCCACCGGGTGGGGCCACCTATCCCGGAGGGCCCCATGGGCCAAAGTGGGGAGGGGAACCAGCCCATAGTGGGCTGGTGCGCCCCCCTAGGCCCACCCCATGCGCCTAGGGTTGAAACCCTAGGGGTGGGGGGGCGCCCCACCTTGGCTTGGGGGCCACTCCAGCCCTTGGCCGCCGCCCCCCTTGGGAGATCCAATCTCCCAGGGCCGGCGCCCCCCAGGGGCCTATATAAAGGGGGGAGGGGAAGGGGGCAGCCGCACCCTTTGCCTTGGCGCCTCCCTCTCCCTCTTCAACACCTCCTCCTCCTCATCCATAGAGCTCGGCGAAGCCCTGCCGGAGTACTGTAGCTCCATCACCACCACGCTGTCGTGCTGCTGCTGGAGCCATCTTCCTCAACCTCTCCTCTCCCCTTGCTGGATGAAGAAGGAGGAGACGTCACGCTGACCGTACGTGTGTTGAACGCGGAGGTGCCGTCCGTTCGGTGCTAGGATCTCCGGTGATTTGGATCACGTCGTGTACGACTACCTCATCCCCGTTCGTTGAACGCTTCCGCTCGCGATCTACAAAGGTATGTAGATGCATCCGATCACTCGTTGCTAGATGATCTCATAGATGGATCTTGGTGAAACCATAGGAAAATTTTTGTTTTCTGCAACGTTCCCCAACAGTGGTATCAGAGCTAGGTCTATGCGTAGTTCTTCTTGCGCGAGTAGATCACAATTTGTTGTGGGCGTAGATTTGTCAACTTTCTTGCCGCTACTAGTCTTATCTTGCTTCAGCGGTATTGTGGGATGAAGCGGCCCGGACCAACCTTACACGTACGCTTACGTGAGACCGGTTCCACCGACTAAAATGCACTAGTTGCATAAGGTGGCTGGCGGGTGTCTGTCTCTCTTACTTTCGTTGGAGCGGATTCGATGAAAAGGGTCCTTATGAAGGGTAAATAGAAGTTTACAAATCACGTTGTGGCTTTCACGTAGGTAAGAAAACGTTCTTGCAAGAACCCTAATTCAGCCACGTAAAACTTGCAACAACAATTAGAGGACGTCTAACTTGTTTTTGCAGCAAGTGCTTTGTGATATGATATGGCCAAAGTTGTGATGAATGATGAATGATCTATATGTGATGTATGAGATGTTCATGCTATTGTAATAGGAATCACGACTTGCATGTCGATGAGTATGACAACCGGCAGGATCCATAGGAGTTGTCATTATTCTTTTATGACCTGCGTGTCAATGGAAACGCCATGTAAATTACTTTACTTTATTGCTAAACGCGTTAGCCATAGTAGTAGAAGTAATAGTTGGCGAGCAACTTCATGGAGACACGATGATGGAGATCATGATGATGGAGATCATGGTGTCAAGCCGGTGACAAGATGATCATGGAGCCCCAAGATGGAGATCAAAGGAGCTATGTGATATTGGCCATATCATGTCACTTTTATTATTTGATTGCATGTGATGTTTATCATGTTTTGCATCTTGTTTACTTAGAATGACGGTAGTAAATAAGATGATCCCTCATAATAATTTCAAGAAGTGTTCCCCCTAACTGTGCTCCGTTGTGACAGTTCGTTGTTTCGAAGCACCACGTGATGATCGGGTGTGATAGATTCTAACGTTCACATACAACGGGTGTAAGACAGATTTACACATGCAAACACTTAGGTTGACTTGACGAGCCTAGCATGTACAGACATGGCCTCGGAACACAGAAGACCGAAAGGTCGAGCATGAGTCGTATAGAAGATACGATCAACATGAAGATGTTCACCGATGTTGACTAGTCCGTCTCACGTGATGATCGGACATGGCCTAGTTGACTCGGATCATGTTATACTTAGATGACTAGAAGAGGGATGTCTATCTAAGTGGGAGTTCATTAAATAATTTGATTAGATGAACTTTATTATCATCTTGTAGATCAAATGGCCAACGTAGTCCTCAACTTCAACGCGTTCCTAGAGAAAACCAAGCTGAAAGACGTGTTGGAAATATGCCCTAGAGGCAATAATAAATTAGTTATTATTATATTTCCTTGTTCATGATAATAGTTTATTATCCATGCTAGAATTGTATTGATAGGAAACTCAGATACATGTGTGGATACATAGACAACACCATGTTCCTAGTAAGCCTCTAGTTGACTAGCTCGTTGATCAATAGATGGTTATGGTTTCCTGACCATGGACATTGGATGTCATTGATAACGGGATCACATCATTAGGAGAATGATGTGATGGACAACACCCAATCCTAAGCCTAGCACAAGATCGTGTAGTTCGTATGCTAAAGCTTTTCTAATGTCAAGTATCATTTCCTGAGACCATGAGATTGTGCAACTCCCGGATACCGTAGGAATACTTTGGGTGTGCCAAACGTCACAACGTAACTGGGTGGCTATAAAGGTGCACTACGGGTATCTCCGAAAGTGTCTGTTGGGTTGGCACGAATCGAGACTGGGATTTGTCACTCCGTGTAAACGGAGAGGTATCTCTGGGCCCACTCGGTAGGACATCATCATAATGTGCACAATGTGATCAAGGAGTTGATCACGGGATGATGTGTTGTGGAACGAGTAAAAGAGACTTGCCGATAACGAGATTGAACAAGGTATCGGGATACCGATGATCGAATCTCGGGCAAGTATCGTACCGATAGACAAAGGGAATTGTATACGGGATTGATTAAGTCCTTGACATCGTGGTTCATCCGATGAGATCATCGTGGAACATGTGGGAGCCAACATGGGTATCCAGATCCCGCTGTTGGTTATTGACCGGAGAACGTCTCGGTCATGTCTGCATGTCTCCCGAACCCGTAGGGTCTACACACTTAAGGTTCGATGACGCTAGGGTTATAAAGGAAGCTTGTATGTGGTTACCGAATGTTGTTCGGAGTCCCGGATGAGATCCCGGACGTCACGAGGAGTTCCGAAATGGTCCGGAGGTAAAGATTTATATATAGGAAGTATGGTTTTGGCCACCGGAAGTGTTCTGGGCATCACCGGTAGTGTACCGGGACCACCGGAGGTGTCCGGGGGTCCACCAAGTGGGGCCACCATCCCCGGAGGGCTACTTGGGCTAAGTGTGGGAGGGGACCAGCCCCAGGTGGGCTGGTGCGCCCCCCACAAGGCCCAAGGCGCAAGGAAGAGGGGAAAGGGGGCAAACCCTAGGGCAGATGGGCCCTGAGGCCCATCCTGGTGCGCCTCCCTCTCCCCCTCGCCCTTGGCCGCCTCCCTTAGATGGGATCTAGGCTGGCCGCCACCCCTAGGGGTGGAAACCCTAAAGGGGGCACAGCCCCTCCCCTTCCCCTATATATAGTTGAGGTTTGGGCTGCCCACAGAACACGAGTTCCTCTCCTCTTGATGGCGCAGCCCTGCATCTCTTCTTCCTCCTCTCCCGCGGTGCTTGGCGAAGCCCTGCAGGATAGCCACGCTCCTCCATCATCACCACGCCGTTGTGTTGCTGCTGGATGGAGTCTTCCTCAACCTCTCCCTCTCTCCTTGCTGGATCAAGGCATGGGAGACGTCATCGGGCTGTACGTGTGTTGAACGCGGAGGTGTCGTCCGCTCGGCACTTGGTCATCGGAGATTTGGATCACGACGAGTACGACTCCATCAACCCCGTTCACTTGAACGCTTCCGCATAGCGATCTACAAGGGTATGTAGATGCACTCTCCTTCCCTTCGTTGCTGGTTTCTCCATAGATAGATCTTGGTGACACGTAGGAAAATTTTGAATTTCTGCTACGTTCCCCAACAGTGGCATCATGAGCTAGGTCTATTGCGTAGATTCCATGCACGAGTAGAATACAAAGTAGTTGTGGGCGTTGATTTTGTTCAATATGCTTACCGTTACTAGTCAATCTTGATTCGGCGGCATTGTGGGATGAAGCGGCCCGAACCGACCTTACACGTACACTTACGCGAGACAGGTTCCACCGACTGACATGCACTAGTTGCATAAGGTGGCTAGCGGGTGCCAGTCTCTCCCACTTTAGTCGGATCGGATTCGATGAAAAGGGTCCTTATGAAGGGTAAATAGCAATTGACATATCACGTTGTGGTTTTGCGTAGGTAAGAAACGTTCTTGCTAGAAACCCATAGCAGCCACGTAAAACATGCAAACAACAATTAGAGGACGTCTAACTTGTTTTTGCAGGGTATGCCATGTGATGTGATATGGCCAAAAGGATGTGATGTATAATATATGTGATGTATGAGATTGATCATGTTCTTGTAATAGGAATCACGACTTGCATGTCGATGAGTATGACAACCGACAGGAGCCATAGGAGTTGTCTTAATTTATTTATGACCTGCGTGTCAACTTAAATCGTCATGTAATTACTTTACTTGATTGCTAAAGCGTTAGCCATAGTAGTAGAAGTAATAGTTGACGTGACAACTTCATGAAGACACGATGATGGAGATCATGATGATGGAGATCATGGTGTCATGCCGGTGACGACGATGATCATGGAGCCCCGAAGATGGAGATCAAAAGGAGCAAAGTGATTATGGCCATATCATGTCACTATTTGATTGCATGTGATGTTTATGATGTTTTTGCATCTTATTTGCTTAGAACGACGGTAGTAAATAAGATGATCCCTCATTAAAATTTCAAGAAAGTGTTCCCCCTAACTGTGCACCGTTGCTAAAGTTCGTCGTTTCGAAGCACCACGTGATGATCGGGTGTGATAGATCCTTACGTTCACATACAACGGGTGTTGACGAGCCTAGCATGTACAGACATGGCCTCGGAACACATGCAAACACTTAGGTTGGCTTGACGAGCCTAGCATGTACAGACATGGCCTCGGAACACAGAAGACCGAAAGGTCGAGCATGAGTCATATGGCAGATACGATCAACATGAAGATGTTCACCGATGTTGACTAGTCCGTCTCACGTGATGATCGGACACGGCCTAGTTGACTCGGATCATGTAATCACTTGGATGACTAGAGGGATGTCTATCTGAGTGGGAGTTCATAAGATGAACTTAATTATCCTGAACATAGTCAAAAGATCTTTGCAAATTATGTCGTAAGCTCGCGCTTTAGTTCTACTATTTTAGATATGTTCCTAGAGAAAATATAGTTGAAAGTTGATAGTAGCAATTATGCGGACAGTAGAAGGCTTGTGTCCTTAATGCACCGCTCGGCGTGCTGGACCTCGAACGTGGTCTGTGGATGTTGCGAACATCTGACATACACGTTTTGATGACTACATGATAGTTCGGTAATGACAAATGGTTTAGAATTGAGGCACCGAAGACATTTTTGAAATGTCGCGGAACATATGAGATGTTTCAAGGGCTGAAATTGGGATTCCAGGCTCGTGCCCACGTCAAGAGGTGTAAGACCTCCGATGATTTTCTTAGCTTGCAAACTAAAGGAGAAAAGCTCAATCGTTGAGCTTGTGCTCAGATTGTCTGAGTACAACAATCACTTGAATCGAATGGGAGTTCATCTTCCAGATAAGATAGTGATGTTTCTCCAAAGTCATTGCCACCAAGCTGCTAGAGCTTCGTAATGAACTATAACATATCAGGGATAGATATGATGATCCTTGAAATATTCGCGATGTTTGACACCGCGAAAGTAGAAATCAAGAAGGAGCATCAATTGTTGATGGTTAGCGAAACCACTAGTTTCAAGAAGGGCAAGGGCAAGAAGGGATACTTCATGAAACGGCAAATCAGCTGCTGCTCTAGTGGAGAAACCCAAGGTTGAACCCAAACCCGAGACTGAGTGCTTCTATAATAAGGGGAACAACCACTAGAGCAGAATTACACTAGATACTTGGTAGATAAGAAGGCTATCGATAGAAGTATATTGGATATACATTATGTTAATGTGTACTTTACTAGTACTCCTAGTAGCACCAGGGTATTAGATACCGGTTCGGTTGCTAAGTGTTAGTAACTCGAAATAAAAGCTACGGAATAAACGGATACTAGCTAAAGGTGAGCTGACGATATGTATTGGAAGTGTTTCCAAGGTTGATATGATCAAGCATCGCACGCTCCCTCTACCATCGAGATTGGTGTTAAACCTAAATAATTGTTATTTGGTGTTTGCGTTGAGCATAGACATGATTGGATTATGTCTATCGCAATACAATTATTCATTTAAGGAGAATAATGATTACTCTCTTTATTTGAATAATACCTTCAATGGTCTTGCACCTAAAATGAATGGTTTATTGAATCTCGATCATAGTGATACACATGTTCATGCCAAAAGATATAAGATAGTAATGATAGTACCACCTACTTGTGGCACTGCCATGTAAGTCATATTGGTATAAAACGCATGAAGAAGCTCCATGTTGATGGATCTTTGGACTCACTCATTTCTGAAAAGATTGAGACATGTGAACCGTGTCTGTTGTTATATACGCATGAAGAAACTCCATTCAAATGGACCGTTTGGACTCACTTGATTTTTGAATCGCTTGAGACATGCAAATCATACCACATGGGCAAGATGACTGAAAGCTTCGGTTTCAGTAAAATGGAACAAGAAAGCAACTTGTTGGAAGTAAACACATTGTGATGTGTGCAGTCCAATGAGTGCCGAGGCACGCAGTGGATATCGTTATGCTCTTACTTCACAGATGATTTGAGTAGATACTGAGTATATTTACTTGATGAAACACAAGTCTGAATTATTGAATGGTTCAAGTAATTTCAGAATGAAGTTGAATATCGTCGTGACAAGAGGATAAAATATCTATGATATGATCATAGAGATGAATATCTGAGTTGCGAGTTTGGTACACAATTGAGACATTGTGGAAATTGTTTCACGACTAATACCGCCTGGAACACCATAGTGTGATGGTGTGTCCGAACATCATAGTTGCACCCTATTGGATATGGTGCGTACCATGATGTCTCTTATCGAATTACCACTATCGTTCATGGGTTAGGCATTAGAGACAACCGCACTCACTTTAAATAGGGCACCACGTAATTCCGATGGGATGACACCGTATGAACTATGGTTTAGAGAAACCTAAGCTGTCATTTCTTAAAAGTTTGGGGCTGCGACGCTTATATGAAAAAGTTTCAGGCTGATAAGCTCGAACCCAAAGCGGATAACTGCATCTTCATAGGACACCCAAAACAGTTGGGTATACCTCCTGTCTCAGATCCGAAAGCAATAGGGATTGTTTCTCAAATCGGGTCCTTTCTTGAGGAAAAGTTTCTCTCTCGAAAGAATTGAGTGGGAGGATGGTGGAGACTTGATGAGGTTATTGAACCGTCACTTCAACTAGTGTGTAGCAGGGCACAGGAGTTGTTCCTATGGCACCTACACCAATTGAAGTGGAAGCTTATGATAGTGATCATGAGACTTCGGATCAAGTCACTCCCAAACCTCGTAGGATGACAAGGATGCGTACTACTTCAGAGTGGTACGTAATCCTGTCTTGGACGTCATGTTGCTAGACAACAATGAACCTACGAGCTACGGAGAAGCGATGGTGGGCCCGGATTCCGATGAATGGCTCGAGGCCATAAAATCCGAGAGAGGATCCATGTATGAAAACAAAGTGTAGACTTTGGCAGAACGGCTCGATGGTCGTGAGGCTGTTGAGTACAGATGGATTTTAAAAGGAAGACGGACGATGATGGTAAATGTCACCATTAAGAAAGCTCGACTTGTCGTTAAGATGTTTCCCGACAAGTTCAAGGAGTTGACTACGATGAGACTTTCTCACTCGTAGCGATGCTAAGAGTCTGTTGGAATTAGCAGGTACTGCATTATTTATGAAATCTTGCAGATAGGATGTCAAAATATTGTTTCCTTGTTCTTGAGGAAAGGTTGTATGTGATACAACCAGAAGATTTTGTCGATCCTGAAAGATGCTAACAAGTATGCAAAGCCCCAGCAATCCTTCTAAGGACTGGAGTAAGCATCTCGGAATTGGAATGTACGCTTTGATGAGATGATCAAAGATTTGAGGTTTATACAAAGTTTATGAGAAACTTGTATTTCCAAAGAAGTGAGTGGGAGCACTATAGAATTTCTGATGAGTATATGTTGTTGACATATTGTTTATCGGATATGATGTAGAATTTCTGGAAAGCATATAGGGTTGTTTGAAAAGTGTTTTTCAATGGAAAACCTGGATTAAGCTACTTGAACATTGAGCATCAAGATCTATAAGGATAGATCAAAATCGCTTAATAGTACTTTCAAACGAACACATACCATGACAAGATTTTGAAGGAGTTCAAAATAGATCAGCAAAGAAGGAAGGAGTTCTCGGCTGTGTTACAAGGTGTGAGTATTGAGCAAGACTCAAGACATGACCACGGCAGAATAGAGAGAAAGGACGAAGGTCGTCCCCTATGCTTTAGTCGTAGGCTCTAAAGTATGCTATGTTGTGTACCGCACCTGAAGTGTGCCAAACCATGAGTCAGTCAAGGGGTACAAGTGTGATCTAGAAATGGATCACAGGAAAACGGTCAAGGTTATCCTTAGTAACTAGTGGACTAAGGAATTTTCTCGATTATGGAGGTGGTAAAAGAGTTCGTCGTAAAGGGTTACGGCGATGCAAACTTTGACACTAATCCAGATTATTCTGAGTGGTAAACTGGATTCGTATAGTAGAACAGTTATTTGGAATAGCTCCAAATAGAGCGTGGTATCTGCATCTAGGAGATGACATAGATATTTGTAAAGTACACACGGATCTGAAAGGTTCAGACCCATTGACTATAACATCTCTCACAAGCATAACATGATCAAACCCAGAACTCATTGAGTGTTAATCACATGGTAATGTGAACTAGATTATTGACTCTAGTAAACTCTTTGGGTGTTAGTCACATGGGGATGTGACCTTGAGTGTTAATCACATAGCGATGTGAACTGGATTATTGACTCTAGTGCAAGTGGGAGACTATTGGAAATATGCCCTAGAGGCAATAATAAATTAGTTATTATTATATTTCCTTGTTCATGATAATAGTTTATTATCCATGCTAGAATTGTATTGATAGGAAACTCAGATACATGTGTGGATACATAGACAACACCATGTTCCTAGTAAGCCTCTAGTTGACTAGCTCGTTGATCAATAGATGGTTATGGTTTCCTGACCATGGACATTGGATGTCATTGATAACGAGATCACATCATTAGGAGAATGATGTGATGGACAAGACCCAATCCTAAGCCTAGCACAAGATCGTGTAGTTCGTATGCTAAATCTGTTCTAATGTCAAGTATCATTTCCTTAGACCATGAGATTGTGCAACTCCCGGATACCGTAGGAATACGTTGGGTGTGCCAAACGTCACAACATAACTGGGTGGCTATAAAGGTGCACTACGGCTATCTCCGAAAGTGTCTGTTGGGTTGGCACGAATCGAGACTGGGATTTGTCACTCCGTGTAAACGGAGAGGTATCTCTGGGCCCACTCGGTAGGACATCATCATAATGTGCACAATGTGATCAAGGAGTTGATCACGGGATGATGTGTTGCGGAACGAGTAAAAGAGACTTGCCGGTAACGAGATTGAACAAGGTATCGGGATACCGATGATCGAATCTCGGGCAAGTATCGTACCGATAGACAAAGGGAATTGTATACGGGATTGATTTAAGTCCTTGACATCGTGGTTCATCCGATGAGATCATCGTGGAACATGCGGGAGCCAACATGGGTATCCAGATCCCGCTGTTGGTTATTGACCGGAGAACGTCTCGGTCATGTCTGCATGTCTCCCGAACCCGTAGGGTCTACACACTTAAGGTTCGATGACGCTAGGGTTATAAAGGAAGCTTGTATGTGGTTACCGAATGTTGTTCGGAGTCCCGGATGAGATCTCGGACGTCACGAGGAGTTCCGGAATGGTCCGGAGGTAAAGATTTATATATAGGAAGTATGGTTTTGGCCACCGGAAGTGTTCTGGGCATCACCGGTAGTGTACCCGGACCACCGGAGGTGTCCGGGGTCCACCAAGTGGGGCCACCATCCCCGGAGGGCTACTTGGGCTAAGTGTGGGAGGGGACCAGCCCCAGGTGGGCTGGTGCCCCCCCCCCCCACAAGGCCCAAGGCGCAAGGAAGAGGGGAAAGGGGCAAACCCTAGGGCAGATGGGCCCTGAGGCCCATCCTGGTGCGCCTCCCTCTCCCCCTCCCCCTTGGCCGCCTCCCTTAGATGGGATCTAGGCTGGCCGCCACCCCTAGGGGTGGAAACCCTAAAGGGGGCGCAGCCCCTCCCCTTCCCCTATATATAGTTGAGGTTTGGGCTGCCCACAGAACACGAGTTCCTCTCCTCTTGATGGCGCAGCCCTGCATCTCTTCTTCCTCCTCTCCCGCGGTGCTTGGCGAAGCCCTGCAGGATAGCCACGCTCCTCCATCATCACCACGCCGTTGTGCTACTGCTGGATGGAGTCTTCCTCAACCTCTCCCTCTCTCCTTGCTGGATCAAGGCATGGGAGACGTCACCGGGCTGTACGTGTGTTGAACGCGGAGGTGCCGTCCGTTCGGCACTTGGTCATCGGAGATTTGGATCACGACGAGTATGACTCCATCAACCCCATTCACTTGAACGCTTCCGCATAGCGATCTACAAGGGTATGTAGATGCACTCTCCTTCCCTTCGTTGCTGGTTTCTCCATAGATAGATCTTGGTGAGACGTAGGAAAATTTTGAATTTCTGCTACGTTCCCCAACAAGACGATGGCAGCAACTATACGGACTGGGTCCGGAACCTGAGGATCATCCTCATAGCTGCCAAGAAAGATTATGTCCTACAAGCACCGCTGGGTGACGCACCTGTTCTCCCTGCAGAACAAGACGTTATGAACGCTTGGCAGTCACGTTCCGATGACTACTCCCTCGTTCAGTGCGGCATGCTTTACAGCTTAGAGCCGGGGCTCCAAAAGCGTTTTGAGAGACATGGAGCATATGAGATGTTCGAAGAGCTGAAAATGGTTTTCCAAGCTCATGCCCGGGTCGAGAGATATGAAGTCTCCGACAAATTCTTCAGCTGTAAGATGGAGGAAAATAGCTCTGTCAGTGAACACATACTCAAGATGTCTGGGTTGCACAACCGCTTGGATCAACTGGAAGTTAATCTCCCGGATGAAGCGGCCATTGACAGAATCCTCGAGTCGCTTCCACCAAGCTACAAGAGCTTTGTGATGAACTTCAATATGCAGGGGATGGAAAAGACCATTCCTGAAGTATTTGCTATGCTGAAATCAGCAGAGATAGAAATCAAGAAGGAACATCAAGTGTTGATGGTGAATAAAACCACTAAGTTCAAGAAGGGCAAGGGTAAAAAGAACTTCAAGAAGGACGGCAAGGAAGTTGCCGCGCCCGGTAAGCAAGTTGCCGAGAAGAAGCCAAAGAATGGACCCAAGCCCAAGACTGAGTGCTTTTATTGCAAGGGAAGTGGTCACTGGAAGCGGAACTGCCCCAAATACTTAGCGGACAAGAAGGCCGGCAAAACAAAAGGTATATGTGATATACATGTAATTGATGTGTACCTTACCAGTACTCGTAGTAGCTCTTGGGTATTTGATACCGGTGCAGTTGCTCACATTTGTAACTCAAAGCAGGAGCTGCGGAATAAGCGGAGACTGGCGAAGGACGAGGTGACGATGCACGTCGGGAATGGTTCCAAGGTCGATGTGATCGTCGTCGGCACGCTACCTCTACATTTACCTACGGGATTAGTTTTAAACCTCAATAATTGTTATTTAGTGCCAAGTTTGAGCATGAACATTGTGTCTGGATCTCGTTTAATTCGAGATGGCTACTCATTTAAATCCGAGAATAATGGTTGTTCTATTTATATGAGAGATATGTTTTATGGTCATGCTCCGATGGTTAATGGTTTATTCTTAATGAATCTCATACGTGATGATACACATATTCATAGTGTGAATACCAAAAGAGTTAAAGTTGATAACAATAGTCCCACATATTTGTGGCACTGCCGCCTTGGTCACATAGGTGTCAAACGCATGAAGAAGCTCCATGCAGATGGACTTTTAGAGTCTCTTGATTATGAATCATTTGACACGTGCGAACCATGCCTCATGGGTAAAATGACCAAGACTCCGTTCTCAGGAACAATGGAGCGAGCAACCAACTTATTGGAAATCATACATACCGATGTGTGCGGTCCAATGAGTATTGAGGCTCGCGGTGGCTATCGTTATGTTCTCACCCTCACTGATGACCTGAGTAGATATGGGTATATCTACTTAATGAAACACAAGTCTGAAACCTTTGAAAAGTTCAAGGAATTTTAGAGTGAGGTTGAAAATCAACGTGACAGGAAAATCAAGTTTTTACGATCAGATCGTGGAGGAGAATACTTGAGTCACGAATTTGGCATGCACTTAAGAAAATGTGGAATAGTTTCACAACTCACGCCGCCTGGAACACCTCAGCGTAATGGTGTGTCCGAACGTCGTAATCGCACTCTATTAGATATGGTACGATCTATGATGTCTCTTACCGATTTACCGCTATCTTTTTGGGGCTATGCTTTAGAGACTGCCGCATTCACTTTAAATAGGGCTCCGTCGAAATCCGTTGAGACGACACCGTATGAATTATGGTTTGGGAAGAAACCTAAGCTGTCGTTTCTAAAAGTTTGGGGATGTGATGCTTATGTCAAGAAACTTCAACCTGAAAAGCTCGAACCCAAGTCGGAAAAATGCGTCTTCATAGGATACCCTAAAGAAACTATTGGGTATACCTTCTACCTCAGATCCGAAGGCAAGATCTTTGTTGCCAAGAATGGATCCTTTCTAGAGAAGGAGTTTCTCTCGAAAGAAGTAAGTGGGAGGAAAGTAGAACTTGATGAAGTGTTACCTCTTGAACCGGAAAATGGCGCAACTCAAGAAAACGTTTCTGAGGTGCCTGCACCGGCTAGAGAGGAAATTAATGAAGATGATCAAGATGCTTCTGATCAAGCTCCTACTGAAATTCGTAGGTCCACAAGGACACGTTCCGCACCAGAGTGGTACGACAACCCTGTCTTGGAAATCATGTTGTTAGACAACGGTGAACCTTCGAACTATGAAGAAGCGATGGCGGGCCCGGATTCCGACAAATGGCTAGAAGCCATGAAATCCGAGATAGGATCCATGTATGAAAACGAAGTATGGACTTTGACTGACTTGCCCGTTGAGCGGCGAGCCATAGAAAATAAATGGATCTTTAAGAAGAAGACAGACGCGGATGGTAATGTGACCATCTATAAAGCTCGGCTTGTCGCTAAGGGTTATCGACAAGTTCAAGGGGTTGACTACGATGAGACTTTCTCACCGGTAGCGAAGCTGAAGTCCGTCCGAATCATGTTAGCAATTGCCGCATTCTACGATTATGAAATATGGCAAATGGACGTCAAAACGGCATTCCTTAATGGTTTCCTTAAGAAAGGATTGTATATGATGCAGCCGGAAGGTTTTGTCGATCCTAAGAATGCTGACAAGGTGTGCAAGCTCCAACGCTCGATTTATGGGCTGGTGCAAGCATCTCGGAGTTGGAACATTCGCTTTGATGAGATGATCAAAGCGTTTGGGTTTACACAGACTTATGGAGAAGCCTGTGTTTACAAGAAAGTGAGTGGGAGCTTTCTAGCATTTCTCATATTATATGTAGACGACATACTTTTGATGGGAAATGATATAGAACTCTTGGACAGCATTAAGGCCTACTTGAATAAGAGTTTTTCAATGAAGGACCTTGGAGTAGCTGCTTATATATTAGGCATCAAGATCTATAGAGATAGATCAAGACGCCTCATAGGTCTTTCACAAAGCACATACCTTGATAAGATATTGAAGAAGTTCAATATGGATCAATCTAAGAAGGGGTTCTTACCTGTGTTACAAGGTGTGAAATTGAGCTCAGCTCAATGTCCGACCACGGCAGAAGATATAGAAGAGATGAGTGTCATCCCCTATGCCTCAGCCATAGGTTCTATTATGTATGCTATGCTGTGTACCAGACCTGATGTAAACCTTGCCGTAAGTTTGGTAGGAAGGTACCAAAGTAATCCTGGCAAGGAACACCGGACAACGGTCAAGAATATCCTGAAGTACCTGAAAAGGACTAAGGAAATGTTTCTCGTTTATGGAGGTGACGAAGAGCTCGTCGTAAAGGGTTACGTCGATGCTAACTTCGACACAGATCTGGATGACTCTAAGTCACAAACCGGATACGTGTATATTTTGAATGGTGGGGCAGTAAGCTGGTGCAGTTGCAAGCAGAGCGTCGTGCCGGGATCTACATGTGAAGCGGAGTACATGGCAGCCTCGGAGGCAGCACATGAAGCAATTTGGGTGAAGGAGTTCATCACCGACCTCGGAGTCATACCCAATGCGTCGGGGCCAATCAAACTCTTCTGTGACAACACTGGGGCTATTGCACTTGCCAAGGAGCCCAGGTTTCACAAGAAGACCAGGCACATCAAGCGTCGCTTCAACTCCATTCGTGAAAATGTTCAAGATGGAGACATAGATATTTGTAAAGTGCATACGGACCTGAATGTAGCAGATCCGTTGACTAAACCTCTCCCTAGAGCAAAACATGATCAACACCAGGATTCCATGGGTGTTCGATTCATCACAATGTAACTAGATTATTGACTCTAGTGCAAGTGGGAGACTGTTGGAAATATGCCCTAGAGGCAATAATAAAAGCATTATTATTATATTTCCTTGTTCATGTTAATTGTCTTTATTCATGCTATAATTGTTTTATCCGGAAATCGTAATACATGTGTGAATAATAGACACCAACATGTCCCTAGTAAGCCTCTAGTTGACTAGCTCGTTGATCAACAGATAGTCATGGTTTCCTGACTATGGACATTGGATGTCATTGATAACGAGATCACATCATTAGGAGAATGATATGATGGACAAGACCCAATCCTAAACATAGCACAAGATCGTATAGTTCGTTTGCTAGAGTTTTTCCAATGTCAAGTATCCTTTTCCTTAGACCATGAGATCGTGTAACTCCCGGATACCGTAGGAGTGCTTTGGGTATACCAAACGTCACAACGTAACTGGGTGACTATAAAGGTATACTACGGGTATCTCCGAAAGTGTCTGTTGGGTTGACACGGATCGAGACTAGGATTTGTCACTCCGCATGACGGAGAGGTATCACCGGGCCCACTCGGTAATGCATCATCATAATGAGCTCAATGTGATCAAAGTGTTTGATCACGGGATCATGCATTACGATACGAGTAAAGTGACTTGCCGGTAACGAGATTGAACGAGGTATTGGGATACCGACGATCGAATCTCGGGCAAGTAAAATACCGATTGACAAAGGGAATCGTATACGGGATTAATTGAATCCTCGACATCGTGGTTCATCCGATGAGATCATCGTGGAGCGTGTGGGAGCCAACATGGGTATCCAGATCCCGCTGTTGGTTATTGCCCGAGAGCCGTCTCGGTCATGTCTGCATGTCTCCCGAACCCGTAGGGTCTACACACTTAAGGTTCGATGACGCTAGGGTTGTAGGGATATGTATATGCAGTAACCTGAATGTTGTTCGGAGTCCCGGATGAGAACCGGGACGTCATGAGGAGTTTCGGAATGGTCCGGAGGTAAAGAATTATATATAGGAAGTGCTGTTTTGGCCATCGGGACAAGTTTCGGGGTCACGGTATTGTACCGGGACCACCAGAAGGGTCCCGGGGGTCCACCGGGTGGGGCCACCTATCCCGGAGGGCCCCATGGGCCAAAGTGGGGAGGGGAACCAGCCCATAGTGGGCTGGTGCGCCCCCCTAGGCCCACCCCATGCGCCTAGGGTTGAAACCCTAGGGGTGGGGGGCGCCCCACCTTGGCTTGGGGGCCACTCCAGCCCTTGGCCGCCGCCCCCCTTGGGAGATCCAATCTCCCAGGGCCGGCGCCCCCCCCAGGGGCCTATATAAAGGGGGGAGGGGAAGGGGGCAGCCGCACCCTTTGCCTTGGCGCCTCCCTCTCCCTCTCCAACACCTCCTCCTCTTCCGTAGAGCTCGGCGAAGCCCTGCCGGAGTACTGCAGCTCCATCACCACCACGCCGTCGTGCTGCTGCTGGAGCCATCTTCCTCAACCTCTCCTCTCCCCTTGCTGGATCAAGAAGGAGGAGACGTCACGCTGACCGTACGTGTGTTGAACGCGGAGGTGCCGTCCGTTTGGTGCTAGGATCTCCGGTGATTTGGATCACGTCGTGTACGACTACCTCATCCTCGTTCGTTGAACGCTTCCGCTCGCGATCTACAAAGGTATATAGATGCATCCGATCACTCGTTGCTAGATGAACTCATAGATGGATCTTGGTGAAACCGTAGGAAAATTTTTGTTTTCTGCAACGTTCCCCAACAGCGACCTCTAAGCAGAACCTCCCGTGTGGCTCGATCCTTAACGAAGAGATGAAACGGGTGAAATTCACAGAACACATCATTATCATAAGTAAACTTACGAACAGATAGTAATGGACGAGTGACATGCGGGACGTGAAGGACATTGCGAAGACGAAGGCGACGAGAGGAACTAGACAGAAGGGAGGCCTGACCAACATGAGTAATGGGCATACCTGAACCATCAGCGGTGCGGACCTTGTCACGGCCGCGGTAGGGCTCCTGCGCCTGGAGATGACCAGCCTCATTGGTCATATGCTCCGTGGCACCCGTGTCAAAGTACCACGCGGGGTCGATCGGATACGACGGCGTGTACCCGCCTCCGCCGGGGGAGCCGGCGGAACTCTGTTCGGCAATGGCGGCCTGCTTCTCGTTGCCACGCCCGTCGTTGCCAATGCCAAGGAAATCCCTCTTAAAGCGACGGTGGCAGCGGGAGGCATAGTGCCCATGGATGCCACATAGCTGGCAGTCAACGTTGGGCCGGCCGCGGCGATCGGTGGTCACAGGAGGACCACGTGACAGCGGCAATGGAGGAGGCTGGCGGCCACCACCTCCTGTGGAGGAGCCAGCAGTAGAGCGAGGTGGACGATGGCCACCAGTCGAAGCACCACGGTAGGCGGCGTTAGCCTGAGGATCATTCAGCTGCATCGCGGCATGGCGGGCGTCAACACGTTGCTCGGTGGAGAGGAGGCGTGCATACAAGTCCCGAGAGGATAGAGGCGTCTCACGACCCCGCACCGCCTCAACCAGATTGTCATAGTCCTGATCGAGGCCCCGAAGAACGAAGTCAGTGAACTCCGTGTCACGAAGCGGCTCCCCGATAGCGGACAGGGTGTCGGCGATCGTCTTGATCTTGTTGAAGTAGAGTACACAGAGGAGTCGAGCTTCTTGCACTCAAGGAGTTGTTGACGAAGAGCCGAAGCGCGAGCGGAGGAGTTCGCCGAAAAACTGTCCGCCAGCGTTGCCCAGACGTCAAGAGACGTGGCGGCGAACACCACCAGGCCGGCAGCTCCTTCCGTCAGAGAGGACTGAAGAGCGGAGAGAATCGCCTAGTCCTGTGCGACCCAGGCGCGGTACGCCGGATTCTCGGCGGAGACCCAGGCTCCGGTGGCCGTGACCGCAGGGACGAGTCTGGGCGGACACGGGAGACTCCCATCGACATAGCCTTCAAGGTGACGGCTGCGAAGGAGCGGCAAGATCTGCGCCCGCCAGTACAGGTAATTGTCCTGCGTGAGACGCACCGTGATGAGGTGCGTGAGCTGATAGGGGCCAGCGCCCGGGCCGTCGGCGACCGCGGTTCTAGCAGGGGCGGCGACATCGGCCGCGGTGGAGGTGATCGAGGCCGTGAGCGCTGATGGAGCCGGGGGTGGCGCCGAACCCAAGGGCACCAGGTTGGCCGAGGCGTAGGCCGGCGGCGTGGGGAAGAACCCTGGAGCGAACTGCGACGAGCCGAGGTACAAGGGGCGCGAGGTTGTGGGCGCGGCCATCTGGCTCGTGTTGCTGGCGGCGAGGAGCGCCGCGAGTTGGGGCGGGATGAAGGGTGCTGCTGCAGAGGAGGATGCAGAGGCGGGCAGGGCAGCGGAGGAGCTCATGGCGAGAGGGCGATCTTGACGGCGGCGCGGCGATCAAGGAAGCGGCGGCGGCGGCCAAGGGCAGGCAGCGGCGGCTAGGGTTGAGAAAACCTAGTCTGATATCATGCTAAACTGTGGTTTGGTGGAAACTGGCTCAACGCATCTGGTGCGTGGCCTATCACTTTATATAAGGTACCAAGAGGTACAATACAGTACAAATACAATTGTCATACAATATACAGTCTAACAATGTGCATGTTATTTTCACGTTTTTTATTTACTTGTATATTTGAGCAGATGGGCTTTCTACAGGGTAGTTTTGGTACATTATTGTTTTATTTATTTTGGATAATTAACTTTGGCGTGGATGCTGGTTCTTGCTTGTAGTTGAAGTCAGTTTTGTTTTGTTTTCGTTTTCTTTTCTTGGTGCTAGTCCCACTAAGTGCATATTTGTATGTGTTAATAATTTTTATGTTTCAAAAAAAGTAGAGTTACAGTTTGCATTACATGTGATTTTGGAGTTGCAAAAAAAATTATAATTTTGGCGGTCAGTGAGTATAAGTTTAAATAATATGGCAAGTATACACTCACGTGAGTAGTTTCTGATGGAAGGTGATAGTCATTCCGACTTTGTGCTTCCTTTCTTCATCTGTGCAGAATATTTCGATAAATTACTTTATGACTTTATGTGCCCGCGCAAAACTGCTTAACAGTAACATCATGCCCTTAGCTATGCCACAGCAGTCAGCATCATACGCAGATAGGTGCAGAATAGAGCAAGATCCTAAATATAACTCCATTCAAAATAACCATGAGCGCAACAGCTCCGGCGGATTCAAAATCATCCATCGATGAAGAGACCAATTTCCCCTCGTATCATTACATATGGCATAGCGTTTAGACCATCTCGAAGCTAATTGCATCATTCTATGATGATACTGAACTAACAACTTTTTAAATGTAAAGAGGAAACACCTGCGCAATCAGGGTAACGATTTGGGCAGCAGCCTTGCTCAACAAAAGTCGATTTTGTCGAAACTAAGTCACTCAGAACCATTGAGTAGCAGTGTGAACATAGTTGTTTATGAACTCGGCGCACAATTTAGAATGAAAAATCCCAGCGGATGATAAAATTCCACAACTTCATTATGGACAGTAAACTCTCATTATGTTCAGAAATTGATTTCACTAATGGAACCTTGCTGTCTCTATATACAACAATCTAGAGAAGTCAACGCGAACGTATAATTATATTACTGCAAAAGGAGATAACCATTTCAAATGAAAATGAATGAACAAAACTTTCAAATGCATCAAAAATAAGATGGCACCAATATATAACTTTGTCGGGATAGCAAGTACTACTAGACATAACCCTGAATAAATGGACAGGAGATATGAAGATGCAGATTCAAACACATATGATAGCCATAATATTCTTGATATAAAATGTTTGTTATGCTTTGTAATTAGTACATATAATGTTTCATGGTCAGAATAAATGTACAGATAATTATCTGCATCTTCATATCTCATGTAAAGATAATTTCTTATGTACTAATTATGAAGATGCAGATAATTTCAAACACATATACTCTTGATAAATGTACATATAATAGCCATAACCCTCTTCTCATGTGGGGAAATGTAGAAATTATCTGCATCTTCATATCTCCTGTACAACTAATTTCTTAGGAGTCAAATGAGTTGTTGCCGGAATCATAAGCAACGGAATGCAGAGTGCCACCTAAGAAGAAGTATCCGGATTCACAGCTAGTTGTCAGAATTTGGTGACCCCATCCGCTCGACACAGAAGTCCATTTTCCGGCATCCGATGAGTAGACCTCTATCATGGTAATGTCGTGATCATCATCGATGATGACAAACACCGCGAAGCGAGAGGGAGCTGCGGGGTCGAAACACAAGCTGATGGTGCGGCTGTAAGCATGAGGTTCCGATGGCTCGTGGCTGTCAGGCCGGGGCAGTGCGGCCCAGATCTCGTCGGTCGCGGGGTTGCACACGACGTGTTCCCCGCGTCCCCCTCTCATGCCGTGGCAGAGGAGGATGCCGCCGCGGCAGCTCATGAGCGTGATGCAGTGGTAGCCGCGCAGGCGCAGGAAAGGGAAAGAGGGGTCGACCAGCAGCCGGCCTCTGCCGGACAGGTTGAGGAAACGAGTGGCGCCGGGGGAATCGCCAAAGAAGCCGGAGAGCGTCTTGGGCGACCTCCTGCGGACGGCGGGGTCGGAGCAAAGCGCGAGCCACGCCGGCGACACACACTTGAGGCGGCACAGCGACCGGAACGGCACCCGCAACAGGATCTCCCAGAGGAGGTCGTTGGGGAGGGCCTCCGCCGCCTGCTCCTCCTCCTCTTCCTTCTCCTTCCTCATCGGCTCCATCCCGTATCCGGCCTACCACTGCTGTGAATGGTAGAGCCATAGAGGCAGTTTGTTTAGGGTTGAGATCTTACCTGGCCATCTGTCAGGCCGGGCCGGGCCTACCAAAGCCGGACGTAGAAAACCTAGGCCCGAGCCCGGCCCGGCCCAGCCATCAGTCCTAAAAATCAGGCCCAAAGCCCATCCCATCACTCAAAAAGCCCGTCGGGCCTGGAGCCGCGTGCTGAGCCTCTTCCTTAATCTGCAAATACAATGGGCCCGAGGCCAGCCCGATCCGGCCATCAGGCCTACAAATCAGGCCCAAGCCCCGCCCATCATTCAAAAAGCCATCGGGCCTCGGGCCAGGCCTCTTCCTTAATATGCAAATACGACGGGCCCAAGACCGGCCCGACCCGACCATCAGGCTCAAAATCTAGGCCCAGGCCGTGGGCAATGTCGGGCCGGGTTGGGCTTTTTTGGGTCGGGCCGTCCGGGCCGGGCTGCCCGTGGCCATGTATAGTTGAGATGCGCTCATCCCGGATGTCTCTCTTTCAAGATTAAAAGGAATAGGAGGGCCGAAAATTTGCAAGCGCGGACGAGCTCGCACGCTCTCGGAATCGCCTGGCGCTCGTTTTCTTCGGGATATGAGCTGCGTCAGGTATTGTCGGGCGTATAGGTTTCCTTAGATCCTTATTTTTCGGCCATATGGGTGGTGGCAGACCCACGTGCATAACGGAAGGCCGTTTGCTGGAGGTAGCGACCACATCCTGGACCGATTTGTGCCATTGGTCACGCTTCACATGGAAGACGGTACGTCTGCAACTGCGACTGGGGCACACCAGGTAGCTGCGAAATAATTAATGGTAGTTCTTGCTAGATTAGACCATATCGAAGTCATACGACACAAACAGAGACTCGATGTCCGTCACATATCAGGCTAATACTCTTGCCATGCGATTGAGAGACACACATTCACAGGTACTGGAACGAGATACACTTTTTCGTGTGTGCAGAGCTAGCTAGCTACTCCATCCATGCAGCTTGATTGATTGTAGTACGAGCAGCTTCCTGCTTGCTGCTAAATATGCACGGAATTCTTGCTTGCGGCTGCATTAGATGGGTTCGCCGGCTGCTTGCCGCATCTGTTGGCATTCACCTGCGGCTTGCTGACGCATCTTCACGGAATGTCTCGTGCTGTTGCACGCAACTGCCAAGACGATGAGTCAACGGCCGTCGATGAGCCAAGCTGCCAAAGGATGGAAGGAGCAACATATGTTGGAATACCATGTAATTTTGCTGTTGGTTTTTTCTCAACAACAAAGTTTAGATTGAAAATCTCGCTGATTGCTTGCCATGCTCCGCCACTGGTTCCAGGGGCTAGATGTGGTACTTACAGGTGTTGGGAGGAGTCTTGAGCATGACACCAACCCACTGTCAGCACTGTGTTTCAATTTGTGTTGTTGATCAGTACTAGAAAACTGCCTGTTGAGCACGGAAATGGAATTCAGAACAAAAACACTAGGGAATACCTGCTGCAGCTGGGATGTACCCGAGAGTTGTATGTCCATGAAAAAGTAGCAACACGCTAGTCCGGAAAGAATTCACAAAGACATCGGCATAGGCTGTGCAGAATAAGCTTGCTGGTCCGGGTGTGCTTCTTTATCATTTGCCTAATCAGGGCCGGCGCCAACATTCCTACAGAGTTTTTACCATCAATATATGCCTCATAAAGGCACCAGCCATCGTCCACGCCTCCATGAACTGGAAAATGGAAATGATGTGAAAAGCCTTGCATGTTCATCCCAGTCACGATACTGTGCATCACACTTTGTAGGCTCACTTACCTTTTAGCATTCGCACAAGTCGTAATGGAGTTTCTGCTTGTTGAACATCCCGAATATCCTGTCCCAGCGAGGTTTCTTTTGGCCACACATGAATTCATCCTGCATTGTTTCATAGAATGTAAATTATGATAATTCGAAGCATTAAGCACTGGACAAATGGCATTGAAGGGGGTGCTAACGGTATGCGCCGCGAAACTCGGCTTCATCAAACACCGCGAGCGGGGAGCTCCTCCTGGGTAAAGCTTGTCGTCTTTTAAGTTTCAACTGCATCATGCAGACGGATGCGCCCATCCCATGATCTGGCCCATAGTTTGCCAACATGGCATGCCCGTCTAGCTCCCGCTTGTAAGGCTCACGGTTCGAAAACCACTTTCTGCAACATGTGGGGATTCAGTTTACAGCGGAAAAGGTACTCGGAACAAATGTACAATGCACATGTGTGTGCCATCACCCTAAACAATCACACAAACCCGCGTCGAGAATAAACCAACTGCAGTAATCTCATTTCATATTCCTGGCTCCACTAGCGACTTGGAACCTGGCCTCACATATATATTAAGGTGTCATGGTCGTATACTATTTGTTTTAACATTTGCCATGATTAGTAAACACAATTTGTTTCGAGAATTGCCATGAGATAACTATAATTTTGTTTCAAGATGTTGCTGTGATTTAGAAAACGGAATTCGTAAAATTGTTGTGTCATAGTTACAAATTTTCCTAAAATTGGCCATGTGATGGGAAACATGATGTTCGGAATTTGTTGTGTGGCCCATAGAAATTCTTTCAAACTTGTCATGTTACAGAGAAAAAAAATTCGCTAACGAATGTCACGGACCACTACAAGACATTTTCAAAAAATGCCAACGTAGATACAAATCAGTACACACTACTACAACGCATCAGATGCTACTTGCAAAAAAAAAATCTTGAGAAGTCGACGCTAACGTATAATTATATTATATACACAAAGAGATAATCATTTCGAATAAGAAAAAGGGATTAAATACACTTTCAAATGCATCAAAACAAGACGACACCAATGTTTAACTTTGTTGGGATAGAAAGTTCCTCACTAGAGGTTCTTGCCCTGAATAAATGGACAGAGAGAGATGTAAAATACAAATAATTTCAAACAGATAAAATACCCATTGTCTCACACTTACCCACATGAGAGGCTAACAAGAACAAGTGACCACAAGAATTAGCACATAAGGCAAGGAGATCAAATAACTTGGTTCATTCATATTACAAGACATAACCTATTGAAGGGTGGCTTACAAGTTCTCACTGCCTATCCAACAAAACATTGTTCAAGCCATAAAAGCACATGCACCTGGAAGCCAACCAATATGAACAAAAATTGGAGTAAATGTAGAACTTGTGCAAGCCACTGCCCAAAACTAGAAGATCAGGACCATACCCAACAGCTGACTTTCATGAAAGTGCCAAGCCAACTTAGCATATGTGAAGCTGCTCTAAAATTCAGTGAGCATCCGACGGTGGCCATTCAACAAAACACGGAACGTGAGGTCTTAAATTTTCCATGGGGTAATTTTCAAGGCTGCAGATAACTTGCAGCTTCTGGGTATCCATATCATACGACATAAGTGCCTGCTTCGATTCCACCCAGCCATTAAGGAAAACCAGGTTACGTTCTGGATGGATTGCAACCAAGGTGAAGTGTCGAGATAGATAAGGCCTTCCTAGCGGCTCCAGAATACTGGCAGTGTGCTTTAAGGTCCATTGGCCACTAGCATAATTCTCAAGAACCCAAACTGATAGCCGGCAACCATTATCATGATCTATCTGCATACCATGTAAGCGTCCCTGAGAGTGCCCAATAAAAGTAAACTTAACTTTGGGCGGCTGTTGAATTGTCCTCCAGGTACTCCCGTCCATGTCCACCGTAACTATCAAGTGCATTGTACTACCCTCCGAGTCAAATATGTTATAGCCGGAATCATAACAAGCAATGAAATACAGAGTGCCGTCCAAGAAGAAGTATCCTGATTCACAACTTCTCCAATCGTCCCAAAATATTTGTCGCGATGGTGACCCAATCCGCTTTTCGTGACCCCATCCGCTCGACACGGAAGCCCATTCTCTGGCATCCGATGAGTAGACCTCTATCGCGGTAATGATGTCGTGATCATCAACGATGATGACAAACACCGTGAAGCGAGAGGGAGCTGCGGGGTCGAAGCCCAAGCTGATGGTGCGGTCGTGAACATAAGATTCCGATGGGTTATGGTGGCTACGAGGCACGGGCAATGCGGCCCAGATCTCCTCGGTCGCGGGGTTGCACACGATGTATTCTGCGCGCCACGCTCTTATGCCGTGGCAGAGGAGGATGCCGCCGCAGCAGTCGAGGAGCTTGATGTTTTTGAAGCCGCGAAGGAAAGGGAGAGAGGGGTCGACCAGCGGCCAGCCTCTGCCTGACAGGTTGATGAAACGGGTGGTGTCGTCGGGGGAATCGCCAAAGAAGCCGGAGAGCGTCTGGGGCGACCTCCTGCGGACGGCGGGGTCGGAGCAGAGCGCGAGCCACGCCGGCGACACGCACTTGAGGCGGCACAGCGACCAGTACGGCACCCGTGACAGGATCTCTCGAATGAGGTCGTTGGGGAGGCCCTCCATCGCCTGCTCCTCCTCCTCCTCCTCCTCCTTCCTCGCCTTCTCCATCCCGTGTCCGGCCTGCGGCTGCTGCAGTTCTGTTGGTTTAGGATTGAGATGCGCTCCTTCCGGATGTCTCTCTTTCAAGATTATAGGAAGGAAGAAAAAGGTTCGGCAGCAAGCGGATGAACGAGACACGGGACGGATCTGATAAGGCCTCCTCTCCTAGCCCACCAACATGGAGGATCTCTATCCATATGCACAGGCCCAGATTATCATCCTTTTTTTAGTGCAGCCCAGTTTTTTTTTGACAATCTCCATAACTGCATGATAAACTGGGCTATGGGCCAAGAGCGTTATTTAAGAGCCAATATACATATCCACCCATTAAATAATAAACTGGGCTGCACGATCTCGAGCAAAAGGATAAGGGCCAAGAGCGTTATTTAAGAGATTCTGTGGCGGAGATTTGAGCCTCATAAGTGCATGATCGCCTGATTGAATCATATCCCTTGAGATAGGTGACTAACAACCGACATGGGACAACCTATATAAAGGGTCAAATCCCCGCTTAAGGACACAAGATACATGAAGCATATACTTGTATCATACGTAGCTCAGTAGATAGGAAAAATACCATTTATAATCATCCTTGATCATCAATAAAGACAGGTGGGCATGCCGTAGAGTTGCCACCCATCTGGGGCCTGAACCGAGGTGAAACCACGGTGTCACCATCGTTACCGATGAGACCCCTTCGGGCACCTCCCCCCTCTCTCCATTCTTTCGCGAGAACCTTCAAATTGTAAAATCGCCAGACCGTTATTCATTGACATTTGGCGCCCGCCATGGGGCATAGGTGGATCTCTGTCGTCAACTCTCCCACTAGAGGAAGCATCTCCTAATGGATACCATTCCAAAGAACCTTGAGCCAGGGACTCCGCCGGCGATGATTTCAACAAAAAAGGGTTATCCAAGGATGCCATCACTTTGGAATAAGAGATCGACTTCGACACCTTTGATGATGACCTCCTCGCTGACATCCCAATCACTTCGCCTCGACCCTCTTTTATGGGTTTTGGAAAATTTGGGGGCTCATCGGCCGGGTTTTGATTTTTTTTATTTGATGCGTATAGATCAAGTTTATTGCTTGGTTGTCAATTTTTACCTTTGACTGACATTAGTAGCTTCTTTTCAAGAGAGTAAGAAATCAAATAATGATATCCGTAGTTTTTTTCTAGAGAAGATGATATTAGTAGTTGGATATGACTGTAGGTGCACAAGCACATACAACACATGCGCTCATGTCCATCGAGCACTACAGTTATGTCATGCTTATAAAAGGGACGAGTTTGTTGAATCCAAATGATCTTAGCCATTCAATCACCTATATCCAATGACCCATGTTCACTAGTAGAAATGGGGGCAAAGGTCCAGGCCGGGTCAGCCCATTAGTCTCGGTTCAGTCTAGAACCGGGACCAATGGTGGCATTAGACCCGGTTCGTGAGCCCGGGGGGGCGGCCGGGCCACGTGGGCCATTGGTCCCGGTTCGTCTGGACCATTTGGTCCCAGTTGGTGGGACGAACCGGGACCAATGGGCCTGGCTCCAGGCCCACCACCATTGGTCCCGGTTGGTGGCCTGAACCGGGACCAAAGGCTCCCCTTTAGTCCCGGTTCATGCCACGAACCGGGACTAATGAGGTGTCTATATATACCCTCGCCCGCGAGCAGAGCACTCCAGTGCTCTGTTTTTCTCTGGCCAGCGAGGGGAGGGGTTTGTGGTGCTCTAGCTCACCACCTATGCACATGAGGTGTTCGACGAAATGCCCGAGCCACACTAGTTAAGCTTTCTCCTCTCGAAGCTCGACCTCAAAGCTTCATTTTCCTCGAGATTTGTCTAGATTTAGCGGTCCATCACGCCCCACCCCCGTCTTCACCGCCGTCGATCACCCGCGCCGATCTCATCACCGACACCACCGTGGTGAGCCTCTTGTTCTTATCTTCTTTCTGAAAGGAAAAATATTCTTACTTGTATGTTTAGATAGATACTTGTATCATTTTCTTACTTTTATTATTGCATCTTATATAGTGCGATGGTTTTGGTATCCGCCCCCGTCGGCCCTCGTCCTGTCTATGATTCGGATGTGGTATATATATTATCTTTATAACTATTGGTTCATTTATTGTTTATGAAAATTATGCGGACCAATGTGACATAGATTTTATTTATATAGGATGTATGTGAACCGGAAATTCCAACCGACCCTATTGTCGAGGGGTTAAATTTAGTTGAAGAAGAAAACAATTTCTTGAAGGAAAAAATAAAAAAATTAAGGAGGAGAAGATGATATTGGAGTTGCATGTTGCGGATGTCGTCGATGATCACAAGATCAAGATGGATGCAATGCGCTTGAAGATTAGAAATATTAGAAAATATGCCATTCATACCGAGGCTTGGTATCATTATGCCGTTGGATCAATTGTTACCTTGGTTGCGATTATGATCGCCTTTGTTTTCGCATTAAAATGTTTTACATAGTTTCAATGTATGGTTTAATTAATTAGATGCTCTGGAGAGCTATATGTTGTTAGATGAGAACTATGTATTTACTTTGGTTTTAATGTGATGATGAACTTCTATTAATTTGGACACTTAATTATATATAATGCACGCAGATGAACCGGCAATGGGTGTACGGTGACACACACACCTCCGAGTATATTAAGGGCGTGCATGAGTTTCTCGATGCGGCTGAGGCAAACAAGCAGAATGGTTTTATGTGTTGCCCATGCACTAAATGTGTGAATACGATGTCTTACTCTAACCGGAAAATCCTTCATACCCCACCTGCTTTACAAGGGTTTCATGCCACACTATAATGTTTGGATGAGGCACGGAGAAATAGGGGTTATGATGGAAGACGACGACGAAGAAGAGTACGATGACAACTATGTGCCCCCTGAATACCATGATGCTGCAACGGGGGGAGCTGATGAAGATCAAGAGGAACCAGACGATGTGCCCAATGATGCTGCAACGGGTGAAACTGCTGAAAATCAAGAGGAACCAGACGATGTGCCCGATGATGATGATCTCCGCCGGGTCATTGTCGATGCAAGGACGCAATGCGAAAGTCAAAAGGAGAAGCTGAAGTTCGATCGCATGTTAGAGGGTCACAAAAAAGGGTTGTACCCCAATTGCGAAGATGGCAACACAAAGCTCAGTATCGTACTGGAATTGCTGCAGTGGAAGGCAGAGAATGTTGTGCCTGACAAATGATTTGAGAAGCTACTGAAAATATTGAAGAAGAAGCTTCCAAAGGATAACGAATTGCCCGATAGTACATACACAGCAAAGAAGGTCGTATGCCCTCTAGGATTGGAGGTGGAGAAGATACATGCATGCCCTAATGACTGCATCCTATACCGCGGTGCATACAAGGATCTGAACGCATGCCCAGTATGCGGTGCATTGCGGTATAAGATCAGACGAGATGACCCTGGTGATGTTCACGGCGAGCCCCACAGGAAGAGGGTTCCTGCGAAGGTGATGTGGTATGCTCCTATAATACCACGGTTGAAACGTCTGTTCAAAAACGGAAAGCATGCCAAGTCGATGCGATGGCACAGTGAGGACCGTAAGAAAGACGGGAAGTTGAGAGCACCCGCTGACGGGTCGCAGTGGAGAAAAATCGAGAGAAAGTACTGGGATGAGTTTGCAAAGGACCCATGGAACGTATGGTTTGCTTTAAGCGCGGATGGCATTAATCCTTTCGGGGAGCAGAGCAGCAATCACAGCACCTGGCCTGTGACTCTATGTATGTATAACCTTCCTCCTTGGATGTGCATGAAGCGGAAGTTCATTATGATGCCGGTTCTCATCCAAGGCCCTAAGCAACCCGGCAATGACATTGATGTGTACCTAAGGCCATTAGTTGAAGAACTTTTACAGCTGTGGAATGGAAACGGTGTACGTACGTGGGATGAGCACAGACAAGAGGAATTTAACCTAAAGGCGTTGTTGTTCGTGACCATCAACGATTGGCCCGCTCTCAGTAACCTTTCAGGACAGACAAACAAAGGATACCACGCATGCACACACTGTTTAGATGACACTGAAAGTATATACCTAGACAAATGCAGGAAGAATGTGTACCTGGGCCATCGTCGATTTCTTCCGACCAACCATCAATGTCGAAAGAAAGGCAAGCATTTCAAAGGCGAGGCAGATCACCGGAAGAAGCCCGCCATGCGTACCGGTGATCACGTACTTGCTATGGTCAATGATTTACACGTAATCTTTGGAAAGGGTCCACGCGCACTAGCTGTTCCGAATGACGCTGAGGGAGACGCACCCATGTGGAAGAAGAAATCTATATTTTCGGACCTACCCTACGGGAAAGACCTAGAGGTCCGCTCTTCAATCGACGTGATGCACGTAACGAGGAACCTTTGCGTGAACCTGCTAGGCTTCTTGGGCATGTATTGAAACACAAAAGATACACCTGAGGCACGGGAGGACTTGCAACGTTTGCACGAAAAAGACGGCATGCCTCCGAAGCAGTATGAAGGTCCTGTCAGCTACGCTATTACGAAAGAAGAGAAAGAAATCTTCTTTGAATGCCTGCTCAGTATGAAGGTCTCGACTGGCTTCTCGTCGAATATAAAGGGAATAATAAATATGCCAGAGAAAAAGTTCCAGAACCTAAAGTCTCATGACTGCCACGTGATTATGACGCAACTGCTTCCGGTTGCATTGAGGGGGCTTCTACCGGAAAACGTCCGATTAGCCATTGTGAAGCTATGTGCATTCCTCAATGCAATCTCTCAGAAGGTGATCGATCCAGAAATCGTACCAAGGCTAAGGAGTGATGTGGCGCAATGTCTTGTCAGTTTCGAGCTGGTGTTCCCACCATCCTTCTTCAATATCATGACGCATGTCCTAGTTCATCTAGTCGAAGAGATTGTCATTCTGGGGCCCGTATTTCTACACAATATGTTCCCCTTTGAGAAGTTCATGGGAGTCCTAAAGAAATATGCCTGTAACCGCGCTAGGCCAGAAGGAAGCATCTCCATGGGCCATCAAACAGAGGATGTCATCGGGTTTTGCATTGACTTCATTCCTGGCCTTAAGAAGATAGGTCTCCCTAAATCGCGGTATGAGGGGTGACTGACTGGAAAAGGCACGCTAGGAGCGGACTCAATAATATGCAGGGAAGGGCATTCTTGGTCTCAAGCACACTACACAGTTCTACAGAACTCTACCTTGGTGACCCCGTATGTCGATGAACACAAGAACAGTCTGCGCTCCATACACCCGGAGCAGTGCGACGACTGGATTACATGTGAACACATTAGGACTTTCAGCAGTTGGTTGGAAGCACGTCTCAGAGGTGACAACACTGTTTGTGATGAGTTGTACTTGTTGTCCAAGGGACCATCTATGACTGTATTGATTTACAAAGGATACGAGATAAATGGGAATACATTTTACACGATTGACCAAGATCAAAAGAGCACCAACCAAAACAGCGGTGTCCGCTTTGATGCAACAACCGAGAAGGGAAAGGACACATATTATGGTTACATAGTGGACATATGGGAACTTGACTATGGACAAGATTTTAAGGTCCCTTTGTTTAAGTGCAAATGGGTCAATCTGTCAGGAGGCGGGGTACATGTAGTGATGTAGACCCACAGTACGGAATGACAACAGTCGATCTGAAAAATCTTGGGTACACTGACGAACTGTTCGTCCTAGCCAATGATGTGGCACATGTTATCTATGTGAAAGACATGTCTATCAGACCGAGAAAAAGAAAAGATAAGGAAAGAATACATCATACGATGAGCCAAAGCGCCACATAGTTCTTTCAGGAAAAAGGGACATCCTGGGAGTGGAGGGCAAGACAGACATGTCTGGAGATTATCAAAAGTTTCATGAAATTCCTCCCTTCAATGTCAAGGCTGACCTAAGTATCCTGATAAACGATGAGGATTATCCATGGTTACGGCGCAATAAGCAAATGACACAAGCGAAGAAAAAGTGAAGACTTTCTCCCGCAACTATTATGATGATACCATGCCAAATTTGTAACAGACGAGTATGCTATGCCAACTTTTTCAGCGTTCATTTGAAAACTATGAATTTAGGTCAAATTTTCTCTATAGGTGCATCTATGTTCAAATTTTAACTATTCAAATTTGAAAACTAATGGCACTAACAGAAAGTTTATAATTTTTCTAAAACTAATGGCACTAACAGAAAGTTTATAATTTTGCTGACCTAAAAGCAAAAAGAATTAAAAAATAAAGCAAAAAACAAAAGAAAATAAATAATACAGAAAACAAAAAAACTGGCAAAAAATAAAAATAGCAACAATAAGTATTTTGTTGTAAGTAGAAACAAAATAAAATAAATAAAGCAACAAAAAAACAAAAAAAGTGTTTTCAAATTTGAAAACTAATGGCACTAACAGAAAGTTTATAATTTTTCTAAAACTAAAAGCAAAAAGAATTAAAAAATAAAGCAAAAAACAAAAGAAAATAAATAATGGAGAAAACAAAACAAAAAAACTGGAAAAAAATTAAATATAGCAACAATAAGTATTTTGTTGTAAGTAGAAACAACAAAAACAAAAAAACTGCCACCTACTGGGCACCCACGGCCTGAATACGACTAGAAACCCTACCATGGGCCAGGATTCAGGCCCGCGGGAGGCCCAGTAGGCCCACAGGCACACATTGCATGGTTAGGCCCGAAAGCCTGCTTTAGAGAGGAGCTCGAGAGGGAAGGCGCACCGCACCTTATAAACAGGTGCGGCTCCCTCTCAACTAGCGAGGTGGGACTAAACATTTGGGCGCGGGGCAGCACGAGGCCTTTGGTCCCGGTTGGTGGCACCAACCGGGACTAAAGGTGGCATTAGTCCCGGTTGGTTTCACGAACCGGGACCAGTGCTATTGCTATATATACAGCACTTAGCAGTTTTTGACCAAATCACCCACTTCTCCCCCGACGCCCCCTGCTCCTCCTCGTCGCCGTCGCCGCCCCACGCCCCTGCTCCTCCTCGTCGCCATCGCCACCGACGCCGTCAGCCTACTCGCCTTCGCCGTCGCTGCCGCCACCGACGCCGTCAGGCTGATCGCCTTCGCCGTCGCCGCCGCCCCCTGTGAGCACAACCCCTCCCGTCCCGCGCGCCCCTGCGCCCCTGTCCTGCGCGGCCGCCGCGCCGCCGCCCCTGCCCTGCGCGGCTGCCGTGCGCCGCCCGTGCCCTGCGCTGGCGCCGCGCGCCGCCCAGCCGCCACTGCCCTGTCAGGCCGGCGCCGCCGCCCCCGATCTTTTTTTATATATGGTGTTTTTTTTTCAGATTATATGTATATGTGTGAGTATATGATTGTATGTATATATGTTCTCTGTGTATATATATGTTCATGTATATATGCAAAAAATATATGCTTGTTTATATATATGTAATGATTTTTTTATAGAATATGATGTTTTTTCATAGATGATCCCATATATGATGTATGCACGAATGTGGATGAAATATAATGTTTTTCTGTTCATAGAACATGATGCTTTTTTAATTCACAGATTTTTTTTTTGTTCATGAGAGAGGCGGGGACGTTGAGGGATAATAGATGTATTTTTTCAGAATTTTCTATCGTCCATAGACGGATTTTAGACCACGGGAGCACCCCCTCCCTATCGTTGCAAAATTTGCTAAGTGATATTAAGAAAGGAAGGAAAAGAAGGATAGGAAAGAAGAAAATAAGAAGAGGAAAGAAAGAACAAGAGGAGAGGAAGAAAAGGAGAAATAAATAAGAAGAAGAAAAAAGAAGAAAAAGAAGAGGAGAAGGAGAAAAAGGAATAGTGGAGAAGAAGAGAAAATAGATATTCTATTTTCTCTTCTTCTCCACTATTCCTTTTTCTCCTTCTCCTCTTCTTTTTCTTCTTCTTTTTCTTTGATCTTCTCCTCTAGCTATTCCTTTCTTCTTCTCCTCTTTCTTCTTCTTCTTCTTCTTCTTCTTCTTCTTCTTCTTCTTCTTCTTCTTCTTCTTCTTCTTCTTCTTCTTCTTCTTCTTCTTCTTCTTCTTCTTCTTCTTCTTCTTCTTCTTCTTCTTCTTCTTCTTCTTCTTCTTCTTCTTCTTCTTCTTCTTCTTCTTCTTCTTCTTCTTCTTCTTCTTCTTCTTCTTCTTCTTCTTCTTCTTCTTCTTCTTCTTCTTCTTCTTCTTCTTCTTAATTTTTATCGGGAACGAGGGTGTCGAGGATCGCCAAGGGGTCGAGGGTCGGGAACTAGGGTAGAGGGTCGAGGGTTCGAGGGTTCTATAGGGTCGAGAGAGGTTTCCTAGTGTCAAAGTATTGAAGAAATCCATGGCTTCATCATTAGCCGGAACTAACCAGGGCATGATGGTACGAAGTCCTCCAAAGTTATTTTGGAATGGTGTCCCGGATAGGATAATTTGCCTTTTTGTATGAATTTCAGCAAAGGCCTTCCAAATAACGATATTTGGAAGGTTCTTGCTGAACTTTGTACCAAAAAGCGAATTATCCTATCTGGGACTCCGTTCCAAAATAACTTTGGAGAGCTTCATACCATCATGCACCTGTTACTTTCGCCTAATGATGAAGACATGGTTTTGTTGAATCCTTTGACACTAGGCAACCTCCCGACCCCTCGGCGATCCTCTCGAACATGAGAGGAAGAAGAGGATAAAAAAGAAGAGGAAGAAGAACTCCTCCCGGGACATGAGAAGAACTACTCTATTCTTTCTTCTCCTCTTTTTTTTCTTCTTCTTCCTCTTTTTTTTACGGGAACGAGGGTCGTCGAGGGACATAGATGTAGTGTCGTCGTTGTCGATATACCCCCTCCCGATAGCTTCAACACATGGGGGGTCGATATTACCCCCTCCTTGAAGCGTTCTCGAGGCCACCCCTAACCCTTGAAGCGTTGTCGAGGCCACCCGAAACCCTAGAGAAGCAGCATCGAGGCCACTAATTAATATGATTCGTTATTGTGATTAGCTAGCTAGATCTACGTTTGCCACTAATATATCCATCTGTCATGTTTGAATAATAATTGCCATGTTGTAAATATTCGTAGAAACTATGGACACCGCCCGAGACGAAGCAAAAGAAGCATTGTTGAGGGACATAATCGCAGAAGGAAGTGATGTCGTCTCGTTGTTTCTCAACGACACCGATGGTCTGGAAGGAGAGGGCGAAGAAGCTGGCTCCGGTGACCTAATGCCGGTGCAAGAAGGAGAACGTGAGTACGACTTCGGTGACCCAATGCCGGTGCAAGAAGGAGACCGTGATGACGGCTCCGGTGACCGAACCGAGTCCGGCCAGGTATATATATTAGTTAAGCCTGTGCTGACTAGCTAATTGATGCATTCATTGTTTTGGTATGTACACATATTAGTTAAGTCTTTGTTCTTTTTTCTAGCCCTCCGGATCGAGCACAACTGAGGTAAAGAGACGAGGCCCGAAGAAAAAGTTGAGCTCGGATGAAAGGTTTGAGATCATAGCAATCGCGCCCAACGGCCAACCGATTAAACCCATCCGAACAAAGAACGCATTTGTTGCTCAGTGCGGGGTTCTGGTTAGGGACAAGATCCCGATCAGCATCTAGCAATGGTTAAAGCCGGCTACAGAAGACCCTGAGGTGTCTTACGTCAATGATATGCAGAAAAATGATCTTTGGACTGAGCTGAAATCAAATTTCACACTACCGCCAGAGGATGATCCGAAGAAGCCAGTTAAAGAGCAATTAATCAAGTCTTTTGCTCTTAAGAGGATGGCAGACCTATTCAGGAGGTGGAAGAAAGACCTGAATAGGTTTGTCGATAAAAACGAGACACCAGAATTCAAGGGCAGATATGAGAAGATCAGAGATCACTGGCCCGCATTTGTGGCCAACAAGACATCGGAAAAGAGTAAGAAGATGTCGGCGACAAACAAGAAAAATGCTGCGAAGAAGAAGCTTCACCATCGCATGGGGTCAGGTGGCTACCTCGTAGCCCGGCCTAAGTGGGCCCAGGCTGAGAATGATCTGGTTGAAAAAGGGATCGAACCAGAGACAATGAACTGGCCAGACCGTTGCCGGACATGGTTCTTCGAGGCTGGCGGAACCTTGGACCCTGTAACAGGGAAGTGCATTTGGACAGACGAGCAACTTGATATACCCTTAAAGAAGCTTCGGTACTATATCGAAGCAGCACAGAAAGGGACGTTCTTTCCAGACAGAGAGAACGACGAGCTCACAAAGGCCCTCGGAAATCCTGAGCACCCTGGACGGACACGAGGCACGCCAGGCTCCATTCCGTGGAAGGCTGGGTTTCCGGAAGCAGGCGGTTACAAATGCCAGGAGAGGAGGAACAAAGTGCAGCAGTCCAAACTGCAAGCGCTTAAAGCAAGGGTACTTGGGATAGAGGAACGAGAAGCAAATCACAGCAAACGAACTGCCGAAGCTTCCCCCGAAGCTACCCCGCCATCTCAGCGGAGAAGCAGCGTGGCTTCCACCGAGCTGCTTCAGCCGGAGCATGTCTTGACGGCTCCTGCCAGCTATCCCGTGGATGCTATCATGGAGTCTCAAAATTGCCACCTTATGACGCAATGGATGGATTTGAAGGTCAAGGCGGGTGTTGGCTCTGTTTATCCTTCTAAACCCGGCGCAACTTTTCACTGCCGGCCGATTCCAGAAGGATATGCTAGGGTGATGGTGGATGAAATAATGGAGGGATTTGAGGAGCTCCCGCTTGACCACCCTACCGGTGAAAGGGGAGACTCGGCTGGGTTCTGCTCTGAAGACGCCACGCCTATGGCGGAAGGATCTCATCAACCTTCAGAACTGGACGCCTCCACCTCCTCCTCCTCCTCCGGTGAGTCAGGGCACTCCGCCTCCTCCACCGCCTCCTCCTCCGGCGAGTGACGATCAGGGCACTCGGCCGGCTCCTTCTCCGGTGTGAGGCGGCACTCCGCCTGCGCCTGCGCACCCGAGCAGCGAGCCTCCTCCTTCTCCGCCTCGTCAGCAAGGGCGGAAGAGACCCGCCGCCGCTCCAGCAGCTGCTCCGACACGTCGTAGTCCTTCTCCTCCGCCTCGTAAGCAAGTAAAGAAGACACCCGCTTCGTCTGCTTGGCCGGCGTCTAGCAGTACAGCCAGAGGCGGGAAGAAATACAGATTCGGTCCTTCTCTGAAGACTCCAGAGAAGTTACCATACGAGATGAGCCCGGAGGAGAACGCGAAGATCGCGCGAACCGAAGCGAAGGAATGGTTTGAAGGGTTGAAAGCACAGCGACATCCACCTCCAGAGGAGAAGGTAGATCCGGTGAAAGCGAAGCGCACTCTAGCTGCCCTGGCAAAACCACCCAAGTCTCCGCCGAAAGGAAACTATGGGCGCATTATTGCAAAGACATGGGCCGAAGCGGAGCGGTCGGGAAATACAGTCAGTGATCAAAGGTTGAAAGTAGGATCGGAAGTATGTCTAGAGGGGGGGTGATTAGACTACTTGACTAAATAAAAGCTACGCCTTTTCCCAATTTTAGTTCTTGGCAGATTTTAGCAACTTTAGGACAAGTCAAGTAATCATCACACAATTCAAGCAAGCATGCAAAGAGTATATGAGAAGCGGAATGTAAAGCATGCAACTTGCAAGAATGTAAAGGGAAGGGTTTGGAGGATTCAAACGCACTTGGAGACACGGATGTTTTTCCCGTGGTTCGGATAGGTGGTGCTATCCTACATCCACGTTGATGGAGACTTCAACCCACAAAGGGTAACGGTTGCGCGAGTCCACTGAGGGCTCCACCCACGATGGGTCCACGAAGAAGCAACCTTGTCTATCCCACCATGGCCATCACCCACGAAGGACTTGCCTCACTAGAGGTAGATCTTCACGAAGTAGGCGATCTCCTTGCCCTTACAAACTCCTTGGTTCAACTCCACAATCTTGTCGGAGGCTCCCAAGTGACACCTAGCCAATCTAGGAGACACCACTCTCCAAGAAGTAACAAATGGTGTGTTGATGATGAACTCCTTGCTCTTGTGCTTCAAATGATAGTCTCCCCAACACTCAACTCTCTCTCACAGGATTTGGAGTTGGTGGAAAGAAGATTTGAGTGGAAAGCAACTTGGGGAAGGCTAGAGATCAAGATTCATATGGTAGGAATGGAATATCTTGGCCTCAACACAAGGGTAGGTGGTTCTCTCTCAGAACATATGAGTTGGAAGTGTAGATGTGTTCTGATGGCTCTCTCCACGAATGAAGAGGAGGTGGACGGGTATATGTAGCCTCCACACAAAATCCAACCGTTAGACACAATTTACCAATCTCGGTGGGTCCGAATCAACAAACTCGGTCAGACCGAAATAGTAAACCTAGTGACCGTTAGAGATTTTCGGTGGGATTGACATGCAACTCGGTAGGACCGATATGGTTAGGGTTAGGGCATAACATAATCTCGGTGAGACCGATTACACAAACTCGGTGAGACCGATTTGGTAATTAGCTAACCAGAGAGTTGGTCAGATAAACTCGGTGGGACCGATTTGCTCTTTCGGTGAGACCAAAAAGTTACAAAAGGGAAACAAAGAGTTTACATTGCAATCTCGGTGGGACCGATCCGCTCTTTCAGTGAGACCGAAAAGTTACGAAAGGGAAACAGAGAAATTGCAATCCCATCTCGGTGAGACCGAGATCCCTATCGGTAGAACCGATTTGCTAGGGTTTGGCAGTGGCTTATGACATGTGAAACTCGGTGGCGCCGGATGGAAAGAATCGGTAGGACCGAGTTTGGCTTGGAGTTTAGGTCATTTGTGGATATGGGAAAGTAGCTGAGGATTTTGGAGCATATCATTAAGCACATGAAGCAAAAGGCTTATTAAGCAACACCTCATCCCTCCTTGATAGTATTGGCTTTTCCTATGGACTCAATGAGATCTTGGATCACTAAAATGTAAAATGAAGAGTCTTGAGCTTTTGAGCTTGAGCCAATCCTTTGTCCTTAGCATTTTGAGGGTTCCACTTTCACCATCCATGCCATGCCAATCATTGAGCTTTCCTGAAATAATTGTCTTGGAATAGCATTAGCTCAATGAGCTATATGTTGTTATGAATTACCAAAACCACCTTGGGATAGTTGCACTTTCAATCTCCCCTTTTCGGTAATTGATGACAACATATAGATCAAAGCTTCGACAAATGATAATAAGAATGAAATATATCGTTGCTTTGAGAAGTATGTGGTAAGTAAGAGCTCCCCCTAAATTTGTGCATATTTAAAATTTTCTTTGGACTGCAAATGCACAAAGAGTTAGAATTATGGGTTACTCTTCCATGTCACATACATCTTGGTGGAGCGCTCAAAATGATAATAATGAAATACATGCACTCATCACCAAGGAAAAGTGAATGACCACATAAGATAGATAAGATATATCAAGCATGCATAAGTGTAGCTTATGATCAAACACATGATCATCAATGTCTCACAAGCATATCAAAGTATCTCGACCAAAAGCAAACAATGTTTGAGAAACCACCAAATAAAGCAAGAGAGAAAAAACAACACTCTCTCTCTCGAAGCCTATGATCTATACATTTTTCTCCCCCTTTGGCAACAAGTTACCAAAAAGTTCCTAGAAAAATGCATAGTGCTAGATCGACACTCAGGCTTGATCTTCTGGTGGTGGTGGAGTCCGGATCACTCCAAGGACGAAGGCTTCAGTAGACGTGGTTGGAGTTCGAGCTGGAGTAGATGCTGGAGCTGGTTGGGCTGGTGCTGTGGCTGGAGCTGAGGCGGTGGCTTTTGTGTCAGGAACTGGCACTGCAGACGACCTTGGACCTCGTGGCACTCTGGCAAATGCATCAGTGGTAGTTTTCCCTTTCCTCTCCTGCATGTCATCTTGAAGTTGCTCCACTGCTGTTTGAATCTCTGTCACCTTGACATCCAAGTCATAGAACTTTTGTTCTATGATTCTCTCTAAGCTCTCCTGGTTCTGAGTGAGGGTGGCCAGACCTTTCTCAATCCTCAGGGTGGATGCAATCAGGTAATTGAGCTGCTCTTGCTTGTTTTTCAAGAAATACTCAGATGCCTCCTCTTGAGTTGGCATCTTGGCAGCTTTCTCCTTCCTTGCCTTCTCCTTCTTAGCTTGTGCTTGGGCTGATGATGGTTCATTTTCATTCATCACAACTTGGTTGTCCTCGAAATCTGGATGAATAGGCAAATGTTCCTTGTCCAACAAGTATGTGTCTGTGCCCATTCTTGAGTTAATCAACATCTGGATCTGAGGGGCATATCCACAGCTCCTCTTCTGATCTGCTGTAGTCCTCTTGATAGTCTCTACTATGAGGCTCATGACCTTAAATTTCTGAGGCACATCAAATATATGTAGCAGGTTAATGGCATGACCTCTGATCATCCTGTGATCTCCAGACTTGGGCAAAAGTGTGTGCCTAAGGATCCAGTTGATCGTAGGTAGTCCTGACAACAGGTGTTTCACAGACCCAAACTGGTGAGTGTCAAGATCATCTGCTGGAATCTCCTTGTACATATTTGCCATAGTGTTATGATCCATCTTTTTCTTGGCATAGACATCCAAGTCATCTTCATTTTCCTCTGGGGCATTGATTAACTTTGCCCATTCCTCAACAGTTGATTGGTACCTTGTACCTTCAGACATCCATGTTATCCTTCCATCTGGATAGAAGTGTGCTGTGGAGTAGAACTGCATGATCAGCTCCTCATTCCACTTTGTGAGCTTCTGCCCAACAAAGTCAGCAACTCCACAAGCACTGAAGCTGTGTTGCACTCCAGGATAGTGCTCTTCATTTTCCTTGATGTATTCCCAGTTGACCCATCTCATATCACACACAACAAGCTTCTTGTCCAACAAGACTGTCTCATAGAAGTCCTGTTGTTCCTTAGTGTGGAACCTGTAGTCAACAGCAGTCCTCCTCCTGGTAGCATATGGATCCTCTGCTCTCCACTTTCTTAGCCCAGAGTCTCTTCTGATCTTCATATCCTCAGCCACAGGATGAGCATCATTGTGGTCTGGGATCTTGGGCTTCAACTTTCTCAGCACTTGGCCTTCCTCTTCTTCTGCAGTGTCAGGCACTGGGGCCTTGTTCTTCTCAGAAGCTGGGATGCTCCTTGTATTTCTCTTTGGTTTTGGCTTTGGAGCTGGCTTGGCCTTGGATGCAGCCTTGGGGGCTTCCTTGGGCTTAGATGCAGTTGCCCCTGATCTTATAGCATCACCCATCAGCTTGGGTGCCTTAGGTGCTGGTGCAGCAACCTCTTCTTCTTCCTCTTCTTCATCAGAAGAGTCTCTCCTCATAGAAGGCTTGCCAACAACTTTGGCAGTGGTTGTTCTAGCTCTCTTCTTTTTCTTGTCCTGGCCAATTTCTTCCTCTTCAGATTCCATAGTGAATTTTATAGTTTCCTCAGGAACAGCCTTCCTAGGCTTGGAGGTAGGAACTCTCCTAGCAGGTGCTTTCTTGTGCATTCCTGGCTTGATGGCTGCAGCTGAGCCATACTCCTTCTTGAGCACAACTCTTTTGGAAGTTTCTTCCTCCTCTGCCACATAGTCCTCATCCTCTGATTCTTAGGTTCTCTTCTTCCTTTGTCTTGTGGCAGCTTTTGGCAGGTTGCTGGGGGTGCTCCTGCTGCCTTCATCTGAAGAACTGGAGGGACTAGTGCCCTCACTCATCTGCATTGGCTGTGCTGACAAGTTCTGGCTGTCACTCTGGTCTGACATGATGAACAAGCTGACTGCTGACCCTGTGAATAGTTTATAGATGAGGTAGAGTGGATGAGCATCACAATGCAGAGATTTTTGCAAAAGAATGATTCAAAAACTTAGTTTTAGTTTCCCATAGAAAGCATTTCGGATCTACGAATTTTTAAACTCGGTGATACCGAAGCAGCTTTTGGAACCTAAACTAGTGAACTCGATCAGACCGAGTCATAGTTCGGTGGCACCGAGACTGCTAGGGTTTCACAAAGTTCCAAAATCAGTCACACCGATTAGCAATACTCGGTCAGACCGAGTCTTACTTGTGCAATGGCATAAGCCAAAATCGGTGGGACCGAGTTTTTCAACTCGGTGGGTCCAAGATGGTTTCGGCGGAAACCTAACCCTAAAATTTTCGAATCAAACCTATTCTACGGGTTCATTGACTGGATAGGAGTTTATCAAACGTGGCTAGAATCAATATGATCACAATGTGCTAGGAATCGGATTGGGGAATAGCACAAATATCGAGTCCATACCCTAGTTCGGCGGAGACTCACTACGGCGGCAACGGCGGGGTCGAATCCCGTTGACGGCGATAGAGACCAGCGACTGGAGGCGGCTGGCGGCGAGGAGACGATCCGGAGACCACTTTGGCAGAGCGAGCTATCGCGTGGGCGAAGGGGTTCGGAGAAATTTCCAAATTTTTGCCCGTGTCTATATATAGCCCGACCCTGTCGGTGTGACCGAGTGGAACAACTCGGTGGCACCGAGATGCAAAACTGTATACAGTTGTTGCAACTCGGTGTGACCGAATGGTTCAAATCGGTTGCACCGAGATCGAAAACATAGATCAACTTAATGATCTCGGTAAGACCAAAAGTGGGGTATCGGTCAGACCAAGAATCACAAAGAGGTTTTGGAAGTTTAAGTCTATGACGAATCGGGGACTCCGAGTGCTCCTCACACAGAGTGGTTCGAATCTGACTTGATCAATTTTATGATGTAGCATGAATAGAGTTTGAGACGATAAAAGCATAGATAGCTAGAGAAGGTTCTTAGGCATTCTTGTCCATCCACTTGGCAAAAGAAAAATAAAGCCAAACAATCAAAACAACAAGTGGATGTCCTCGAATGAGTAAAATATGCAACCAACATGCTCACACAATAAAATGGCAATTGAAATATGTGACAAAGCATGCACAACCAATTCTAGCATCTATCAAGCAATTGGCGATGACTAGGTCATCTATATATGAGTATATTGACATAGGAGTCAAATGAAAACATTTGATCATAGGTCATACTCATCGTTTAAGCTCAAGTGGGGTTACCACTTTAACATAAAGCATTGTTGTGTTCACATCATTAGAGTTGCTTTAACTCAAGTCTTAGAGTAAAGCTCCCCCTAGATGTGATATCCCCCCTAAGAGGGATGAACTAACCTTGGGTTTTGTCGATGATGACTTCATGTAGATGTTGAAGATGTGATGCTCAATGTAGATCACTTGGAGCTATCCTTTTGAGTGAATTGCACTTTCAATACCTACATGGGTTAGTCCCACAAGGAACAAACAAGGATATCCATAGACATAGAGTGATGCACACACAAGATGATGTCTATGAAAGCTTTTACGTTACCTTGTCCCTTGTCTTACCAACAAGAGGGTTTGTGATTCCTTGAACTAGTGCAAGATGTGGAAGTTGATTGCACTTGTTCTTGCCAAAATGATAAGAGTGAAGTATGTTGGCGGAGTCACCCTCAAGAACTCTCTAGTTCTTCTTCTTTTGGATCCACACCATCTTGATGGGAATCATTGGAGTAGTAGTCATACTTGATGAAGTGGAACTTGAAGTAGTATTGGAAATCCACTTGACTAAGGTCTTAGGAGCTTCTTCAAATGCATCAATTTCCTCTTGAAGCTTGTCCTTGCATTTTTGCTTGTAGTCTTGTGGTGGAAGATCATCTTGAGTTTGTGTCCCCTTGAAAGAAGTAGGATCATACTTCTCTTGTTGAGGAACAAACTTTGTATTGGGGTATTGATCTTCTTCCCACTCAACTCCATTGGCATTGAACTTTCGTTCAAAACCAACACCTTGATTCTTCCGGTGCCTTCCTTGCTTGCGTACAATCTCCTCGAATTGCTTACTTCTGGCAAGGCTTTTGTACACTCCTTTCTCTATGATTCCCTTCAATAAGCTATTTTCTTGCTCAAGTGTAACTTGGCTAAGAGAATCGTTAGTGGAATCAAGAGAACTACTAGAAGCAACAATATTGGATTCAACATGATCATTGTTACTACTAGAGAAAGAATCTTTCTTGTTCTTGTTATTAGACTTGACTTGAGGCATGTAAGTGGATAAGAGTAAACGCTTGACAATGTAAGAAGAACTTTTCTTGCGGAGATCATCATTGATTGCCTTTAAAAACTCATGCTCTTGCTCAAGATTGAGCTTTTCAAAGCGTAACTTCTCATGAGCTCTTAAAAGTTCTCGATGATCTTCGAAGATAGTTTCATGAGCTAACTTAAGAGTGTTTAGTTCTTTAGTTAGAGCCTCAATTTTCTCCTTATCATTGTCATTCGTTTTATCTTGATTAGCATGATTAATTGACGTTTCATCATAGTATTCATCACTAGAGTTGTCAACAAGTAAATCATCATCACCTAACAAGTCATCTTCATCACTATTGAAATCAACATACTCAGGGTGAGTTACCTTAGGACCTTTGGCCATGAAGCATCTTCCAATTCCTACATTTGGTGAGTCAAATATGTCGTAGGAGTTGGTTGACACAAGTGCTAGACCGGCAACACCTTCATCTTGAGTATATTTGGAATCGGAGTGATAACTTCTCTCGGAGTGGTTGTCGGAGTCGGAGCCGGATACCCATTAACCAACATGAGCTTGATGTCTTCGTTTTGTGTAGCTCCTTGATGATTTTTCCTTTCTTTCTGAATCCTTGCTTCTCCGTGAGTATCTTCGTTCATAACGATCATCTCTACTTCTTCTCTCTCTTGATGGTGATTCTTCTCTTTTGCCTCTTCTTTTTGGAGAATCTTCTCTTCTTTTGTAGGGAGCAGTACACTCATTGGAATAGTGTCCGAGTCTTCCACAATTGTAGCAGTTTCGCTCTCGACTAGAAGATCTTTTGTCATTGTAGGACCTTGACTTGGATCTTCTATCTTTGCTTCTACTCTTGTAGAACTTGTTGAAGTTCTTCACCATTAGGCTCAATTCTTCGTTGAAGTTTTGTTTCTCACTTGATGATGTGGGGACTTCACATGAGGCTTTGTAGGCACCACTTGATTTGTTGTGAAGTTCCTCTTTATCCTTGAGCGACATCTCATGAGCAACAATTCTTCCAATGACCTCCGTTGGCTTGAGATCTTTGTAATTGTGCATCATTTGGATCAATGTGCACACGGTATCATATTTTCCATCCAAGGCTCTTAGGATCTTCTTGATGATGAATTTGTCGGTCATCTCTTCACTCCCTAAGCCGGCAATCTCGTTTGTGATGAGAGCAAGCCTAGAGTACATTTCAGCGACACCTTCACCATCCTTCATTTTGAACTTGTCAAGTTGACTTTGAAGCACATCCAATTTGGATTCCTTGACGGAGTCGGTACCTTCCTGCATATCAATCAAAGTATCCCAAATTTCCTTTGCATTTTCAAGGCGGCTGATTTTGTTGAATTCTTCAGGGCACAATCCATTGAAGAGAATATCACAAGCTTGAGCGTTGTATTGTAGCATCTTCAACTCATCCACGGTAGCTTCACGGTTTGGTTCTTTCCCATCGAAGAAGTCACCTTGCAAACCAACACACACAATAGCCCAAACGGCGGCGTTATGTCCAAGAATATGCATTTTCATTTTATGCTTCCAACTAGCAAAATTAGTACCATCAAAGAAAGGACCTCTATGTTGGAAATATGCCCTAGAGGCAATAATAAAAGCATTGTTATTATATTTCCTTATTCATGATAATTGTCTTTATTCGTGCTATAATTGTGTTAACCGGAAATCGTAATACATGTGTGAATAACAGACAACAAACATGTCCCTAGTGAGCCTCTAGTTGACTAGCTCGTTGATCGACAGATAGTCATGGTTTCCTAACTATGGACATTGGATGTCATTGATAACGGGATCACATCATTAGGAGAATGATGTGATGGACAAGACCCAATCCTAAACATAGCATAAGATCGCATAGTTCGTTTGCTAGAGTTATCCAATGTCAAGTATCCTTTCCTTAGACCATGAGATCGTGTAACTCCCGGATACCGTAGGAGTGCTTTGGGTGTGCCAAACGTCACAACGTAACTGGGTGACTATAAAGGTATGCTACGGGTATCTCTGAAAGTGTCTGTTGGGTTGACATGGATCGAGACTGGGATTTGTCACTCCGCTTGACGGAGAGGTATCACCGGGCCCTCTCGGTGATGCATCATCATATGAGCTCAAGGTGATCAAAGTGTTTGATCACAAGGATCATGCATTACGGAACGAGAAAAGTGACTTGCCGATAACGAGATTGAACGAGGTATTGGGATACCGACGATCGAATCTCGGGCAAGTAAAATACCGATTGACAAAGGGAATCGTATACGGGATTAATTGAATCCTCGACATCGTGGTTCATCCGATGAGATCATCGTGGAGCATGTGGGAGCCAACATGGGTATCCAGATCCCGCTGTTGGTTATTGCCCGAGAGCCGTCTCGGTCATGTCTGCATGTCTCCCGAACCCGTAGGGTCTACATACTTAAGGTTCGGTGACGCTAGGGTTGTGAAGATATGTATGTGCAGTAACCCGAATGTTGTTCGGAGTCCCGGATGAGATCCCGTACGTCACGAGGAGTTCCGGAATGGTCCGGAGGTAAAGAATTATATATAGGAAGTGCTATTTTGGCCATCGGGACAAGTTTCGGTGTTATCGGTATTGTACCGGGACCACCGGAGGGGTCCCGGGGGTCCACCAGGTGGGGCCACCTGCCTCGGGGGGCCACATGGGCCTTAGGGGGTGCGCCTTGGCCCACTTGGGCCAAGGGCACCAGCCCCAAGAGGCCCATGCGCCAAGAGAGAAAAAAAGGGGGAGAGTCCTACAAGGGGAAGGCACCTCCGAGGTGCCTTGGGGAGGATGGACTCCTCCCCACCCTTGGCCGCACCCTTCCTTGGAGGAAGGGGCAAGGGCTGCGCCTCCCCCTCTCCCTTGGCCCTATATATAGTGGGGAAAAGGAGGAGCAAACCAACCCTAATGCCCTGGCTCCTCCCTCCTCCCTGCAACACCTCCTCCTCCTCCCGTAGTTGCTTAGCGAAGCCCTGCCGGAGTTCTGCTGCATCCACCACCACACCGTCGTGCTGGATCTTCCTCAACCTCTCCTCCCCCCTTGCTGGATCAAGAAGGAGGAGACGTCTCCCGTCCCGTACGTGTGTTGAACGCGGAGGTGCCGTCCGTTCGGTACTAGATCATCGGTGAATTGGATCACGGCAAGTACGACTACCTCATCCACGTTCACTCGAACGCTTCCGTTGCGATCTACAAAGTGGTATGTAGATGCTATCTAATCTGAATACTCGTTACTAGATGAACTCATAGATGGATCTTGGTGAAACCGTAGGAAAAATTTTAATTTTCTGCAACGTTCCCCAACAGTGGCATCATGAGCTAGGTCTATGCGTAGTTCTTCTTGCGCGAGTAGAACACAATTTGTTGTGGGCGTAGATGTTGTCAACTCTTCTTGCCGCTACTAGTCTTATCTTGCTTCAGCGGTATTGTGGGATGAAGCGGCCCGGACCAACCTTACACGTACGCTTACGTGAGACCGGTTCCACCGACTAACATGCACTAGTTGCATAAGGTGGCTGGCGGGTGTCTGTCTCTCCTACTTTAGTTGGAGCGGATTCGATGAAAAGGGTCCTTATGAAGGGTAAATAGAAGTTGACAAATCACGTTGTGGTTTGAACGTAGGTAAGAAAACGTTCTTGCTAGAACCCTAATTCAGCCACGTAAAACTTGCAACAACAATTAGAGGACGTCTAACTTGTTTTTGCAGCAAGTGCTTTGTGATATGATATGGCCAAAGTTGTGTTGTATGATGAATGATCTATATGTGATGTATGAGATGTTCATGCTATTGTAATAGGAATCATGACTTGCATGTCGATGAGTATGACAACCGGCAGGAGCCATAGGAGTTGTCTTTATTTTTTTGTATGACCTGCGTGTCATTGAGAATCGCCATGTAAATTATTTTACTTTATTGCTAAACGCGTTAGCCATAGTAGTAGAAGTAATAGTTGGCGAGCAACTTCATGGAGACACGATGATGAAGATCATGATGATGAAGATCATGGTGTCAAGCCGGTGACAAGATGATCATGGAGCCCCAAGATGGAGATCAAAGGAGCAATGTGATATTGGCCATATCATGTCACGATTATTATTTGATTGCATGTGATGTTTATCATGTTTTGCATCTTGTTTACTTAGAACGACGGTAGTAAATAAAATGATCCCTCATAATAATTTCAAGAAAGTGTTCACCCTAACTGTGCACCGTTGCTAAGGTTCGTCGTTCCGAAGCACCACGTGATGATCGGGTGTGATAGGTCCTTACGTTCGCATACAACGGGTGTAAGACAGATTTACACACGCAAAACACTTAGGTTGACTTGACGAGCCTAGCATGTACAGACATGGCCTCGGAACACAGAAGACCGAAAGGTCGAGCATGAGTCGTATAGAAGATACGATCAACATGAAGATGTTCACCGATGTTGACTAGTCCGTCTCACGTGATGATCGGACACGGCCTAGTTGACTCGGATCATGTAATACTTAGATGACTAGTAGAGGGATGTCTATCTAAGTGGGAGTTCATTAAATTTGATTAAATGAACTTTATTATCATGAACTTAGTCTAAATATTTACAATATGTCTTGTAGATCAAATGGCCAACGTAGTCCTCAACTTCAACGCGTTCCTAGAGAAAACCAAGCTGAAAGACGATGGTAGCAACTATACGGACTGGGTCCGGAACCTGAGGATTATCCTCATAGCTGCCAAGAAAGATTATGTCCTAAGAGCACCGCTGGGTGACGCACCTATTCTCCCTGCAGAACAAGACGTTATGAACGCTTGGCAGTCACGCTGCGATGATTACTCCCTCGTTCAGTGCGGCATGCTTTACAGCTTAGAGCCGGGGCTCCAAAAGCGTTTTGAGAGACATGGAGCATATGAGATGTTCGAAGAGCTGAAAATGGTTTTCCAAGCTCATGCCCGGGTCGAGAGATATGATGACTCCGATAAATTCTTTAGCTGTAAGATGGAGGAAAATGGCTCTGTCAGTGAGCACATACTCAAAATGTCTGGGTTGCACAACCGCTTGACTCAACTGGAAGTTAATCTCCCGGATGAAGCGGTCATTGACAGAATCCTCTAGTCGCTTCCACCTAGCTACAAGAGCTTTGTGATGAACTACAATATGCAGGGGATGGTAAAGACCATTCCTGACGTATATGCTATGCTGAAATCAGCAGAGGTAGAAATCAAGAAGGAGCATCAAGTGTTGATGGTGAATAAAACCACTAAGTTCAAGAAGGGCAAGGCTAAAAAGAACTTCAAGAAGGACGGCAAGGAAGTTGCCGCGCCCGGTAAGCAAGTTGCCGGGAAGAAGCCAAAGAATGGACCCAAGCCCGAGACTGAGTGTTTTTATTGCAAGGGAAGTGGTCACTGGAAGCGGAACTGCCCCAAATACTTAGCGGACAAGAAGGCCGGCAAAACCAAAGGTATATATGATATACATGTAATTGATATGTACCTTACCAGTACTCGTAGTAGCTCTTGGGTATTTGATACCGGTGCAGTTGCTCACATTTGTAACTCAAAGCAGGAGCTGCGGAATAAACGGAGACTGGCAAAGGACGAGGTGACGATGCGCGTCGGGAATGGTTCCAAGGTCGATGTGATCGCCGTCGGCACGCTGCCTCTACATTTACCTACGGGATTAGTTTTAAACCTCAATAATTGTTATTTAGTGCCAAGTTTGAGCATGAACATTGTATCTGGATCTCGCTTAATTCGAGATGGCTACTCATTTAAATCCGAGAATAATGGTTGTTCTATTTATATGAGAGATATGTTTTATGGTCATGCTCCAATGGTTAATGGTTTATTCTTGATGAATCTCATACGTGATGATACACATATTCATAGTGTGAGTACCAAAAGAGTTAAAGTTGATAACAATAGTCCCACATATTTGTGGCACTGCCGCCTTGGTCACATAGGTGTCAAACGCATGAAGAAGCTCCATGCAGATGGACTTTTAGAGTCTCTTGATTATGAATCATTTGACACGTGCGAACCATGCCTCATGGGTAAAATGACCAAGACTCCGTTCTCAGGAACAATGGAGCGAGCAACCAACTTATTGGAAATCATACATACCGATGTGTGCAGTCCAATGAGTGTTGAGGCTCGCGGTGGCTATCGTTATGTTCTCACCCTCACTGATGACTTGAGTAGATATGGGTATATCTACTTAATGAAACACAAGACTGAAACCTTTGAAAAGTTCAAGGAATTTCAGAGTGAGGTTGAAAATCAACGTGATAGAAAGATCAAGTTTCTACGATCAGATCGTGGAGGAGAATACTTGAGTCATGAATTTGGCACACACTTAAGAAAATGTGGAATAGTTTCACAACTCACGCCGCATGGAACACCTCAGCGTAATGGTGTGTCCGAACGTCGTAATCGCACTCTATTAGATATGGTGCGATCTATGATGTCTCTTACCGACTTACCGCTATCTTTTTGGGGCTATGCTTTAGAGACTGCCGCATTCACTTTAAATAGGGCTCCGTCGAAATCCGTTGAGACGACACCGTATGAATTATGGTTTGGGAAGAAACCCAAGCTGTCGTTTCTAAAAGTTTGGGGATGCGATGCTTATGTCAAGAAACTTCAACCTGAAAAGCTCGAACCCAAATCGGAAAAATGCGTCTTCATAGGATACCCGAAAGAAACTGTTGGGTATACCTTCTACCTCAGATCCGAAGGCAAGATCTTTGTTGCCAAGAATGGATCCTTTCTGGAGAAAGAGTTTCTCTCGAAAGAAGTAAGTGGGAGGAAAGTAGAACTTGATGAAGTGTTACCTCTTGAACCGGAAAATGGCAAAACTCAAGAAAACGTTTCTGAGGTGCCTGCACCGACTAGAGAGGAAATTAATGATGATGATCAAGATGCTTCTGATCAAGCTCCTACTGAAATTCGAAGGTCCACAAGGACACGTTCCGCACCAGAATGGTACGGCAACCCTGTCTTGGAAATCATGTTGTTAGACAACGGTGAACCTTCGAACTATGAGGAAGCAATGGCGGGCCCGGATTCCGACAAATGGCTGGAAGCCATGAAATCCGAGATAGGATCCATGTATGAAAACAAAGTATGGACTTTGACTGACTTGCCCGTTGAACGGCGAGCCATAGAAAATAAATGGATCTTTAAGAAGAAGACAGACGCGGATGGTAATGTGACCATCTATAAAGCTCGGCTTGTCGCTAAGGGTTATCGACAAGTTCAAGGGGTTGACTACGATGAAACTTTCTCACCGGTAGCGAAGCTGAAGTCCGTCCGAATCATGTTAGCAATTGCCGCATACTATGATTATGAGATATGGCAAATGGACGTCAAAACGGCATTCCTTAATGGTTTCCTTAAGGAAGAATTGTATATGATGCAGCCGGAAGGTTTTGTCGATCCTAAGAATGCTGACAAGGTGTGCAAGCTCCAACGCTCGATTTATGGGCTGGTGCAAGCATCTCGGAGTTGGAACATTCGCTTTGATAAGATGATCAAAGCGTTTGGGTTTACACAGACTTATGGAGAAGCCTGTGTTTACAAGAAAGTGAGTGGGAGGTCTGTAGCATTTCTCATATTATATGTAGACGACATACTTTTGATGGGAAATGATATAGAACTCTTGGACAGCATTAAGGCCTACTTGAATAAAAGTTTTTCAATGAAGGACCTTGGAGAAGCTGCTTATATATTAGGCATCAAGATCTATAGAGATAGATCGAGACGCCTCATAGGTCTTTCACAAAGCACATACCTTGATAAGATATTGAAGAAATTCAATATGGATCAATCTAAGAAAGGGTTCTTACCTGTGTTACAAGGTGTGAAATTGAGCTCAGCTCAATGTCCGACCACGGCAGAAGATATAGAAGAGATGAACGTCATCCCCTATGCCTCAGCCATAGGTTCTATTATGTATGCCATGCTGTGTACCAGACCTGATGTAAACCTTGCCGTAAGTTTGGTAGGTAGGTACCAAAGTAATCCCGGCAAGGAACACTGGACAGCGGTCAAGAATATCCTGAAGTACCTGAAAAGGACCAAGGAAATGTTTCTGGTTTATGGAGGTGACGAAGAGCTCGTCGTAAAGGGTTACGTCGACGCTAGCTTCGACACAGATCTGGATGACTCTAAGTCACAAACCGGATACGTGTATGTTTTGAATGGTGGGGCAGTAAGCTGGTGCAGTTGCAAGCAAAGCGTCGTGGCGGGATCTACATGTGAAGCGGAGTACATGGCAGCCTCGGAGGCAGCACATGAAGCAATTTGGGTGAAGGAGTTCATCACCGACCTCGGAGTCATACCCAATGCGTCGGGGCCAATCAAGCTCTTCTGTGACAACACTGGAGCTATTGCACTTGCAAAGGAGCCCAGGTTTCACAAGAAGACTAGGCACATCAAGCGTCGCTTCAACTCCATTCGTGAAAATGTTCAAGATGGAGACATAGAAATTTGTAAAGTGCACACGGATATGAATGTCGCAGATTCGTTGACTAAACCTCTCCCTAAGGCAAAACATGATCAGCACCAGAACTCTATGGGTGTTCGATTCATCACAATGTAACTAGATTATTGACTCTAGTGCAAGTGGGAGACTGTTGGAAATATGCCCTAGAGGCAATAATAAAAGCATTGTTATTATATTTCCTTATTCATGATAATTGTCTTTATTCGTGCTATAATTGTGTTAACCGGAAATCGTAATACATGTGTGAATAACAGACAACAAACATGTCCCTAGTGAGCCTCTAGTTGACTAGCTCGTTGATCGACAGATAGTCATGGTTTCCTGACTATGGACATTGGATGTCATCGATAACGGGATCACATCATTAGGAGAATGATGTGATGGACAAGACCCAATCCTAAACATAGCATAAGATCGCATAGTTCGTTTGCTAGAGTTATCCAATGTCAAGTATCCTTTCCTTAGACCATGAGATCGTGTAACTCCCGGATACCGTAGGAGTGCTTTGGGTGTGCCAAACGTCACAACGTAACTGGGTGACTATAAAGGTATGCTACGGGTATCTCTGAAAGTGTCTGTTGGGTTGACATGGATCGAGACTGGGATTTGTCACTCCGCTTGACGGAGAGGTATCACCGGGCCCTCTCGATGATGCATCATCATATGAGCTCAAGGTGATCAAAGTGTTTGATCACAAGGATCATGCATTACGGAACGAGAAAAGTGACTTGCCGATAACGAGATTGAACGAGGTATTGGGATACCGACGATCGAATCTCGGGCAAGTAAAATACCGATTGACAAAGGGAATCGTATACGGGATTAATTGAATCCTCGACATCGTGGTTCATCCGATGAGATCATCGTGGAGCATGTGGGAGCCAACATGGGTATCCAGATCCCGCTGTTGGTTATTGCCCGAGAGCCGTCTCGGTCATGTCTGCATGTCTCCCGAACCCGTAGGGTCTACACACTTAAGGTTCGGTGACGCTAGGGTTGTGAAGATATGTATGTGCAGTAACCCGAATGTTGTTCGGAGTCCCGGATGAGATCCCGGACGTCACGAGGAGTTCCGGAATGGTCCGGAGGTAAAGAATTATATATAGGAAGTGCTATTTTGGCCATCGGGACAAGTTTCGGTGTTATCGGTATTGTACCGGGACCACCGGAGGGGTCCCGGGGGTCCACCAGGTGGGGCCACCTGCCTCGGGGGGCCACATGGGCCTTAGGGGGTGCGCCTTGGCCCACTTGGGCCAAGGGCACCAGCCCCAAGAGGCCCATGCGCCAAGAGAGAAAAAAAGGGGGAGAGTCCTACAAGGGGAAGGCACCTCCGAGGTGCCTTGGGGAGGATGGACTCCTCCCCACCCTTGGCCGCACCCTTCCTTGGAGGAAGGGGCAAGGGCTGCGCCTCCCCCTCTCCCTTGGCCCTATATATAGTGGGGAAAAGGAGGAGCAAACCAACCCTAATGCCCTGGCTCCTCCCTCCTCCCTGCAACACCTCCTCCTCCTCCCATAGTTGCTTAGCGAAGCCCTGTCGGAGTTCTGCTGCATCCACCACCACACCGTCGTGCTGGATCTTCCTCAACCTCTCCTCCCCCCTTGCTGGATCAATAAGGAGGAGACGTCTCCCGTCCCATACGTGTGTTGAACGCGGAGGTGCCGTCCGTTCGGTACTAGATCATCGGTGAATTGGATCACGGCAAGTACGACTACCTCATCCACGTTCACTCGAACGATTCCGTTGCGATCTACAAAGTGGTATGTAGATGCTATCTAATCTGAATACTCGTTGCTAGATGAACTCATAGATGGATCTTGGTGAAACCGTAGGAAAAATTTTAATTTTCTGCAACGTTCCCCAACACTCTACGGTGATAATTTCCCTCGCTAGACACCATACTCTCCTAGGTTGTGAAACCAAGGCTATGACCACCAAAAGCTATGGAAATCAAAGCAAATGGAGACCAAGGCTCTGATACCACTTGTAGGATTGGAAGTATGTCTAGAGGGGGGTGATTAGACTACTTGACCAAATAAAAGCTATGCCTTTTCCCAATTTTAGCTCTTGGCAGATTTTAGCAACTTTAGGACAAGTCAAGCAATCATCACACAATTCAAGCAAGCATGCAAAGAGTATATGAACAGCGGAATGTAAAGCATGCAACTTGCAAGAATATAAAGGGAAGGGTTTGGAGGATTCAAACGCAATTGAAGACACGAATGTTTTTCCCGTGGTTCGGATAGGTGGTGCTATCCTACATCCACGTTGATGGAGACTTCAACCCACAAAGGGTAACGGTTGCGCGAGTCCACGGAGGGCTCCACCCATGAAGGGTCCATGAAGAAGCAACCTTGTCTATCCCACCATGGCCATCGCCCACGAAGGACTTGCCTCACTAGCGGTAGATCTTCACGAAGTAGGCGATCTCCTTGCCCTTACAAACTCCTTGGTTCAACTCCACAATCTTGTCGGAGGCTCCCAAGTGACACCTAGCCAATCTAGGAGACATCACTCTCCAAGAAGTAACAAATGGTGTGTTGATGATGAACTCCTTGCTATTGTGCTTCAAATGATAGTCTCCCCAACACTCAACTCTCTCTCACAGGATTTGGATTTGGTGGAAAGAAGATTTGAGTGGAAAGCAACTTGGGGAAGGTTAGAGATCAAGATTCATATGGTAGGAATGGAATATCTTGGCCTCAACACAAGGGTAGGTGGTTCTCTCTCAGAACATATGAGTTGGAAGTGTAGATGTGTTCTGATGGCTCTCTCCACGAATGAAGAGGAGGTGGAGGGGTATATATAGCCTCCACACAAAATCCAACCATTACACATAATTTATCAATCTCGGTGGGACCGAATCAACAAACTCGGTCGGACCGAAATAGTAAACCTAGTGACCGTTAGAGATTTTCGGTGGGACTGACATGCAACCCGGTAGGACCGATATGGTTAGGGTTAGGGCATAACGTAATCTCGGTGAGACCGATTACACAAACTCGGTGAGACCGATTTGGTAATTAGCTAACCAGAGAGTTGGTCAGATAAACTCGGTGGGACCGATTTGCTCTTTCGGTGAGACCGAAGAGTTGCAAAAGGGAAACAGAGAGTTTACATTGCAATCCCGGTGGGACCGGTCCGCTCTTTCGGTGAGACCGAAAAGTTACGAAAGGGAAACAGAGAAATTGCAATCCCATCTCGGTGAGACTGAGATCCCTATCGGTAGAACCGATTTGCTAGGGTTTGGCAGTGGCTTATGACATGTGAAACTCGGTGGCGCCGGATGGAAAGAATCAGTAGGACCGAGTTTGGCTTGGAGTTTAGGTCATTTGTGGATATGGGAAAGTAGCTGAGGATTTTGGAGCATATCATTAAGCACATGAAGCAAAAGGCTCATTAAGCAACACCTCATCCCACCTTGATAGTATTGGCTTTTCCTATGGACTCAATGTGATCTTGGATCACTAAAATGTAAAATGAAGAGTCTTGAGCTTTTGAGCTTGAGCCAATCCTTTGTCCTTAGCATTTTGAGGGTTCCACTTTCACCATCCATGCCATGCCAATCATTGAGCTTTCCTGAAATAATTGTCTTGGAATAGCATTAGCTCAATGAGCTATATGTTGTTATGAATTACCAAAACCACCTAGGGATAGTTGCACTTTCAGACGAGCAACTGGGAAACAAATTGCCAGCTCGGCGAACAAGGGAATCAATTGTGCCCCCCGCTCAAGGTGCCTAGCGACATCGTCGATCCGAGGATGGTGCCCGGTTATAGCAATCTTGACGATTACCTGCCCGACAATGTACATTATGATCCCATGGAGGTGCAGAACACAGATACGAGTACGGGAAGCCTCTCGTCAAAGATGAAAGATCTCTATCAACGATGATGCGAAGATTGCATGATTGGTACTTGAAAATCTGCAGAGAGTCTAGGGGAGGAGTACTTTGTATGTGAGAGTTAAACCGGAGCATGACCTCGTTGGAATTGATCTGTTGCCTATTCCATTTGAGGAGTTCTATCAGTTTTTCAATCAATTGGCCCTCGATAAAGCAACGGTCACCTGCTACTGTCTGTAAGTACTACTACTTCTGTCATTAAGTCTCTCTATATAGCTCAGCTCTTTCATTGCATGTATTTATAATTATCCTCACTATATTATGCAGATTGAAGATCGCCGAATTGAAGAAAGGACAAATCGGTGATATTGGGTTCATTAACACATATCTCATAGATGCAACTCAGGTTAAATTTCATGCCGCAGAAACCGAGGCCGGCTTGCTACGATCATTCAAAATAAATGAACACAAAGATATAATACTCTTTCCTTACAACTTCAAGTGAGTGTTGTATTGTGCATATTCGGTTTCCCTTATATATTAGTCCAGGTTATAGTAATGTAATTGATGAGTTATGCATGCGTGCGCAGGTACCACTATATTCTCCTAGAGATTAGGCTTGAGCAGGGAGTAGTAACTGTCTTGGACTCGAGACGAAAAGATCCCCAGGAGTATGCGGACATGACTGAAATCCTTGAGAAGTAAGTTAAATCGATCATTATCCACCATATCACCAACTTTGTTCATTTCCTGATATCAAGTAATTGTTTTCTTTTGTCTGGCAGGGTTTGGAGAAAATTCACCACAAAATCCCCGGGACTGCCGAAGAAGCTGGAATTTAGATACCCGAAAGTAAGTACTATAGTAGCATGTTCTGCGCGTCTCCTAGCTATTGATTCAAGCGCTAGTTTCGTCAATACCATTTGGCATTCTTTCTTATCTGTTTGATTGACCTCTATTTCTTGTTAAGTGGTTGTGGCAGGAACAAGAGAATGATTTCTGTGGATACTACGTTTGCGAGTCCATCCGCCACACAACCTGTGAGTGGGGTGGGTACTCTGACGAACAATATGAAGTGCGTAAGAAATAATATTCACAAATTTAGTTTATTACCAACATTTGTGTTGAGTTTCATTCATTCATATATATGAAGTGCGATCTGGTTCTAGGAGTCCATATATATTGACCCCCTTCTTCAAATTAGATGTTTCGGCAGCGGGATGAACTCCTAGAACCAGATCGCATGCGAGCAATTCAAGAGAAATTGGCGGCATTCTTTCTTGACCACGTGATCGCTGAAGACGGAGAATACTATGTGGACCATGCGTCCGTAATTTAGGAGATTATATTTGTAAGAGATAATTATTGTGTATATGTAGCCGGTAGTGTCGGATAGATATACGAGAACTTGTTGTTCGACCAATCTCTCGGAGAAGGAGAGGTGGTCGATATCACATCTCTTTGTATGCATATATGTTCATGATGATCTTCTGTTTCCTTCGTTTGCTTACTAGCTAGCTATCGCCCTTATGAAGGCCCTTATGAACCGGGACAAAAGGCCGGTTTTCTACTAGTGGTTGCTCTAAGAGCTTCTCTAACACTTGTAAGATAGGTGTTGGTAAATTCACCACCTAGGACATAGTGATTATGACATGCAATAAATGAGGATAGAGAGAGAGAGCGAGTAGAGTTGTACGTAAATTAACCAACAACACTTGCACAAGGTTGAAGGTGAAATAGAGAGCAATCACAATTGTTTTTTCACCTCCTATTGGATGACCTAGATATAACTCATTTGAATAGTTGTATGTTAGTTGGTTGGTCGATAACATAACCATTTTACAAATAAGACTTACACACAACCTGTTGGAGATGCCCAAACAGTGGTGGAGACAGGGGGACCAGCAGCCCCCCAGTAACATCCCTGATTTAGTCCTAATTTGGAGAACAATGTATAATTTAGGAAAAATACATGTATATTATTGTAATTTGGCCCCTGTTATCAAAATTTTGAGTCATTTCCCCCTCTAATCTTTAATTCCTGGCTCCGCCACGGTGCCCAAATGATGTGTGCAACACATAATTGTCAATCTAAGGCTGCTTGTAATGGGTAGTATCATAAGTTAGCATCATGCATATGATATTAGTGTATGATGCTACCTCTCTAATGTGTAGTATCGTATATAGACATATTTTAGAGCGTAGATTCATCTATTTTGCTTCGTATGTAGTCCATAGTGGAATATCTAATAACTGCAATTATCTAGAACCAGTATTAATTGCATTAACTGTAGATAATCTTGGAAATAGCATTTGTTACAGAATCAATCACAATTATTTAGGGACACCATTAATTTCATGAATGACAACCAATATTGGAAACAGCATTAGCTGCCGCGCAAAGAAGCTGAGACCAAAAGACGCAACACATCTTCGAGCGGTGTCACTTTACGCCAATCGAAAATGGCCACGACAATACCGACACACTTCACACCTCGTATTCATACATATATCTAAACGCTCTTATATTTTTTTACGAAGGGACTACAAAATGTGTTGTCGGGTCCATCACATCACATCACATCACATCACACGGATCCGATAGGAGAGGCGACGGCTTCTTCCCACGACGTTTCCTCGGCAGCGGCGGCGGAGAACCGGCGCCCATCACCTACTCTACGAGTAGCACCAACGTAAAAAACGGCTCACTGACGTCCCGGGCCCACCCGCCGGCGCCGGGTCGACGCATCCGCCTCGCCTCACCAACTGGGCAGGCGCGCCCTATCACCAACCCACACTGACCAGCGCAACTTCTTATTAATACGGCCACATCACCGCCTGTCCCAGCCAGCCAGTCCAACCCGCCCGCCGTCCAACACCCCGCGCCGCCGCCGCCGTCGACCCCTTCCTCCCTCGCACCCATGGCGTTCGCGCTCAAGGCCTCCGCCTCCCCCGCCCTCGCCGCTGCCTCCTCGGCGGCGTCGTCCCCCTCGTTCTCGGCCTCCGCCTCCGCGGCGCCCAGGGGCCGCGCCGCCGCGGCCAGGAGGGTCGCGCTCCGCGGGGCCGGGCGCCCCGTGGCCGCCATCAGGGCGTCCGCCGCTGCCGCCGCCGCCGCCCCCGCCGTGGCCGGGGACAAGCGCACCATCTCGGGCACGTTCACCAACCTCAAGGCGCAGGGCAAGGTGAGATGATTCTTACCGCCCCGACGACTGCTCGTGTTTTGATTCCGTCGATTAGGCGGCAGATGGTCATCCTCATGGTGCCAGTAAAAGATAATTCTATTTTACTGCTGTATGTATTGTCTTAGTGGCCATGTTTACTTTACTCTGCAACTTGCAATCCTCCATGTGTTTGTTCTTGCTAGTAAGGATTAATATCATACTGTATAAAGTACCAAGCAAATCCCCTCATATGTGATGTTTATATGCTACTCCCTCCGTTCGGAATTACTTGTCGCAGAAATGGATGTATCTAGATGTATTTTAGTTCTACATACATCCATATCCGAGACAAGTAATTTCGAATGGAGGGAGTACCTGCTATACGATTCGATATGTTTCCAGATCAGCGTCTACATTCATGCCCTCTTTCCACCAAAACTAGATGCGGTTGCCATCATTTTTGTGCTCTGATGGTGTTTGCAACTTTCAGATCGCATTCATCCCGTTCATCGTCGCCGGCGACCCCGACTTGGCGACCACGGCGAAGGCGCTCAAGGTTCTCGATGCGTGTGGTTCTGATGTGATTGAATTGGGCGTGCCGTATTCTGATCCTTTGGCTGATGGCCCTGTTATTCAGGTACGCTACAATGTTAAATATACACATGTCCTTTAGTATTGTGCCATTGTATTTTGTATGTAGTGTTCATGTTCTTCAGCTTATGCGTTTTAACATCAATTTTTGATCGCATCATTTCAGGCTTCTGCTACACGCGCGCTGACAAAGGGCACCACATTTGAGGATGTTATCTCCATGGTGAAAGAGGTGGTGCCTGAGCTGTCCTGCCCTCTCGCGCTTTTCACATATTACAACCCGATTCTGAAGCGCGGCGTCGCCAACTTCATGTCCGTTGTAAAAGAAGCCGGTGTGCATGGTAATGCCCTTATAGATTTCAATAGGTTCAGTGATGTTCTTCTACATTGAAATGCCATTTCTACTCATATGATCACCTTGTTAATTATCTGAATTCTGAAACATGGCATTGTTTATCCTGCATATCTTAGTTTTACTAGTGCTGTAGTGCATAAGGTCTCAGGTAGACGATTGAGCATTCAAAAGTTGCATAACAGCATAGACAGATACGCACAACTATATTTTACACGACATACAGTGATACTAGCAATGTGGCACTTTCTTGCTGTTGTAAAGTTATGTTCTCATTGTAACAACCAAGTTACATATTTATTACCATGCTGCAGGTCTTGTGGTACCTGATGTTCCTCTGGAAGAGACAGATATTTTGAGAAGCGAGGCTGCCAAGAACAACCTAGAGCTGGTAGGCTCTCTTTGGCATTATCATCTATCATGTATCCTACCTTTATAACTGTTTCTTTTTTCTATTTTTTTGTGTGTCTAAACCAATTAGGGTTGAATATTCTCATTAATTCTCCATCTCGGAAGAAAAACCCCGTTTGATATTTCTTGTTTAAGCGCTGATGCAAAATGACGAGTTATGCTTATTAGCTCATTGCTTTGCTGTAATTTTAAACTAAATAATACCCAGCATCAGGTGCTGATTAGTCTGGAATACTGAAGATGCCTCTTTTGTTTGTGCAGCTGTTTACATCATTTTTTTATGTCTTATAAGTTATTTCATTTGCATGAATGCCTCCAGGTGTTACTAACAACACCAACTACACCAACAGAAAGAATGGAGAGAATTACAAAGGCTTCAGAAGGATTTGTTTATCTTGTAAGTGTCCAGAACTCCAAATTATTTTTGCTCCCTTAAACTCTGTTCTCATATAGCACATTCTCCTTATTTCTGATCAGAAAGTTCTCATGATGGCCAACGTAGTGTGTTTCAGAACTTAACAAGAGTACAGTACCGTAGTTTGTCATTTTAAATTTTCTTGAGGGAATTTATCACCTGAAGTTGACTTCATAAACTTAAGAAAGGCACGTGTCTCTGTCCTGTCATGCTTTTTCTCTTCAACAGAGGCTGGGTTGACATGTATCCTGATGCTAGCTGTGCTAATTGCCAAACTGAAAAATATAATGAAATGCACACTACTGTTTACAAAGGCTGAGACGCCTTGGTTATGTTCTGTAACTTCTCCATTTGGCTTTGTGAATCATAAACAAATGGAATTTAGATGAGATTGTTGAGGTTGAGCATTTGACATTCTACTGAACCTGTTTGAGCATAACCAGTTACAAGATACACTACTTGCTAAGTTATAGTAATATTTGCTATTCAGGTAAGCACTACTGGAGTTACTGGCACACGTGCAAACGTAAGTTTCAAGGTGGAAGCTCTTCTTAAGGAAATCAAGCAGGTTTGCGAAGTCTTCTCTTTATTGTTGCTCAGTAAACTAGTTTTGGTCTGCTGCCTTATTGTGCAGTGCGTATCTTGTTCAACGATGCTTATAGAACATCGTCTGCTTATTTATTATAGGTCACAGATAAAGCTGTTGCTGTTGGCTTTGGAGTGTCAACTCCAGAGCAGGTGAAGCAGGTAAATCATATATATCCAGCAACTCTCATGCTCGGCAAAATATCTTGTTTTATCCTCCTTCCTTCGTTTGCGCAATCTTTGACAAGTTTGTTGCTTCAATATTGTCTACAAAAATTGCAGATCGCGGGCTGGGGTGCAGATGGTGTGATCGTCGGTAGCGCAATGGTGAGGCAGTTGGGCGAATCTGGGTCTCCTGAAGAAGGATTAAAGAAGCTAGAAGAATTAGCCAAGAGCCTAAAGGCCGCGTTTCCATGAAACATGCATTTTTATCTTTTTGTGGGGAAGTCGCATGAATACCATATATATTTTTTTAGTTCTGTTTTACAGTGTAGCATTACATTCCTGGCTTTAGATTTCGAAGGATCCTGTTGTGTGATAGAATAATTGTACCCATGTGTTGAATGCTCGGGTGAATAAATTAATTGAGGCTAGTGTTACAAATTATGCAAAAGAAAGCATCTTTCTGTCCCAGTACCATGCCGTTTCAATGATTTACTGGGTTATTATTTCTCTGAACAGCATTCCTCACTGTTTATCATTTTATCATACTATTACATTCCGGTTTAATGTTCCTGTCATTTATTTGTTTTGCTATAAAAACTCCAACACTAATTTTTGTTCAAGTTAGAAATACTACTAGGTTGAGCAAGAACTGTCATGTTGAAGTCACTTCCTGGATGATAGATCTTTCTGGTTTGATATACCTATCCTTTTTGTTTTTTACTATATATAAATACAATTGGATGCCAATTTACTTGTTTGGTTAAATAGCCAGGAAGATTCGTCGTCTAGTTAGTAAAATCACTTGGGCAGTACACTCCTGCAAAAATCAAACAACCAACAAAAATAATCAATTTACTGGGAAATGCCAAACTGTTATTTTCTTGGCTTCGCATCAAACGACTCAGATGAAGACCACATAGCTTTGTAGATACTACATGAGCATGTTACATGGATAATTAATACTATGATGTCGTGTCCCCAAAATTGAGATGAATGTGAAGAAGCTCAAGATTATGAAACAGGGTGAAGGTTTGAAGCCAAGCGTAGCCATTTTTCGTTTCTTTCTTCTCCTTTTCTTCTTCTCTCAAGATTCAAATACTCATCAACATAAAGGGCTGACCACACCTGCCATGTGGTAAGCGTAGCCATTTATCTATCCTATGTTCATGAGGTTTTCCTTGACCTGCACGGTCAATTCTGATCATGCTAAATAAATTAGAAACATTCCATTTTAGATAAATTCTTTTTTTTTGGAAGATCAAAACTTGGACCGCAGGCTTTCAGAAATTCTTCTGCCTGCTTTCATAATTTGAAACTTTCGGGATTGTCAAGAAACTTTCATGAATTTTTGAGCTTTTGAAACTTATGTTTTAGAAACTTCATAATTTTAGAAACTTTCATGAATTTTGTAAGGTTAACAACTTGCTTCATAAACTTCCAGAAATTGATTCAGTCTTTGGGCAACAACCTGGATTGACAGTAAGATGATGGTCTAACAGTCTAGTCAGGAGCTGGAGGCAGAACAATAATAATGGTCATGGAGAGTTTACTCGGAACAAAGCATAAACAACACACTGTGGGGTGTTAAGAGTGATGCTGATGCACACTGAACCTGCATGGTATCACACAAACAATCTTCACTACAAACCAGTGGTGTCACTTAATGAGTTGTGCAGTTGTGTTATTCTCTTCCCCTACAAAAGGCGAATAGTAAAATATAACCCTGTTCTCAGTCTAGCACGTATTGGTTTTGTTTGACACCATGCAAGCAGATTTCGCCCAAGGGATCTCCCAGTCTGTATACAACAACTTAGACAAGTTGATGCAATATTCCAAAATAGAGTATTAAATTACAACAAAAGGAGAAATCCATTCAAATAGCATGAGAGAACACTAGTTTCAAACGCATTAGAAGAGGATGTCACCCATATTTAACTGTGATGGATAACAAGTTGCGGACTAAAGGTACTTGCACTAAACAAATGGATAGAAAGAGGAGTTATCCAATCCATTATCCTAAATGAATTGACATCTGATTCTCATGAAGGCACCGGAGCCATGCCGACTCAGCAAACATGAAGCAGCTCCAAACTTTACTGAGCAACGGGTGGCTTCTCCGCAAAACAGGGGACGTAGGGCTGAAATCTTCGCGGCTGGCGGTTTCCAAGAGCGCAAATAACATGCAATTCACCACTATCCATATCGTACGACATAAGTGTTGTTTCCAGCCTCGCCCCGCCTGCTAGATAGATCAAACTGTACTCTGGATGGATCGCGACCAACGTGTAGAGTTCGCTGCGCCTGCGGTGAGGCCTTCCTAGCAGTTCGGGAATGCTGGCGGTACACTTCAGGGTCCACTCTCCGCTAGCGTAATCCTCGAGAACCCAAACCGATAGACAACAATCGTCCCCGTTTTCTATGTGTGTGGCGTATATGCGCCCCTGCGACTGCCCGATGAAACCATTATGGATGTCATTCGGCATTCTGATGCTCCTCCAGGTTTTCCCCTCCGTGTCCACTGTAACCATGGAGCGTATCACTTTCCTCTCCTGGTCCAACCCGATCATACAATCGTCGGCAACCAGATGCAGGGTGTCATTGAAGAATACACATTGTGAATCATCCCCGATGAAGAGGGTATCATAGCTCCACTCGCTCCGCATGGAGGTCCACTGCCCGGTCTCCGAAGAGTAGACCTCCACACTCTGGATCTCGTCGAATCTTTGCATGAACATGAACACCTTGAAGCAATGGGGGATGGCCGGGTCGAAGCACAGGCGGGCGGTGTTGAACGTCATCAACCTCTTGGGGGGCACGGGCAGCACGGCCCAGATCTCCTCCGTTGCGGGGTTGCACACGACATAGTCCGCCTCCTCGCTCATGGCCGCCTTCAAGCAGTGGCAGATGAGGATGCCGCCGCAGCAGTGCATGGGCTTGACGTCGTGGTAGCCGCGCACGAAGCGGAGGGAGGGGTCGTCGACCAGCGGCCGGCCTCTCCCGGACAGGTTGAGGAAGCTGAGGCCTTCGCGGCGCTGGCCGCCGTAGCAGAAGAAGCCGGAGAGCGTCTGCGGCGACCTCCTGCGGACGGCCGGGTCGGAGCAGAGCGCCAGCCATGGCTTTGACACGCACCTGAAGCGGCACAGCGACCGGTACGGCACCCGCGACAGGATCTCCCGATGGATCTCTGGCAGGAGGTCGCCCCAGACCCAGAGGCTCTCCGGCTGCTCGTCCTCCGCCTTGCTCCTCTTCCCCGTCCTGTACCCGGCCTGCTGCTCTACCTGCGAACCTACGCGCGACAGGATCTCCGCCGCCGCCGGTTGCCGCTGCTCCTCCTCCTTTTCCTTCTTCTCCATCTTGTACGCCGGGCTGCTGCTGCGAATGGTAGAGGAAGATCGCTTAGGGTTTTGATGAGATGTGCTCCTGTAGTCCTGGAGTCAAAGGTTAGAAAAAGGAGAGAGGAGGGCGACAAACCTCACACCTCAAAGCGCGCCGGGGTTGGCGGAGACGGAGGGAACGACGGCGGCGGCGCGTAGGAGATTGTGGAGGCGAGCTGCCGAAACCCAAAGGGGACTCTGCTCCGTGTCTCCCACACCCCGGCCCGCTGAGGCCCTGGCCCCTGGGTATATAAGAGCATCTCCAGCCACGCCCCCAACAGGTCCCCCACGCCACCTTTTTCGGCGCCGGCGCCGAAAAAATGGCCCAGTCGCGCCCTTAGGAGCCCGTTTTCCGCCGGATTGGGCCGAAATTGACGCCGGCATACCCAACTCGAACCCGGCGCTGAGGCCCTGGGCATAAATAAAGGACCCCGTACAAAACTGCGTAGGAATTTTTTTGAAATATTTGTCGGAGTCCTTGATCCCGCGGTTCTCTGCCGAGTGCTTCATCAGCTTGGCTATGTCAATGCCATTGGAGTTCTTGACAGCCCCTGTGACATCTCTGATGGAGACCACTTTGCCACCAGCTTCAGTGGTCAATTGGGCAGCCCAAGAGCCAACATTGCCAAATACCTGAAAAAGGCAAGAAGACAATAATTGCTCATCTACTTTTTCTGTCTGTTGCTGCATTTACATGCAGTTCTTCCTGTTTTTGGTTTTGCTTGGCAAAGTTTCAGAAACAAAGGAGCTGAAATAACGAACGATGTAAAACCTGTTAAGTTTCATCCTTAGCAATGGACCAACTGGGGCTGTGGCCCTTTTGCTCTTTAAAACATTCACCCGGCCGGTTGAGCATGGAGAAATTAGACGGCATCGGTTTGGAGAGTGAGCTGTGTTGTCTTCCATTCCATGGGGAGCAGGGCAGTAGTGTTATTGATGATGTCCGTCCAGAGTCGGCACTGCCGAAGATGCGCACTATCTTCTGCAACACAACAGCCTCATTAACAACTATAGAAAGTAGTAAAAAAACAGTAATGCAGTAGATAGATTACATTCATGAAAGAACCGTCCATGACCTTTTAATCCCTTTCTGAATCACAACAGTAATTATGGACAGGTACACAGCAACCAGCCCAATTGGAGAGTCACCTGCCTGCATCTACAACCCTTTCTGAAAACAACAACAACAACATGTACACAGCATTTTGCAGTTTGCACAGGCAGGCCAAAGATGCGCGCTCCTCTCTGGAAGACAGTAACCACATTAGCAGGTAGTACAAGTAAAAGCAGTAACATACATGAATTAATGAACGCTCTGTTGAAATTAATAATTTTATTACAGGGTGGTGACCTCAGTCAGAGCTGACGGGAAATATAGAGCAGGGGTTCCTCTCCTCTGGCAGAAGAACCACCACGTTCAATTCCTTTCTGAATCACAACGGTAACAAGGTTCGGTATAAGCCTGCACGCATAATTGACTACTAGCAGTCATGTGGATGTCAGCTGAATGTTATGGAAATTGACTACTTGAAGAGATATTTCTTCAAGCTAAGTAGAAACAGAGAAGAAAACCAATAATTATATGTTTCTGCAAGTTCAATTTCTATATATATATGTTTCTGCCCTTGAAACTGTACAGAAAGAAAGAAAATTGCTAATGCATGGAATTTGGGCAGAGTTGGTTTGCAACACTTGAAAAAGAAAGCAGCAGCTCAGACCAACTGGGCCAATGGTTTCCCAGCTCTTGGACTGTACGGAAAGCTACTGAAAACCAAATTTTATCATAATTGAGAACTTGAGATCCTTACTGAAAACAAAATATAAGCAAGCTACTGAAACCAAATGTTCAAAGACCAAATGTTAAAAGAGTCTAACCAAATGTTGAGAGACAAATCCTTACTATAACCAATGCTAAGATCAAATTCTTACTGTAACTACAAGTGGCAGCAACTACAGTAACTGCAGAACATACAGTCCAGAAAATTCAGCGAACTTGCAATTAGTTCCGTTGAACGATTGGAGAACAAACAGAGCTATTTCTCTGTTGCTGCATTTGCATGAAGTTTTTTTGCCTACAGAGGTGGCCTTTTGCTTGGCAAAGCTTAACAACACAAACTGTGGGGGGCTGTAATAACAAGCGATGTAAAACCTGTTAAGTTTCATTCTTAATATTTGGGAAAACTGTGGGAGTACAAGCCATTTCAGCATGGAAAAATTCTCAAACATTTGTTGAAACCTGCTGGTAATTTCAACAAATGTTTGAGAATTTTGAATAATTTAGGAGTTACAAAAAATAATTGGATATTAAGAACATCTTCCTATTTTTAACAAGAATTGTGATTTTTTTAAATATCAGGAATTTTTGAAAAATGATAGGGAGTTTCAAATATGTTTGTGCTTTAAAAACTGTTCACTATTTTTTTTAAATCACGTTTTATTTTTTCACAATTGAAAAAACGTCCGTGTTTTTTAATATAAAATAAATTTAAATGACTGCAAAAAACACGAACTACAGTGCCTCAAGTCACCACAGTACCGCTGAGTTGATACAGTGTCATCGATTTGCTAGTGTACGCAAAGGAAAAAAACGAGAAGCACCTGAGTGTCGCTTTATAGACCCGCGCGCACGATGCGTCATATAAGAGTTGCCGTCTTTTCTTTGGGTTCAGGTCGACTACTGACCTGCAATGAACAAAGCACAACTCCCAGGAAAAACAAAGCCCAATTCACGTATATTTTTACCCTAAAAAATCACGTATATTTTTGAAATATACGTGAACATTTTGTAAAATTACATGAACATTTAAAGAGAAAAAATGTAAACACTATTTTTCCAGATTAAATGAACATTTAGCAAAATACGAGAATGCTTGTTTAAAACTCACATCGACAAAATTTTGCATTTTTTATTCCAACCAGGTTATGTAATATTTTAACATTTTTTCCAAAATGCATATACAGTTAGAACATTTTGAAATGTATGTTTAGATGAAAAAAATGCGAAATTAGCATAGTTAATTAGTATAGCAAAACTGGAGTTGTGTAAATATAGATTAGCACACGCCGGAGAGGTGGAAAGTCCAATTCGCATCGCATCTCAAACAACAGAGGCGTGACATGCTATTATCAATCCACAATGCAAGATTTAACCAAAAACAACGACTTGTATCTAGGATTGGCTGTGTGCATCATGATAATGCAGATGCCGGGGTCTTCCCCCTTTTCGAAAAAGAAAAAAAAATCTAGGATAGGTGTCACCACCAATTAAGTGATGTATCCAAAGAAAATACTCCAGGAAACAGCAAAGGGCTTTCTCAATAAAATCGCAAGACAAAACTAACATCATCATATGAAAGTTGTAGTAGTAAGGGATTGATATACTCCTCTCTCTCTGTTGCTACATTAGCAGTTCTTCCTGTTTTTGGCTTTGCTTGGCAAAGTTTCAGAAACAAACTGGGGCTGTAAAACCACCTCCACAAGGTTAGGCTACGACATAAGGCTCAAGCTATTCCAGTATTATTCCATAAAAAAAAACTAGCATATCAGAGAGTACAAACCGAAGTGCACCGTACATACGGAAAATGAATCATCTCAGATCAAAGAGAGTACACTAGTGGTGGTTGGATTGAATTTTCACAAAGACATGGAAGAGCGAATGGCCTGACAGAAGATCGAAACTGAAGGCATAATTTCGACATTTTGTTTTCTCAATTAGAAGAAGAAAACAGAGGAGATCATAGCAGTGGCACGTGCAGTATTCTGAATGGGAACAAACAAACCAACCATGGGAATAAACATCCTGATGAAACATCGAAAACCTTACAAATTATTACTCCCTCCGTTCTACAATATAAGATGTATTTGCAAGCTAAAACAACATGCTTTACAAAAAGGTCTTATATTGTGGGATGGAGGGAGTACTTTACAAAAAGGTTTTGCTTGTCAAAGTTTCAGAACCCCAAACCTGATTGTTTCATTTCTTAGTAATGGAACTGGGACTGGAGCTCTAAAGGAACAGATGAACCTCCACAAGGCTAGCTAGCTAGCTAGCTTCTCCCAGTTCAGCATAGAGAAATTAGACGGCCATTGGTTTGAAGACTTAGTTGTGTTTCCTTCCGTTCCTTGCGCGCCCAGTTCAGCGTCATGAAGCAACTTAATTACAAGCAGGCAGGTCGAACTGGAAGAAAATTAATGCCCACATTAATAAGTATACAATACACAAAATGCTAACATAGATGAATGAATGGCCCACTGCCCAAAAAGTGATTCAGTTGAAATTAATCACCGTACTTACAGGGAATATACAGCAGGCAGAAGCTCTCCCCCAATCACACCCCCAATCCTGCGCATGGCTTCTCTCCCCTTGACTATCGATCTGTCAGCAGTTAGCTGGCTCAAGTTTGTCCCATGGTGAAAATAGTTGGATCTCTGCAAGCACTAACAACAGCAGAATGTGACTGACGAAATAGTTCCATCACTTCCCTTGTGGTCTGATGAAACTGTAACAATCAACATTGAAAGACATCATCAATGATTAAAGGCTGACTGAATGAACATCTACATCGAAAGGCGCGCATCACTGATTAAAGGCTGACTGAAGTTGCACAAGGATAGTGGAGATAACAAATTTCAAATGTAGCTTGATTTATTCCCATATCCTTTAAAGCACACCAATCTTCTACTGCTGCTGCAGCTGATGGCAAGCTAGCTAGGAGAAGCAGGAAAGCCACAAAGCTCAAGGCAGTCACATTGCTGCCACTGAGGAATTAATTAACCACACAACTTTTGCCTTCAATGTCATATTCAGATGTGAAGCTGCCAAATCTTGACATTATTAAGCGTGAATGTACTGCCTAGCATTGTGCTAATGACAGTTACACCCAACAACATTGGCATCGTCAATCAGTTGGTCCGTCCGTGGTCGCGGAACAAAATCATGATCGGAACATTGGGGGAAAAAAGAACACAATTCTACCGTACCAATTTAATTTACAGAGGCGAATACACAAAAATTTCGTGTCAAGTGGTGCGAGGCTGATGAATGCTGAATCCCAATAACCACCTCGCACCTTGGCACCCTTTGGATCTTGGATGTCCCTTCTTTAGAGGAATGCTCTGCTCTGCTGCTGCATACAGCTGCATCCACAAATTAAAGCCCACTTGTTTAAAGGAACCAAGGACATCCCACTGTCAAGACAGACAATTGCTTCAGCACTGTTTGTTTGTTTGTTTGCTCTGAATCAGCTGTGAAATTCACTACTGGGACTGCAGAATCCAATAAGTGAACTTAGGTCAGAATACGAAAAAAGCACAAGGTAACTTAAACACCCAATCATTCATTACTTTTGTGTGAAGTATAAATGCCAATGAAATATAAACCTGTATGTATGCAATCTCCATGCAAGATTGTACGTAGCTGGGTACAACACTTTCAGTACTCTGCCCCGGCATAATTCTCATTGCTCCGGTCCTACAGGAATAATTCAGTATCAGGCTAAATAGGTTCAAGAACCAAACAAATTGGAAAGCATTCTCTCTTCTGTTGTATAGTGTAACTCAATTAAATTTCATTTCACGATAATAGTAGGAATCCATACCAAGACAAGACAGCACTCTCTGCTACATATATGATATTATATCAGAGAGGTGCTTTTTTACAAAGCAGCAGCAGCATCCTGTCAAAGGAAATCTGGGTTGGTTCTTTTGATTTTCTCAATTTGCTCATCTATCTCAGCGCTGCGAGGATTCATATATAGTTTTCTCAGCAAAACCGGGAGGCCCTCCTTGGGCAGCGATCGGATTTTTCTACACTGAAGGACAAGTAACAACTTGAGAGAAGAAAGGCGATGTAACCCTTGAGGAAGGGACTGCAGACCCTCGCAAATGACAAAATGTAGTTTCTCGAGGGAGGTGAGGAGCTGCAGCGCTTTATCTTGCTCTTCCGTGAAGCTTTCCGTCCTACCATCACACCTGAATTCAAGTATGCGGAGGGCCGGGGCGAGGAGGTTGCAAATAGGAGCAACAAGCAATCCAGAGATGTCATCCACCCTGAGAACCTCCAATCGGAACGAACCTGCAGGCAATAATTTGGCCCTCTGAGAGGCCACCTCTGAGAGTATATCTGCTGCTAAGGTGTTGCAACCACACACTTCCAGTCGTATGAGGTTGACTGCAATGAGAGGATTGAATCCGTCCACTGTTAAATTACTGCATGCGTTTAGCGTTAGACTGGCGAGAGACGTGAGGTTTGAGAGCAGAGCCATTGACTTCATGCTTGGCTCTTCCTCAACATCAAGTATCCTCAGCGAAGCAGGGAAAGGGCAAATGGTCTCTGATTCTCCCATTCCCATGGGCCACCGACACAACAGCTTGCCACATCCCCGTATTGTTAATGATTGGAGCAATGAGTTGTCCTCCTGAATTACTCCTCCATTCTTCACAGGCACAAGAACCAGGCCATCACACCTTGAGAAGGTAAGTTCCTGCAGTGAGCTGGATGACGGGAACTGCATTACACATTCCTCACAGCCATCTATCACCAACACAGAAAGAGCTGGGAAACAGTTTAACACTTTTGACGGTGATGATTTGCTGGTAAAGTGAGACACATCTAATTTGAGACTCTCAACTGAACGGAAGACAAAACTGTCATCCAGCTCTTCAGGGAACAAACCGTCGCATTTTCCGACAGTCATATCTTCTACTTTATCCAGATTGTGGGAGGCCAAAGCACCGCCATACTCTCTAACAACCAATTTCTTTCCATCATAACGCAACCTTTCTGAATCACATCTTTTAACATTCAGATCTGTCAGTGTGGAGGTGTGAGGCATGGAGGGCAGAGACATCTTGGGGCACCCAGAAACTTCAAGTCTGCGCAAATTGGTGCAAGATACCTCCGAGAAGGGCATCACACGGAGGTTGGGACAATCGATGCATTTGATTTCTTCAATACTTGGAAAGGAATGGCAATTAGGTTCCACGGCCCATTCAGCAAGTTCTGGCATCTCATAAAACTCAACTGTCTTCAAGCGCATAGAACATTTCCCAAACTGATGCATTCCAGAAATTTTCTTCAATTTGAGTCCCTTGAGATTTGGCAGTGTCCCAAAAGGTGGGAGGGTGCTCCAAGATATGCCTTCTAGAGTGAGAGTCTCTAACCTTGTTAACCACATGTCAAGACACAACCAACTAGGACCGACAGTACCACCATGATTTGCAATTGTAAGTACTCTAAGATTAGAGTGTGGTTGAAGAGTATCAAGAATATCATCATCTGCAGTTGGTCCATCTCTGCCCCAGAGTAATTCCAACTCCTTCAGGTTCCTTTTCAACATCAGTTTGGCTGCAGTAGCTTCCTCCTTGGTTGCCACTTGTTCAAGACCACGTATAATCAGTCGTCCTTCAAGCTCTATCAATGCCCCAAGTTCTGACAGTTTAAATCCCATGCTCTCCTTTTTAACATGGAATTCTTTTAGCTCCTGCAGATGCTTCATCTTTCCGACATTCCGAATATTTGAGTGGAGTTCACTTCTTCCATGTAAATCATGTAAATTCTCAAGGTGGCTAAAGTCTTCAGGCAAATTAGAACTACCATGCCAACCATCTATGTCCAAGAATTTCAAGTGATAAAATCTTGATAGTGTACTAGGTAACCTCATTTCATCATCATTGTAAGATGAACTAATTTTGAGGTACTGGAGGTGGATAAGTTTTGAAAACCTATATGGAAAAGATTCCGGAGTACTCACTGCTATAAATAGGACACGCAGACTATTTATTTCCTTGAAGCTATCTTTCAAAATCTTGGCAATTCTTACTTCTTCATATCTTCTACAAATCATCAAAGTCCGCAGATTAGCAATGTCTATCCTCTCCCTTAGTTTACACATTTCTTTCTCAAAATTTGCATCATATCTGTCTTCTATGTTGATAGATAAGTGCCGAACAGATTGCGAGATGGCATCAGCTCTGAAATCTAAGCCACTTATATTGTGGCATTCTTGTGCAGAAACACCCTTAGATAGCTCATGCATTAAATCGTGCATTACATACCACCATCGATCACGCCAATCGAATTGCTTCATGAGAAAACCATTGTCCACTAGTTCTTCCATGTGATTCCTATCGGCTTGATGATTAGAGTCTATGATGCCTGTTGCAACCCAGAAACGATTGATTTCTGAAGAAGTAAACCTATGATCTTCAGGGAAAAGGCCACAATAGGAAAAGCATTTCTTCAGATCAAATGGGAGGTAATCGTAGCTAATCTTTAAAGACTGCATGATATCATCATTTTCTTGCTGCTTTAGCCACTGATGCTTTTCAAGAACTCCATGCCAATGTTCCTGAGAAAGGTCCTTCTGCAATAGTCTACCAACTGTTTTGGCTGCCAGCGGGGAACCCTTTAGCTTGTTTGCAATTTTTCGTGCAATACCAGCAAACTCATCTTGGTAATGCTCAGGCTTGTCGTCTGCACCAAATATACATGCTTCAAAGAATGTGAAGAAGTCATTAGACTCCAAACCTTGCAGCTTTAGTGGATCAACTGTTTTCACCATGTCTGCTACCTTTGGGAATCGAGTAGTGACAAGTAGCATGCTTCCTTTGGCTTCCCCCTTTGTGAACGGAGCTAGCAGGGTCTTCCACTGATCCTCACCGTCACGTTTCCATATATCATCCAAGACAATTAGAAACCTCTTGGACTTGAGACGATGTGCTATGGATTTCTGAAGCTGGTCTAAATTGGTTGTTTCATTTGCAACACTGCTGCTTCCTCCTTCAGTTGCAGTTATGCAGGTAAGGATCTCCCTGGTGAGATTAAGCACATCGAAATCAGTCGATACACATACCCAGACTGGAACATCAAAGTGCTTTCTAGTCCTGCCATCATTATAAAGATGTTGGGCGAAAGTTGTCTTGCCAATCCCCCCTGGACCAACTATAGGAAGAACAGAAACAGTCTCAGTCTGTGTGGTACCGGTAAGAGTGATGATACGATTGACAGTTTCCTCAAAAACATCTCTCCTGCCATACAATGTGTCTTGTATAATCATGGAAGCAGTCTGAGGCCGATGTAGGACGACTGACAATGCCGTGCTGTTGCTTGGGATACTGCCGATGCCGATGCCGAGCAAATTGGAGACCGAATCACAGTGGGACTGCATGCCCTGTAACAAGGACTTGACCTTGCTGGACATGGACACTCTGTCGAAATGCAGCATATCATCACCATCAGCACTAGCACTAGCAGAGTTGGTTTTGGATGTTTTGGCGACGCGGCCGACAACAGCAGCATCATCATTACTACCATCCCTCTTGGTCTTGGGTGTACGCGAGGAATAAAAGAACCGGACCAAGGTGTGGCGAAGAGCAGTACCGGCATTTAGAGCTTGATGCGTGAGGCCATCAACGCCGGCCTCTTGGATGGCGGCGTAGTGGGTGCCGTGGAGCCTGTCATGGATCTGGAAGTAGTGGAGCTCATCCAGCAGGTCCTCTGCCTGGTCGGCGTCCCTGCTCAGCTTCTCCAGCAACCCCTGCAGGCCAGGGTTGTGGCTCACCTGCCCCTGGGCGTTGTGCAGGAGGCCTTGCGCGTGCAGCAGCTTGTCCTTGATCTGCTCCGAGTTGTGGCCGAGCTGAAGGCTGTCCACGTAAACCGCCACCAGGGTGTCAGACAGCGTCCTCAACAGCTTGCCGAGGAGCGAGGCCGCGGAGCCGAGAGCCACCTCCATCTCTCTATCCGCAGGCACTCCGCCTTGCCTTGCCGGAGTAGTGGTGGAGAGGAAGCAGCAGAAAGGCTCCAGCAGCTAGCGATTTGTGTAGGGTAGGTGGGCAAGAGAAGACAGCTCCTTGAACAAAGAGTATATATAGGCGGAACAAGTCAGACAATAGTTGAGAATAGTCTGTGTTAGCTGGCTCGAAAAACAAAAGAGGCCGGCAAGTGGGAGATTTGATCAAGGCAGATAACTTGCTACTAGCTTTGTAAGTAGTATTGTAGTGTATTTGCTTAGGTGTACAAGTGCTACTATGTGATGTCTCATCTGGCCGGCGGCGACCAAACCAAGATACCAACTCCATCATTTGTTTCCTTTGGTGCTCGAGGTGGTGGGAGATGGAGTCCTTTTTTTTTGGCTTTTTTGCATAACAGAAATGGCACATGTATACTGGTGTGCTAGAACTATATGTATGCATGTACTAGATCATCACCGACGCGCGTTGCCGCACCCGTCTATTTTGATAGTTAAATAATATTATATTTGTATATAGGGCCATAGGGGAAAAAGAAAAATGAAACTTAAAATTTGCAAAAACTCGACCGTAACATTACTCAGTTACCTTAGACCCAACTTTTTGCAAGAATGTAATGTGGTAGTAGAGGAGAGCTGGGATTTCTCTTGTGTCTGATGGACTTGAAAGTTGATTCAAGTTTGGACTTACTGGTCGTGCGTTGATGTAGACTCTTAATGGGTACTTGATAAATGTATTGGAAGGGAGTTTTTGCGACGTACACAATCCCAATTTATTTATATTACCTATTTTTATTTAACTATTTGTTGGCAGAGGAGATTTGAGTTTTATTGATTTTGGCTGGATTAGTACCATCAGTCAGTTCGTAAGTGGTCAATACAAATTGGCTTGTTATGAAAACATACACACCAATCTAGTATCACTAAAAGAAACTGCTAATAAGATGACAATCAACAGCAGAGAACCAACATGTACATGTAATTTGAAAAAGTTTAAATGTTGATTTTGTTGGGGAACGTAGTAATTTTAAAAAAATTCCTACGCACACGCAAGATCATGGTGATGCATAGCAATGAGAGGGGAGAGTGTTGTCTACGTACCCACGTAGACCGAAGCAGAAGCGTTGACACAACGTAGAGGAAGTAGTCGTACGTCCTCCTCCCGATCCGACCGATCCAAGCGCCGTTACTCCGGCGCCTCCGAGTTCTTGACACACGTACAACTCGATGACGTTCTCCGGGCTCCGATCCAGCAAAGCTCTCGGGGAAGAGTTTCGTTAGCACGACGGCGTGGTGACGATCTTGATGAACTACCGACGCAGGGCTTCGCCTAAGCACCGCGACAATATGACCGAGGTGGAATATGGTGGAGGGGGGCACCGCACACGACTGAGGAACGATCAGGAAGATCAACTTGTGTGTCCTAGGGTGCCCCCTGCCCCCGTATATAAAGGAGCAAGGGGGGAGGCCGGCCGGCCCTATGGCGCGCGCCAGGAGGAGGAGTCCTCCTCCTAGTAGGAGTAGGACTCCCCTCTTTCCTACTCCTACTAGGAGGGGGAAAGGAAGGGGGAGAGGGAGAGGGAAAGGGGGGCGCCGCCCCCCTCTCCTAGTCCAATTCGGACCAGAGGGGGAGGGGGCGCGCGGCCCACCCTGGCTGCCCCTCTCTCTCTCTCTCCACTAAGGCCCATGTGGCCCAATACTTCTCCCGGGGGTTCCGGTAACCCCTCCGGCACTCTAGTTTTCTCCGAAACCATTCGGAACCATTCCGATGTCCGAATATAGCCGTCCAATATATCAATCTTTATGTCTCGACCATTTCGAGACTCCTCGTCATGTCCGTGATCACATCCGGGACTCCGAACTAACTTCGGTACATCAAAATGCATAAACTCATAATAACTGTCATCGTAACCTTAAGCGTGCGGACCCTACGGTTCGAGAACAATGTAGACATGACCGAGAAACGTCTCCGGTCAATAACCAATAGCGGGACCTGGATGCCCATATTGGCTCCTACATATTCTACGAAGATCTTTATCGGTCAGACCGCATAACAACATACGTTGTTCCCTTTGTCATCGGTATGTTACTTGCCCGAGATTCGATCGTCGGTATCCAATACCTAGTTCAATCTCGTTACCGGCAAGTCTCTTACTCGTTCTGTAATACATCATCTCGCAACTAACTTATTGGTTGCAATGCTTGCAAGGCTTATGTGATGTGCATTACCGAGAAGGCCCTGAGATACCTCTCCGACATTCGGAGTGACAAATCCTAATCTCGAAATACGCCAACCCAACAAATACTTTCGGAGACACCTGTAGAGCACCTTTATAATCACCCAGTTACGTTGTGACGTTTGATAGCACACAAAGTGTTCCTACGGTAAACGGGAGTTGCATAATCTCATAGTCATAGGAACATGTATAAGTCATGAAGAAAGCAATAGCAACATACTAAACGATCGGGTGCTAAGCTAATGGAATGGGTCATGTCAATCAGATCATTCAACTAATGATGTGACCTTGTTAATCAAATGACAACTTCTTTGTCTATAGTTAGGAAACTTAACCATCTTTGATCAACAAGCTAGTCAAGTAGAGGCATACTAGTGACACTCTGTTTGTCTATGTATCCACACATGTATTATGTTTCCGGTTAATACAATTCTAGCATGATTAATAAACATTTATCATGATATATAAGGAAATAAATAATAACTTTATTATTGCCTCTAGGGCATATTTCCTTCAGTCTCCCACTTGCACTAGAGTCAATAATCTAGATTACACAGTAATGATTCTAACACCCATGGAGTCTTGGTGCTGATCATGTTTTGCTCGTGGAAGAGGCTTAGTCAACGGGTCTGCTACATTCAGATCCGTATGTATTTTGCAAATTTCTATGTCAACAATACTCTGCTTGGAGCTACTCTAGCTAATTGCTCCCACTTTCAATATGTATCTAGATTGAGACTTAGAGTCATCTAGATTGGTGTCAAAACTTGCATCGACATAACCCTTTACGACGATCCTTTTTGTCACCTCCATAATCGAGAAACATATCCTTATTTCACTAAGGATAATTTTGACTGCTGTCCAGTGATCTACTCCTAGATCACTATTGTACTCCCTTGCCAAAATCAGTGTAGGGTATACAATAGATCTAGTACACAACATGGCATACTTTATAGAACCTATGGCCAAGGCACAGGGAATGACTTTCATTCTCTTTCTATATACTGCCGTGGTCGGGTTTTGAGTCTTACTCATTTTCACACCTTGTAACACAAGCAAGAACTCTTTCTTTGACTGTTACATTTTTGAATTACTTCAAAATTTTGTCAAGGTATGTACTCATTGAAAAACTTATCAAGCGTCTTGATCTATCTCTATAGATCTTGATACTCAATATGTAAGCAGCTTCACTGAGGTCTTTCTTTGAAAAACTCCTTTCAAACACTCCTTTATGCTTTGCAGAATAATTCTACATTATTTCCAATTAAAAATATGTCATTCACATATACTTATCAGAAATGTTGTAGTGCTCCCACTCACTTTCTTGTAAATACAGGCTTCACCGCAAGTCTGTATAAAACTATGTGCTTTGATCAACTTATCAAAGCGTATATTCCAACTCCGAGATGCTTGCACCAGTCCACAGATGGATCGCTGGATCTTGCATATTTTGTTAGCACCTTTAGGATTGACAAAACCTTCTGGTTGCATCATATACAACTCCTTTTTAAGAAATCCATTAAGGATTGCAGTTTTGTTATCCATTGCCAGATTTCATAAAATGCGGCAATTGCTAACATGATTCGGACAGACTTAAGCATAGATACGAATGAGAAACTCCCATCGTAGTCAACACCTTGAATTTTGTCAAAAACCTTTTTCGACAAGTCTAGCTTTGTAGATAGTAACACTACTATCAGCGTCTGTCTTCCTCTTGAAGATCCATTTATTTTCTATGGCTTGCCGATCATCGGGCAAATCCATCAAAGTCCATACTTTGTTCTCATACATGGATCTCATCTCAGATTTCATGGCCTCAAACCATTTTGCGGAATCTGGGCTCATCATCGCTTCCTCATAGTTTGTAGGTTCGTCATGGTCAAGTAACATGACCTCCAGAATAGGATTACCGTACCACTCTGGTGCGGATATCACTCTGGTTGACCTACGAGGTTCGGTAGTAACTTGATCCGAAGTTACATGATCATCATCATTATCTTCCTCACTAATTGGTGTAGTAGTCACAGGAACAGATTTCTGTGATGAACTACTTTCCAATAAGGGAGCAGGTACAATTACCTTGTCAAGTTCTACTTTCCTCCCACTCACTTCTTTCGAGAGAAACTCCTTCTCTGGAAAGGATCCATTCTCAGCAACGAGTATCTTGCCTTCGGATCTGTGATAGAAGGTGTACCCAACTGTCTCCTTTGGGTATCCTATGAGGACATATTTCTCCGATTTGGGTTTGAGCTTATCAGGATGAAACTTTTTCATATAAGCATCACAATCCCAAACTTTAAGAAACGACAACTTTGGTTTCTTGCCAAACCACAGTTCATATTGTGTCGTCTCAACGGACTTTAGATGGTGCCCCTTTTTTAACGTGAATGCAGCTGTCTTTAATGCATAACTCCAAAACGATGTTGGTAAATCTGTAAGAAACATCATAGATTGCACTATATCCAATAAAGTACGGTTATGACGTTCGGACACACCATTATGCTGTGGTGTTCCAGGTGGCATGAGTAGTGAAACTATTTCACATTGTTTTAACTGAAGACCAAACTCGTAACTCAAATACTCTTCTCCACGATCAGATCGTAGAAACTTTATTTTCTTGTTACGATGATTTTCTACTTCACTCTGAAATTATATGAACTTTTCAAATGTTTCAGACTTCTATTTCATTAAGTAGATATACCCACATCTGCTCAAATCATCTGTGAAGGTCAGAAAATAATGATACTTGCCGTGAGCCTTAACACTCATCGGACCGCATACATCAGTATGTATTATTTCCAATAAATCAGTTGCTCGCTCCATTGTTCTGGAGAACGGAGTCTTAGTCATCTTGCCCATGAGGCATGGTTCGCAAGCATCAAGTGATTCATAATCAAGTGATTCCAAAATCCCATTAGCATGGAGTTTCTTCATGCGCTTTACACCAATATGACCTAAACGGCAGTGCCACAAATAAGTTGCACTATCATTACTAACCTTGCATCTTTTGGCTTCAATATTATGAATATGTGTATCTTTACGATCGAGATCCAACAAACCATTTTCGTTGGTGTGTATGACCATAGAAGGTTTTATTCATGTAAACAGAACAACAATTGTTCTCTAACTTCAATGAATAACTGTATTGCAATTAACATGATCAAATCATATTCATGCTCAACGCAAACACCAAATAACACTTATTTAGTTTCAACACTAATCCCGAAAGTATAGGGAGTGTGCGATGATGATCATATCAATCTTGGAACCACTTCCAACACACATCGTCACCTTGCCCTTTAACTAGTCTTTGTTCATTCTGCAACTCCCGTTTCGAGTTACTAATCTTAGCAACTGAACTAGTACCAAATACTGAGGGGTTGCTATGAACACTAGTAAAGTACACATCAATAACATGTATATCAAATATACTTATGTTCACTTTGCCATCCTTCTTATCCGCCAATCACTTGGGGTAGTTCCGCTTCCAGTGACCAGTCCCTTTGCAGTAGAAGCACTTAGTCTCAGGCTTAGGACCAGACTTGGGCTTCTTCACTTGAGCAGCAACTTGCTTGCCGTTCTTCTTGAAGTTCCCCTTCTTCCCTTTGCCCTTTTCTTGAAACTAGTGATCTTGTCAACCATCAACACTTGATGTTTTTCTTTGATTTCTACCTTCGCAGATTTTAGCATCGCGAAGAGCTTGGGAATATTTTCCATTATTCCTTGCATATTATAGTTCATCACGAAGTTCTACTAACTTGGTGATGGTGACTAGAGAATTCTGTCAATCACTATCTTATCTGGAAGATTAACTCCCACTTGATTCAAGCGATTGTAGTACCCAGACAATCTGAGCACATGCTCACTAGTTGAGTGATTCTCCTCCATCTTTTAGCTATAGAACTTTGTTGGAGACTTCATATCTCTCAACTCGGGTATTTGCTGAAATATTAACTTCAACTCCTGGAACATCTCATATGGTCCATGACGTTCAAAACGTCTTTGAAGTCCCGATTCTAAGCCCTTAAGCATGGTGCACTAAACTATCAAGTAGTCATCATATTGAGCTATCCAAACATTCATAACGTCTGCATCTGCTCCTGCAATAGGTCCGTCACCTAGCGGTGCATCAAGGACATAATTCTTCTGTGCAGCAATGAGGATAAACCTCAGATCACGGATCCAATCCGCATCATTGCTACTAACATTTTTCAACATAATTTTCTCTAGGAACATATCAAAATAAACATAAGGAAGCAACAACGCGAACTATTGATCTACAACATAATTTGCAAAATACTACCAGGACTAAGTTCATGATAAATTAAAGTTCAATTAATCATATTACTTAAGAACTCCCACTTAGATAGACATCCCTCTAATCTTCTAAGTGATCACGTGATCCAAATCAACTAAACCATAACCGATCATCACGTGAAATGGCTTAGTCTTCAATGGTGAACATCATTATGTTGATCATATCTACTATATGATTCACGCTCGACCTTTCGGTCTCCGTGTTCCGAGGCCATATCTGCATATGCTAGGCTCGTCAAGTATAACCCGAATATTCCGCGTGTGCAAAACTGGCTTGCACCCGTTGTAGATGGACGTAGAGCTTATCACACCCGATCATCACGTGGTGTCTGGGCACGACGAACTTTGGCAACGATGCATACTCAGGGAGAACACTTCTTGATAATTGAGTGAGAGATCATCTTATAATGCTACCGTCAATCAAAGCAAGATAAGATGCATAAAAAGATAAACATCACATGCAATCAATATAAGTGATATGATATGGCCATCATCATCTTGTGCTTGTGATCTCCATCTCCGAAGCACCGTCATGATCACCATCGTCACCGGCGCGACACCTTGATCTTCATCGTAGCATCGGTGTCGTCTCGCCAATCTTATGCTTCTACGACTATCGCTACCGCTTAGTGATAAAGTAAAGCATTACAGGGCGATTGCATTGCATACAATAAAGCGACAACCATACGGCTCCTGCCGGTTGCCGATAACTCGGCTACAAAACATGATCATCTCATACAATAAAATTCAGCATCATGTCTTGACCATATCACATCACAACATGCCCTGCAAAAACAAGTTAGACGTCCTCTACTTTGTTTGTTGCAAGTTTTACGTAGCTGCTACGGGCTTAAGCAAGAACCAATCTCACCTACGCATCAAAACCACAACAATAGTTTGTCAAATAGACTCCGTTTTAACCTTCTCAAGGACCGGGCGTAGCCATACTTGGTTCAACTAAAGTTGAAGAAACTGACACCCGCCAGCCACCTGTGTGCAAAGCACGTCGGTAGAACCAGTCTCGCGTAAGCGTACGCGTAATGTCGGTCCGGGCCGCTTCATCCAACAATACCGCCGAACCAAAGTATGACATGCTGGTAGGTAGTATGACTTATATCGCCCACAACTCACTTGTGTTCTACTCGTGCATAACATCAAACCATAAAAACCTAGGCTCTGATACCACTGTTGGGGAACGTAGTAATTTCAAAAAAATTCCTACGCACACGCAAGATCATGGTGATGCATAGCAACGAGAGGGGAGTGTATTGTCTACGTACCCACTTAGACCGAAGCGGAAGCGTTGACACAACGTAGAGGAAGTAGTCGTACGTCCTCCTCCCGATCCGACCGATCCAAGCGCCGTTACTCCGGCGCCTCTGAGTTCTTGACACACGTACAGCTCGATGACGTTCTCCGGGCTCCGATCCAGCAAAGCTCTCGGGGAAGAGTTTCGTCAGCACGACGGCGTGGTGACGATCTTGATGAACTACCGACGCAGGGCTTCGCCTAAGCACCGCGACAATATGACCGAGGTGGAATATGGTGGAGGGGGGCACCGCACACGGCTGAGGAACGATCACGAAGATCAACTTGTGTGTCCTAGGGTGCCCCCGTATATAAAGGAGCAAGGGGGGAGGCCGGCCGGCCCTATGGCGCGCGCCAGGAGGAGGAGTCCTCCTCCTAGTAGGAGTAGGACTCCCCTCTTTCCTACTCCTACTAGGAGGGGGAAAGGAAGGGGAGAGGGAGAGGGAAAGGGGGGCGCCGCCCCCCTCTCCTAGTCCAATTCGGACCAGAGGGGGAGGGGGCGCGCAGCCCACCCTGGCCGCCCCTCTCTCTCTCCACTAAGGCCCATGTGGCCCAATACTTCTCCCGGGGGTTCCGGTAACCCCTCCGGCACTCCAGTTTTCTCCGAAACCACTCGGAACCATTCCGATGTCCGAATATAGCCGTCCAATATATCAATCTTTATGTCTCGACCATTTCGAGACTCCTCGTCATGTCCGTGATCACATCCGGGACTCCGAACTAACTTCGGTACATCAAAATGCATAAACTCATAATAACTGTCATCGTAACCTTAAGCGTGCGGACCCTACGGTTCGAGAACAATGTAGACATGACCGAGAAACGTCTCCGGTCAATAACCAATAGCGGGACCTGGATGCCCATATTGGCTCCTACATATTCTACGAAGATCTTTATCGGTCAGACCGCATAACAACATACGTTGTTCCCTTTGTCATCGGTATGTTACTTGCCCGAGATTCGATCGTCGGTATCCAATACCTAGTTCAATCTCGTTACCGGCAAGTCTCTTACTCGTTCTGTAATACATCATCTCGCAACTAACTTATTGGTTGCAATGCTTGCAAGACTTATGTGATGTGCATTACCGAGAAGGCCCTGAGATACCTCTCCGACATTCGGAGTGACAAATCCTAATCTCGAAATACGCCAACCCAACAAATACTTTCGGAGACACCTATAGAGCACCTTTATAATCACCCAGTTACGTTGTGACGTTTGGTAGCACACAAAGTGTTCCTACGGTAAACGGGAGTTGCATAATCTCATAGTCATAGGAACATGTATAAGTCATGAAGAAAGCAATAGCAACATACTAAACGATCGGGTGCTAAGCTAATGGAATGGGTCATGTCAATCAGATCATTCAACTAATGATGTGACCTTGTTAATCAAATGACAACTTCTTTGTCTATGGTTAGGAAACTTAACCATCTTTGATCAACAAGCTAGTCAAGTAGAGGCATACTAGTGACACTCTGTTTGTCTATGTATCCACACATGTATTATGTTTCCGGTTAATACAATTCTAGCATGAATAATAAACATTTATCATGATATATAAGGAAATAAATAATAACTTTATTATTGCCTCTAGGGCATATTTCCTTCAGATTTTAAGCACGGCGTGCCCATGAAATCCTCACTGGTTTATACCCGAATGACAACTATCTTCAACAGCAAAAAATAATAAACAATCTGCTCGATTGTTGAGAGCATTACATCCATGGACGAAGATTCCTACAGAAGGAATTTAATTAGGTTGGAAATCAAATGACACTAACATGTGTGGTACAAGGAGCTGTGTCGATCTGTAGCCACAAGTTGTTCCATTTAGTATTAGCAGCTCCATATGATACGTAAGGAGGCTATCCAAAATAGGTCATCATGGGAAAGGGGTGAGTCCCAGTCTCCCACAAGTCAATTAAGATCCAAACTGGATTTTCTACCGATCAGCAATTGATCACCTTGCACCACGTACAAAAAAGTAAAGCACAATCAGGAGAGAAAGTCCAATTGAGCAGGTAATATCATTTGCAAGATGGACAATATAGTCAGAAACTCAGAATATATAATAAAAAAGATGATAACTATCACTGGTCGCATACTGGACACAGGATGGCATAATAATGCACCATATGAGGCTAAAATTTTCATATAACATTAACACATATTAGTAGAATGAAAATAACTTTTATATGGCAAAAAGAAAACATTTGTCTCTAGCTCATGACATGTAGAAGAATAGGATGCAAATAGATTAGTATGACCATAATATGTCTTTTTTTAAAGACCAAAATATGTCTTCGACCTCTGTCAGAAAAAGCATATACTTCTAGTAATAGTTTCAGATGGAGTAATAATTCTTTGAGCAGATAGCTACACATTGCTAATGTGTAATCTACTGTCTAAGCTCAGCTAACTCTACAGTAACAATAATTGAGCATTACAAATGTATATGCATTTTCAATGGTTGTGCATTTTTTATGCAGTAGCTATTCTCACCCATGGTGACATTTCACGGAATTTTCAACCGTACATGAATCAGTTCATAAGCTATTTTAGGTGTAAATGTCAATATAGTAGAGAATTCTCACCTGCTTTATGTTCAGTAGCATGCTCAATATTTTCCTTTCACAAGTCATGACCTGAATAACGACATGATTCATCAAGTAACTAATATTATGCATGGAAATAGCAAATAGTAGCTGTAGTGCCTGTTAATTGGTCCACGCCAACTGCTACCAGAACTACCTCAACTCACATCAACCTGAACCCAAAGAGAACTTTAAAAGGGGCAGAGGGGAAGGTGTAACCTGGACTTGAAGGACAGTCCCAAAAACAGATTCGATCGCCCAAAACAAGTAGTATCAAACACTTGGCAGGCCCTAATGGTAATACTCTCTCAAGAGATTATTAGAAAGCGCATCAAGAGAAATCTCAAACGAGGGAGAAGACAGAAGGATGTCAGATTGACATGGACGGATCTGCACAAGAGGAAGCTTGAAATAATGATGAGAACCCATAGTGAGAAGGCCACATGGTTGGTTGAGGAGATGTTTGGTTCTTCTGCCCGAGCAACGGGAGAGCATGGGGCGGCCGATATATAATTATATACTCCCTCCGTTTCCAAATATTTGTCTTTCTAGAGATTTCAACAAGTGACTACATACGAAGCAAAATGAGTGAATCTACACTCTAAAATATGTCTACATACATCCATATGTTGTTCCATTTGAAATGACTAGAAAGACAAATATTTGGAAACGGAGGAAGTACGTATTAAACAGGCGCACGAACTCAAGCAGGTGTAGGCTGCCAAAGCAATAACGTACCTCCACTAATCAACACCGCGAGTGGCGGACATCAACCGCTATGAAGGCTACCATGAACTGATACTTCAATGCTTTCTTCAATGCCGGCAGATCGGCCATCGATCTGATTCTGCGGCCCCTTTCGCATGTTTCTACCGCTTCAGTTGCCGTGGTGTGCGAGGAGATCCACATCCTCTCTCCTGCATTGCTTCACTCCACGTTGTCCAGCCGATCAAGAGGGCGATCTTCCGTTCGCTCGATCGCCATCTCTCTCTTAGATTGGACTAGATGTTTTTTTCCTTCTGAGCGTACCGATCGCCATCTCCAGTATCGGACGATTGATTTGCTCGGTGGGCTTGCTAGGCCCGCAGGCTATTTTTCAGTCATACCCCCGCACCCAAAGGCCCCAATTAATCACAGAGAACGCCGATTTTGTTCCAGGAGCAGCGGCCCATTGGAGATGGCGATCAGAGGGTGGGAAGTGTTTCACTGAGAAGCTGATCCAACGACCAAAAAACGTCCGGGGATAGATCAAATGGTCCAGAATTGTGAATTTACCTTGAATGGGTTTTTTCCTAAAAAAAAGAGAGAGATTATCCCCAATTAACATGCTCGTTTCTGGAATGATGGTCTAAGAAGAAACCAAATAATCTTGTCCTGCTGCGGCCCCGATGTGGTCTACCACCACATCCTATCCTGTCATAAAACATGGAAATCCCTGAAACTAAAACTGAAACTGAAACTCATAAGTGTTGTGTTCAGTTGTGTTGTTGGGGAAGGCCCCAAAACAGAGCTAGCTACAAGAAATCATCTGAGAAGATGAGGGATTGGTTTGAGCTAAAACCACATTCCGCTGGCCGGAGCGCGGAGAGAGAGAGAGAGAGAGAGAGAGAGAGAGAGAGAGAGAGAGAGAGAGAGAGAGAGAGAGAGAGAGAGAGAGAGAGAGAGAGAGAGAGAGAGAGAGAGAGAGAGAGAGAGAGAGAGAGAGAGAGAGAGAGAGAGAGAGAGAGAGAGAGAGAGAGAGAGAGAGAGAGAGAGAGAGAGAGAGAGAGAGAGAGAGAGAGAGAGAGAGAGAGAGAGAGAGAGAGAGAGAGAGCTGAGGTGCCGCCAGTCGGCTGGGGCACCTCCGCAACCTCCGACCCCCGCCGCCGCCCCGAGTCGATCACCGACCCATTCCGCTGCCGCCCCAAGTCGACGACCCCTTCCCGCTCTGGCCCAGGTCCGCCGCCGCCGGCTCATCGACCACCTCCTCCCGGATGCGCCCACTCACAGCCCAGATCCGGCGGCTGGTCGAGTGTCGATCGACTCTTTTTCGCTTCTTTTTTATTTTGCGAGGACAAATGAAAAATGTCATTCGCCTGTAGGAATATAATTGCTGTTTTTCTTACACACAATAGAAAATGTTCTGTGTTGATGCTATTCACCTCCCTCAAATTTCTCAAAAGAAGCGAACCAACATGTGGTTGGATGGTTAGAGGGACAGTGGTATCCTCATCCCACCAGGGTTCAAGTCATGTTGCTCGCGTTATTCCTGAATTTATTTCAGGATTTTCGGCGAGACGCTTTCAGTGGGAGGAGACGTTCCCGTCAATGACGAGGCACCTACGATGACTTCGTAAATCTCAAGATGATATGCCAGCTCAGTCTCTCAGAGGTGCTCATAGGGGTAGGGTGTGTGTGCGCGTTCATAGGGGTGAGTTTATGCATGTATGTATGAGCGCTTGCGTCTGTACTGATGTTCAAAAAAATTCTCAAAAGAAAAACATAATTCACCCCCTCACAAAACACGTTTCATTTCACCTATAATACAGTTACATCTTCAGAATATTGTGTTGGTGGGTGCCCGCCGACAGCCTCTAGGTGCGGTTGGCTGCTGTGGCGGTGAGCTTCTTCGTATGTGGTGGTGGTGTTTCGGTGGACTTGTCAGACACCGGTGCTTTGTATGGGAGCTTGTGTGAAGACCCTATCTCGGCCTTAGGCATGTGACCGGTGATGGCAGTATCGTTGATTTTCTTGGAGGCATCATTGCATTGCCCCCCTCTTGCATGGATACGGCTCCGAGGAAATCCTAGATCTTGTGTGATTGAACGATGGCAGGCATTCGCGACATTTTCCCTCTCTAGGGCTACAAATTTGTTCACATAACATAATAAAAAATATTAGTGCCATTGGAATTAAAATGTTTAAGGTTAATAAAACACCACATGGATCTGGCTCTGGTGGAAACCCTAGATCACGTGTGATCGGAGAATGGCAGTGCCTTGGCGTCGTTTCCCCTTTTGAAGGCTTCGTCCTTGGATATGGGCATCGGCAAGCGGGACTAGTGGAAGGTGCCGGTGTTGGTGTCGAGACTTTTCTATGGCAGTGATGCCGGGGCGAGTGAAATCTGAGGTGTGAAAACAATTGCGGTAGTCGTCTCTTCTCCATCGTGTCTGTGGGATTACCTCGTGTTGTTTTGTTGCGGTGAAGTCAAAGATGCGGTGGCGGGGCGCCAATTGCAGGTGGCAGGTGGTCTGTTCGGGGTCTTCCGCGGCGCCAGCCTTGCATAGTTCTTCCTCAGAGCTCTCCATCAGAGTCATTGCAGGTTGCCCTCGGTGCGGTGACGGAGTTCTGGTGCGGGTCGTCTTTTCATCGGCACGGCCTCTACGGCGAGGGTTAGGTCGACATTCGTCTTCGGCAAAGTTAGAGTCACTTGCTCGAAGATTAGCGGGGGTGCTGACGCATATTGGCGACAAGCGATGATGGTAACACGGGTGTGCTATCTTAGCACGACCCTCTTTTGTTGAGGTGTGTGTGTAGGGGGAGGGGGGTATCATATGTTCGCCGATCGACAGATTGCGATAGTTTTTCATTAATTAACTGGGCAATTCTCTTTTTAAATTAATAAAGATTATGAGGTTGATCTTTTTTCTCATATTTTTTAAATAACTTGACTTATTCATCTGCTAGGTAGGAAAGGCACACACATGTGGCGGGGCGGGAAAAAAACTTAAAACAAACATGCCCATATCGGCAACAAGATAGGGATAATTGTCCATTCTTACTGAATTTATGTACGTTGGGTGGGATCTATCTCCTAGCTAGGATTATGATTCCATTATCTCCTATCTACATCACTCATAAGTAAAAAAGAATTACCTTGTGAAGGATTGGAATCGTAAGTCCGTATCAAATCCTCATCACAAGAATAATAAAACATCCCTTATTGTGTAAGTGAAGATCTAAACACCAGATTTATTCACCATAGCATAGCCATATGCCACCCACTAAAAAAAAAACATAGCCATATGCTACCCACAAAAAAAAACATAGCCATATGCCCATATCCAATATTCACTATCACCTCATGGTGTCGTCACATGCTCGCGATCCCCACACGCGGAATACTCCACCATACTATCACTGCATAGTCCTTCCTCCTCCTCCAACTCCTCCTCCAGATCCAGTTCACCAGAGGTAGCTCTGCGGCGATCCGGGCTTTGCGCCTAGCCCGGATCTGCTCAAGGAGCTCGAGCTAGCGCTTCGGCGTCAGAAATGGCTCACTCCTCACCCGGCGGCGTGGGGGCATGGCGGGTTGAGTGGAAAGTGGTGGCGGCGGGCAGGCAGAGGAAAATGTGGATGGGTGGTAGAGTTTCGGTGCCGCCGACCGACTTAAATAGCCGAGCTAAGCACTATGCAGCCCGCCAGAGCGGCGCACGCGGCCCGACCGGTCCTAGGGAGGAGACGAGTTTCGGACCGCCGGGTTTCCAAATGTTTCCGCATGGGACCTCACTGTCAGTCCGGCATGGCGGACGCGCCCGAGTGCACCCATATCCGTCTCATATTTGGGCTGGATATGAGGGGTGCCGGTCAGTATGTGCGTTTGAGGCCCGTTTAAGGGGGGTGGGGGTGTCTGGGTCAAAAAATCGTGACCGGTCAGTGACCGGGCGGGCCGTACGGGTGTTTTCTCGCCGGTTTGGGGCGTCCGGCTGTAGATGCTCTTATCTCCCTCTTTTCGCTCCCCTCTACATCGCGAAGCGTCCGCCTATGTGCCGCCACATGCAACACCTTGTAGATGGGCCAGGCCCATAGCAACTTTTTTCTGGCGAGCCTATCGCACATAGGAACAATGTTTTTTTTCATGTGATGTTTAAAATATATTCATGACAAATAAATATATTTGTATATGTAAACCGGTAGGATTTTAAAAAAAAAGTCATAAATTTGGAGAATAAAAGTAGGTGAAAGAAAAAAATAAAAAATCAAAAACAGAAAATACATAATAAGAAAGAAAAGAAAAACATAAATACCAGTATAGAAGCTTCTCAAAACCGAAGCTAAATAGACCGGGCGAGGGCTACGTCCAACTTGCAGGGTGCGAGACATAGCATAGCATTTAGCACCGCGGAGGTCAACTGGCACTCACTGCAACTCGCAGTTGGACCGCCCCAAGAACGCACAACGCAGCAAAATCTGTAGCTCGAAAAAACGGCACACAAATTTGTTCTCTACCACACCGTTGAATTTTCTTAGGAGCTTGGCTGGCCACAACAGCTACTCAAGCGTTGCAACTGAGAACAGCGGCATTTACATAAGAACTACTGTAGTCACTATATTTATTGTACAACACCGTCTACTGTAACTCTGTTATTTGGAAAACAGAATTGTGAATTTGAAAAGGTCCATCATTTCTGAAGAAAAGTTCACAAACTTGAACAAAAGTTCATCGATTTTAAAAAAACATCAATTTTGAAAAAATGTTCATCAAATTTGAAAAAGTTGATCATATTTGAAGAAAACAAATCATCAAATTTGGAAACAAAAATTACATAGATTTGTAAAAAAGATCATCAATTTAAAAAAATCATCAAATTTGAAAAAGTTCATCGATTTTGAAAAAACTTCATTGAATTTGACAAAAACGTTCATAAATTTTGGAAACAAAATGCATCGATTTTCAAGATAACAATTCACGAATTTGAACAAAGTTCATTGCGCCAGGAAGAAGGAAGAAGAAAAAAAAAGGGAAAAGAAAAAGAAAAAAGGAAAAGGAAAAAAAAAGACGAAACTAACCACGTGAGGCTTGTTTGCCTAGCATTTACCCCCCAGCCCCCCTGTCATATCCCTCCCATCCGAGCAGACCATTCCTTCTCTTTTTTCTTTTTATTCTGTGATATGAACCGGACCGAGCAGTCTTGGCTATAAAAAGATATGAAATAATAATAAAGGTGGGTCTCGTAATAATTGAGGCCCAAATAGTGGAGAGTGTTCCTTTCCAGAAAAGAAATAATAGTATACAAAACCCTAAATAAATATTAAATTATCGCAAAAAATTCAATAATAGAAATATTAATAATAGAAAATTGGAACTAGAAGCAGCTTTGTTCAATGATCTCTGCTTTCCCCTTCATTCATGAATAGTTTTTTGACGTCCTGAGAAATTTCAAATTCATGAACATTTTTTAAAGTTGCGAACTTTTATAATAATTCATGCATATCTTTATAATTTGTGAATATTTTCAAAATTCATGAGCATATTTTGAATTCGGACTCATTTTTGAAATCCGTGAATACCTTTTGGATTCATGAACATTTTAAAATTTTGAACATGTTTACATCTTCTTGGATTTTTTTGCATATTCAGATTGTCTAAAAAATGAATTCACCAAAAAATGATTTGAATATGTTTTTAAAAAATCATGGAAATTTTAAATTACATGATTTTTTTTCTAATTTTATTAAATTGAAACAAAATCTTACCGAAAGAAAAAAGAAAGTAAAAAAAAATGGTCGGGAGGCACACACTTGAGCGACCCCTTAACGCTTGCCAAAAGTGATATATAGCAGTTTTTGAGCTCCCTTTGATCCAAAATAAGTGGCATGATTTTAGTTCAAATTTGAAGTAAGAACATGACACTTGTTTTGGATCGAAGGGAGTAGTAAATTTCTTTTGCTGGTCTTTTTTGACCGTGGTCTGAATCTCTTTTTGAGCTCTCGGTATCTATCAGCACTGCCCACAATAGAAAAAAAATCTAGGACAGACACAGGAAAAAACAAAGGGTATGGATCAAGCAACCTGGGCATTGCTCGTTGTGGAAGGGGTTTTGGATGTGAGAATGTTGAGGCAATATATTTATCTGTACCTACTAACAGATGAAGCTGAACGAACCAAGCGAGGCTTGAATTTTCCAATTAATTTGGACCAAAACATGCATATACAAGCTGGTGGCATATATGGCTAATTGTTGTTGAAAGGAAAATGGAAGGGCTCAGATAACAACCCATACTCAGTTACCAAACATCATCAGATCATGCCGTCTGGATCTTAATCCTTCCGGTTCAGTAGCAACTAGTTAGAATGCACACGGTCAGGCTGGAAGAAATTTGTTTTTTTGTCTGATGAGATTTCTTTTACAATGAACAATCAGTCCATGTATAGCAGCGGCATGAGCGCGTACAAGAGATTCATGCAAGTAAACATCTTATGAAGCATCGACAACCTCATAGATGATTTACAAAACCAGACGAATAAGTAAATATGTTGCCACTTTGCATGGCATGCATGCCTGCTCCCAGTGAGTTGAGCACGGTCTCCAAAATTAGACGGCGCTTTGGAGAGCGGGCACCAGGCTTGGTATTATTGATCATGTCTGTCCAGAGCATCATGATTCATGAAGCAACTGAGCAGCAGGATCGTGAACCCTCGTGTGGTAGTATTTTGCACAGGCAAGCCCAAGATGCGCACTAGCTGAAAAGACAAGAGCCACATCAACAAGGATAGTAAGTAAAAGCAGATAAAAAAGAAGATACATGAAAAAAAATGGTAGAGTTGAAATAAATCTTACGGGGTCATGGCCCCAGAGTTGAGTTGATGGGGAATATACAGAAGAAGTTTCTTTCTGAATCACAACAGTAATCGCTGACAAGCACCAGTAGAGGAGAACAGCATCAGTCAGAGCTCTTCCTTGAGACCATCAAAACATGCTTCCTTGAAACTGCTTCCTTGAGAGCTCTGCCTCTTTATTCGCATGCATTGTGAAAATTCAGAAAGTCCAGAACAGCCTGCACGCACGACACGATTGGCCGAGTTGTGTGGATGTCATTCAGCTGGATGTTATATATATGGCACAATGAAAATTTAGTAAGCTGGATATTGAAACAAACAAGAGAGCCAATACAAAGAAGCATGTTTTGATCAGTCAGTCATTCCTAGTCCGTTGTGCACAAGCTAACCATCCGTTCAGGCACAGGAGGCTTGCAACACTACTTGAAAAACAAGGAAGGCTCCATGGAAATATAGAGCATGGATATTGAGTAGAGCAGCACGTACGTATGTGGCCACCGGGAGCAAAGATGGTGAGGTGGCTGGGCGACGTTGCCCTCAGAGATGCACATCACAACAGAAGAAACATCCCATGGCCACATATATAGCAGACTGCACGCACGGCATTGATTCCTGCCGCCTGCTCCATGGAAATACGCATCTCTCATGAACCATGCAGTTTGCACGGCCAGGCCCAAGATATGCACGCTCCTCTCCTCTCTGGAACACAGCAGCCGCATTAGCAGGTATAGGAAGTAGGAGCAGTAACACAATAGAAATATTACATGCACATTGTGAAATTGATCTTGAGTGAGATTCGGCAAGTACGGAACAACGATGTAAGCCTGCACGCATAGTTGACCAGGTCATGTGGCCGTATGCATCATTCTGATGCAGAGGCCGGGGAGTCCCCCTTTTCGAAAAAGTTGACCAGGTCATGTGGATGCTGTGCAGGCAACCATGAAAGGCAATTCCCTTCTTGGATGCTAGTTCAGTTTCTCAATGTTAACAAGATTAGCTACAACAAATGATGCACACAAGGAAACAAAAAGTGTTGATGCATGGTATCATCATCCACTTGGGAACAGTAGGCCGCTTACCTCCTCTCCTCTGCACCGAACAAGAATGAGAGCAGAGCATGTATGTAGCCACCAACCAATGAGAGGAAATATGGATGGCCTCAGATGAATTCGACTTTGGGGATGTGACGAATCTTGTGGGCATCCTCCCCTTGGCACCTCACAGTCAGACTTGGACAAAGCACAATTTTGAGTAGCTTCAAAGCAGAGAGACTCTGTGTACTTTCTGGCAAAGATGTCAGGTTGGGGCATTCGCCGATACAAATTTCTTCTACAGAAGTCAACTGTCCCAACCATTCCGGTAATATCTCTAGGCCTCTGCACTGTATCAACCTCAGTATTTTAAGAGCGGTGAGGTTCTTTATGCTTTCAGCCAAACATGTCAGGCAAGTGCAATCTTGGATGTGAAACAACTGTAGAGAAGTCAACTGTCCCAACCATTCAGGAAATGTCTCCAGGCCTCTGCACCTTCTCAGCCACAGTTTCGTAAGAGCAGTGAGGTTCTTCATGTTTTGAGGCAACCATGTCAGGTTGGGCCAATCGTCAATTATAATTTCTTCTAGGGAAGTCAACTGTCCAATCCATCCCGGTAATATCTCCAGGCCATTGCACTTGATCAGCAACAGTTTTTTAAGAGCATTGAGGTTCTTCATGCTTTCAGGCAAGCATGTCAGGTTGGGGCAATCGTTGATTTCAATTACTTCTAGGGAAGTCAACTGTCCAATCAATCCTAGTAATATCTCCAGGCCATTTGCACTTTACCAGCATCAGTTTTTTAAGAGCGGTGAGGTTCTTCATGCTTTCAGGCAAACATGTCAGGCTGGGGCAATCGTTGATTTGAATTTCTTCTAGGGAAGTCCACTGTCCCAACCCTTCCGGTAATATCTTCAGGCCATTGCTGTTGCGATCAATGAAGCATAGCAATTTAACTTGTCGTGGTGCGAGCGGATGAGTCGACAAGAGATGAATCATTGACAAGCCAGGATCAGAGGAGCACAGAAGACAAAGAGTCAAGATTAGATTGTTAGATATAATCTTGCCTAATTGTGTTAGCTACTAGGAGTCTACAGCTAGGAGCCTACGTGATGTTAGTCTGAGTCAGATTAGGTTAGGACTTTGTCCGTACTAGGTTAGTACGTGTTAGACAAGTAGTACTAGACGTGTTAGAGTTATGTTCTGATACGTGAGGTTTGAGTCGGCAAGCTTGGACGTGTATATATATACATGACAAGGGCTGCGTGAGTTTGTATCGACAGAAAACAAGAAAAGAAATAAAGAGAAAGAGAAGCGCGACACGTGCTTTTGGCTATCAAAGTTTCTTGTGCGCGCCTTTGTCATGATTTCATGTGATCGATCCTGTGGGCGAAGTTCCAACAAGTGGTATCAGAGCTAGGTCGTTTTGAAGCTGCGCTTGCCCCAGGGTCGCGACCCGACTAGCGCCTCGGGGCGGGCGATGGAGTCGCTGGGTGATGCAGCGGCTAGGAGGATCGGGCGATTGTCGTTCGGCGGAGCCACATGGAGGGAGGCGACAGGCTGTCGTCGACAAGGCGGAGAAAGATGATCGTTGATGGGGCAGGTGGTGCCGAGGTGCGGTGCCAGAAAGTCGTCAAGATCGTCGTTCGGGAGAGTCAAAGAGTCGTGCGGGTTAGCACGGTCAATCGTCGTCGTCGTGTCAACGTCGTCATGTTCAAGTGCTCATCTCTGTGAGGAGGTGTTGAAGATGAAGTGCATACATGTCGTCTATGTGTCTCGACGAGAGGATCAAGTTCAACTATGTGGGGGCGGTAAACCAGTGAAGGTGAGTCTCTTCGATGAGGCCATGTCTCTACATGAGGCTGGAGTGGGCGATGTAGTCCACAGGGTGGTGTGATCCACAAGGAGCCGGCATGTATCTTGCTAGGGTGGATGGTGAAGTCCACCGGGTGGTGTGTTCCACAGGTTACTAGCGAGACTGGGTAGTCCAAAGCATATTTGAGGTGGTCCATAAATTCGTGAAGTTGAAATTGGGGAGAGATTGTTGCGATCAATGAAGCATAGCAATTTAACTTGTCATGATGCGCGCGGATGAGTCGACAAGAGATGAATCATTGACAGGGCCGGGCCTGTAGTTGTACTGAGTGTGCGGGCCGCACAGGGCCCATAAATCTGAGGGGCACCAATTTTTTATAGGCCTAGTATGTGTATATTTTATCAAAAAACAAAAGCTGTTCCGCTGGAGGCTGGGCCGCTGGCGTCCACGACTCGAGCCGGCCGCCAGGCAGCTGCTCATCCCACGCGCACGCGATCGCTGACCTCATAATAGAATTGCCTCAGAAAAAAAACCTCATAATAGAAAAAAAGATATCGGGACGGGAGTTACATGGATCGCAAAACAGCGATCGCATCGCCACGGCCGGCCGTCGCTACTCGGCTTCGCCGCTTCGGTTACTGCCTACCGGAGGATCTGTCGCCAGTGCCTACCGGAGGATCTGCTCGGCCCTGCCGCTGCTAGTGGCCTACAGAGGATCGATCGGCGATTCGGCCACAATTCTCAGGCTGCTCCTCGATTGAAAACAGGGTAATCCGATCGATCGACGACCGCGACAGTTTCATCCTCCAGGTGCTCTCACAGTCTCATGGTTTTCATCCTTCGGGTGGTTCACGCTTCAAAGCAGATAGCCTGCCGCTGGCGAGTTCTTCTTTCTAATTAACTTCGGTTCCTACTTCTAATTACTAATTTTCTAATTAACTTTTGGCAGGGATCATCATAGCTCAGTTCTTGCCTTCTGGGTTAAAGATCATAGTATATCAGTTTAACCGGACAAAACACGAGAACTAGGTGAGTTAGAAGGTTGGTGCATAATTTCCAATTAATATCTGTTGCCGTATCACTTCAGTTTTATTTTATTCATCCTTTGTATCTTGTGTTACAATAATTCGCATTTGAGTTATCATGAAGAAACATCAGTCTGGTGCTTACAAGTGCAAGAGCAAAGAAAGAGAATAAATTTTAGTTGATAAATCTTATAAACATGGTATGGACATGTTTGTTAGAAATTAAGTATTACAAGTGCCATCCGGTAATCACTCTCAGTCTATTGATCCTTCTACCCTTGCACTTACAATTGTTCCTTACAATGATTCTAGAGATGATTCGACATATACAGATACTGAGGTAAAGGAAAATCATATTATCATCAAGTATGATTTTTTTATATACCCAACTATTATGTAAGACATTATATTATATACATTATAAAAAAATTGTAGGAGACATATATACATTATAATTGCTCATTAGTTGTTTTTCAGTGAGATAGGGTCCCGTTTTATAGTTTTGCACAGGGTCCCAAATTTTGCCGGCCCGGCCCTGATCATTGACAAGCCAAGATCAGAGGAGCACAGAAGACAAAGAGTCAAGATTAGATTGTTAGATATAATCTTGCCTAATTGTGTTAGCTACTAGGAGTCTACAGCTAGGAGCCTACGTGATGTTAGTCTGAGTCAGATTAGGTTAGGACTTTGTCCGTACTAGGTTAGTACGTGTTAGACAAGTAGTACTAGACGTGTTAGAGTTATGTTCTGATACGTGAGGTTTGAGTCGGCAAGCTTGGACGTGTATATATACACATGACAAGGGCTGCGTGAGTTTGTATCGACAGAAAACAAGAAAAGAAATAAAGAGAAAGAGAGGCACGACACGTGCTTTTGGCTATCAAAGTTTTTTGTGCGCGCCTTTGTCGTGATTTCATGTGATCGATCCTGTGGGCGAAGTTCCAACAATTGCACCGTATCAAGTACAGAAATTTTAAAGCGGTGAGGTTTTTCATACTTTCAGGCAAAGATATCAGGTTGGGGCAATCTTGGATGCGAAAGACTTGCAGAGAGGTGAAGTACGTCATGACCTCTGGCAATGTCGACAATCCACTGATGGAAATTAGCTCAAATTCCTCAAGGGTGGGAAAGTGTTGAAGTCTATCCCACATGTCTTGAGAGCTACACTGATTTAGAGCCATTCTAGAAGGATGAATGGAAGACGAGAGCTTTCCAAATCCTCGTTCTGGCAAAACTGTCCCATTGTTGATAATCCAATTTGTTGGAAATATGAGCAATTTACCAAATGATTTTATTAACAGAAATATTAGATAAAGCATGACTAATATAGCCGCGATAAAACAAGTCATGCAATCTGACAGAGAGAAAGTAAATACCATCTGCATATATGAACTTGAACTGAACACATCTAGGACAGACACTAGATCATGTTGCATATATAGAGTACAACCTAACACATCTAGGGCAAGTACTAGTACGAGAAACTGTGGCAGGACATCTGACAGAAAGAAGAAGAACACATACGGGACAGCAGCAGTAGAAGCACTGGACTTGGGGTCGACATCCTCTCCAGCCATGTTGTAACTGAGGTAGTCGACGTCGGGGAAGTAGTCGTCGGAGTTCATGATGAAGAAGCCAGTAGTCGCGCAGAGCGCTCCCCAAAAACCTTATCAACCTTCTCCCATACAGGACTTCAAAGGTGCGGTTCCGGAGGCCTACTGTCCCGACCTGCGGTGCACGCCGCAAGCCGGGATGGGGAAGAACGTAGCAGCAGCGCAGTGCTCGGAACTTTGTGGCGAGAGGAAGAGGAGCTTCTGGTGTGGTTCTCTGGAGAGGAGCGACCTCTCTTATATAGGCACAGTAGAAGGACGCGAACAGGCTGCGGCGGGAGGTGAAGCAACGGAGGGAGACGAAACGAACAGGCAGCCGCCAAAGAGGCGCGCCGTTCGAATTCAGTGTCCACTACAGAAAACGTTTCAGCTCCCGCGTGACCTTTCGTATACCCGTCGTGCGTGGCAAAAATTAGACATCGGCTCGGCTCATTCCCGCAACCCGCGGCGCGGCGCGGCGCGGCGAGGCGGGCGGCGGAGGAGGAGCGCGCGTGGATGTCCCTCTTGTTCTCATGCTAATACATGTGGGGAAAGAACCTCCCTTATAAAAAGGTCCAACTCCCTCTAAACTAGCAATGTGGGACTAAACTTTAGTAGTGTCCCTTGCCTTGCACGAATGGGCTAAGTGGGCCTCTAGGATTTATTAGGAATTTCTGAAATTGCTATTGGGCTGACCCATAAATAGATAAAATTCCAGCAATCCCCCACCAGATCCTAGAGGCACATAGAATTTGCCTTTAGTTCCAAAACACTGTTTTATATACAGGTACTGCAATGGAGACTGTTAAGTTGAACTTCCCCCTAGAACTCTATGCTACACTAGTAAGCAACTTGAACAGTGGTCTGGGCCTTGAACTACAAGTTTTCTGCAAATCTAGCTTCACATAAAGCCTTGACCAATACGTGGCTATCATGGGTCTTCCCCGCGGGTGGAGCTTATGCGTTATACTCCGAGACCTTTCATGAGTTTACTAGAGAGAACCCTACTCTCATAGATTGCGACGTTTAACAATCAGACTCATATAGGTGTGTTCTTCAAAAACTGTTCTACAGGACAACATCTCTGCTTAAATGAGCCACTTAGAACACATTAAGATATACATCAACCTGCCATGCAGTTTTAGGAGAGTATTGCATCTTCATGGAGTGGTATTGACAATAGTAAGGATACTCTCCTCTTAGTTGATCAACGACTTGTCTTCCACATCTAATTCACGGGATCTCCGATCACAAAGAATAGGTTACCACTGTGAACAACTCATATTGTGGGTCTCATACCCATCTCCCTCGATGCATTATCTATCATATTACGTGATAGACCCTTAGTAAAAGGATCTGCCAGATTTTTAAACGTTTGGATATAATCCAATGCAATAACTCCGGAGTTTCTCATTTTCCTGATAGACTTTAACCTTCTCTGAACGTGTCTCGATGACTTCATGTTATCCTTTGAGCTGCTCACTTTCGTGATCACGGTTTGATTGTCGCAGTTCATAAGGATACCCGGTACAGGTTTCTCAACAACCGGCAAGTCATTCAATAGCCGTGAAGCCAATCTGCTTCGACCGTAGCTGTATCTAGTGCTGTGAGTTCTGCTTCCATTGTTGACCTCGTTAAGATGGTCTGCTTGCAAGACTTCCAAGAAACAGCGCCACCTCCATGAGTGAATACATATCCGCTCGTGGCCTTTATCTCATCAGCATCTGAGATCTAGTTTGAGTCACTATACCCTTCAAGCACCTTTGGGTGCCCGGTGTAGTGAATTCCATAATTCGCAGTGCCTTTCAAATAATGCAAAACTTTTTCTAGAGCTTTCCAATGCACATCTCCTGGTTTTGAGACAAACCGACTCAGTTTGCTAACAGCAAAAGAGATGTCAGGTCTTATAGCACTGGCTAAGTACATAAGCGAGCCAATAATCTAAGAATATTTTAATTGATCTCTAGCAATTCTTCGATTCTTTCGAAGTAACACACTCGCATCATATGGTGTTGGAGAGGGCTTGCAGTCACTATAGCCAAAGCGACTCAAGATCTTTTCCACATAGTGAGATTGAAGCAATGTAATCCCACCATCATCGTCTCTCAACAACTTGATGTTCAGAATGACATCAGCCACTCCTAAATCCTTCATCTCAAAACAACGAGATAGGAAATCCTTGACCTCCTTAATAACATTCAGATTTGTTCCGAAAATTAGTATGTCGTCAACATACAAGCAAAGGGTAACTCCCTCGCCCCCAGCATGGCGATAGTACACACATTTGTCAGCTTCGTTTACAACAAGCCTGCAGCTGTTAAAGTTCTTTCAAACTTCTCATGCCACTGTTTGGGTGCTTGCTTGAGTCCATACAAAGACTTCAGGAACTTGCACATTTTTCCTTCCTGACCATCTAGTACAAACCCAGGTTGTTCCGTATAAATTTCCTCGTCCAACTCTCCATTTAGGAAAGCAGTCTTAACATCCATTTGATGAACGAGAAGACCATGCGAGGCAGCTAGTGAAAGTAGAACTCGAATAGTGTTCAGTCGAGCCACAGGTGAGTAAGTATCAAAGAAGTCTTCACCTTCCTTTTGGGTATAACCCTTAGCCACGAGCCAAGCCTTGTACTTTTTAATAGTACCATCAGGCCTAAGCTTCTTCTTGAATACCCATTTACATCCTATAGGTTTGCACCCATAAGGACGATCAGTTATCTCCCAGGTTTCATTCGCTAAGATGGAATCCATCTCGCTACGAACCGCTTCCTTCCAGTAGTCAGCATCTTCAGATGCATAAGCCTCTGAAATAGAACTGGGAGTGTCATCTATGAGATACACAAGAAAATCATCACCAAAGGACTTTGCAGTCCTCTGTCTCTTGCTCCTAATAGGAACTTCATTGTTCTCCTCCACAGAACTTTCAAAGTGTTCCATCGAAATGGCAGGTTCGATAATTGTAATTGGTTCCTTATTCGATGAACTAGGCATCTCCTGATTAGATGAGGTAGCCATATCCTTCATGGGAAAGATATCTTCAAAGAAAGTCACATCATTCGACTCCATGATCGTACTGGCATGCATGTCAGGTACCTCATATTTTACCAAGAATCTATAGCCAATGCTATGAAAAGCATATCCCAGGAAAAGACAATCCACAGTCTTTGGTCCAAGCTTCCGCTTCTTTGGAATTGGAACATTGACTTTCGCCAAACAACCCCATGTTCGCAGATAAGAGAGTTTTAACCTTTTCTTCTCCCATTCCTCGAATGGAGTTATCTCTTTGTTCTTTGTGGGAACTCGGTTTAGGACATGACATGCAGTCAAAATCGCCTCCCCCCACCATGCCTTGGAGAGACCCGATGTGTCTAACATGGCGTTAACCAAATCTGTTAGAGTACGGTTCTTTCTTTCGGCCACCCCATTTGACTGAGGTGAGTAGGGAGGCGTCCTCTCATGGATTATACCATGTTCCGCACAAAAAGCATCAAATTCATTGGAAAAATACTCTCCACCATGGTCGGACCTAAGCCTCTTGATTTTTCAAGTTGGTTTTCCACTTCAGCTTTATAGATCTTGAAAAAGTTCAAAGCCTCATCCTTAGATTTCAGAAGATACACACGGCGGTATCTAGTGGAGTCATCAATTGACGTCATGAAATATTTCTTTCCACCTTTTGTGAAAACACCATTCATTTCACATAGATCTGAATGTATGAGCTCTAGTGGTGCAAGACTTCTCGTTTCTGCAGTCGTGTGAGACTTACGAGGTTGCTTAGCTTGCACACACACTTGACACTTAGATCCCTTGACAGTGGTGAAACTAGGGATTAAGTTCAACTTTGCTAGTCGCGACATGCAACCGAAGTTAACATGACAAAGGCGTGAATGCCACACATTTGATTCACTATTGTTGCAAACATGATTAACAACTTTATTGCAAACGTCTGATAAGGATAAACGAAACAGGCCTCCTGACTCATAGCCTTTACCAACAAAGGTTCCATACTTGGATATTACAAATTTATTTGACTCAAAGACAAGCTTGTAGCCATCTCTACGCAGAAGAGATCCGCTAACAAGATTTTTATTGACGGAGGGGACATAATGCACGTTCTTCAGCCGCACGATCTTCCCCGAAGTAAACTTCAGATCGACCGTGCCAAAACCACGAACAGAAGCACTTGAACCGTTGCCCATCAGCACGGTTGAAGTCCCTGCGGTCCAGCATCCTTCATGTCAGTGTCTCCAATGACAACATTAGCGGTCTTGCCGCCTTTCCCAGGATGACGCTTGTCATAGCGATTAGGGCAACTAGGAGCCCAATGATCAGGATCCCCACACACATGAAAAGCACCTTTCTTCTTGTCATTCTTCTTCTTGAAGTTCGTGTGTTGCATAGCCCTGTTCTTCCCATCAAACTTTGCTTTACCATCAAACTTGCCCTTGTTCTTGAACTTGTGGGACCGGAAGTTCTTCTCCTGTACCAGGTTGGCACTAGATCCTCCCTCAATACCTCGAGCATGTGTGTCCTTTGCTCTCGCTTTTTCTTCCACATCAAGAGTGCCAATGAGATCCGGAACGGAAAACTCCTGCCTCTTATGCTTCAGTAAGGTAGCAAAGTTCCTCCACGAAGGAGGAAGCTTAGTGATGATACCTCCGGCAACAAACTTGTCCGGTAGCATACAACTGAAGTGCTCAAGTTCTCTAGCAAATGAATGTATCTCATGAGCTTGCTCAACCACGGAGCGCTCTTCAGTCATCCTGTAATCATAGAATTGCTCCATGATGTACAGCTCAGTGCCAGCATCCGAGACACCAAACTTGGCCTCGAGTGCATCCCACATATCTTTTCCATTATTAATTGACGCATAAGCATCAACTATGTTCTCACCAAGAACACTCAAGAGAGCAGCCTTAAACAGAGTATCCATTTTCTGAAAAGCTTGTGCCTGTTGAGCATCAAGCTCTCCTTCAGGTTTGCCAAGAGTGGCGTCATAGCAACTCATGGTTTCAAACCATAAGACTGCTCTCACGCGCCACCTCTTATAGTGGATACCCTCAAGCATAGGAGGTTTCACGGAAGCAGCAAAACCACTTGGTGTAAATTGCCTATAATAAGGTTTTTGGATTGTTGGAAATATGAGCAATTTACCAAATGATTTTATTAATAGAAATATTAGATAAAGCATGACTAATATAGCCGCGATAAAACAAGTCATGCAATCTGACAGAGAGAAAGTAAATACCATCTGCATATATGAACTTGAACTGAACACATCTAGGACAGACACTAGATCATGTTGCATATATGGAGTAGAACCTAACACATCTAGGGCAAGTACTAGTACGAGAAACTGTGGCAGGAAATCTGACAGAAAGAAGAAGAACACATACGGGACAGCAGCAGTAGAAGCACTGGACTTGGGGTCGACATCCTCTCCAGCCATGTTGTAACTGAGGTAGTCGACGTCGGGGAAGTAGTCGTCGGAGTTCATGATGAAGAAGCCAGTAGTCGCGCAGAGCGCTCCCCAAAAACCTTATCAACCTTCTCCCATACAGGACTTCAAAGGTGCGGTTCCGGAGGCCTACTGTCCCGACCTACGGTGCACGCCGCAAGCCGGGATGGGGAAGAACGTATCAGCAGCGCAGTGCTCGGAACTTTGTGGCGAGAGGAAGAGGAGCTTCTGGTGTGGTTCTCTGGAGAGGAGCGACCTCTCTTATATAGGCACAGGAGAAGGACGCGAACAGGCTGCGGCGGGAGGTGAAGCAACAGAGGGAGACGAAACGAACAGGCAGCGGCCGAAGAGGCGCGCCGTTCGAATTCAATGTCCACTACAGAAAACGTTTCAGCTCCCGCGTGACCTTTCGTATACCCGTCGCGCCGCGCCGCGGCGCGGCATGACGAGGCGTGGCGAGGCAGGCGGCGGAGGAGGAGCGCGCGTGGATGTCCCTCTTGTTGTCATGCTCATACATGCGGGGAAAGAACCTCCCTTATAAAGAGGTCCAACTCCCTCCAAACTAGCAATGTGGGACTTGTTGGAAATATGCCCTAGAGGCAATAATAAAAGCGTTATTATTATATTTCCTTATTCATGATAATTGTCTTTATTCGTGCTATAATTGCGTTATCCGGAAATCGTAATACATGTGTGAATAACAGACAACAACATGTCCCTAGTGAGCCTCTAGTTGACTAGCTCGTTGATCGACAGATAGTCATGGTTTCCTGACTATGGACATTGGATGTCATTGATAACGAGATCACATCATTAGGAGAATGATGTGATGGACAAGACCCAATCCTAAACATAGCATAAGATCGCATAGTTCGTTTGCTAGAGTTTTGCAATGTCAAGTATCCTTTCCTTAGACCATGAGATCGTGTAACTCCCGGATACCGTAGGAGTGCTTTGGGTGTGCCAAACGTCACAACATAACTGGGTGACTATAAAGGTATACTACGGGTATCTCTGAAAGTGTCTGTTGGGTTGACATGGATCGAGACTGGGATTTGTCACTCCGCTTGACGGAGAGGTATCACCGGGCCCTCTCGGTAATGCATCATCACAATGAGCTCAATGTGATCAAAGTGTTTGATCACGGGATCATGCATTACGGTACGAGAAAAGTGACTTGCCGGTAACGAGATTGAACGAGGTATTGGGATACCGACGATCGAATCTCGGGCAAGTAAAATACCGATTGACAAAGGGAATCGTATACGGGATTAATTGAATCCTCGACATCGTGGTTCATCCGATGAGATCATCGTGGAGCATGTGGGAGCCAACATGGGTATCCAGATCCCGCTGTTGGTTATTGCCCGAGAGCCATCTCGGTCATGTCTGCATGTCTCCCGAACCCGTAGGGTCTACACACTTAAGGTTCGATGACGCTAGGGTTGTGAAGATATGTATATGCAGTAACTCGAATGTTGTTCGGAGTCCCGGATGAGATCCCGGACGTCACGAGGAGTTCTGGAATGGTCCGGAGGTAAAGATTTATATATGGAAAGTCATCATACGGACATCGGGACAAGTTTCGGGGTTATCGATATTGTACCGGGACCACCGGAGGGTCCCGGCGAGTCCACCGGGTGGGGCCACCTATCCCGGAGGGCCCCATGGGCCGTATGAGGGAGGGAACCAGCCCATAGTGGGCTGGTGCGCCAACCCCCCCAAAGGGCCCATGCGCCTAGGGTTTGGGGGGAAGGGAAAACCCTAAAGGGGGCGCCCCCCTTCCCTGGCCGCCGCCCCCCCTAGGAGATATAAAGGGGGGAGGGGAGGGGGGCTGACCACCCAATGCCCTGGCGCCTCCCTCTCCCTGCAACACCTCCTCCTCCTCCCGTAGTTGCTTAGCGAAGCCCTGCCGGAGTTCTGCTGCATCCACCACCACGTCGTCGTGCTACTAGATCTTCATCAACCTCTCCTTCCCCCTTGCTGGATCAAGAAGGAGGAGACGTCACGCTTTCTGTACGTGTGTTGAACGCGGAGGTGCCGTCCGTTCGGCACTAGATCATCGGTGAATTGGATCACGGCGAGTACGACTACCTCATCCACGTTCACTCGAACGCTTCCGTTGCGATATACAAAGTGGTATGTTGATGCTATCTAATCTGAATACTCGTTGCTAGATGAACTCATAGATGGATCTTGGTGAAACCATAGGAAAAATTTTAATTTTCTGCAACGTTCCCCAACAGTGGCATCATGAGCTAGGTCTATGCGTAGTTCTTCTTGCGCGAGTAGAACACAATTTGTTGTGGGCGTAGATATTGTCAACTCTTCTTGCCGCTACTAGTCTTATCTTGCTTCAGCGGTATTGTGGGATGAAGCGGCCCGGACCAACCTTACACGTACGCTTACGTGAGACCGGTTCCACCGACTAACATGCACTAGTTGCATAAGGTGGCTGGCGGGTGTCTGTCTCTCCTACTTTAGTTGGAGCGGATTCGATGAAAAGGGTCCTTATGAAGGGTAAATAGAAGTTGACAAATCACGTTGTGGATTTTACGTAGGTAAGAAAACGTTCTTGCTAGAACCCTAATTCAGCCACGTAAAACTTGCAACAACAATTAGAGGACGTCTAACTTGTTTTTGCAGCAAGTGCTTTGTGATATGATATGGCCAAAGTTGTGATGAATGATGAATGATTTGTATTTGATGTATGAGATGTTCATGCTATTGTAATAGGAATCACGACTTGCATGTCGATGAGTATGACAACCGGCAGGAGCCATAGGAGTTGTCTTTATTTTTTGTATGACCTGCGTGTCATTGAGAAACGCCATGTAAATTACTTTACTTTATTGCTAAACGCGTTAGCCATAGTAGTAGAAGTAATAGTTGGCGAGCAACTTCATGGAGACACGATGATGAAGATCATGATGATGAAGATCATGGTGTCAAGCCGGTGACAAGATGTTCATGGAGCCCCAAGATGGAGATCGAAGGAGCTATGTGATATTGGCCATATCATGTCACGTTTATTATTTGATTGCATGTGATGTTTATCATGTTTTGCATCTTGTTTACTTAGAACGACGGTAGTAAATAAGATGATCCCTCATAATAATTTCAAGAAAGTGTTCACCCTAACTGTGCACCGTTGCGACAGTTCGTTGTTTCGAAGCACCACGTGATGATCGGGTGTGATAGATTCTAACATTCACATACAACGGGTGTAAGACAGATTTACACACGCAAAACACTTAGGTTGACTTGACGAGCCTAGCATGTACAGACATGGCCTCAGAACACAGAAGACCGAAAGGTCGAGCATGAGTCGTATAGAAGATACGATCAACATGAAGATGTTCACCGATGTTGACTAGTCCGTCTCACGTGATGATCGGACACGGCCTAGTTGACTCGGATCATGTAATACTTAGATGACTGGAAGAGGGATGTCTATCTAAGTGGGAGTTCATTAAATAATTTGATTAAATGAACTTTATTATCATGAACTTAGTCTAAATCTTTACAATATGTCTTGTAGATCAAATGGCCAACGTAGTCCTCAACTTCAACGCGTTCCTAGAGAAAACCAAGCTGAAAGACGATGGTAGCAACTATACGGACTGGGTCCGGAACCTGAGGATCATCCTCATAGCTGCCAAGAAAGATTATGTCCTATGAGCACCGCTGGGTGACGCACCTATTCTCCCTGCACAACAAGACGTTATGAACGCTTGGCAGTCGCGATGCGATGATTACTCCCTCGTTCAGTGCGGCATGCTTTACAGCTTAGAGCCGGGGCTCCAAAAGCGTTTTGAGAGACATGGAGCATATGAGATGTTCGAAGAGCTGAAAATGGTTTTCCAAGCTCATGCCCGGGTCGAGAGATATGAGATCTCCAACAAATTCTTTAGCTGTAAGATGGAGGAAAATAGCTCTGTCAGTGAGCACATACTCAGAATGTCTGGGTTGCACAACCGCTTGACTCAACTGGAAGTTAATCTCCCGGATGAAGTGGTCATCGACAGAATCCTCCAGTCGCTTCCACCTAGCTACAAGAGCTTTGTGATGAACCACAATATGCAGGGGATGGTAAAGACCATTCCTGAGGTATATGCTATGCTGAAATCAGCAGAGGTCGAAATCAAGAAGGAGCATCAAGTGTTGATGGTAAATAAAACCACTAAGTTCAAGAAGGGCAAGGGTAAAAAGAACTTCAAGAAGGACGGCAAGGAAGTTGCCGCGTCCGGTAAGCAAGTTGCCGGGAAGAAGCCAAAGAATGGACCCAAGCCCGAGACTGAGTGCTTTTATTGCAAGGGAAGTGGTCACTGGAAGCGGAACTGCCCCAAATACTTAGCGGACAAGAAGGCCGGCAAAACCAAAGGTATATGTGATATACATGTAATTGATGTGTACCTTACCAGTACTCGTAGTAGCTCTTGGGTATTTGATACCGGTGAAGTTGCTCACATTTGTAACTCAAAGCAGGAGCTGCGGAATAAACGGAGACTGGCGAAGGACGAGGTGACGATGCGCGTCGGGAATGGTTCCAAGGTCGATGTGATCGCCGTCGGCACGCTGCCTCTACATTTACCTACGGGATTAGTTTTAAACCTCAATAATTGTTATTTAGTGCCAAGTTTGAGCATGAACATTGTATCTGGATCTCGCTTAATTCGAGATGGCTACTCATTTAAATCCGAGAATAATGGTTGTTCTATTTATATGAGAGATATGTTTTATGGTCATGCTCCGATGGTTAATGGTTTATTCTTAATGAATCTCGTACGTGATGATACACATATTCATAGTGTGAATACCAAAAGAGTTAAAGTTGATAACAATAGTCCCACATATTTGTGGCATTGCCGCCTTGTCACATAGATCTCAAACGCATGAAGAAGCTCCATGCAGATGGACTTTTAGAGTCTCTTGATTATGAATCATTTGACACGTGCGAACCATGCCTCATGGGTAAAATGACCAAGACTCCGTTCTCAGGAACAATGGAGCGAGCAACCAACTTATTGGAAATCATACATACCGATGTGTGCGGTCCAATGAGTGTTGAAGCTCGCGGTGGCTATCGTTATGTTCTCACCCTCACTGATGACTTGAGTAGATATGGGTATGTCTACTTAATGAAACACAAGTCTGAGACCTTCGAAAAGTTCAAGGAATTTCAGAGTGAGGTTGAAAATCAACGTGAGAGAAAGATCAAGTTTCTACGATCAGATCGTGGAGGAGAATACTTGAGTCACGAATTTGGCACACACTTAAGAAAATGTGGAATAGTTTCACAACTCACGCCGCCTGGAACACCTCAGCGTAATGGTGTGTCCGAACGTCGTAATCGCACTCTATTAGATATGGTGCGATCTATGATGTCTCTTACCGACTTACCGCTATCTTTTTGGGGCTATGCTTTAGAGACTGCCGCATTCACTTTAAATAGGGCTCCGTCGAAATCCGTTGAGACGACACCGTATGAATTATGGTTTGGGAAGAAACCTAAGCTGTCGTTTCTAAAAGTTTGGGGATGCGATGCTTATGTCAAGAAACTTCAACCTGAAAAGCTCGAACCCAAGTCGGAAAAATGCGTCTTCATAGGATACCCTAAAGAAACTGTTGGGTATACCTTCTACCTCAGATCCGAAGGCAAGATATTTGTTGCCAAGAATGGATCCTTTCTGGAGAAAGAGTTTCTCTCGAAAGAAGTAAGTGGGAGGAAAGTAGAACTTGATGAAGTGTTGCCTCTTGAACCGGAAAACGGCGAAACTCAAGAAAACGTTTCTGAGGTGCCTGCACCGACTAGAGAGGAAATTAATGATGATGATCAAGATACTTCTAATCAAGCTCCTACTGAAATTCGAAGGTCCACAAGGACACGTTCCGCACCAGAGTGGTACGGTAACCCTGTCTTGGAAATCATGTTGTTAGACAACGGTGAACCTTCAAACTATGAGGAAGCAATGGCGGGCCCGGATTCCGACAAATGGCTGGAAGCCATGAAATCCGAGATAGGATCCATTTATGAAAACGAAGTATGGACTTTGACTGACTTGCCCGTTGAACGGCGAGCCATAGAAAATAAATGGATCTTTAAGAAGAAGACAGACGCGGATGGTAATGTGACCATCTATAAAGCTCGGCTTGTCGCTAAGGGTTATCGACAAGTTCAAGGGGTTGACTACGATGAGACTTTCTCACCGGTAGCGAAGTTGAAGTCCGTCCGAATCATGTTAGCAATTGTTGCATACTATGATTACGAGATATGGCAAATGGACGTCAAAACGGCATTCCTTAATGGTTTCCTTAAGGAAGAATTGTATATGATGCAGCCGGAAGGTTTTGTCGATCCTAAGAATGCTGATAAGGTGTGCAAGCTCCAACGCTCGATTTATGGGCTGGTGCAAGCATCTCGGAGTTGGAACATTCGCTTTGATGAGATGATCAAAGCGTTTGGGTTTACACAGACTTATGGAGAAGCCTGTGTTTACAAGAAAGTGAGTGGGAGCTCTGTAGCGTTTCTCATATTATATGTAGACGACATACTTTAGATGGGAAATGATATAGAACTCTTGGACAGCATTAAGGCCTACTTGAATAAAAGTTTTTCAATGAAGGACCTTGGAGAAGCTGCTTATATATTAGGCATCAAGATCTATAGAGATAGATCGAGACGCCTCATAGGTCTTTCACAAAGCACATACCTTGATAAAATATTGAAGAAGTTCAATCTAAGAAAGGGTTCTTACCTGTGTTACAAGGTGTGAAATTGAGCTCAGCTCAATGTCCGACCACGGCAGAAGATATAGAAGAGATGAGTGTCATCCCCTATGCCTCAGCCATAGGTTCTATTATGTATGCCATGCTGTGTACCAGACCTGATGTAAACATTGCTGTAAGTTTGGTAGGGAGGTACCAAAGTAATCCCGGCAAGGAATACTGGACAGCGGTCAAGAATATCCTGAAGTACCTGAAAAGGACCAAGGAAATGTTTCTCGTTTATGGAGGTGACGAAGAGCTCGTCGTAAAGGGTTACGTCGACGCTAGCTTCGACACAGATCTGGATGACTCTAAGTCACAAACCGGATACGTGTATATTTTGAATGGTGGGGCAGTAAGCTGGTGCAGTTGCAAGCAAAGCGTCGTGGCGGGATCTACATGTGAAGCGGAGTACATGGCAGCCTCGGAGGCAGCACATGAAGCAATTTGGGTGAAGGAGTTCATCACCGACCTCGGAGTCATACCCAATGCGTCGGGGCCAATCAAGCTCTTCTGTGACAACACTAGAGCTATTGCACTTGCAAAGGAGCCCAGGTTTCACAAGAAGACCAGGCACATCAAGCGTCGCTTCAACTCCATTCGTGAAAATGTTCAAGATGGAGACATAGAAATTTGTAAAGTGCACACGGATCTGAATGTCGCAGATCCGTTGACTAAACCTCTCCCTAAGGCAAAACATGATCAGCACCAGAACTCTATGGGTGTTCGATTCATCACAATGTAACTAGATTATTGACTCTAGTGCAAGTGGGAGACTGTTGAAAATATGCCCTAGAGGCAATAATAAAAGCGTTATTATTATATTTCCTTATTCATGATAATTGTATTTATTCATGCTATAATTGTGTTATCCGGAAATCGTAATACATGTGTGAATAACAGACAACAACATGTCCCTAGTGAGCCTCTAGTTGACTAGCTCGTTGATCGACAGATAGTCATGGTTTCCTGACTATGGACATTGGATGTCATTGATAACGAGATCACATCATTAGGAGAATGATGTGATGGACAAGACCCAATCCTAAACATAGCATAAGATCGCATAGTTCGTTTGCTAGAGTTTTGCAATGTCAAGTATCCTTTCCTTAGACCATGAGATCGTGTAACTCCCGGATACCGTAGGAGTGCTTTGGGTGTGCCAAACGTCACAACGTAACTGGGTGACTATAAAGGTATACTACGGGTATCTCTGAAAGTGTCTGTTGGGTTGACATGGATCGAGACTGGGATTTGTCACTCCGCTTGACGGAGAGGTATCACCGGGCCCTCTCGGTAATGCATCATCACAATGAGCTCAATGTGATCAAAGTGTTTGATCACGGGATCATGCATTACGGTACGAGAAAAGTGACTTGCCGGTAACGAGATTGAACGAGGTATTGGGATACCGACGATCGAATCTCGGGCAAGTAAAATACCGATTGACAAAGGGAATCGTATACGGGATTAATTGAATCCTCGACATCGTGGTTCATCCGATGAGATCATCGTGGAGCATGTGGGAGCCAACATGGGTATCCAGATCCCGCTGTTGGTTATTGCCCGAGAGCCATCTCGGTCATGTCTGCATGTCTCCCGAACCCGTAGGGTCTACACACTTAAGGTTCGATGACGCTAGGGTTGTGAAGATATGTATATGCAGTAACCCGAATGTTGTTCGAAGTCCCGGATGAGATCCCGGACGTCACGAGGAGTTCCGGAATGGTCCGGAGGTAAAGATTTATATATGGAAAGTCATCATACGGACATCGGGACAAGTTTCGGGGTTATCGGTATTGTACCGGGACCACCGGAGGGTCCCGGGGGGTCCACCGGGTGGGGCCACCTATCCCGGAGGGCCCCATGGGCCGTATGAGGGAGGGAACCAGCCCATAGTGGGCTGGTGCGCCAACCCCCCCAAAGGGCCCATGCGCCTAGGGTTTGGGGGGAAGGGAAAACCCTAAAGGGGGCGCCCCCCTTCCCTGGCCGCCGCCCCCCCTAGGAGATTCCATCTCCTAGGGCCGGCGCCCCCCCTAGGGGTTATATAAAGGGGGGAGGGGAGGGGGGCTGACCACCCAATGCTCTGGCGCCTCCCTCTCCCTGCAACACCTCCTCCTCCTCCCGTAGTTGCTTAGCGAAGCCCTGCCGGAGTTCTGCTGCATCCACCACCACGCCGTCGTGCTGCTGGATCTTCATCAACCTCTCCTTCCCCCTTGCTGGATCAAGAAGGAGGAGACGTCACGCTTTCCGTACGTGTGTTGAACGCGGAGGTGCCGCCCGTTCGGCACTAGATCATCGGTGAATTGGATCACGGCAAGTACGACTACCTCATCCACGTTCACTCGAACGCTTCCGTTGCGATCTACAAAGTGGTATGTAGATGCTATCTAATCTGAATACTCGTTGCTAGATGAACTCATAGATGGATCTTGGTGAAACCGTTGGAAAAATTTTAATTTTATGCAACGTTCCCCAACAGGACTAAACTTTAGTAGTGTCCCTTGCCTTGCACGAATGAGCTAAGTGGGCCTCTAGGATTTATTAAGAATTTCTGAAATTGCTATTGGGCTGACCCATAAATAGATAAAATTCCAGCACAATTCATACTTCTTGGAGGATATGGTAGGAACTTCAACTTTGGGCAGCCAATTACCTCCAAATAATGCAAATCAGGGATTAGAAACTCTTTGTTTTCTTTACTTGACTTTGTTGTCCACCATTCCTCCAAATTCTCCATGTCCTCGAGTCCCAGTACGTACTCTTAGTTTTTGCTGTGAGGAGTTAGTTGCGAATAGTAAAGTGAGAAGGGTTAAGATGTAAATGTAGTTTGTATATACTGAGACAAAGAGGAATGAATCGGAAGATAAGGTTCTTCCAGAAATCCCTAGCTTCCCCCCTTAGCTTCCTGGCTAGAGAAGAGAAATCCACAAAATCCAACAACATGGTGTCAGAGCAGGTGTTGTAGCCGCCGCCGGCGACCAAGGGAATGGTGGTGCTCCTTGTTGTGGTCGAGGAGAGAAGAGGAGTGCTTCTGGTGGTGGACTGGAAGAAGACTTGGGACGGGGATCATGCATGATGGACTGTATTATCTGGATAATAATGCGCATGTGGTTGCAGTTGTTGCGTCCCTTTCACCACTTGACGAATTCCTTCTTCACCACCGCAGGCTAGGACATATGTCTTTTGTCACCCTTGGTAGGATTTAACCTGCTCTTTATAGTAAAGTTAACCAGGGGAGTCTAGTATGTGACGCTTGTCAATATGGTAAACAAACACGTAGCTCCTATACATCGTCTGATAATAGAAGTGACACGCCACTTCAAGTTATACATTCTGATGTGTGGGGTCCTAGTGGAGTTTCATCTTTAAATGGATATCGCTCGTTTGTTACCTTTATTGACTGTTGTACTAGAGTGACTTGGGTTTATGTGTTGAAGAACAAGAACGATGTGTTTGAATGCTTTGTTGATTTTCATAATATGATCAGAACGCAATATAATGCTTGTGTGAAAACATTTCGCAGTGATAATGGCACGGAGTATGTGAACAAGGAATTTGATGAGTACTTATCCAGTTTTGGGTTTATTCATCACACAACTTGTCCTGGTACTTCAGAGCATAATGGTTTGGCAGAAAGGAAGAATAGACATCTTCTGGAGATCACTCGTTGCATAATGATATCTATGAATGTTCCTAAGTTTTTGTGGGGTGAAGCTATAATGACGGTTGCTTACTTGATGAATAGAATGCCATCCAGGGTACTTGGTGAAGGAAATATGCCCTAGAGGCAATAATAAAGTTATTATTTATTTCCTTATATCATGATAAATGTTTATTATTCATGCTAGAATTGTATTAACCGGAAACATAATACATGTGTGAATACATAGACAAACAGAGTGTCACTAGTATGCCTCTACTTGAATAGCTCGTTGATCAAAGATGGTTAAGTTTCCTAGCCATAGACATGAGTTGTCATTTGATTAACGGGATCACATCATTAGGAGAATGATGTGATTGACATGACCCATTCCGTTAGCTTAGCACCCGATCGTTTAGTATGTTGCTATTGCTTTCTTCATGACTTATACATGTTCCTATGACTATGAGATTATGCAACTCCCGTTTACCGGAGGAACACTTTGTGTGCTACCAAACGTCACAACATAACTGGGTGATTATAAAGGTACTCTACAGGTGTCTCCGAAGGTACTTGTTGGGTTGGCGTATTTCGAGATTAGGATTTGTCACTCCGAATGTCGGAGAGGTATCTCTGGGCCCTCTCGGTAATGCACATCACCTAAGCCTTGCAAGCATTGCAACTAATGAGTTAGTTGCGGGATGATGTATTACGGAACGAGTAAAGAGACTTGCCGGTAACGAGATTGAACTAGGTATTGAGATACTGAAGATCGAATCTCGGGCAAGTAACATACCGATGACAAAGGGAACAACGTATGTTGTTATGCGGTCTGACCGATAAAGATCTTCGTAGAATATGTAGGAGCCAATATGAGCATCCAGGTTCCGCTATTGGTTATTGACCGGAGACGTGTCTCGGTCATGTCTACATTGTTCTCGAACCCGTATGGTCCGCACGCTTAAGGTTTCGATGACATTTACATTATGAGTTTATAAATTTTGATGTACCGAAGGTTGTTCGGAGTCCCGGATGTGATCACGGACATGACGAGGAGTCTTGAAATGGTCGAGACATAAAGATCGATATATTGGACGGCTATATTCGGACACCGGAAGTGTTCCGGGTGATTTCGGAGAAAACCGGAGTGCAGGAGGGTTACCGGAACCCCCCCCCCCCCGGGGGAGAAGTAATGGGCCTTATGGGCCTTAGTGGAGAGAGAGAGAGGGGCGGCCAGGGTGGGCCGCGCGCCCCCTCCCCCTCTGGTCCAAATTGGACTAGGAGAGGGGGGGCGGCGCCCCCCTTTCCTTCTCCCTCCCCCCCCTTCCTTTCCCCCTCCTAGTAGGAGTAGGAAAGAGGGGAGTCCTACTCCTACTAGGAGGAGGACTCCTCCTCCTTGGCGCGCCCACAAGGGTCGGCCGGCCTCCTCCCTTGCTCCTTTATATACGGGGGCAGGGGGGCACCTCTAGACACACAAGTTGATCTTCGTGATCGTTCTCTTAGCCGTGTGCGGTGCCCCCCTCCACCATACTCCTCGATAATATTGTAGCAATGCTTAGGTGAAGCCCTGCGACGGTAGAACATCAAGATCGTCACCACGCCGTTGTGCTGACGGAACTCATCCCCGACACTTTGCTGGATCGGAGTCCGGGGATCGTCATCGAGCTGAACGTGTGCTAAAACTCGGAGGTGCCGTAGTTTCGGTGCTTGATCGGTCGGGCCGTGAAGACGTACGACTACATCAACCGCGTTGTCATAACGCTTCCGCTGTCGGTCTACGAGGGTACGTAGACAACACTCTCCCCTCTCGTTGCTATGCATCACCATGATCTTGCGTGTGCGTAGGATTTTTTTTGAAATTACTACGTTCCCCAACAGTGGCATCCTAGCCTAGGTTTTATGTGTTGATGTTATATGCACGAGTAGAACACAAGTGAGTTGTAGGCGATATAAGTCATACTGCTTACCAGCATGTCATACTTTGGTTCGGCGGTATTGTTGGATGAAGCGGCCCAGACCAACATTACGCGTACGCTTACGCGAGACTGGTTCTACCGACGTGCTTTGCACACAGGTGGCTGGCGGGTGTCAGTTTCTCCAACTTTAGTTGAACCGAGTGTGGCTATGCCCGGTCCTTGCGAAGGTTAAAACAGCACCAACTTGACAAACTATCGTTGTGGTTTTGATGCGTAGGTAAGATTGGTTCTTGCTTAAGCCCGTACCAGCCACGTAAAACTTGCAACAAACAAAGTAGAGGACGTCTAACTTGTTTTTGCAGGGCATGTTGTGATGTGATATGGTCAAAACATGATGCTAAATTTTATTGTATGAGATGATCATGTTTTGTAACCGAGTTATCGGCAACTGGCAGGAGCCATATGGTTGTTGCTTTATTGTATGCAATGCAATCGCCTTGTAATGCTTTACTTTATCACTAAGCGGTAGCGATAGTCGTAGAAGCATAAGATTGGCGAGACGACAACGATGCTACGATGGAGATCAAGGTGTCGCGCCAGTGACGATGGTAATCATGGAGGTGCTTCGGAGATGGAGATCACAAGCACAAGATGATGATGACCATATCATATCACTTATATTGATTGCATGTGATGTTTATCTTTTATGCATCTTATCTTGCTTTGATTGACGGTAGCATTATAAGATGATCTCTCACTAAATTTCAAGATAAAAGTGTTCTCCCTGAGTATGCACCGTTGCCAAAGTTCGTCGTGCCCAGACACCACGTGATGATCGGGTGTGATAAGCTCTACGTCCATCTACAACGGGTGCAAGCCAGTTTTGCACACGCAGAATACTCAGGTTAAACTTGACGAGCCTAGCATATGCAGATATGGCCTCAGAACACTGAGACCGAAAGGTCGAGCGTGAATCATATAGTAGATATGATCAACATAAAGATGTTCACCATTGAAAGCTACTCCATTTCACATGATGATCGGTTATGGTTTAGTTGATTTGGATCACGTGATCACTTAGAGGATTAGAGGGATGTCTGTCTTGACATGCTTTTGTGCTGACATGCATCCTGGTGCTAGCTGTGCTAACTGCTAAACTGAAAATTATAATGAAATGTGCACTACTGTTTAAAAAGACTGAGACGCCTTGGTTATGTTCTGGCGCTTCTCCATTTGGCCTTATGAATCATAGACAGACGGGATTCACTTGACTTACATTGATGAGGTTGACTATTCGTGATTCTACTGAATCTGTTTGAGCGTAACTTGTCACATGATATGCTATTTGCTAAGTTGCAGTAATATTTGCTATTCAGGTAAGCACTTCTTCAGGAAATTAAGCAGGTTTGCCAAGTCTTTCTTTATTGTTACTCAGTGAACTAGAGTTTTGGTCTGCTATAAATGATGCAAAGATAACATCCCTTTGTCCCAATCCCATGTCAATGATTTCCTTATTGTTTAAAAAATGAAATAAACAGCATTCCTCAGTGTTTATCATTGTACAAGTGGATTCAACATGGCAGTGCTAGTACATATAGTGTGAATAAATGGAGGAATGACCCGGTTTAATATGCCTGTCGTTCTTTATTTTGCTATAAACTTTTCGAGCATTCAGCTGTATGAGAGAGACCCAGGCGCTAAATTTCAATAAAAGCTAGAAATACTTCCTAGGTTGAGCAAGAACTGTCATGTCGAAGTCAATTTCCTGGATGATACATCTTTCTGGTTTGATATAGCAATCCCTTTTTGCTTTTTTTACTATATAAATGGATGCTAATTACTGTTTCAGTTAAATACCCAGGAAGATCTGTCATCCAGTTTGCAAAATTAGCTGGGCAGTGGTACAATCTTATAAGATCGAACAACCAATCAAAATAAAAATGAATTTGCTGGTCGACCTGAACCTCACATATAGACATGAACTCCATTCTCAAAGGAAACCAAACATCTACTTTTTCACTAAAGTTCGCGTTCAAATTTATTTTTGTAGTTTATGTCATGAAAAACAAAGCATATATTTTCATTTGCATTCCTATCCATGCTGTTATCGCTATTCAATGACAAGCATACCTTCACAAAAGTTTCCAGTGGCTGTATCAAAGTTTACAAGCCACTGCATATGATGGTATAACAGTCTAGTCAGGAATTCATTGCAGAACTAAAATGGCCATGGAGAGTTTATCCAGAACAAGGACACTATGGGGGTGTTAACAGTGATGGTGATGAAATTGAACCTGTGTGGCATTACATATCCAATCTTCACTAGCGGTGTCACTGAATGAGTTGTGCTATTCTCTTCCTCTAAAAGGAAAATAAAAATATAATTGTGTTCTCAGACTAGCACGTACTGGTATTGACACAATGCGAGCAGATTTCATTGAAGGAATCTCCCTGAATGTACAAAAATTCAGAGAAGTTGATCCAAGATTCCAAGGTACTCCCTCTGTCCCAAAATAAGTGTCTCAAGTTTAGTACAAAGTTAAGACACCTATTTTGGGACGGAGGGAGCATTAAATTACTACCAAGGAGACATCCATTTCAAATAACAAATGACAGAGTACTACTTTCAAATGCATCAAAACAGGACGATATCAATAATTTAGCTGCGATCCATAACAAGTTGCAGCAGAGTGAAGGTACTAGCAATAAATAACTGCTGGATAGAAAGAGCACTTATCCAATCAACACCCAAGACCATCGATATTTGGACCATACCCGACATCTGATTCTCATGAAGGCACCGGAGCCATGCCGACTCTGCAAATGTGAAGCTGCTCCAAAATTCACTGAGGAACGGGCGGCTTCTCAACAAAACAGGGAATGTACGGGTGAAATCTTTGCGCCCAGCGGTCTCCAAGAGAGCAGACAATATCCAGTTTACCGGTATCCATATTGTAGGACATAAGCAATGCTTCCTGCCCCGCATCTTGAAGGAATATCAGATTGCACTCTGGATGGATCGCAACCGGCTGGTAGAATTCGTTGGATGTACGGCAAGGGCTTCCTAGCAGTTCAAGAATGCTGGCAGTACACTTCAGGGTCCACAGTCCGCTAGCATGATCCTCGAGAACCCAGACCAAGAGCCGGCATTTACCTTCATTTTCTACGCGCGCGGTGTATAGGCGTCCCTGCGACAGCCCAAAGAAGCCGTTATTGCCGGTGTCCGGCATACGGATCCTCCTCCAGGTTTCCCCCTCTGCGTCAAAAGTGACCATGGAGCGTATCACTACCTCCCAGTCCACCACCTTGACCACAGGATGGCAAACAGCCAGATGCAGAGATCCATTGAAGTAGACGCATCCCGATTCCTCGCCAACCATGAGGTTCTCGGAGCTCCACGCGCTCCCAACGGAGGTCCACTGCCCGGTCTCTGAAGAGTAGACCTCCACCCTCTGAACCCCAGCGAAACTTTGCACGAACACAAACACCTTGAAGCGGCGGGGAGCGGCGGGGTCAAAGCACAGGCGGGCGGTGTTGAGGCGCGTCATCATCTCGTTCCGGGGCACCGGCAGCACGGCCCAGATCTCCTCTGTGGCAGGGTTGCACACCACGAAATCCGCCTCGTCGCTCATGTCCTCCTTCCAGCAGTAGCAGATGAGGATGCCGCTGCAGCAGTGAATGGGTGTGACGTGGCGGTAGCCGCGCACGAAGCTGAGGGAGGGGTCGTCGACCATCGGCCGGCCCCACCCGGACAGGTTGAGGAAGCTGACGCCGTAATGGCGCCGGCCGTCGCCGACGTCGTGCTGGGAGTAGCAGAAGAAGCCGGAGAGCGTCTGCGGCGACCTCCTGCGGACGGCCGGGTCGGAGCAGAGCGCCAGCCACGCCTTCGACACGCACCTGAAGCGGCACAGCGGCCGGTACGGCACCCGCGACAGGACCTCCGACTGGATCTCCGGGAGCAGGTCGCCCCAGAGGCTCTCCGCTGCCGGCGGATTCTCCTCCTCCTCCTCCTTCCTTTTCTCCATCCAAGGGGCTGCTGCGAATGGCAGAGGCGCTTAGGGTTTTGATGAGATGCGCTTCCTCGAACCGAAGGTGAGGAGAAGGAGAGGGGAGGAGGGCGACAAACCTCACACCTCAAAGCGCGACGGGGATGGCGGCGACGCACGGGACGACGGCGACGGCGACGGCGGCGGAGATGGCGGAGGCGAGCTGCCGAAATCACCGGAAGGCGGACTCTGCTCTCACTGAAAAAGAAAACGCACTCTGCTCCGTGTCTCCCCCACCTCGGCCCAAGGATAAAACACAATTGCGGCGGCCTCTCGGCCCAAAATGTGCCCTAGATAGATAGAGCACATGATTTTCTAAGCACCAAAAAAATTGTTTTTCTAGGCACTTAATTAGTTACTTGAGCCAAAATGCAGGCCCCATGCTTTCATCGGTAATAAAAGAAAAAGAAAGTGGTGGCCTCACAAAGATTATGCTACAATTGAACATCATGTTACAAAGATTTTGCACTAAACTTTACTGCAAATATTGTTGCCTCAAAGCGCGATGAGGATGGAGACGACGGACGGGCCGGCGGCGGCGGCGCGTATGGAGGCGAGCTGTCGAACCGGAAGGGGAACTTTGCTCTCAGCCTCACACTGAGAGAACGCAATCTGCTTCGTGTCTACTGCACCTCCGCCCAAGGACCAAACCACACAATTGCAGCGACCTCTCGGCCCAAATTGTGCTTTAGAGCACATTCCCTTTTTCTGGGCTCTGAAACAGCTTTTCTAGGCTCTTAATCTAGCGCAGTTTGCAGGGATTCCAATGGGAAATATCTAGGCTCTTCGGCGATAAAATGTCAAGGTGTGACTGACCCAACATCATTGGAGGATTTGGCTTGTCGAGAAGCGCTCGCACTTGATCTTTGACTTATCACTTGAAGACATACATATAGCTTCAGACTGTCAAGGTGTGATTAAAGATATCCACGAAAATATGGGTGGGCTACACTCTAACATTATTAAGGAGATCAATCTTACATCTCAGCAGTTCTCTCGTTGTTCCTTTATCTTCGAAGGAAGAGAAACTAATCTTGAGGCACATAGCCTCGCTAAACATACTCTATGACTTTCTTTAGGATGTCATGTGTGGCTCTTTAATTCGCCGAATCTACATTGTCTTCCTATGAACTTTTATAATCAAAAAAGTCGGGTGTGCTTAGACTAAAAAAAATTACTCCGGAAAAAGCTTCTCAAAAAAATTTACTCCGGAAAAAAAACACAGACCACATAATTTCAGCAAAAAAAAATGTTTCCATGATGCCATCGCGAAGTACATGCTACACCCTTTGCTCCTAAATGTAAGAGGTTCAATCTTACATTTAGGATTTAGGAAAGAGGTTGTACAATTATGATGGTCATGCTCACACATACTGATGAAACTGAAACTGAAATGGTCGTCTTGCACACACATTTCTACCAAAATATACCCTAGACTAGACATGTTGCATCAACTTCAGTTCCAACTAGATACAAATATAGCCCACCGAACTACACACATAACCCTTATGTATCAGGTTATTCGCATGTCCCAGATGTGGCTAACCACGCGGTGCCCCTCTCGTCGTCGTGGCTAATGAAACAAGAGAAATTACGGACCAAATTTTGCAGCAGTGTGGTACAAATAGACAAATTAAAAAAAACACATCTCCAATCACGCACATGATCCTTGAGCATACTCAAAACAAGTCTTACCAATGCAAATGCTAACTAAATATACACAGCTACTACATTTAACAGTGGCCTACAATGTCAGGAGTAGACGAACGGCAACACACGCCGCCCACGTATCTTTCCTTTCCTGTGTAAACATCTTGCTGCATGAAACAAACAAAGATGGCGATGTCAGTGAGCCACTGCATACGATGATGGGCTGCCAAGATAGCTCAAAATGTGAAGAGGAACAACACGCGTGATCTGGGCAGAGCCTCGGTCGGCCTCAGCTGGTGTTGTGCGTCTGGTCATGCTCGATCAAGTCCATGGCCTGCTCCTTGGACGCCACGTTGTTGTAGCTCACCCTGTTATTGCGCGATCTTGTCCGCCACCTTGATGTAGCTCACCCTGTTCTTGAGCAGCAGCTGTATACCATGTGATTTAGCTCAATGAACACAGGAGGGCTTAGTTGGGCAAGCACCCAGCTTAGACAGACACTAGACCATGAGATGTTCGTTTCAAAAAACAGGCATATATATTAAGGCTTCTCTATGGTGGGGATAAACAGGAAAACGAAAGAAATAATGAAAGGATACTCCCGACAGCCATTCTGTACTGAGGATCCAGAGCAGCATCGATCTCATCAAACAGATAGAACAGAGCTGGGTCACATCGATCGTTGGATAGCGAAGATCAGTGTTAATGCCACCACTGTCTTCTGCCCTCCAGACAACTGCTTCATGGACTGAGCTTCTCCCTTGCCAGTGAAGGAAACCTGAAACATGACTAAGCATGAGTCTCCAAACCTGAAACAGCCTTTAACAAACTTGAGGAAAAAACAAACAGGGTGTCATCACCATAGTGATTCAGGAAGAGCTTAATAACTGGGGAATAGTTCTTTCGACAGGACAGCTTGGAAATAGTATCAAAGCATCATCTCAATTTTTATGATGGATTTAAAACAATATATGCATGAATACATAAAAGATCTCTATAAACAATATATGATGAAATGCCTTGGTTATGTTCTGTTACTTCTCCATCTGGCCTTGTGAATCGTAAACAAATGGAATTCAGTTGACATTGTTGAGGTTTGTGATTCTACTCAACCTGTTTGAGCATAACCAGTTACATGATAGGCTACTTGCTAATTTTCTTCATCATAACCAAGTATCCATGGCCACCTTGCGCTAATTCAGAGAACACTTCGCGGAAGTGCCTTGCAACTCCTTTAAATGTACGTTCAATTGATTCATCCTTCCTTTGGTCTAAAACTGATATCAACTCTCTAATTTTATGCAATACCAATCAGTAGATTTTATGAGATTCTAATCTTAGGACAATCAAAAGGGAAACAGGTTGTACTGATCAAAAAGCTTGCCTCGTCACCAGCATCAAGTTCAGCCCGTCTTCTCTGCAGTCGTATAGAACTTATAAGGAGAGCACAGTAGTTTATCATTTCAAATTTTGTTGAGGGAATTTATCATCTGAAGTTAACTTCATAAACTTAAGAAAGACACTACTGTTTACAAAGACTGAGATGCCTTGGTCATGCTTCTGTCTAGTCATGCTTTTTCCTCTTCAACAGAGGCCCAGCTTGACATGCTTCTGTGCTGACTGCTGACATGTATCCTGCTGCTAGCTGTGCTAATTGCTAAACTGAAAAATATGATGAAATGTACACTACTGTTAACAAAGACAGAGATATTTTTTGGTCATGCTCTATCACTTCTCCATTTGGCTTTATGAATCCACTCGACATTGTTGAGGTTGAGCATTTGTGATTCTACTGAACCTGTTTGAGCATAAACAGCTACATGATATGCTACTAGCTAAGTTGCAGTAATATTTGCTATTCAGATAAGCACTAATGGAGTTACTGGCACACGTGCAAACGTAAGTTTCAAGGTGGAAGCTCTTCTTAAGGAAATCAAGTAGGTTTGCTAAGTCTATTCTCTATTGTTACTCACTGAACTAGTTTTGCTCAGCAAAATATCCTCCTTTGTTTGCGCAATCTTTGACAACTTTGCTGCTTCAATTTTGTCTACAAAGAAATGCAGATCGCGGGGTGGCGTGCAGATGGTGTGATCGTCGGGAGTGCAAATGTGAGGCAGTTGGGCGAATCTGGCTCTCCTGCACAGTGAACTAGTTTTAGTCTGTTACCTTATTGTGCAATGTGCATCTTGTTCAACGATGCTTGTAGAACATTGTCTACTTATTATTATAGGTGACAGATAAAGCTGCTGTTGTTGGCTTTGGACTGTCAACTCCAGAGCAGGTGAAGCAGGTAAATCATATATATCCAGCAACTCTCTTGCTAAGCAAAATATCTTGTTCTATCCCCCTTCCTTTGTTTGCTCAATCTTTGACAACCCCGTGGCTTCAATTTTGTCTACAATGCAGATCGCGGGGTGGGGCGCAGATGGTGTGATCGTTGGGAGCGCACTGATGAGGCAGTTGGGCGAATCTGGTTCTCCTGAAGAAGCTAGAACAATTGGCCAAGAACCTAAAGCCGCATTTCCATAAAAACATGCAGTTTTGTGGGGGACGGCACATAAATATCATGTTTTTTGGTTCTGTTTTAAAAGTGTAGCATTACAATCTTGGCTTTGGATTTCAAAGGATCCTGTTGTGTGATAGAATAAATTGTATCGATGTGTTGAATGCTCGGGTCAATAAATTGAGGCTAGTGTTATAAATGATGCAAAAGATCATCACTTTGTCCCAATGCCATGTCAATGATTTCCTTGGTTTTTATTTATTTTGAAACAGCATTCCTCAGTGTTTACACATGGCTTCAACATGAGTGTGCTAAACTGTACATATATGGTGTGAATAAATGGAGAAATGACCCTGTATGCCATGCTTGCATCATACTATTACATTGAATACATTCTGGTAATATACCTGTCGTTTCTTTATTTTGCTATAAATGTTTGAACATGTGACTGCAGGAGATACCTCGCCACTAAATTTCGTTGAAGTTATAAACACTTTAGGTCAAGCAAGAACTGTCATGTTGAAGTCACTTCCTGGATGATAGATCTTTCTGGTTTGATATACCTATCCCTCTAGTTTTTTACTATAAATGGATGCTAATTACTTGCTCAGTTAAATAGCCAGGAAGATTCATCATCCAGTTTGTAAAATCAGCTGGGCAGTACACTCTTATAAGATCAAACAACCAATGATAATAAAAAACAATTTGCTGGTCAAGCTAAATTTCGCATATGGACATGAACTCCAATCTCAAATGGAAACCAAACATCCAGTTTTTTATTGAAGTCCGCGTTCGAATTTATTTTCGTAGTTTATGTCACAAACAACAAAGTAATTTTTTTTCTTATTTGCATTCTTATTCATGCTGTTATCAGTATACAATTACAAGCATACCTTTACCAAAAAAAATCCTAGTAGCTGCATCAAAATTTATGAATGCTCATGTTTCCTTTTTTGTGCCGGGACATGGTCCTGATTCATGAACTACATACAAGACACGGCATATGACAGTGGTATGACTGTCGAGTCAGGAATTACTTGCAGAACTAAAATGGCCATGGACAATTTACTCAGAACAAGGACACTGTAGGGTGTTAAGAGTGCTGGTGATGAACAATGAACCTGTGTGGCATTGCATAACCAATCTTCACTACGAACAGTGGTATCACTGGATGAGTTGTGTTATTATCTTCCCCAAAAAAGCAAATAAAATACAATTCTGTTCTCAGACTAGCATGCACTGCTATTATTTGACACCATGCAAACAGATTTCGCTGAAGGAATCTCCCAGTTTGTATGCACAAGAACTTAAACAAGTTGATGCAGGATTCCAAGGTATTAAATGACGACAAAAGGAGATATCCATTTCAAATAGCATATGAGAGCACACTGCTTTCAAAAGCATCAGAAAAGGATGGCATGAATAATTTAAACAACCAATGAAAATAATAATCGATTTGCTGGTCAAGCTAAACCTCTCATATGGACATGAACTCCAATCTCAAAAGGAAACCAAAGATCTTTCTTTTTATTGAAGTTTGCATTCAAATTTATTTCCATAGTTTACGCCACAAACAACAAAGTATATATTTTTTATTTGCATTCTTATTCATGTTGTTATCCCTATTCGATGACAAGCATACCATTACACAGTAACTGTATCAAAGTTTACAAATGCTCCTAAGTATATTAAAAAAACCGCGGGACATGCTCCTGATTTGTGAACTACATACAAAGCTACTGCATATGACAGTGGTATGACAGTACATTCAGGAATTTGTCGCAGAACTATACTGACCATGGACAGTTTACTCAGAACAAGGCCACTATGGGGTAAGGGTGATGGTGATGAACATTGAACATGTGTGGCATTACATGACCAATCTTCACTACAAATAGTGGTATCACTGAATGAGTTGTGCAGTTGCGCTGTTCTCTTCCCCTAAAGGCAACTAAAATATAATTCTGTTCTCAGACTCGCACCTATTTGGTATTCTTTGACACCATGCAGGCATATTTCACAGGGGATCTCCCAGTGTGTATATATGTACACCAATTTAGACAAGTTGATTCAAGATTCCAAGGTATTAAATTACTACTCCCTCTGTCTTACATTTTGAGACAGAGGGAGTACAAAGGAGACATCCATTTCAAACAACATATGACAGGATACTACTCTCGGATGCATCAAAATAGGGTGACATCAATGATTTAACTGTGATGGATCACAAGTTGCAGTTACTTGAACTAAATAAATGGATAGTGATGGATAACAAGTTACAGTTACTTGAAACAAACAAATGATAGAAAGAGGATTTATCCAATCCACCACCCTAAATCAAGGAAATCTGAGCCATACCAACATCTGATTCTCATAAAGTCACTGGAGCCATGCCTGCTCAGCAAACATGAAGCTGCTCCAAAATTTATTTAGGCTTCTCCGCAAAACACGGAATGTACGGCTGAAATCTTCGTGGCTGGCGGTCTCCGAAAGTGCAGATAATACTCAGTTTACTGGTATCCATATCGTACGACATAAGTGTTTTTCCACGGCTCGCTACTAGGAAGATCAAACTGCACTCTGGATGGATCGCGATCAGCGTGTAGTGTTCGCCGGGCTCATGGTGAGGCCTTCCTAGCATTTCTAAAATGCTGGCGGTACACTTCAGGGTCCATTGTCCGCTGGCATAATCCTCAAGAACCCAAACGGATAGCTGGCATCTACCTTCACTTTCAACATGCGTTGCATATAGGCGTCCTTGCGACTGCCCGATGAAACCATTATAGATGGAATCCGGCATTCGGATCTTCCTCCATGTTTTACCCTCCATGTCCACAGTCACCATCCAGCGTATCAGGTTCCCCTCCCAGTCAAAATCGGCATCGGAATGGTCGGCGTCGACCAGATGCAAAGTGCCGTTCAAGAAGACGCATTCTGAATCCTCACCGAGGAGTAGGGTCTTGGGGTTCCACTCGCTCCGCATGGAGGTCCACCGTCCGGTGTCCGAGGCATAGGCCTCCACCGTCTGAATCCCACGAAAACTTTGCACGAACACGAACACCACGAATCGGCCGGGAGCGGCGGGGTCGAAGCAGAGGCGGGCGGTGTTGAGGCGTGTCATGATCTTGTTTCGGGGCACGGGCAGCACGGCCCAGATCTCCTTGGTGGCAGGGTTGCACACGACGTAGTTCCCGTCGTCGCTCATGGCCGCCTTCTCGCAGTAGCAGAGGAGGATGCCGCCGCAGCAGTGCAGGGGCGTGACGTCGCAGTAGCCGCGCACGCGCACGAAGCGGAGGGAGGGGTCGTCGACCAGCGGCCGGCCCCGCCCGGACAGGTTGAGGAAGCCGAGGGCGTCGCGGCGCTCGCCGCCGCCGACGTCGTGCTGGGAGTAGCAGAAGAAGCCGGAGAGCGTCTGCGGCGACCTCCTGCGGACGGCCGGGTCGGAGCAGAGCGCCAGCCACGCCTTGGACACGCACCTGAAGCGGCACAGCGAACGGTACGGCACCCTCGACAGGATCTCCCGGAGGTTCTCCGGCAGCAGTTCGACCCCACAGGAGCTCTCCTCCGCCGCCGGCTGCTTCTGCTCCTCGTCCTCCTCCACCTTCTTCCTCTTCTCCATCCCTTACCCCGGCGCCCGGGCTGCTGCTCCTGCGAATGGAATGGTAGAGGCAGTTTGTTCGCTTAGGGTTTTGATGAGATGTGGCCCTCCCGGATCCCTTACTCGAGCCGAAGGTTGGGAGAAGGAGAGGGGAGGAGGGCGACGAACCTCGCACCTCAAAGCGCGACGGGGATTGCGGCGACGGACGGGACGACGGCGGCGGCGGCGGCGCGTAGGAGATGGTGGAGGCGAGCTGCCGAACCCGGAAGGGGGACACTCTGCTGTCAGCTCCGTGTCTCCCGCATCTTCGGCCCAAGAATAAAAACACAACTGCGGCGGCCTCTCGGCCCAAAATGTGTTTAGATAGAGCACATGATTTCCTAAGCTCTAAAAAAACATGTTTTTCTAGGCACTTAATTACTTGAGTCAAAATGCATTCGAGATGATATGCCGGCTCAATCTTTCGGAGGTGCTCATAGGGGTACGGTGTGCGTGTGTGCGTTTATAAAGGTGAGTGTATGTGCGTGTATATGAGCGCTTGCGTCTGAATCGTGTTAAAAAAAATTGCAGGCCCCATACTTAAAAAGAAAAAATAAAGTGGTGACGGCACAAAGATTATGCTACAATTAAACATCATGTTACAAAGATTTTGCACTGATACATCTTTGGCTTGCATAGAGCACTATTCTTCAAATATTGTTGCTTCCTAGAGAATGGTGCTTCAGGTGCAGTTTAAGTTGATTCAGACTCGGCAACCATGGCGGAGGCAATTGGCCTGTGATCATGAAAAATAAAGTGGTTGCAGCAAAATTTAAGTTGATTCAGACTGAATGGAGGTGGTGGACACGATGAAGAACGGAGGCAACTCAGTCAGTGTTGCAGCTGCAGTTTATGAAGAATGCTCCTTTCTATGAAAGACTTTCCGAATGTCAAGTTCGACCATTGTCCTATAAAATGTTGCGCATCTTTTAGCTTCTACTTCTAAGGTTTCTGCTGCTAATATGTGGCAGCAGGATTGGCAAACTTTCCCCACTGATCAATGAATTTGGCAGTCAAACTACCAACATTCCAAAAAAAACAATTAGCAAACAATTTAACTTTTATGTCAACCGAATAAAGTCACCATGATGTCTTTCCCTCAAAAAACTTAGCAACACAGAAATTATCATGGTCAGTCTCGATCCTTTCGGCACGTACTGACAAAACTATTTATAACACATTCCAACGTTTAGTCTTCAGAAGAGAATCATTCCTAACATATTCGAGTGTTAGTTTTCAGAAGAGAATCCTACCAATCAAACAGGGCCTACGGCTTAAAAGATACTGTATGACCTAGATCTGTTGCATCTAACTTCAGTTCCAACCAGAGACAAATATAACTCCGAACCACCCACATAACTCTTATCTATCAGGTTATCAGCAGGTTCCAGATGCCGCTAAAACCTCGCAGTCGTAGCCAATGAAACAACAGAGATAGTGGAGCAAATTTTGCAGCAGTGCGGTACAAATAGACAAATCGAAAAACACACATCTCCAATCACGCAAACGCTCCCTAAGCATACTTAAACAAGATTTAGTAATCCAAAGGCTCCTACGCATTCTTCAAGTTACCAGTCCAAAGGCTAACTAAATATACACAGCTACATTAACAGTGGCCTACAATGTCCAGGAGTAGACGAACGGCAACACACGCCCCCGCATCTTTCCTTTCCTGTGTAAACATCTTGCTGCAGGAAACAAACAAAGATGGCGATGTCAGCGAGCCACTGCGTATGATGATGGGCTGCCAAGATAACTCAAAATGCAAAGAGGAACAACACGCACAGCTGCTCCTCATGCCTCGGTCGGCCTCAGCTGGCGTTGGCAGTCTGGTCGTGCTCAATGAAGTCCATGGCCTGCTCCTTGGACACCACGTTGATGAAGCTCACCCTGTTCTTGTGTGTCACGCCGTAGATCTTGTCCGCGACCTTGAGGATCTCCGGCCTGAATGTGGTGGCTATGAACTGGGTGTCCGCCAGGTCGGCCAGACGCCGGACCACGCCTACAACAGGACTTAAGGAAAGCAGCAACAAAGATTCGGATGGATATTCTCAGCAGCAGCTGTATACCGTGTGATTTAGCTAGATGAACACCGAAGGCGTTGTCGGGCATGCATCCAGCTAGACAGACACTAGACCATTAGATGTATGACATGATATGGAGGATTGAATTCACTGGAAAAACAAGCATATGAAAGCTCCTCCATGGCAAGGATGAAAATGCAAAAGAAAGAAATAATTAAAAGGATACTCCCGACAGCCGTTCTGTACTGAGGATCCAGAGCAGCATCAATCTCATCAAACAGGTAGAACGGAGCTGGGTCACATCGTTGGATAGCGAAGATCAGTGTTAATGCCACCACTGTCTTCTGCCCTCCAGACAACTGCTTCATGGACTGAGTTTCTCCCTTGCCAGTGAAGGAAACCTGAAACATGACTAAGCATGAGTCTCCAGACAGACAACCTTGAAGTCATCAACATGGTAATTCAGGAAGAGTTTAATTACTTGGGAACAGTTTTTTTTTTACAGGACAGCTTGGAAATAGTATCAGAGCATCATTTGGACTTTTATGATGGATTTAGAATAAAATATGCATGAATACATAAAAGATCTCTGCAAAGAATACATGCCTTGACTTTCACACCAATATACTTCTCTATCCTCCCTTCAGGATCTGCTTCACGAGGCGCGTCCTCATCCATGTCATCATCGCCAGCATCACCATCCTATAGGAAATGGAGTGAGTAAGGAACTAGAAGTGAAAGAAACAGAACCATAGTTGGTGGGTAAAGCAAAAGGGAATAGAAACCTTTTTCTTCATCATAACCAAGTATCCGTGACCACCTTGCACTAATTCAGAGAACACTTCGCGGAAGTGCCTTGCAACTCCTTTAAATGTGCGTTCAATTGATTCATCCTTCCTTTGGTCTAAAACTGATATCAACTCTCTAATTTTCTGCAATACCAATCAGTAGATTTTATGAGATTCTAGTCTTAGGACAATCAAAAGGGAAACAGGTTGTACTGATCAAAAAGCTTGCCTCATCACCAGCATCAAGTTCAGCCCGTCTTCTCTGCAGTTGTTCACGCTGTTCAGTGAAGTTCACATATTGGTCAAGAGCCTTTTGGTTGACATGACTAAATTGCTTCAACTGCTCATTGCAGTCATAGAGCAGCTTCTGTAGCTGCTTCTTGTTTTTTCTCTTGTACCTATGTTATTGGTGAAAAAAACAAGTTAACACAGTTCATAACACCACCTTATTTATCTGCTGAAAATTACTACAGAATAACAAACACAAGTAAACAGGCATTGTGCAAATGAGTCGGGCAGTTTAGCAGCATAAGAAAAATGGAAACATACGTTTCGAAAGCATCGGCAGGCAATGAGCCCAGATCTCGGATTTTCTTCATACACTCATCTTGCTTGACAAGATACGTGCTCCTACTGCTCATCAACTGTTCCAAGTCTTTCGCACCATCTTGCACCGTCTGCTCCAAATTAGCTTCAAGAGCCTGTGTATAGATGTACATGGTACATAACAAGTCAACAGTAGCTATATAAGTTAAAACCGAAGAAAACATGAAAGCTATATAATACCTTCAGATCATCCCTTTGTTTTTTCAGTTGCTCCATCTGTCTTGTATGGGCATTAATAGCATCGACATTAGCTGCCCAAAGGACCATTTAAGAGTTAAGGGGCAACTCCGCCTAGTACAACACAAAAGGAAAAGAGAAGTCAATCGATGCATATATACCTTTCAGTACTGTCGTCGCCTCATCAAGAGTCCTCTTAGACTCTTTCAATTCTTGCTCTTTTGCTTCGACTTCAACAGGCAAGGTTTTAGAATCTGCAGATGAAATTATTGCTTCCAACTCTTTCTGACGCCTCATAAGATTAGTTGACAAATTGTTCTCCAGTTCTTCCTTTCTTGTTTCAATCTACATAATAGTTTGTATTAGTTAATAATGACATCTCGGAAACAAAAGTATGGTTACAAAATTTTGCTTAAACAACCTCAATGCGACTGTTTTTACACGAGAGGAACTTCTCCTTCAATCTAGTAATTTCAGGATTCAGTCGCGAAAGGAGATCTCTTTCTTCTAAAGTTAGCTGGTCAATCAGTTCTGTGCCCATCTCATCATTTTTCATTGCAATGCCAGATTGGATTTGCTCAATTTGGTTGCGGATGTTCGCGAGTGATTTTTCCTGCAAGGTAGATAATATAAGACCGCATTCCATACACAATTACAGCGAGTATATAAACAGCAAAGGATCTGCATAATAAAAAGAGGAATCCACATGAGCAATGAAAAAGGGTATTACTAGGTACCTTCTTTGCAAGGGCTTTCTCCAGTGATCCCTTTTGCTTCGTTGCACTGGCAATATCAGCTTTAAACTGTTCCAACTCGGACTTGGCATGATCACGTTCAGCGTCCATTTGCTGATGTTTGGTAATCAAATCCGTAATTTTCTTATCTATATGTATGGGAAGTTAAGAAAATTCTTTCATGTACAATATCTCTCTTGCAGATAAGCAGTAAACATCTAGGAGAAGTTGTAAATTTTTCATCACACATTCAATTATTTAGGGATTGAAAACAAACAAATAGAAGCAAGTAGCGAGATGTCATGAGTTCCAAGAAGCTAAACTTTTTTGAACTGACAACTGACATATACATATGATTCGATAAAGTGTGGTGGATCCCAGATCATTACCACATACATTCTGCAAGAATTAAACCTACGTGGTGTGCATACTTCTTCCGAGTGACGACAATGAGCAACACAGCAAGCAAGGAATCTCAAATTCAAATGTAGAACATAACCTTAAACTACTTGCCCATTGGACCTGTGGCAAGAAGCAGTTGCAGGTGTATATTTAGCTGCAGCAGGCACTAAAAGGACAAAACATGAGGCCATGCAGTAGCCTTGTGCAAGAGAAACAGGAATATCATTGAACTAAAGAAGGATATCTTTTAACTTTTTTCCCACGTTCTCTAGATGTGCCGTCTTTTTTTCAATTTCTGCTTTGTTGTCCCTGATTACTTTTACAAACTTCAGTCTTGAGCGTCTAGAATCATAGAAACCTCCTGTCATGCCACCCTTTTTGGCTACTTGATCACCTGAGGATAACCACAATGTCAACTTATGTGTTAAAAGTAATAATGACAGTGACAGCTCAAGAGCAAAATTCAGGATTACCATCAAGTGTGATGCAATCTAGACTATTGCTGCGTGCAACTCTGGTCGCAGTTTCCAGGTCTCGGCATATAACTGTCCTACCAAAAACCTAACAGAAAATTCTAAGTTAAGCAGGAAAAAGAACCATATGAAAGCCAAGAAGTACACTTTTGAAAGAAAAGTTATCAGAAAAAACTAGCTTAGGTGCTTGAGGAAGGGAAGCTACATAATCTGGAGGAACAAGGTTTCCCGGTAAGTACGTACATATGGCATGAACCCTCTACAGAAGTGCGCTAAAGGTAAAAACATGCATAAATGGGAACGTGGGAGTGAGTAGTGAACACCTTATTTTTATATTTTTTATATGTCTCCAACATGGCATCCAATTGGAAGCTTAAGATAAATTAGAATGAAATCTTCTGTATCCAAACAAGGATATACTATAAAATAATCTGCGATGTCACTCGTAACTCAAGTGATTTTGCTGGGTGTCAACGCTCCAAGCAAACAAAGCTAAGATGGATACATGCAACAGAAGAGATGATAACGTGAAGGCAGCATTGGTATTTGGTAATACAGATGAAGGGTAAGAAGATAGATCAGAACTGAGCCTGAACTAAATTAACCATGGCAGCCCAATAAAAGATGTAGACATCCATTGGAAGGAAAAAATAACAGGAAAGTTTGAATGACACCTGTTCAAAAGCGCGACGATGCTCAGCACGAAACTTTAACTTCTTTAACAATGGAACAAAATCAGAGCTCTGTGGAACATTGACGTTCGGAGCGTGCACTCTATTCAGTGGTATGAAAGTCACCCGTCCACCTTTTTCTCGAGTCAATACCTGAATTATCCTTGTCGATATATCGTCATTTTCAACCACCACATGGAACAAGCTATTCACATCAAAAAATATGGGTTATTCAATAACAGAGAAGATGAAATGAAAGTGAAGAATCAGGACAAAAAAGAAACAGAACAAGACCTATTCCCAGCAGTGACCTCAACAGCTGTAAAAAACTTCTCTTCGCAGTCAACCAGTTCTAACACTGGACCAAAAACTCCTCCAATACCATGGTCCCTGATGATTCGGCTAACAGAATTCAAGCCTCTCCTGATATCCTGAGGAAGAAAACAAAATTAACACCATCCAAAGATAGCTTTAAGCAGTTCTTAAAGTAAAAAAGGAATGCCATATAGTATGACATAAGAGGCACAGCTCAATATTTAGAAGGAGAAGGTCTAGCAATTGCAAAACCAGGTTTAGGGCTATGCTATATACTCCAAAATTCATGAAATATGTTGTGACAATAAACACAAAGTCAGGTACGACTGATGTAAACCCATGATAAGATATTTTTTAAGTTGTTAAATGTATATAACAATACACCTAGGCCATTTGATTTACAACTATCGTTGCTCTTCCCTCCAACTCATCGAATTTTTCTGCCCCTTACCAGTAACCACAATTTCATACTAACGATGAGGAAATGATACCAAGACCGTAAATGATGATCACAATCGTATGTGCTTTTGGTAACACGTGATTTTATGTGCTAAAGTTGCAAGATACCAAGCATGTCATACAAAGTTTAAGGTTCGCTTTCTTGGCGTGCAAATTTTGAGTCAGGTCACCAGAAGTAGATGTTTATTAAAATACTGCATATGCTCCTTTTACTTGCCATTTTAGACACCAAATCACCGATACAGTTTATGCTTTGCAATTCAGATTTCTGACCATAGAGTTTCATTAAAACTTTCGTTCTAAAGGAACATGTTCATTAGTCCCCTCGACTCTTAAAAACGTTCACCCCCTCCCCGGGGGCAGGCGACTCGGGAGGCAATGCTACCCCCCCCCCCGCCCCCCTGGTGCCAGTGCCCCCCCACCAGGCAAAGCCCGGGCGGATCCGGGACCTTGCTCCCCGGCAGCTTCCCCCCTCGAGCGTGGGGGCTCGACAAGGCTGACGGAGCAGAGCTTCTCCGGCCATCAATGCACAGCACACTCAAACTATAATTAATAAATACTCCCTCTGTAAACAAATGGAAGACGTTTTATGTCACTAAACGTCTTACATTTGTTTACAGAGGGAGTGTCCTTTTTTTGTCATAATTCAGTTTCCCATCCAGCAATCATTCATAGATGCATATCTAAGATGCAATATGCAAGTGTGTACATAGGAATAAGAATGGAATCATTGGAAATTAGTAAGTCAGTAGCAGTCAGAAATGTTAACAATAGAACATGTGGACAACTAAATGATTTCCATACCCCAGGTGTTGCATGGTCCAAACTCTTCTGTGCCTTCACAAGATCTTCCTTTAGCCTATCGATTTCAGCTGTCACACTATTTTCCTCCTTCCAAAATGATCTGTGAAAATTTATTTGAACTAAGTATATATAGTCTAAAGCTACACATCTTGAATCAAATCACAAGGTTATGAATGCTAAGAAATGTGCATACTTCCTTTCATCTTGAAGTGCATTTTTCTGCTTTGTGAAGTCATTGTGATTCTTTTGCTTGTCTGCAAGAACAGCCTCTAACTTGCTTGATTCACTTCTCCGAGATTCAATGTGGTTTGTCAACTTATTAATTTCGTCTTTAAGCTTCTGACTTTCATCTTGAAGTAAGCTTTCCTGTCATAAAAGCAAAAGTGCAGCCCACGGATCAGCTATGCATCAACAATGGAAATGTGAAAGCTAAAAAATAGGAATGATTATATCTTGACTTGTGGCACTAAACTCATATATCATGACATAACCTGAAATGGATCAAACTACCACCTCTGATCCACAAATGAAGTCATTTTAGAGTTTTACCAGTCAGGCATTTCTAAATTTGACCATCTATAAAGAAAAAAATACTAACATTCAAATTATCAAATTTACATAACTAGATATATCATGAATTGAATTTTCAAATTTAGAATTATTTTTATGTGAGGCACCATATTTGCACAGAAATTGATGGTCAGAGTACCATATACTCACTCTGTCCCAAAATATAAGAACGTTTTTCACACCACACTAGTGTCAAAAACATTCTTATATTATGGGACGGAGGGAGTAGAAGAATGTGTCATGTCCTAAAAGACTAATGCTTTGGACTGAAGGAAGTGATACACACTCTAATGTAGGGTGGTTCAGTGCAGATTCAAGCGAACCCAAATAATAAGTAGAATAGCACATCAAAAGGAAGGTCAAGAATAAAATTTCAAGTATCAAACAGGTAACTGGTTGAATACCTGCTTTCTATTTGATAAAAGTACACGCTCAAGATCATGAATTTCTTTCCGAAGCCACTCATCTCTGGCAGCCTCATTCTTAAATTGAGTTGCCCTCCCCTGCTTTTGGTACAATATACTCAGCCGCTTCTCGCGGTCCATTATACTATCCCCACAAAATGATGCGTCAATAGGAATATCTATCAACAAGTCGAAAGTATATATGTGTATATTATATTTTACCTTTTTGATATATCTTCCTCTTCCTTCAATTTGGCTGCATGCACCTTACTAATTTGAGCCAATTCAGACTTTGACTTTTCACTTTCTTTCCTCATACTATTTAACTCCCTTACGGCTTCATCCTGCCAATAGATCTTTTAAGTCCGGCAACGAAACAAAGTTACTCAACATCATGAGAAAGATCAAGCATGGCATACCTTTGCTCGTTTTTCACTTGAAATTCTGTCTTTTAAATCTCTCAGATCAAGTTCAATCTGAGAAACTACCTTTAGTGCTTCAGTACGCTTCTTCTCTGCATCGTCCTTTTCAGACTTGGTTTCATTTATCCCTTTAGTAGAGGCTTTTATTTCTTTCTCCAAACTTTTGACCCTCTCACGTAACTCTACCACTTCATTGTCCGCTTGAGACATCCTTTCAGAAATTTGTCTTCGACTATCATCCATCTAACAAGAAATAAATCAAATGTAGTGGGTAGAATAAGCATTATAGGATACAGCAGGATCAATGATATCAGAAAGTTTGGTCTAGAATATCTCATTTCGGAGATAGTGCCTTGCACGGTGGCTAAAAGCCACGGAGTTGATATGCAAGGAGATGTAGCATATATTATGGCATAGCAAGCAAGCAGTGATAGCAAGAGAATGTTTACAGGAGTGTATGGTAAAGCATGTTACAATCTTATAGGCACAGGCATGCTACTGAAGAAATACATGTAACGTTTGGCAAAGGAAATAGAGGATAGCATCCACTGACAATTATTTGTCTGAATAGAACTATGGTAAGATATTTTTATTTATTTTACTTATTTATCACCTAATTGCTCAGTTTCCAGGGGAGGCAAGACAACCAATTTGCATCAATTCACAGGAAATTCACTAACAAGGCTAGCTGAGTAACAGAACACTAGACATGTGTATGAAATGACATTTTCTTACTATTTTATATTTCCACTGGTTACAAAAACAATCAATAAAACACCAGAGACATTTGCTCAAGAAATGAAATATGAAGAGGCTGTTTGGATTGCGCCAGGGTCCACCTCAGCGCGCCAATTTATTGGCGCCCACGTCTCGCCAACAAATTGGTGCTGGATTGAACTAGCAAGGCAGAGCAGGCCAGGGCGTACCAATTATTTGGTAGCCATCCAAACACATACTCTATGCATGGTCAACACCAATATTTTTGATGGGCATCTCAGGGCGTAGATCCAAACAGCCCTGAACTTACCAGTTAACACTACCTTCATCCATCAAATAACAAAATAAATATTTAATACTGCCTTGTATGCTCTCTTGAGAATCAAGTTACACAGCTGTTAAAGCAGCTGCAGAACAGGACACTGGGCTTTCAGAAAACATTTTTAGTTTTCCACACCAAGTTCTTTGGTCTTGATGAGTGAGCTCCACAAGGTTCTTCCATGAGTGATATACAATAGAAAAGATACTCGGGTGGTCATCTGAGTGGGAAATGTTAATGGTTTGTTCATCAAAACTCAGCTGAAGGATCATCTGAGTGGGAAACGTTAATGGTTTGTTCATCAAAACTCAGCTTAAGGCATTCACTCATAAGACAGACTATTAGAACTTGCCTAACAGAACACAATAATACCCAAAGTAAACATACATAACAAAAAGGGCGAGTATTACCGAAGCTAATTCATTTCTAGCATCATTTAGTTCATGGTCCAATATAGTATATTCAAGTGATCTTCTCTGTTTGTCCAGCTGCTGGTACTTCTTTAGTTCCTCCTTCTCTTCATCAAGTTCTCTCAGTCTCTCCTCCAGGTAGCGGACAACTTGATCAATCTGCTTCCTTTTATTGGCTGTTAATGAAGTTAATGGACATGTCAACAGGCCACTTAGAAAGATTATAGAGATACTTTTGGTGATTTAAACTTGCCTGTTTCTTGCATTATTTTCAAGCTCTCCCGACGTCTATCTTCATAAACACGTGTACCACCAATCTCTTTGAGAAGATCCAGTCGTTCAGAATCTTTCATTAGAGTAAGGGATGCAATCTAGACATGAAAAAATTGTCAATATTATATCTGAACAAATCCTGGGAACAATCAGATGAATATTTATTACCTTTCCTTGCTGGACAACATAGTATGGATTAGATCGAGAGAAACCAGCGCTCTCCAGCAGATTCATGACTTCAGTTTTACTGAACAAAACAGCAATAAAAAGTGGAGCTGAGCAAGAGACAAGGTACAACACTGTTTTACTGGTTTAGGGCATAAGCCAACATACCTGACATGCTTTCCATCCAAGTAGTATTCATCCTTCTTTGAAGCAACTGTCCTTCGCAAGCGTACCTCTTCTTTATCAACCTGCAGCCAAATTTCATAATTTAGAGGGCTACTGCAAAATCTACGTGCTGATGTGTCGCTCTGGACAAACCATATAAGTGGAGCAGAGTAGTTTTTATGATGATACTGATATGCATGCACTCATATGGATGATGTGGGTATTGACACTTTTACAAGTGAAATATGCAGCTTGAGACTGAAGTGGATGACTTTAATCAAATACTAACACTTAATAGACTAGAGGACTTACTGGAATACGGTTGTCTGAATTATCAAAAATTATCTCGACAAAAGCAGATACAACTGAGTGTCCAGCACCTTCCTGGCAATGGTTATTAGTATCAAACACCAGTCACCTATTTTAAGTATTCAGATTGATCAATGAAAGAGAAGGCATACATGGAGAAGAGCTCCCCTGTCCTCACTGCGCAGGTTCTGAAACATGTCACTCAGGACAAAGCGTATAGCTGCAGCATTCAGCATGGCGAAATTAGGATGGGAGTAGCACACAAGCGTCAATAACCATAAGAATGAATAGTAATTCAGCAGAATCTCATGTTTTAAGGCATTACCATGGAAAAAGTTTGATTTGCCAGATCCATTTGCACCAACTGCAACAAACAGTTAAATCAATGTTAGTGCATTAGCAGCACAAAAACTACGCGATGAACTCTAAAGTGGACTTCTATGATACTTACAATAAATTGATACTTCGGTACTTAACCAATATGTCATCAGGAAAGACAAAGAATGGAAATGGCTACCATGCAAGCCAATATTGAAAGCACAATAGAGTGAAAGGTTTTAACGAAAAGAAGTCGTCGCAAGAACACATTTCATTTATTTAATTCGAACATGTATGTGATGGCTATGCAAATCTAGAGAACGATGTAAAATGTCAGAGAAACACTGAACAATGACTTGAGTCTTGGATCAACATCTAGTAAGTATGTGATTAGCTAACTACATAAGGATTATCTGGTCCAGGCCCCAGAGACCTGGAGGTGGCTGTTTGACAGGCTGACAGTGACAACACCTTAAGTTACCATGAGGCAGCTGACAAGCGAAACACATGAACCTCAGAACCCTATGGCCAAGTTCATTACAGAGAGAGGAAGTTACCGACTACGTTAACTTTGGGGCTGAAAGGTTCTGTCGAGGTCTCCTCCCTGTAGCTTTTAAACCCTTCGATTATAACCTGCACAGACAGCTCTTACGTCAAGAGGAGGAAGCAGTGACACGATTAAAAAAAAATGACAGAGACAAGTCAGTCCAAAGCTAGCACATTACCTTCTTTATATACATGGCTAAGACGGGGAGAGATCACACCACCATTAATTCCTGCAAACAGAGGAAGGTCACCCGTGAATAGAGCATCAGGGTGAACTAAAACTCTACAGGCTGGCTGGCACATCTGCAAGCAAACAACCGTGCTAAGGTGGTGCTCTGGTTTGAAGCTGCAACCGCGACCAAAATTAATGCGGATGGGTTATAGTGGTCCGGTTTTTCCGGTAGAATTGAGCATAGCAACTAAGGTTTTCCAAGTTTTCCTGGTCCGGCTTGAACAAATTAGGGGTGGTCATTGGTCAGCATCTCAGAAATCAAAAGCTGGACCGAACAGTCACAAAATGCCGCACAGATCGGTCAGACAGCGCACCGCTGCCTCCGATTTCCAGGCACGGATAGATCAACCCAACAGACCAAAGGGCGGCCAGCAACTATAAATGACTGCGCCAACAAATAACTCGTGCAGGGTAAGGAAGCAACAGCCCGAAGAGCGCATCCTACTGCACTACACTACGCCACACACCCGCGTGTAAACCACTCGTCTGAGAACCCAGGAATTATCCACCGCGAAGGAGCCTGGGGCCGCGAATCGCCGTTCCACCCGCGGCCGCGAGAGCGAGCCCGGAGCCCCCGCCCGTCAGATTCGGACCTGGCGGGCTAGCTAGGGTTTAGGGCGCGGGCGCGGGGCGAGCGTTCGCCCGCGCGGGAGGCCGACGGGGGGAGAGGGGGGGGGGGGGTCGCGAGGGGCGCGGGGCAGAGCTGCGGAACCGGAAACCCTATCTAGCTCGCTTGGCTCAGGCGCCCGGGCTTGGCGGCGGAGGGAGAGAGAGAGCCGTGGAGCCTGCCTCGAGGCCCCCGTGGTACGCGCGGCGGCCGCTGGCTAGCGAGCACGGAGAGGGGGAGGGGGAGGAGGGATTTACCTCGCCGGAATGGCGGTGGGAGCGGGGGAGCGGGCGAGCGAGCGTGCTCCACTGGGCGGGAAGCGGAGGCGGGGCGAGCGGGAGGGGGGGGGGGGGGGGGGAAGGAGCGAGAGTCCAAGAGGAGTCGTCGCGCTGCTCTGCTCTGCTCCGAAACGAGACCAGAGGAGAGGGCCAGCCACAGCCAGACCCAACGTGCACCCGATTCCTGCTCCCGTGCTCGTCTGGTCTGGTCTGGTTCGACCATTCCGGTCCAGGCTCCGGGGCCACTCGTCTCCGGCCCTCTGTTTGTTGAGCTTCAGATACTCCCTCCATTTACTTGTACAAGGCCACTATAAAATATACGTTTTACATCTTGTATACAAGGCCACCAACAGTAATCGAGTAATCGAGTATCAGATTTTATTTATAGTTTTTTGATTGAAGCGAATCCACGGGTGATTCGAATACAATCAAAGTTGAAATAAAATAGGGTCGAATCTAGAATCTGAAGCAAACAACTATTTTACCTGAGCTTCAACAGTCATTTTGTTTTAGATTTAGGTATCAGATTCAGCTTTGCGAGTGAAGCAGGATGTAGAAGCTAAAACAGAAAGGCTATTTCGAATAAGCTTTGTCGGTGAAGCAACATCTAGACTCATGCCTGAAGCAAATCCATATGTGATTTGAGTCCAATCAAACCTAAAACAAACTAGACCGCATAAATCAACTCTGCCGGTAAAGAGAATCCATAGGTGTTTCGAATCCAATCAAAAACGAAACAAACATGCCCCTCCTCTTGTGGATGAAACATTAGTTCCAAATTTTCAAATTTGAACCACGTGCCAGAGGACAAAATTGAAAGGATAAGGTAGCAGTACGATGTTGGTCCGCCATGTTTAGGGTTTCTCTAGAGGCGATTGGCAGGCTGCCTAGGGTTTCCAAAACTCGTGGGTGGTTGTTCTTCGACGGCGACAGTGATTGCAACAGTAGAGTCCATGTCTGGTGGCTAGGTTAGGGTTTTCTCTTGAGTGAGAATGTTGGTTTGCATGTGTGAGGAAGAAGGCAATAGAGGAATCTTTTTCAAGGACGCGCACCTTGAGAGATCTCCTGCGGATGCAAAGTCTGGAAGAAACTATCGGGCTGGATGAAAGGGTTGGTATTGACAGAGAATGAAGCTCGGGGATTGATCTTTGAAGAGCCAGAGAGGGGTCTAAACGTGAACTATAAGTGGGCGGCGGTGAGGAAGCTAGGTTTGCTCGCCACTCCCGCTGGATATCCATGATTCAGAGAGGGCGATGCAACATGCATGGGGGCTCCATCGCGAGGCTCGGCTTCAGGATCTGGGAGACAATATTTTTCGTTGTAATTTTTGGTGGTGAAGGCGATGGAAGCATGTGCTACAACACAGTACTTGGCAATTCGATTTTCATATCATCATGTTGGAGGTTTATGACGAGAAAGCCCGGCCCTCTGAGATGAGTTTTGACACGACTAAGGCATGGGTGGGGGTTAAGGATGTCCCGCTAGATAAATGTATAGAATATTCGGTAAGGCTCCGAGGAACTGGCCGGGAAAGGTGAAAGGATCGATATAGTTGACTAGAGGGGGGTGAATAGGCAACTAACAATTTTTAGCTTTTCTTTACCAATTTAAACTTTGCATCAAAGTAGGTTGTCTAGATATGCAACTAGGTGAGCAACCTATATGATGCAACAACAACAAGCACACATGCAAGCAAGAGACATAACACAAAAAGCTTGCACAAGTAAAGGCACGAGATAACCAAGAGTGGAGCCGGTGAAGACGAGGATGTGTTACCGAAGTTCCTTACCTTTGAAGGGAAGTACGTCTCCGTTGGAGCGGTGTGGAGGCACAATGCTCCCCAAGAAGCCACTAGGGCCACCGTGTTCTCCTCACGCCCTCACACAATGCGAGATGCCGTGATTCCACTATTGGTGCCCTTGGAGGCGGCGACCGAACCTTTACAAACAAGGTTGGGGCAATCTCCACAACTTAATTGGAGGCTCCCAACAACACCACGAAGCTTCACCACAATGGACTATGGCTCCGCGGTGACCTCAACCATCTAGGGTGCTCAAACACCCAAGAGTAACAAGATCCACAAGGGATTAGTGGGGGGATTCAAATTTCTCTTGGTGGAAGTGTAGATCGGGGCCTTCTCAACCAATCCCTAGAGAATCAACAAGTTTGATAGGCTAGGGAGAGAGATCGGGCGAAAATGGAGCTTGGAGCAACAATGGAGCTTAGAGGTGGAAGAGATAGTCAACTAGAGGAAGAAGACACCCCTTATATAGTGGAAGAACAAATCCAACCGTTATCCACCAACTCAGCCTGTGCAACGCAGTACTACCGTACCTGCGGCGCGGTACTACCGCAGGGGCACGCGGTACTACCGCCCACGCAGCAGAGACCAGAACAGCCCGGAATGCACTAAAGCAGAGGGCGGTAGTACTGCTGGCGCGGTACTACCGCACCCCCTTGCAGTACTACCGCAAGGCAGGGGCTGTCCAGATATGGGAAGGCACAGATATAAGAAATTACATCCGTGGCTACTTCCGCAGAGTAGGAGTCGATGCAAAAACCTGACGCGGTAGTACCGTAAGCCAGCAGCGGTACTACCGCGCGAGGCGCGGATGTAAAAAATTACATCCACCCCTTATTGCCGCATACTTGCGGAACTAAGCCAAGTACCACGGTACTACCGTGCCCTGCGCGCCTGCGCGCGGTACTACCGTGATGGGTGCCACCCACAAGGGAGAGGGTGACAACATCTGGACTACGACCATAGTACTACCGCTTTCCCAGAAGCGGTACTACCGTGGGCGCTTGCAGTACTGCCACGACAGCGGGCGGTACTACCGCAAGGGCCTGCGGTACTACCGCTCCTAGGAGCAGTACTACCGCACGCCCTAGTTCAGCAGGCACGAGCAATATTTGCAAAGACAAGGAAAACATAGGATGCTCCAAAGGCTAGAAGAAAAGGAGGTGCAAAGGAGGATGTGTACGTGATGAATCCACCCAACCTTTCCAACGCGGACCCCCTCTTAATAGTACGGCTTCCCTACGACTCAATACCGCCGAAAAGAAACGTAGAGAAACGTTGTCTTCCATAGCCTTCGAGGGGAACCAAATCATCTTGTGCCTAGTCAATATATATCTGAAATATTCGATGCACATGATTAGTCCGCAAAAGTATTGTCATCAATCACCAAAACCAACTAAGGGATAAAAATGCCCTTACAATCTCCCCCTTTTTGGTGGATTGATGACAACACGGGATTTGCACAAGGGTATAACGCAAAGAGCAAGAGCAAACCCCACGTCTCTAAAATATAGACGGGCTCCCCCTAGATGTGTGCTATCTCGATAAGTGCTTTGGACTGCACGGCACACATACTAGGATCAACACTCCCCCTATATTTTATAGACAAGGCATATCTTGCAATAATGCTAAAACTAAGCAAGATAAATAGAGCATAATGTAATAAGCACAAGATAGAATAAGCTCACTGCGGTACGATAGAGTGCATATGTCTTACACCATATGATAGAAGGTCTCACAAGCACAAACCAAAGCAAATCAAAGCAAACGAAATGAACGAAGTTCAACGGACCCAAACACGACACGACTCGCAAATAGCCGAAGTTCAACTGACCCAAACACGACACAACTCGCAAATCCTACACTCTCTCCCCCTTTGGCATCGAGACGCCAAAAAGGCAGGGAGGACACCTACACCAATAGTGGTGGCTCAAGCTGAGTAGTCACTCGCACGCTCCCCGTCAGACTCTGCAGCTGGGACGGACTCCTCCTCAGACTCGGTCCACTGATAACCCTGCTTGGCGATCCATTCTGCCTCTGGGGTGACGTCCTCCTCTGACCCGCTGGATATGTTCTCGCCAAAGGTCCTGAAAATCCACTTGTCGCGGTGGCGAGTCTCCTTGGAAGCCACATGGGTCTTGTACTGCCCCTTTACCTGCATACAGAACAAAACCTTCATCTTGTTCTTCAGTCGCTTAGCCCAAGATGGCTCAGAGGTGGGAGGGATAACCCTTAGAGTTGTCCTCGTCTGCTGCCTCCTCCTCATCCTCATCTGCATCCACGTCCATGGCAGCCGCGGTATCAGCACGAGAGGTAGTGTTGGCCCACTGAGTCTTGATACGGAGGTTGATGGGCTCATGCCGGATCCAACTAGGGGCCTCAAACTCATCCTGAGGGTAGAGCTTCCCCCAAGTTGCCGAGATCAACTGAAACAGATAAGGTCCATAGATGGGGACCTTGCGGTTGAAGACTGATGTCTACTACACAACCTTCTTCTTGTAGATGTTGTTGGGCCTCCAAGTGCAGAGGTTTGTAGGACAGTAGCAAATTTCCCTCAAGTGGATGTCCTAAGGTTTATCAATTCGTGGGAGGCGTAGGATGAAGATGGTCTCTCTCAAGCAACCCTGCAACCAAATAACAAAGAGTCTCTTGTGTCCCCAACACACCCAATACAATGGTAAATTGTATAGGTGCACTAGTTCGGCGAAGAGATGGTGATACAAGTGCAATGTGGATGGTAGATATAGGTTTTTGTAATTTGAAAAATATAAAACAACAAGGTAACAAATGGTAAAAGTGAGCGTAAACGGTATTGCAATGAGTTGAAACAAGGCCTAGGGTTCATACTTTCACCAGTGCAAGTTCTCTCAACAATAATAATATAATTGGATCATATAACTGTTGGAAATATGCCCTAGAGGCAATAATAAATAGGTTATTATTATATTTCCTTGTTCATGATAATCGTTTATTATCCATGCTAGAATTGTGTTGATAGGAAACTCAGATACATGTGTGGGTACATAGACAACACCATGTCCCTAGTAAGCCTCTAGTTGACTAGCTCGTTGATCAATAGATGGTTACGGTTTCCTGACCATGGACATTGGATGTCATTGATAACGGGATCACATCATTAGGAGAATGATGTGATGGACAAGACCCAATCCTAAGCCTAGCACAAGATCATGTAGTTCGTATGCTAAAGCTTTTATAATGTCAAGTATCATTTCCTTAGACCATGAGATTGTGCAACTCCCGGATACCGTAGGAATGCTTTGGGTGTGCCAAACATCACAACGTAACTGGGTGGCTATAAAGGTGCACTACGGGTATCTCCGAAAGTGTCTGTTGGGTTGGCACGAATCGAGACTGGGATTTGTCACTCCGTGTGACGGAGAGGTATCTCTGGGCCCACTCGGTAGGACATCATCATAATGTGCACAATGTGATCAAGGAGTTGATCACGGGATGATGTGTTGCAGAACGAGTAAAAGAGACTTGCCGGTAACGAGATTGAACAAGGTATCGGGATACCGACGATCGAATCTCGGGCAAGTATCGTACCGATAGACAAAGGGAATTGTATACGGGATTGATTAAGTCCTTGACATCGTGGTTCATCCGATGAGATCATCGTGGAACATGTGGGAGCCAACATGGGTATCCAGATCCCGCTGTTGGTTATTGACCGGAGAACATCTCGGTCATGTCTGCATGTCTCCCGAACCCGTAGGGTCTACACACTTAAGGTTCGATGACGCTAGGGTTATAAAGGAAGCTTGTATGTGGTTACCGAATGTTGTTCGGAGTCCCGGATGAGATCCCGGACGTCACGAGGAGTTCCGGAATGGTCCGGAGGTAAAGATTTATATATGGGAAGTCCTGTTTTGGTCACCGAAAGAGTTTCGGGTTTTATCGGTAACGTACCGGGACCACCGGAGGGGTCCGGGGGTCCACCAAGTGGGGCCACAAGCCCCGGAGGCTTGCGTGGGCTAAGTGAGGGAGGGAACCAGCCCCAGGTGGGCTGGTGCGCCCCCCTCACAGGGGCTCAAGGCGCAAGGGAGTGGGAAGGGGGGCAAACCCTAGAGCAGATGGGCCTTATGGCCCATCTAGCTGCGCCTCCCCTTCTCCCCCCTTCTTGGCCGCCTCCCCCTTGGCCATCTAGGGCTGCCCCCCCCTAGGGGTGGGAAACCCTAGAGGGGGCGCAGCCCTCCCCTTCCCCTATATATATGAGGCCTAGGGGGCTGCCCACAACACGCGATTCAATCTCTCTTGGTGCAGCCCTGCGTCTCTTCTTCCTCCTCTTCTATGGTGCTTGGCGAAGCCCTGCAGGATAGCCACGCTCCTCCACCACCACCACGCCGTTGTGCTGCTGTTGGATGAAGTCTTCCTCAACCTCTCCCTCTCTCCTTGCTGGATCAAGGCTTGGGAGACGTCACCGGGCTGTACGTGTGTTGAACGCGGAGGTGCCGTCCGTTCGGCACTTGGTCATCGGTGATCTGAATCACGACGAGTACGACTCCATCAACCCCGTTCACTTGAACGCTTCCGCTTAGCGATCTACAAGGGTATGTAGATGCACTCTCCTTCCCCTCGTTGCTGGTCTCTCCATAGATTGATCTTGGTGATGCGTAGAAAATTTTGAATTTCTGCTACGTTCCCCAACAATAACTATCCATCAACATGCAATAAAGAGTCACTCCAAAGTCACTAATAGCAGAGAACAAACAAAGAGATTATGGTAGGGTACGAAACCACCTCAAAGTTATTCTTTCCAATCAATCTGTTGGGCCATTCCTATAAGTGTCATAAACAGCCCTAGAGTTCGTACTAGAATAACACCTTAAGACACAAATCAACCAAAACCCTAATGTCACCTAGATTCTCAAATGTCACCTCAAGTATTCGTGGGTATGATTATACGACATGGATCACAAAATCTCAGATCCGTCTATTCAATCCAACACAAAGTACTTCAAAGAGTGCCCCAAAGTTTCTACCGGAGAATCAAGACGAAAACGTGTGCCAACCCATATGCATAGGTTCATGGGCGGAACCCGCAAGTTGATCACCAAAACATACATCTAGTGAATCACGTGATATCCCATTGTGACCACAAATACTCACGGCAAGACATACATCAAGTGTTCTCAAGTCATTAAAGACTCAATCCGATAAGATTACTTCAAAGGGAAAACTCAATCCATTACAAGAGAGTAGAGGGGGAGAAGAAACATAAGATCCAACTATAATAGCAAAGCTCGCGATACATCAAGATCGTGCCAAATCAAGAACAAGAGAGAGAGAGAGAGAGAGATCAAACACATAGCTACTAGTACATACCCTCAGCCCTGAGAGTGAACTACTCCCTCCTCGTCATGGAGAGCGTCGGGATGATGAAGATGGCCTCCGGTGAGGGTTCCCCCCTCCGGCAGGGTGCCGGAACAGGGTCCCGATTGACTTTTGGTGGCTACAAAGGCTTGCGGCGACGGAACTCCCGATCTAATCTCTTTTCTGGAAGTTTTAGGGTATATGGAGTTATATAGGCGGAAGAAGACGTCAGGGGAGCCACGAGGGCCCCACGAGGCAGGGGGCGCGCCCTAGGAGGGTAGGCGCGCCCCCACCCTCGTGGCTTCCTCGTTCCTTCCTTGATGTGGGGTCCAAGTCCATCTGGTAGCTCTCGTTCCAAAAATAACTTCTCTAGTTGATTTCGTTCCGTTTCGACTCCGTCTGATATTCCTTTTCTTCGAAACACTGAAATAGGCAAAAAACAACAAATCTGGGTTGGGCCTCCGATTAATAGGTTAGTCCCAAAAATAATATAAAAGTGGAAAATAAAGCCCAATATTGTCCAAAATAGTAGATAATATAGCATGCAGCAATCAAAAATTATAGATACGTTGGAGACGTATCAGGCATCCCCAAGCTTAATTCCTGCTCGTCCTCGAGTAGGTAAATGATAAAAAAGATAATTTTTGATGCGGAGTGCTACTTGGCATAATTTCATTGTAATTCTTCTTAATTGTGATATGAATATCTAGATTCGAAAGATTCAAGATAAAAGTTCATATTGACATAAAAATAATAATACTTCAAGCATACTAACAAAGCAATTATGTCTTCTCAAAATAACATGGCCAAAGAAAGTTATCCCTACAAAATAATATAGTCTGGCTATGCTCTATCTGTTGGAAATATGCCCTAGAGGCAATAATAAAAGCATTATTATTATATTTCCTTATTCATGATAATTGTCTTTATTCGTGCTATAATTGTGTTATCCGGAAATCGTAATACATGTGTGAATAACAGACAACAAACATGTCCCTAGTGAGCCTCTAGTTGACTAGCTCGTTGATCGACAGATAGTCATGGTTTCCTGACTATGGACATTGGATGTCATCGATAACGGGATCACATCATTAGGAGAATGATGTGATGGACAAGACCCAATCCTAAACATAGCATAAGATCGCTTAGTTCGTTTGCTAGAGTTTTCCAATGTCAAGTATCCTTTCCTTAGACCATGAGATCGTGTAACTCCCGGATACCGTAGGAGTGCTTTGGGTGTACCAAACGTCACAACGTAACTGGGTGACTATAAAGGTATGCTACGGGTATCTCTGAAAGTGTCTGTTGGGTTGACATGGATCGAGACTGGGATTTGTCACTCCGCTTGACGGAGAGGTATCACCGGGCCCTCTCGGTAATGCATCATCATAATGAGCTCAATGTGATCAAAGTGTTTGATCACGGGATCATGCATTACGGTATGAGAAAAGTGACTTGTCGGTAACGAGATTGAATGAGGTATTGGGATACCGACGATCGAATCTCGGGCAAGTAAAATACCGATTGACAAAGGGAATCGTATACAGGATTAATTGAATCCTCGACATCGTGGTTCATCCGATGAGATCATCGTGGAGCATGTGGGAGCCAACATGGGTATCCAGATCCCGCTGTTGGTTATTGCCCGAGAGCCGTCTCGGTCATGTCTGCATGTCTCCCGAACCCGTAGGGTCTACACACTTAAGGTTCGGTGACGCTAGGGTTGTGAAGATATGTATATGCAGTAACCCGAATGTTGTTCGGAGTCCCGGATGAGATCCCGGACGTCACGAGGAGTTTCGGAATGGTCCGGAGGTAAAGATTTATATATGGAAAGTCATCATACGGACATCGGGACAAGTTTCGGGGTTATCGGTATTGTACCGGGACCACCGGAGGGTCCCGGGGGGTCCACCGGGTGGGGCCACCTATCCCGGAGGGCCCCATGGGCTGTATGAGGGAGGGAACCAGCCCATAGTGGGCTGGTGCGCCTCCCCCCCCCCAAGGGCCCATGCGCCTAGGTTTGGGGGGGGGGAACCCTAAAGGGGGCGCCCCCCTTGCTTGGGGGGCAAGCCCCCCATCCCTGGCCGCCGCCCCCCCCTAGGAGATTCCATCTCCTAGGGCCGGCTCGCCCCCAAGGGGTTATATAAAGGGGGGAGGGGAGGGGGGCTGAACACCCTATGCCCTGGCGCCTCCCTCTCCCTCTCCAACACCTCCTCCTCCTCCGTAAGAGCTCGGCGAAGCCCTGTCGGAGTACTGCGGCTCCAACATCACCATGCCGTCGTGCTGCTGCTGGAGTCTTCTTCCCCAACCTCTCCTTTGCCTTGCTGGATCAAGAAGAAGGAGACGTTACGCTGACCGTACGTGTGTTGAACGCGGAGGTGCCGTGCTTTCGGTGCTAGGATCTCCGGTGATTTGGATCACGGTGTGTACGACTACTTCATCCCCGTTCATTGAACGCTTCCGCTCGCGATCTACAAAGTGGTATGTAGATGCAATCTCTCTCTCCCATGACTCGTTTCTAGATGAACTCATGGATGGATCTTGGTGAAACCGTAGGAAAATTTTTAATTTTCTGCAACGTTCCCCAACAGTGGCATCATGAGCTAGGTCTATGCGTAGTTCTCTATTGCACGAGTAGAACACAATTTGTTGTGGGCGTAGATGTTGTCAACTCTTCTTGCCGCTACTAGTCTTATCTTGCTTCAGCGGTATTGTGGGATGAAGCGGCCCGGACCAACCTTACACGTACGCTTACGTGAGACCGGTTCCACCGACTAACATGCACTAGTTGCATAAGGTGGCTGGCGGGTGTCTGTCTCTCCTACTTTAGTTGGAGCAGATTCGATGAAAAGGGTCCTTATGAAGGGTAAATAGAAGTTGACAAATCACGTTGTGGCTTTTACGTAGGTAAGAAAACGTTCTTGCTGGAACCCTAATTCAGCCACGTAAAACTTGCAACAACAATTAGAGGACGTCTAACTTGTTTTTGCAGCAAGTGCTTTGTGATATGATATGGCCAAAGTTGTGATGAATGATGAATGATCTATATGTGATGTATGAGATGTTCATGCTATTGTAATAGGAATCACGACTTGCATGTCGATGAGTATGACAACCGGCAGGAGCCATAGGAGTTGTCTTTATGTTTTGTATGACCTGCGTGTCATTGAGAATCGCCATGTAAATTACTTTACTTTATTGCTAAACGCGTTAGCCATAGTGGTAGAAGTAATAGTTGGCGAGCAACTTCATGGAGACACGATGATGAAGATCATGATGATGAAGATCATGGTGTCAAGACCGGTGACAAGATGATCATGGAGCCCCAAGATGGAGATCGAAGGAGATATGTGATATTGGCCATATCATGTCACGTTTATTATTTGATTGCATGTGATGTTTATCATGTTTTGCATCTTGTTTACTTAGAACGACGGTAGTAAATAAGATGATCCCTCATAATAATTTCAAGAAAGTGTTCACCCTAACTGTGCACCGTTGCGACAGTTCGTTGTTTTGAAGCACCACGTGATGATCGGGTGTGATAGATTCTAACGTTCACATACAACGGGTGTAAGACAGATTTACACACGCAAAACACTTAGGTTGACTTGACGAGCCTAGCATGTACAGACATGGCCTCGGAACACAGAAGACCGAAAGGTCGAGTATGAGTCGTATAGAAGATACGATCAACATGAAGATGTTCACTGATGTTGACTAGTCCGTCTCACGTGATGATCGGACACGGCCTAGTTGACTCGGATCATGTAATACTTAGATGACTAGAAGAGGGATGTCTATCTAAGTGGGAGTTCATTAAATAATTTGATTAAATGAACTTTATTATCATGAACTTAGTCTAAAATTTTTACAATATGTCTTGTAGATCAAATGGCCAACGTAGTCCTCAACTTCAACGCGTTCCTAGAGAAAACCAAGCTGAAAGACGATGGTAGCAACTATACGGACTGGGTCCGGAACCTGAGGATCATCCTCATAGCTGCCAAGAAAGATTATGTCCTACGAGCACCGCTGGGTGACGCACCTATTCTCCCTGCACAACAAGACGTTAGGAACGCTTGGCAGTCACGCTGCGATGATTACTCCCTCGTTCAGTGCGGCATGCTTTACAGCTTAGAGCCGGGGCTCCAAAAGCGTTTTGAGAGACATGGAGCATATGAGATGTTTGAAGAGCTGAAAATGGTTTTCCAAGCTCATGCCCGGGTTGAGAGATATGAAATCTCCAACAAATTCTTTAGCTGTAAGATGGAGGAAAATAGCTCTGTCAGTGAGCACATACTCAAAATGTCTGGGTTGCACAACCGCTTGACTCAACTGGAAGTTAATCTCCAGGATGAAGTGGTCATTGACAGAATCCTCCAGTCGCTTCCACCTAGCTACAAGAGCTTTGTGATGAACTACAATATGCAGGGGATGGTAAAGACCATTCCTGAGGTATATGCTATGCTGAAATCAGCAGAGGTAGAAATCAAGAAGGAGCATCAAGTGTTGATGGTGAATAAAACCACTAAGTTCAAGAAGGGCAAGGGTAAAAAGAACTTCAAGAAGGACGGCAAGGAAGTTGCCGCGCCCGGTAAGCAAGTTGCCGGGAAGAAGCCAAAGCATGGACCCAAGCCCGAGACTGAGTGTTTTTATTGCAAGGGAAGTGGTCACTAGAAGCGGAACTGCCCCAAATACTTAGGGGACAAGAAGGCCGGCAAAACCAAAGGTATATGTGATATACATGTAATTGATGTGTACCTTACCAGTACTCGTAGTAGCTCTTGGGTATTTGATACCGGTGCAGTTGCTCACATTTGTAACTCAAAGTAGGAGCTGCGGAATAAACGGAGACTGGCGAAGGACGAGGTGACGATGCGCGTCGGGAATGGTTCCAAGGTCGATGTGATCGCCGTCGGCATGCTACCTCTACATTTACCTACGGGATTAGTTTTAAACCTCAATAATTGTTATTTAGTGCCAAGTTTGAGCATGAACATTGTGTCTGGATCTCGTTTAATTCGAGATGGCTACTCATTTAAATCCGAGAATAATGGTTGTTCTATTTATATGAGAGATATGTTTTATGGTCATGCTCCGATGGTTAATGGTTTATTCTTAGTGAATCTCGTACGTGAGGATACACATATTCATAGTGTGAATACCAAAAGAGTTAAAGTTGATAACAATAGTCCCACATATTTGTGGCACTGCCGCCTTGGTCACATAGGTGTCAAACGCATGAAGAAGCTCCATGCAGATGGACTTTTAGAGTCTCTTGATTATGAATCATTTGACACGTGCGAACCATGCCTCATGGGTAAAATGACCAAGACTCCGTTCTCAGGAACAATGGAGCGAGCAACCAACTTATTGGAAATCATACATACCGATGTGTGCGGTCCAATGAGTGTTGAGGCTCGCGGTGGCTATCGTTATGTTCTCACCCTCACTGATGACTTGAGTAGATATGGGTATGTCTACTTAATGAAACACAAGTCTGAGACCTTCGAAAAGTTCAAGGAATTTCAGAGTGAGGTTGAAAATCAACGTGAGAGAAAGATCAAGTTTCTACGATCAGATCGTGGAGGAGAATACTTGAGTCACGAATTTGGCACACACTTAAGAAAATGTGGAATAGTTTCACAACTCACGCCGCCTGGAACACCTCAGCGTAATGGTGTGTCCGAACGTCGTAATCGCACTCTATTAGATATGGTGCGATCTATGATGTCTCTTACCGACTTACCGCTATCTTTTTGGGGCTATGCTTTAGAGACTGCCGCATTCACTTTAAATAGGGCTCCGTCGAAATCCGTTGAGACGACACCATATGAATTATGGTTTGGGAAGAAACCTAAGCTGTCGTTTCTGAAAGTTTGGGGATGCGATGCTTATGTCAAGAAACTTCAACCTGAAAAGCTCGAACCCAAGTCGGAAAAATGCGTCTTCATAGGATACCCTAAAGAAACTGTTGGGTATACCTTCTACCTCAGATCCGAAGGCAAGATCTTTGTTGCCAAGAATGGATCCTTTCTAGAGAAAGAGTTTCTCTCGAAAGAAGTAAGTGGGAGGAAAGTAGAACTTGATGAAGTGTTACCTCTTGAACCGGAAAACGGCGAAACTCAAGAAAACGTTTCTGAGGTGCCTGCACCGACTAGAGAGGAAATTAATGATGATGATCAAGATACTTCTAATCAAGCTCCTACTGAAATTCGAAGGTCCACAAGGACACGTTCCGCACCAGAGTGGTACGGCAACCCTGTCTTGGAAATCATGTTGTTAGACAACGGTGAACCTTCGAACTATGAGGAAGCAATGGCGGGCCCGGATTCTGACAAATGGCTGGAAGCCATGAAATCCGAGATAGGATCCATGTATGAAAACGAAGTATGGACTTTGACTGACTTGCCCGTTGAACGGCGAGCCATAGAAAATAAATGGATCTTTAAGAAGAAGACAGACGCGGATGGTAATGTGACCATCTATAAAGCTCGGCTTGTCGCTAAGGGTTATCGACAAGTTCAAGGAATTGACTACGATGAGACTTTCTCACCGGTAGCGAAGCTGAAGTCCGTCCGAATCATGTTAGCAATTGCCGCATACTATGATTATGAGATATGGCAAATGGATGTCAAAACGGCATTCCTTAATGGTTTCCTTAAGGAAGAATTGTATATGATGCAGCCGGAAGGTTTTGTCGATCCTAAGAATGCTGACAAGGTGTGCAAGCTCCAACGCTCGATTTATGGGCTGGTGCAAGCATCTCGGAGTTGGAACATTCGCTTTGATGAGATGATCAAAGCGTTTGGGTTTACACAGACTTATGGAGAAGCCTGTGTTTACAAGAAAGTGAGTGGGAGCTCTGTAGCATTTCTCATATTATATGTAGACGACATACTTTTGATGGGAAATGATATAGAACTCTTTGACAGCATTAAGGCCTACTTGAATAAGAGTTTTTCAATGAAGGACCTTGGAGAAGCTGCTTATATATTAGGCATCAAGATCTATAGAGATAGATCGAGACGCCTCATAGGTCTTTCACAAAGCACATACCTTGATAAAATATTGAAGAAGTTCAATATGGATCAATCTAAGAAAGGGTTCTTACCTATGTTACAAGGTGTGAAATTGAGCTCAGCTCAATGTCCGACCACGGCAGAAGATATAGAAGAGATGAGTGTCATCCCCTATGCCTCTGCCATAGGTTCTATTATGTATGCCATGCTGTGTACCAGACCTGATGTAAACCTTGCCGTAAGTTTGGTAGGTAGGTACCAAAGTAATCCCGGCAAGGAACACTGGACAACGGTCAAGAATATCCTGAAGTACCTGAAAAGGACCAAGGAAATGTTTCTCGTTTATGGAGGTGACGAAGAGCTCGTCGTAAAAGGTTACGTCGACGCTAGCTTCGACACAGATCTGGATGACTCTAAGTCACAAACCGGATACGTGTATATTTTGAATGGTGGGGCAGTAAGCTGGTGCAGTTGCAAGCAAAGCATCGTGGCGGGATCTACATGTGAAGCGGAGTACATGGCAGCCTCGGAGGCAGCACATGAAGCAATTTGGGTGAAGGAGTTCATCACCGACCTCGGAGTCATACCCAATGCGTCGGGGCCAATCAAGCTCTTCTGTGACAACACTGGAGCTATTGCACTTGCAAAGGAGCCCAGGTTTCACAAGAAGACTAGGCACATCAAGCGTCGCTTCAACTCCATTCGTGAAAATGTTCAAGATGGAGACATAGAAATTTGTAAAGTGCACATGGATCTGAATGTCGCAGATCCGTTGACTAAACCTCTCCCTAAGGCAAAACATGATCAGCACCAGAACTCTATGGGTGTTCGATTCATCACAATGTAACTAGATTATTGACTCTAGTGCAAGTGGGAGACTGTTGGAAATATGCCCTAGAGGCAATAATAAAAGCATTATTATTATATTTCCTTATTCATGATAATTGTCTTTATTCGTGCTATAATTGTGTTATCCGGAAATCGTAATACATGTGTGAATAACAGACAACAAACATGTCCCTAGTGAGCCTCTACTTGACTAGCTCGTTGATCGACAGATAGTCATGGTTTCCTGACTATGGACATTGGATGTCATCGATAACGGGATCACATCATTAGGAGAATGATGTGATGGACAAGACCCAATCCTAAACATAGCATAAGATCGCATAGTTCGTTTGCTAGAGTTATCCAATGTCAAGTATCCTTTCCTTAGACCATGAGATCGTGTAACTCCCGGATACCGTAGGAGTGCTTTGGGTGTACCAAACGTCACAACGTAACTGGGTGACTATAAAGGTATGCTACGGGTATCTCTGAAAGTGTCTGTTGGGTTGACATGGATCGAGACTGGGATTTGTCACTCCGCTTGACGGAGAGGTATCACCGGGCCCTCTCGGTAATGCATCATCATAATGAGCTCAATGTGATCAAAGTGTTTGATCATGGGATCATGCATTACGGTACGAGAAAAGTGACTTGCCGATAACGAGATTGAACGAGGTATTGGGATACCGACGATCGAATCTCGGGCAAGTAAAATACAGATTGACAAAGGGAATCATATACGGGATTAATTGAATCCTCGACATCGTGGTTCATCCGATGAGATCATCGTGGAGCATGTGGGAGCCAACATGGGTATCCAGATCCCGCTGTTGGTTATTGCCCGAGAGCCGTCTCGGTCATGTCTGCATGTCTCCCGAACCCGTAGGGTCTACACACTTAAGGTTCGGTGACGCTAGGGTTGTGAAAATATGTATATGCAGTAACCCGAATGTTGTTCGGAGTCCCGGATGAGATCCCGGACGTCACGAGGAGTTTCGGAATGGTCCGGAGGTAAAGATTTATATATGGAAAGTCATCATACGGACATCGGGACAAGTTTCGGGGTTATCGGTATTGTACCGGGACCACCGGAGGGTCCCGGGGGGTCCATCGGGTGGGGCCACCTATCCCGGAGGGCCCCATGGGCTGTATGAGGGAGGGAACCAGCCCATAGTGGGCTGGTGCGCCTCCCCCCAAGGGCCCATGCGCCTAGGTTTGGGGGGGGACCCTAAAGGGGGCGCCCCCCTTGCTTGGGGGGCAAGCCCCCCATCCCTGGCCGCCGCCCCCCCTCCTAGGGCCGGCGCCCCCCCAAGGGGTTATATAAAGGGGGGAGGGGAGGGGGGCTAAACACCCTATGCCCTGGCGCCTCCCTCTCCCTCTCCAACACCTCCTCCTCCTCCGTAAGAGCTCGGCGAAGCCCTGTCGGAGTACTGCGGCTCCAACATCACCATGCCGTCGTGCTGCTGCTGGAGTCTTCTTCCCCAACCTCTCCTTTGCCTTGCTGGATCAAGAAGAAGGAGACGTTACGCTGACCGTACGTGTGTTGAACGCGGAGGTGCCGTGCTTTCGGTGCTAGGATCTCCGGTGATTTGGATCACGGTGTGTACGACTACTTCATCCCCGTTCGTTGAACGCTTCCGCTCGCGATCTACAAAGTGGTATGTAGATGCAATCTCTCTCTCCCATGACTCGTTGCTAGATGAACTCATAGATGGATCTTGGTGAAACCGTAGGAAAAATTTTAATTTTCTGCAACGTTCCCCAACACTATCTTCACCACACAAAGTATTTAAATCATGCACAACCCCGATGACAAGCCAAGCAATTGTTTCATACTTTTGACATTCTCAAAACTTTTTCAATCTTCACGCAATACGTGAGCGTGAGCCATGGATATAGCACTATAGGTGGAATAGAATGGTGGTTGTGGAGAAGACAAAAAGGAGAAGATAGTTTCACATCAACTAGGCGTATCAACGGGCTATGGAGATGCCCATCAATAGATATCAATGTGAGTGAGTAGGGATTGCCATGCAACGGATGCACGAGAGCTATAAGTATATGAAAGCTTAACAAAAGAAACTAAGTGGGTGTGCATCCAACTCACTTGCTTACGAAGACCTAGGGCATTTTGAGGAAGCCCATCACTGGAATATACAAGCCAAGTTCTATAATGAAAATTTCCCACTAGTATATGAAAGTGACAACATAGGAGATCCTCTATCATGAAGATCATGGTGCTACTTTGAAGCACAAGTGTGGTAAAAGGATAGTAGCATTGTCCCTTCTCTTTTTTTCTCTCATTTTTTTGTTTTTTTATTCTTTTTTTGTGCCTTTTCTCCTTTTTTTATGGCCTCTTTTCTTCTCTTTTTTTATTTTTCGTCCGGAGTCTCATCCCAACTTGTGGGGGAATCATAGTCTCCATCATCCTTTCCTCACTGGGACAATGCTCTAATAATGATGATCATCACACTTTTATTTTCTTACAACTCAACAATTACAACTCGATACTTAGAGCAAAATATGACTCTATATGAATGCCTCCGGCGGTGTACCGGGATATGCAATGAATCAAGAGTGACATGTATTAAAGAATTATGAATGGTGGCTTTGCCACAAATACGATGTCAACTACATGATCATGCTAAGCAATATGACAATGATGGAGCGTGTCATAATAAACGGAACGGTGGAAAGTTGCATGGCAATATATCTCGGAATGGCTATGGAAATGCCATGATAGGTAGGTATGGTGGCTGTTTTGAGGAAGGTATATGGTGGGTGTATGATACCGGCAAAAGTTGCGCGGCACAAGAGAGGCTAGCAATGGTGGAAGGGTGAGAGTGCGTATAATCCATGGACTCAACATTAGTCATAAAGAACTCATATACTTATTGCAAAAATTTATTAGTTATCAAAGCAAAGTATTACGCGCATGCTCCTAGGGGGATAGATTGGTAGGAAAAGACCATCGCTCGTCCCCGACCGCCACTCATAAGGAAGACAATCAATAAATAAATCATGCTCTGACTTCATCACATAACGGTTCACCATACGTGCATGCTACGGGAATCACAAACTTTAACACAAGTATCTCTCAAATCCACAACTACTCAACTAGCATGACTCTAATATCACCATCTTCATATCTCAAAACAATTATCAAGCATCAAACTTCTCAAAGTATTCAATGCACTCATAAGAATTTTTCTTTTACTAATCTTGTATGCCTAGCATATTAGAATTATTTAAGCAAATTACCATGCTATTTAAGACTCTCAAAATAATCTAAGTGAAGCATGAGAGATCAATAGTTTCTATAAAACAAATCCACCACCGTGCTCTAAAAGATATAAGTGAAGCACTAGAGCAAACAACAAACTACTCCGAAAGATATAAGTGAAGATCAATGAGTAGTCGAATAATTATGCAACTACGTGAAGACTCTCTAACATTTAAGAATTTAATATCTTGGTACTTTATTCAAACAGCAAGCAAAACTAAAGAAAATAAAATGACGCTCCAAGCAAAACACATATCATGTGGTGAATAAAAATATAGCTCCAAGTAAAGTTACCGATGAACGAAGACGAAAGAGGGGATGCCTTCTGGGGCATCCCCAAGATTAGACGCTTGGTTATCCTTGAATATTACCTTGGGGTGCCTTGGGCATCCCCAAGCTTAGGCTCTTGCCACTTATTCCATAGTCCATCAAATCTTTACCCAAAACTTGAAAACTTCACAACACGAAACTTAACAGAAAACTCGTGAGCTCCGTTAACGAAAAAAAACAAAACACCACTTCAAGATACTGTAATAAACTCATTATTTATTTATATTGGTGTTAAACCTACTATATTCCAACTTCTCTATGGTTTATAAACTATTTTACTAGCCATAGATTCATCAAAATAAGCAAACAACACACGAAAAACAGAATCTGTCAAAAACAGAACATTCTGTAGTAATCTGTAACTAACGCAAACTTCTGGAACTCCAAAAATTCTAAAATAAATTGGTGGACCTGAGGAATTTGTCTAGTAATCATATGCAAAAAGAATCAACTAAATAGCACTCTCCAGTAAAAAGTTTTAGCTAATCTCGTGAGTGCTAAAGTTTCTGTTTTTTTCAGTATGATCATAAAGACTTCACCCAAGTCTTCCCAAAGGTTCTACTTGGCACAAACACTAATTAAAACATAAAACCACATCTAAACAGAAGCTAGATGGATTATTTATTCCTAAACAGAACCAAAAATCAAGAAACTAAAATAAAATTGGGTTGCCTCCCAACAAGCACTAAACGTTTAACGCCCCTAGCTAGGCATGATGATTTCAATGATGCTCACACAAAAGATAGGAATTGAAATATAAAGAAAGCATCATGAAGAATATGACTAGCACATTTAAGTCTAACCCACTTCCTATGCATAGGGATTTTGTGAGCAAACAACTTATGGGAACAATAATCAACTAGCATAGGAAGGCAAAACAAGCATAACCTTAAAATTTTAAGCACATAGAGAGGAAACTTGATATTATTGCAATTCCTACAAGCATACATTCCTCCCTCATAATAATTTTCAGTAGCATCATGAATGAATTCAACAATATAATCAACACCTAAAACATTCTTTTCATGATGCATAAGCATAGGATTTTTATTACTCTCCACATAAGCAAAATTCTTCTCATTCGGAATAGTGGGAGTATCATAAGAGACTTGAATACTATAAATTGTTTCCACACTAAAGGAGTAGTGTTCAGAAAAAGGGAAATCACAATCATGACAAGTTTTATAAATATAATCATCACTACTTTTTATAGCATAAGTTTCATCACAATAGTCATCATATGTAGCAACTTTGTTCTCATCATAATCGATTGAAACCTCTTCCGAGATAGTGTATACATCACTAAATAAAGTCATGACCTCTCCAAATCCACTTTCATAAATATTATAAGATTCAACATCCTCCAAAATAGTGGGATCATTACTTCCTAAAGTTGACACTCTTCCAAACCCACTTTCATAAATATAATCATCATAAGTAGGAGGCATGCTATCATCATAACAAATTTGCATATCAAAACTTGGGATACTAAAAATATCATCTTCATTAAACGTAGCATCCCCAAGCTTGGGACAAACATTAATTGCAGCAAATATATTCTCAAATATGTCATCCTCATCAAACATAGCTTCCCCAAGCTTGGGCCTTTTCATATCATAAGCATAATCACTCTCATCATTAATAGTATGGATAGCACCAACAGTATAGCAAACATTATTATCATATTCTTCCAAGCAAGTGCCAAAAAGATTTTCAAGATCATAAGAAGTATCATTATCTTCCCAATCATAATCATCAAAACAAGCAATAGGCATAACGAGATCATTATCAAGTGCATCATGTTCCACAATTATTTTTGATTCATTTCCATGAGGCACAACAGTAATAGGAGCAACATTATTTGGGAGAGATATCTTTTTACCTCTCTTCCTTTTCCTTTTCTTCTTCTTCACCACATCATATGTGGGTTCAATCCTCTTTTTGGAGCTCCTTATTAATGAGATTGGTTGAATAGAAGGCTCCTCCTCGGTACCTGATTCATCATAAGAAACAATAGGAGGATATTGGGAAGTCTCTTCCCTTTCGTTAGTATTCTCTTCATCCTCTATTTGCTTTCTTTTCTTTATGTAGTCGGCAATATAAGGATTTTCAATGCAATTCACCGCACAATACATATAAATTTCTTCTAGATCAATATCGAGGAATTTCTTAAGGATATATTCTGGAATATGCTTAGTTTGACGTTTCATTTCTTCATAACCCAAAAGCAAACTACGTTCATTATGATGTGCAAGGGAAATCAAGTCATCACAATTTTTGGACACGATTCGATCGTGAAACAATTTGCAATTGATATTTAAATGACCATGTTCATTGCAAAGTTCACACGTATGGTAAAGATATTTTAAATTTTTAGCACTCACATTTAGCTTTTCTTGCAACCATTTAGTTTCTAAATACTTATGCCTCTTGCAATATCTATCTTCCCTATTTGGTGTATACTTGCAAACCCAATGCACTCCACAAAAATTGACATGTTTATAGGAGACATTTTCATCATAACTAGTGCAATCATCATTAGTACTATGGATATTCAAGGAGTTCATACTAACAACATTGCAATCATGCTCATCATTCAAAGATTTAGTGCCAAACATTTTAATGCATTCTTCTTCTAACACTTTGGCACAATTTTCCTTCCCATCATACTCACGAAAGATATTAAAAAGATGAAGCGTATGTGGTAAATTCAATTCCATTTTTTGGTAGTTTTTTTTATAAACTAAACTAGTGCTAAAACAAGAAACAAAAAGATTCGATTGCAAGATCTAAAGATATACCTTCAAGCACTCACCTCCCCGACAACCGCGCCAGAAAAGAGCTTGATATCTACTACACAACCTTCTTCTTGTAGACGTTGTTGGGCCTCCAAGTGCAGAGGTTTGTAGGACAGTAGCAAATTTCCCTCAAGTGGATGACCTAAGGTTTATCAATCCGTGGGAGGCGTAGGATGAAGATGGTCTCTCTCAAGCAACCCTGCAACCAAATAACAAAGAGTCTCTTGTGTCCCCAACACACCCAATACAATGGTAAATTGTATAGGTGCACTAGTTCGGCGAAGATATGGTGATACAAGTGCAATATGGATGGTAGATATAGGTTTTTGTAATCTGAAAATATAAAAACAGCAAGGTAACAAATGGTAAAAGTGAGCATAAACGATATTGCAATGAGTTGAAACAAGGCCTAGGGTTCATACTTTCACTAGTGCAAGTTCTCTCAACAATAATAACATAATTGGATCATATAACTATCCATCAACATGCAATAAAGAGTCACTCCAAAGTCACTAATAGCGGAGAACAAACGAAGAGATTATGGTAGGGTACGAAACCACCTCAAAGTTATTCTTTCCAATCAATCCGTTGGGCCATTCCTATAAGTGTCACAAACAGCCCTAGAGTTCGTACTAGAATAACACCTTAAGACACAAATCAACCAAAACCCTAATGTCACCTAGATACTCAAATGTCACCTCAAGTATCCGTGGGTATGATTATATGATATGCATCACAAAATCTCAGATTCATCTATTCAATCCAACACAAAGTACTTCAAAGAGTGCCCCAAAGTTTCTACCGGAGAATCAAGACGAAAACGTATGCCAACCCCTATGCATAAGTTCATGGGCGGAACCCGAAAGTTGATCACCAAAACATACATCAAGTGAATCACGTGATATCCCATTGTGACCACAGATACTCACGGCAAGACATACATCAAGTGTTCTCAAGTCATTAAAGACTCAATCCGATAAGATTACTTCAAAGGGAAAACTCAATCCATTACAAGAGAGTAGAGGGGGAGAAGAAATATAAGATCCAACTATAATAGCAAAGCTCGCGATACATCAAGATCGTGCCAAATCAAGAACACGAGAGGGAGAGATCAAACACATAGCTACTGGTACATACCCTTAGCCTTGAGGGTGAACTACTCCCTCCTCGTCATGGAGAGCACCGGGATGATGACGATGGCCTCCGGTGAGGGTTCCCCCCTCCGGCAGGGTGCCAGAACAGGGTCCCGATTGACTTTTGGTGGCTACAGAGGCTTACGGCGGCGGAACTCCCGATCTAATCTCTTTTCTGGAAGTTTTAGGGTATATGGAGTTATATAGGCGGAAGAAGTACGTTAGGGGAGCCACGGGGGCCCCACGAGGCAGGGGGCGCGCCCTAGGGAGGTGGGCGCCCCCCCACCCTCGTGGCTTCCTCGTTCTTCCTTGACGTGGGGTCTAAGTCCATCTGGTAGCTCTCGTTCCAAAAATAACTTCTCTAGTTGATTTCGTTCCGTTTCGACTCCGTCTGATATTCCTTTTCTTTGAAACACTGAAATAGGCAAAAAACAGCAAATCTAGGCTAGGCCTCCGGTTAATAGGTTAGTCCCAAAAATAATATAAAAGTGGAAAATAAAGCCCAGTATTGCCCAAAACAGTAGATAATATGCATGGAGCAATCAAAAATTATAGATACGTTGGAGACGTATCAAAGACCGCAAACCGAAGCTCATGCCACATGATATGTGATACATCAAGTGGTAGTGTCTGAGAGTTGCGAGCGTCTTCACACAGGAGCATCATATCCACAAGATAGGCATGCACCTTGTCCTTGTCCCCAATGCGTGGGAAGAGAGAGTTGCGGAAGATCCGGTGCATGATGTCAAGAAAAGAGTTGAGTACCCAAGTTGACTTGCCATTGGAGAGCTTCTTCTCCACAAGGAAGGGCATAAGCCTGTGCTTGCTGGTAGACTCGGGATTGGCATGAGGGCGAACACCTTGGGGTGTGGCGAGCCCCTCATCCGGAACCCCAAGAAAAGTCATGAATTCCTTCCAAGTAGCAGTCAGTTGTCGACCATTTGTCATCCAAGTCATGGTCCTTTCCTCATTAGGATGAAAATGAAGTGAGGCAAAGAACTGAGCAAGGATCTCAGGATCATAGTCTTTGTGGAATGAGATGATATGCTCAATGCCAAACTGCTCCACTAGGTCCAGGGACGGAGCCAGAAAATGAAGATAGGGGGCAAGAACTCGAAGCACTAAAATCATAGTAATACATGGTCATATACCTAAAAGTAATGAAAGATCTAGATATAGTAAATATATGTCTGTTGTTCTATAATAATAAAAAAAGCATATCTATTACCCCGCAAAAAAAATCATATCTATTACTTTGAGTCTGTGTTTCGTTGCATTTCGTTTGCATTAGCATCATATTCACATGGGAGCGAGCTTGAAACAATTGGCTTAAAAATATGAATTGATTCAGCCCTTTCTCTTTGTGTCTGCACAACTACAATCAGGCGTCTATTGAACAAATGTTCAGGCAATATCCATCCAGCAGGATAGAATTTGCATCATCTGATTTTGGCTAGCGCGACGTGACTGCATGATTACGAACACATATTGTCAGCATGCCATTGGCAAAGAAGCCTGCACACCATAGCACGCGCCCTAGTAGATTCCTTTGACAATTAGACTAATTAGAATTTACTAGTTAGTTGTAAATGTTTCCAGTTCTACAATTCCACTTATACAATTTGAAGGCATAGATAAACTATAATCTAATGCTGAAAGTAAACTAACCCCTTTTTCTTTTGGTTTGGTCGCTCCGTGTGGCCAGCCGGCCGGCAGCGCGCTCGTGATCATGGATCGGCAACACTACGGCTGCCTGTCCCCTCCCCTCAAAGAAGAGATTCGACTCAGGATCTCAGGCGGCCGGCGGTACGCTCGGTCTCAGGCTGCAGGAGTAGTGGGGAGGTTGGAAACGAAGCGATTAGATGAGATCTGAATCATGCGTACGTTTTTTAGGGATGAAACTATGTGTACGTGCGTAGTGTTTCTAGCCTGGCCCTTTCTCTTTCCTATAAGATTTGGGCCTTTTATCAGTATACATGGGCCCTCGCTATGGGAAGGACAACCGCACAGGGGGGCGAGACATGCCATGGACTCTGTGCATATGCAGAAAATTAGCTGGTAACTGATCGATATAACGAGGCGACGCGATCGTTAGGGGGGGGGTCTCGCCCCCCCTCGTCCCCCCTTGAATCCGTCCCTGACTAGGTCTAAAGCCTCACCAAAGTAGTCCCGGTGCTTCTGTTGCCTCATGTGATGCATGTTGATCCACTTCACCTCCACATAGGTGTTTTGCTTGGCCTTGATGACATCCAGATAAATGAGATTTTGCTGCTTGGTCCAGAATAGCTCATTCCCTCAAAAGTTGGCACGAGGGTTTCCATAGGGGTTGATCTTTCTCCGAGAGATGAACTCAGCAAGCGGCATCTCATCCATACTCATGGTAGGTTCCTTCTCTTTGGTGGCGCTGGTCTTGGTTCTGCGTTGGGGGGCATTGGAGCCCTCTGCTGCCTCTGGGTTGCGCATACGCTTGATCCCGTGTCACGTCTTGGATTGGAGCAGCGAGCTGGAGCACTTGAGCCACCACCTACAACACACACCACAACACAAACACGCACGAAACGCAAGAAGGATCAATGCAAAGACCACAGCAAAGCAGGTGAAACAAGTAGACATAGCACGTGAGAAGTGCCACAAGAGGGATTTGAGACAACAGCAGTATCGTGTGTTTTGCCACGTGCGGTAGTACCGCTCCAAGGAGCGGTAGTACCGGAGACACGGTAGTACCGCACCAGTAGGGCGGTAGTACCGGATGCGCGGTAGTACCGCACCTGAAGAGCGGTAGTACCACACGGTTGCAGATCCGAAACGGCCACGGACTCTGAGCACAACCGTGACAACACGCGGTACTATGGTCGATCAAATCCATCACGGGACAACTGAGCAAGTACCATCACTGCACAAAACTACTCTCCTACATCCTACTCTTGCAAGGATTTGGCCGAAAATCTCAAGAACAACTTGCATCTCCCCAAAACCTAAAAACAATAAGACGAGCAAGAAAAAGGGAGGGATTGGGGGAGAAACCTTGTTCCATGGCAAGAGGGAGTGGTGGGGAACGATCCCACCGGTCGGAATCCGAGGAGAGCATCCGGAGACGGAGAGCCGGCGAGGACCTCCAGCGTCGTTCTTGAGCGAGAGAGAGAGAGAGACGGAGTGGGGAGAGAGACAAATGGGTATGGGGGAGTTAGAACTCCCCCTGCCCGTGTTTAAACCCCCACGCGCCCTCGACCGCACGGTAGTACTGCACGTCATCGCGGTAGTACCGCACCGTGGCTTTAGTACCGCTCCCCAGGCGGCAGTAAAAAATTACTGCCGCGCTGGGTGCGGAAGTACCGTGCGCTCCCCACGCGGTAGTACCGTGGCAGGCCGCGGTAGTACCGTGAGCTCAAAAAAAGTTTCACCCAAGCAAGAGAACACCGAAGCACGGAACCTTCAAGCGAAAGACCATGGCAAAGAGCTAACACACTGGACACCACAAGCACAAGCTCGACACGAAGGAAGAGAGGCAAGAGACAACAAAAACCCCAAAACGAGACACAATCTCTCCAAAGAGAGGGCGGTGGCCGGAGCCACCTATGTTTGAGTCAATTGGTATGGCACCACGAAGAATTATCCTTGGGCCCATGACCAAAACTCGTCTTTGAAGCACAAGTACCATAAAAATGGCTAATGTGAAAGAGTTGATCACTTTATGCATAATGGGGGGGGGGGGGGAGGGAGAGTTCATTGAGAGAACAACACTCCCCCTATGTCCATGCCTACACCTAGATTAGACAACAAGCTGAGTGAGGTGGGGTGTGCAGGGATTCAAGCAACATTGCTCGAATCAATGATAGCTCATGCCTTAACTCATGAAATCTTGCTTCATCCAAAGGCTTCGTGAAAATATCTACAAGGTTATAAAGGGTGTTGACGTAGTTGAGCTTGATCTCCCCTCGCCTAATGTGATCCCGGATGAAGTGATACCTAATCTCAATATGCTTCATCTTGAAGTGTTGCACCGGGTTGAGAGAAATCTTGATGGCACTTTCATTTTCACACCAAAGAGGCACTTTGTCACAAATGACACCGTAATCCTTTAAAGTTTGCCTCATCCATAAGAGTTGTGCACAACAACTACCAGCCGCCGCATACTCCGCTTCGGTGGACGAGAGAGACACACAACTTTGCTTCTTGGAGGACCAACTCACCAAAGAGCAACCAGAAATTGGCACCCTCCGGAAGTGGACTTCCTATCCACTTTGTCTCCCTCCCAATCGGAGTCCGAATATCCCACAAGCTTGAAGTTTGCTCCCCTTGGGTACCATAAGCCAAAGTTTGGGGTATGAGCCAAATATCGAAAGATGCGCTTGACCGCCACAAGGTGGCTTTCCTTAGGTGCGGCTTGAAACCGTGCACAAATTCCCACACTCAACATGATATCCGGTCTAGATGCACAAAGGTAAAGCAAGGAGCCAATCATGGAACGATATACCTTTTGATCCACCGCTATACCATTGGGATCAATGTCAAGTTGGCACTTGGTGGGCATTGGAGTGGAAGCCGGCTTGACATCACTTAGCTTGAATCTCTTGAGCATGTCTTGAGTGTATTTGGCTTGGTTGATGAAGGTTCCTTCTCTTCTTTGCTTCACTTCGAACCCGAGAAAGAACTTCAACTCTCCCATGGAAGACATCTTGAACTTTGAGGTCATGAGAGCAACAAATTCCTCATTGAAAGCTTTGTTAGGGGAACCAAAGATAATATCATCAACATATAGTTGGCACACAAACAACTCCCCTTTGACCTTCTTAGTAAAAAGAGTGGGGTCGATGTCGGTGTACAAAAAGAGGGGTACACTCTTTTGTACCCCTATAACTGTGCACGGGCAGACAGAGCCACGCCCACGGCCGCACCAAGCAGGGCAGGGGAGGTAAGCCAGGGTAAGACCGAAGCCCAGGGTAACTCGAACAATGCCAAGACCAAGACCACAAAGAGCGAAAGGACGAAGCGGGCTCCCCCCGGCGAGATCCTTGTCGGGGGCAGCCTTAGCAGCCCTGGCAAGACCATTGCCGCAGCAGCTCGCCCCACGCCCATGGAGCAAGTCACCCTTGAGTCCACGGCCTCCTCCATGGCCCACCATGTTGGGGCAAGGGCTCGGGAGGCGCCTCCGTGGTGGCATGCAGATCTTTGTGAAGAAACATTCAAGATCAGATGAGCACCAGAAGATGATGACCCTTGGCGAGACCCCAGCCGAGGAAAACCACGAGGCCCCCGGCAAGCACCTTGCCGGGGACAACAGCGGGCGCCACGGCGAGGCCCTTGCCGGGGCCCCGGCAAGGCCCTTACCGAGGGCATCTATAGGGCCACCGCCAGGCCCATGCCGATCGAACCTCCACCGTCGTTCACATGCAGCTGCCGACCCAACCGACTGGGCAGGCACCTGCGTGGCGGCATGCAGATCTTCGTCAAGACTCCGCCACCGCGCCACCTTAGCTGCCTGCTTGCCTACATGGCATCGCACGCATCGCTGGCCAGGGCGCGTGTTGACACAAGGAAGAGCGGAGACGGACGAGACTGTTGGAAATATGCCCTAGAGGCAATAATAAAAGCATTATTATTATATTTCCTTATTCATGATAATTGTCTTTGTTCGTGCTATAATTGTGTTATCCGGAAATCGTAATACATGTGTGAATAACAGACAACAATATGTCCCTAGTGAGCCTCTAGTTGACTAGCTCGTTGATCGACAGATAGTCATGGTTTCCTGACTATGGACATTGGATGTCATCGATAACGGGATCACATCATTAGGAGAATGATGTGATGGACAAGACCCAATCCTAAACATAGCATAAGATCGCATAGTTCGTTTGCTAGAGTTATCCAATGTCAAGTATCCTTTCCTTAGACCATGAGATCGTGTAACTCCCGGATACCGTAGGAGTGCTTTGGGTGTGCCAAACGTCACAACGTAACTGGGTGACTATAAAGGTATACTACGGGTATCTCTGAAAGTGTCTGTTGGGTTGACATGGATCGAGACTGGGATTTGTCACTCCGCTTGACGGAGAGGTATCACCGGGCCCTCTCGGTAATGCATCATCACAATGAGCTCAAGGTGATCAAAGTGTTTGATCACGGGATCATGCACTACGGTACGAGAAAAGTGACTTGCCGATAACGGGATTGAACGAGGTATTGGGATACCGACGATCGAATCTCGGACAAGTAAAATACCGATTGACAAAGGGAATCGTATACGGGATTAATTGAATCCTTGACATCGTGGTTCATCCGATGAGATCATCGTGGAGCATGTGGGAGCCAACATGGGTATCCAGATCCCGCTGTTGGTTATTGCCCGAGAGCCGTCTCGGTCATGTCTGCATGTCTCCCGAACCCGTAGGGTCTACACACTTAAGGTTCGGTGACGCTAGGGTTGTGAAGATATGTATGTGCAGTAACCCGAATGTTGTTCGGAGTCCCGGATGAGATCCCGGACATCACGAGGAGTTCCGGAATGGTCCGGAGGTAAAGAATTATATATAGGAAGTGCTATTTCGGCCATCGGGACAAGTTTCGGTGTTATCGGTATTGTACCGGGACCACCGGAGGGGTCCCGGGGGTCCACCAGGTGGGGCCACCTGCCTTGGTGGGCCACATGGGCCTTAGGGGGTGCGCCTTGGCCTGCTTGGGCCAAGGGGAACCAGCCCCAAGGGCCCATGCGCCAAGGAAACTTGGAGGAGGGAGAGTCCAAAGGGGGGAAGGCACCTCCGAGGTGCCTTGGGGAGGATGGACTCCTCCCCCCTCTTGGCCGCACCCCTTCCTTGGAGGAAGGGGCAAGGCTGCGCCCTCCCCCCCTCTAATGCATCTATATAAAGGGGGCAGGGGAGGGGGGCTGCGCACCCTATGCCCTGGCTCCTCCCTCCTCCCTGCAACACCTCCTCCTCCTCCCGTAGTTGCTTAGCGAAGCCCTGCCGGAGTTCTGCTGCATCCACCACCACACCGTCGTGCTGGATCTTCCTCAACCTCTCCTTCCCCCTTGCTGGATCAAGAAGGAGGAGACGTCTCCCGTTCCGTACGTGTGTTGAACGCGGAGGTGCTGTCCGTTCGGCACTAGATCATCGGTGAATTGGATCACGGCGAGTACGACTACCTCATCCACGTTCACTTGAACGCTTCCGTTGCGATCTACAAAGTGGTATGTAGATGCTATCTAATCTGAATACTCGTTGCTAGATGAACTCATAGATGGATCTTGGTGAAACCGTAGGAAAAATTTTAATTTTCTGCAACGTTCCCCAACAGTGGCATCATGAGCTAGGTCTATGCGTAGTTCTTCTTGCGCGAGTAGAACACAATTTGTTGTGGGTGTAGATGTTGTCAACTCTTCTTGCCGCTACTAGTCTTATCTTGCTTCAGCGGTATTGTGGTATGAAGCGGCCCGGACCAACCTTACACGTACGCTTACGTGAGACCGGTTCCACCGACTAACATGCACTAGTTGCATAAGGTGGCTGGCGGGTGTCTGTCTCTCCTATTTTAGTTGGAGCGGATTCGATGAAAAGGGTCCTTATGAAGGGTAAATAGAAGTTGACAAATCACGTTGTGGTTTTAACGTAGGTAAGAAAACGTTCTTGCTAGAACCCTAATTCAGCCACGTAAAACTTGCAACAACAATTAGAGGATGTCTAACTTGTTTTTGCAGCAAGTGCTTTGTGATATGATATGGCCAAAGTTGTGATGAATGATGAATGATCTATATGTGATGTATGAGATGTTCATGCTATTGTAATAGGAATCACGACTTGCATGTCGATGAGTATGACAACCGGCAGGAGCCATAGGAGTTGTCTTTATTTATTGTATGACCTGCGTGTCATTGAGAATCGCCATGTAAATTACTTTACTTTATTGCTAAACGCGTTAGCCATAGTAGTAGAAGTAATAGTTGGCGAGCAACTTCATGGAGACACGATGATGAAGATCATGGTGTCAAGCCGGTGACAAGATGATCATGGAGCCCAAGATGGAGATCGAAGGAGCTATGTGATATTGGCCATATCATGTCATGTTTATTATTTGATTGCATGTGATGTTTATCATGTTTTTCATCTTGTTTACTTAGGACGACGGTAGTAAATAAGATGATCCCTCATAATAATTTCAAGAAAGTGTTCTCCCTAACTGTGCACCGTTGCTAAGGTCCGTCGTTCCGAAGCACCACGTGATGATCGGGTGTGATAGGTCCTTACGTTCGCATACAACGGGTGTAAGCCAGATTTACACACACAAAACACTTAGGTTGACTTGACGAGCCTAGCATGTACAGACATGGCCTCGGAACACAGAAGACCGAAAGGTTGAGCATGAGTCGTATAGAAGATACGATCAACATGAAGATGTTCACCGATGTTGACTAGTCCGTCTCACGTGATGATCGGACACGGCCTAGTTGACTCGGATCATGTAATACTTAGATGACTAGAAGAGGGATGTCTATCTAAGTGGGAGTTCATTAAATAATTTGATTAAATGAACTTTATTATCATGAACTTAGTCTAAATATTTACAATATGTCTTGTAGATCAAATGGCCAACGTAGTCCTTAATTTCAACGCGTTCCTAGAGAAAACCAAGCTGAAAGACGATGGTAGCAACTATACGGACTGGGTCCGGAACCTGAGGATTATCCTCATAGCTGCCAAGAAAGATTATGTCCTAAGAGCACCGCTGGGTGACGCACCTATTCTCCCTACAGAACAAGACGTTATGAACGCTTGGCAGTCACGCTGCGATGATTACTCCCTCGTTCAGTGCGGCATGCTTTACAGCTTAGAGCCGGGACTCCAAAAGCGTTTTGAGAGACATGGAGCATATGAGATGTTCGAAGAGCTGAAAATGGTTTTCCAAGCTCATGCCCGGGTCGAGAGATATGAAGTCTCCGATAAATTCTTTAGCTGTAAGATGGAGGAAAATGGTTCTGTCAGTGAACACATACTCAAAATGTCTGGGTTGCACAATCGCTTGACTCAACTGGAAGTTAATCTCCCGGATGAAGCGGTCATTGACAGAATCCTCCAGTCGCTTCCACCTAGCTACAAGAGCTTTGTGATGAAGTACAATATGCAGGGGATGGTAAAGACCATTCCTGAAGTATATGCTATGCTGAAATCAGCAGAGGTAGAAATCAAGAAGGAGCATCAAGTGTTGATGGTGAATAAAACCACTAAGTTCAAGAAGGGCAAGGGTAAAAAGAACTTCAAGAAGGACGGCAAGGAAGTTGCCGCGCCCGGTAAGCAAGTTACCGGGAAGAAGCCAAAGAATGGACCCAAGCCCAAAACTAAGTGCTTTTATTGCAAGGGAAGTGGTCACTGGAAGCGGAACTGCCCCAAATACTTAGCGGACAAGAAGGCCGGCAAAACCAAAGGTATATGTGATATACATGTAATTGATGTGTACCTTACCAGTACTCGTAGTAGCTCTTGGGTATTTGATACCGGTGCAGTTGCTCATATTTGTAACTCAAAGCAGGAGCTGCGGAATAAACGGAGACTGGCAAAGGACGAGGTGACGATGCGCGTCGGGAATGGTTCCAAGGTCGATGTGATCGCCGTCGGCACGCTGCCTCTACATTTACCTACGGGATTAGTTTTAAACCTCAATAATTGTTATTTAGTGCCAAGTTTGAGCATGAACATTGTATCTGGATCTCGTTTAATTCGAGATGGCTACTCATTTAAATCCGAGAATAATGGTTGTTCTATTTATATGAGAGATATGTTTTATGGTCATGCTCCGATGGTTGATGGTTTATTCTTAATGAATCTCGTACGTGATGATACACATATTCATAGTGTGAGTACCAAAAGAGTTAAAGTTGATAACAATAGTCCCACATATTTGTGGCACTGCCGCCTTGGTCACATAGGTGTCAAACGCATGAAGAAGCTCCATGCAGATGGACTTTTAGAGTCTCTTGATTATGAATCATTTGACACGTGCGAACCATGCCTCATGGGTAAAATGACCAAGACTCCGTTCTCAGGAACAATGGAGCGAGCAACCAACTTATTGGAAATCATACATACCGATGTGTGCGGTCCAATGAGTGTTGAGGCTCGCGGTGGCTATCGTTATGTTCTCACCCTCACTGATGACTTGAGTAGATATGGGTATATCTACTTAATGAAACACAAGTCTAAAACCTTTGAAAAGTTCAAGGAATTTCAGAGTGAGGTTGAAAATCAACGTGATAAAAAGATCAAGTTTCTACGATCAGATCGTGGAGGAGAATACTTGAGTCACGAATTTGGCACACACTTAAGAAAATGTGGAATAGTTTCACAACTCACGCCGCCTGGAACACCTCAGCGTAATGGTGTGTCCGAACGTCGTAATCGCACTCTATTAGATATGGTGCGATCTATGATGTCTCTTACCGATTTACCGCTATCTTTTTGGGGCTATGCTTTAGAGACTGCCGCATTCACTTTAAATAGGGCTCCGTCGAAATCCGTTGAGACGACACCGTATGAATTATGGTTTGGAAAGAAACCTAAGCTGTCGTTTCTAAAAGTTTGGGGATGCGATGCTTATGTCAAGAAACTTCAACCTGAAAAGCTCGAACCCAAGTCGGAAAAATGCGTCTTCATAGGATACCCTAAAGAAACTGTTGGGTATACCTTCTACCTCAGATCCGAAGGCAAGATCTTTGTTGCCAAGAATGGATCGTTTCTAGAGAAAGAGTTTCTCTCGAAAGAAGTAAGTGGGAGGAAAGTAGAACTTGATGATGTGTTACCTCTTGAACCGGAAAATGGCGAAACTCAAGAAAACGTTTCTGAGGTGCCTGCACCGACTAGAGAGGAAATTAATGATGATGATCAAGATGCTTCTGATCAAGCTCCTACTGAAATTCGAAGGTCCACAAGGACACGTTCCGCACCAGAGTGGTACGGCAACCCTGTCTTGGAAATCATGTTGTTAGACAACGGTGAACCTTCGAACTATGAGGAAGCAATGGCGGGCCCGGATTCCGACAAATGGCTGGAAGCCATGAAATCCGAGATAGGATCCATGTATGAAAACGAAGTATGGACTTTGACTGACTTGCCCGTTGAACGGCGAGCCATAGAAAATAAATGGATCTTTAAGAAGAAGACAGACGCGGATGGTAATGTGACCATCTATAAAGCTCGGCTTGTCGCTAAGGGTTATCGACAAGTTCAAGGGGTTGACTACGATGAGACTTTCTCACCGGTAGCGAAGCTGAAGTCCGTCCGAATCATGTTAGCAATTGCCGCATACTATGATTATGAGATATGGCAAATGGACGTCAAAACGGCATTCCTTAATGGTTTCCTTAAGGAAGAATTGTATATGATGCAGCCGGAAGGTTTTGTCGATCCTAAGAATGCTGACAAGGTGTGCAAGCTCCAACGCTCGATTTATGGGCTGGTGCAAGCATCTCGGAGTTGGAACATTCGCTTTGATGAGATGATCAAAGCGTTTGGGTTTACACAGACTTATGGAGAAGCCTGTGTTTACAAGAAAGTGAGTGGGAGCTCTGTAGCATTTCTCATATTATATGTAGACGACATACTTTTGATGGGAAATGATATAGAACTCTTGGACAGCATTAAGGCCTATTTGAATAAAAGTTTTTCAATGAAGGACCTTGGAGAAGCTGCTTATATATTAGGCATCAAGATCTATAGAGATAGATCGAGACGCCTCATAGGTCTTTCACAAAGCACATACCTTGATAAAATATTGAAGAAGTTCAATATGGATCAATCTAAGAAAGGGTTCTTACCTGTATTACAAGGTGTGAAATTGAGCTCAGCTCAATGTCCGACTACGACAGAAGATATAGAAGAGATGAGCGTCATCCCCTATGCCTCAGCCATAGGTTCTATTATGTATGCCATGCTGTGTACCAGACCTGATGTAAACCTTGCCGTAAGTTTGGTAGGTAGGTACCAAAGTAATCCCGGCAAGGAACACTGGACAGCGGTCAAGAATATCCTGAAGTACCTGAAAAGGACCAAGGAAATGTTTCTCGTTTATGGAGGTGACGAAGAGCTCGTCATAAAAGGTTACGTCGACGCTAGCTTCGACACAGATCTAGATGACTCTAAGTCACAAACCGGATACGTGTATATTTTGAATGGTGGGGCAGTAAGCTGGTGCAGTTGCAAGCAAAGCGTCGTGGCGGGATCTACATGTGAAGCGGAGTACATGGCAGCCTCGGAGGCAGCACATGAAGCAATTTGGGTGAAGGAGTTCATCACCGACCTCGGAGTCATACCCAATGCGTCGGGGCCAATCAAGCTCTTCTGTGACAACACTGGAGCTATTGCACTTGCAAAGGAGCACAGGTTTCACAAGAAGACTAGGCACATCAAGCGTCGCTTCAACTCCATTCGTGAAAATGTTCAAGATGGAGACATAGAAATTTGTAAAGTGCACACGTATCTGAATGTCGCAGATCCGTTGACTAAACCTCTCCCTAAGGCAAAACATGATCAGCACCAGAACTCTATGGGTGTTCGATTCATCACAATGTAAACTAGATTATTGACTCTAGTGCAAGTGGGAGACTGTTGGAAATATGCCCTAGAGGCAATAATAAAAGCATTATTATTATATTTCCCTATTCATGATAATTGTCTTTGTTCGTGCTATAATTGTGTTATCCGGAAATCGTAATACATGTGTGAATAACAGACAACAATATGTCCCTAGTGAGCCTTTAGTTGACTAGCTCGTTGATCGACAGCTAGTCATGGTTTCCTGACTATGGACATTGGATGTCATCGATAACGGGATCACATCATTAGGAGAATGATGTGATGGACAAGACCCAATCCTAAACATAGCATAAGATCGCATAGTTCGTTTGCTAGAGTTATCCAATGTCAAGTATCCTTTCCTTAGACCATGAGATCGTGTAACTCTCGGATACCGTAGGAGTGCTTTGGGTGTGCCAAACGTCACAACGTAACTGGGTGACTATAAAGGTATACTACGGGTATCTCTGAAAGTGTCTGTTGGGTTGACATGGATCGAGACTGGGATTTGTCACTCCGCTTGACGGAGAGGTATCACCGGGCCCTCTCGGTAATGCATCATCACAATGAGCCCAAGGTGATCAAAGTGTTTGATCACGGGATCATGCACTACGGTACGAGAAAAGTGACTTGCCGATAACGAGATTGAACGAGGTATTGGGATACCGACGATCGAATCTCGGACAAGTAAAATACCGATTGACAAAGGGAATCGTATACGGGATTAATTGAATCCTTGACATCGTGGTTCATCCGATGAGATCATCGTGGAGCATGTGGGAGCCAACATGGGTATCCAGATCCCGCTGTTGGTTATTGCCCGAGAGCCGTCTCGGTCATGTCTGCATGTCTCCCGAACCCGTAGGGTCTACACACTTAAGGTTCGGTGACGCTAGGGTTGTGAAGATATGTATGTGCAGTAACCCGAATGTTGTTCGGAGTCCCGGATGAGATCCCGGACATCACGAGGAGTTCCGGAATGGTCCGGAGGTAAAGAATTATATATAGGAAGTGCTATTTCGGCCATCGGGACAAGTTTCGGTGTTATCGGTATTGTACCGGGACCACCGGAGGGGTCCCGGGGGTCCACCAGGTGGGGCCACCTGCCTTGGTGGGCCACATGGGCCTTAGGGGGTGCGCCTTGGCCTGCTTGGGCCAAGGGGAACCAGCCCCAAGGGCCCATGCGCCAAGGAAACTTGGAGGAGGGAGAGTCCAAAGGGGGGAAGGCACCTCCGAGGTGCCTTGGGGAGGATGGACTCCTCCCCCCTCTTGGCCGCACCCCTTCCTTGGAGGAAGGGGCAAGGCTGCGCCCTCCCCCCCTCTAATGCATCTATATAAAGGGGGCAGGGGAGGGGGGCTGCGCACCCTATGCCCTGGCTCCTCCCTCCTCCCTGCAACACCTCCTCCTCCTCCCGTAGTTGCTTAGCGAAGCCCTGCCGGAGTTCTGCTGCATCCACCACCACACCGTCGTGCTGGATCTTCCTCAACCTCTCCTTCCCCCTTGCTGGATCAAGAAGGAGGAGACGTCTCCCGTTCCGTACGTGTGTTGAACGCGGAGGTGCTGTCCGTTCGGCACTAGATCATCGGTGAATTGGATCACGGCGAGTACGACTACCTCATCCACGTTCACTTGAACGCTTCCGTTGCGATCTACAAAGTGGTATGTAGATGCTATCTAATCTGAATACTCGTTGCTAGATGAACTCATAGATGGATCTTGGTGAAACCGTAGGAAAAATTTTAATTTTCTGCAACGTTCCCCAACAGGGACGAGCTCCGCCCCCGTCCCCAGTAAAGCAAGACGACACCTAAGCAGACGCATTAAATGCGCCTTGTCATGTAATGCAAGGGATAAACTCGCAACACCGTGCCCTTTCCACCTCCTGTGTGACACTGTGGCAACCCCTTTCTCCTATAAAAGGAGGCCCGAGGCAACCAGGAGAGGGATTCAGCTTTCTGGAGCTCCTCACGCCCCATAGCTAGTTCAAGAACACAAATAAACATCCACCAAAGCAGGAGTAGGGTTTTACGCATCCTCGCGGCCCGAACCTGGATAAACGAACCGCGTACTATCTGTTTGATCCGCTCTTCTCTCAAACCCGCACCCCGCAACCGTAGTAGGGATTCTTGTGATCCCATAGGTGTCGTTTCCACCGACATCTTTGGCGCGCCAGGTAGGGGGCGTGTAGTTGTGAGAATCGGCTCTAGCAGTTAGTCGGGCGCTCCTTCATCATTGCGGCTCTTGAAGAAGGAAGAGGGCCAGAAGGCCAACGCCGGAGCGATTGCGAACAGAAAGCTAAGTTACACCGAACCCTGACCATTTCTATCATTTTTGTATATGAGGTTACGTTCCCCGGAGATGTCATGCCTTTGTATGGAAAACCTGCACGCCAGGGGGCTCTCCCGCAATCGGCAACGTCCTTGCCCTATTTCGAGTCCGCTCAACAGCTCAAGCGGCTGCGTCGAGAGCGGCAGGGTAGCCTTCCGCGATCGACAACGCTCTCGATTCTGACTTGAGTCAAGCTCGACAGTTCAAGCGGCCGCGTTTGGAACGGTAAGGTGGCTCGCCCGGCAGCACGCATACCCGGCAGGCCAATAGGGTTCCGTCCCCAAGACGCCGCCTGGGGCTTCCGCGCTGGCGAACCTGCCCGATCGGCATAGGGCGCACATACAAAGGGGAATTGAACAGGGGAGTAACACGCGCGAAATTGAGAGTACTGCAGAAGTTATGTTACATCACATCATTGCTGCGGTTCTAACTAAAGATAAAAATTGTCTTGGTCGTGGACCTGCAGCGGCGATAAGGAACGAGATGCCTAGTCCCGGCGCTGGCCTTCCACCCTCTTGATTTCATCGATACCGCTGATGATGGGCTTGATGCGCTCCTTGAGCACCGTGAGGTTAGTGCCATCCGGCAAGCTATCCATCGCGGCGTCGAAATCGAGGTCGGGATTCCAGTACGCCATCTTGGTGAGGACCTTGGTCATGGCCCCCCGGCAAAGCCGCTGGGCCTCCTCGGCCAATGTGGCCGCCCTGTTGTAGTGGAGATAAGCCAAGGCGCCAAGGACACCCTCGAAGAACTGGGTCAGCTTGGCGTTGACGGTCCCGCTGCGCTCAGGGGCATTCCTCACGTTCGGCACCCCCATGATGGCCAACTGCGAGGTGACCCTGCCGGCGACGTCCTCCAAGCGGCTGATCCATCGGTTCTCGCCCGCCACATAATCCTGGTGGGCGGCGGCCTCGTTCGCCCACAGCTGCTTCTCCTCCTCCAGGCCTCTGGTCAAGGTCTCCTCCCGAGCCTTGCTCTCCGACATCATCTTCTCGAGATTCTCCAGCTTCAGTTTGAGATCTCTGACGGAGTTCTGTGCCTCGGAGAGCTCCCCAGCTCTGCTGATGGCCGCTCCTTGCGCCTCAACCAAGGCGTCATTGAGCGCGTCCTTCTCTCGGGACAGCTTGAGGGCCGGCTCCTTCAGCCCGTCCCGCTCCACCTCCAGCTCCTACACCTTGCCGGCGTGGGCCAGGGCCTGGGCATCGAGCGCCCCTTGGTGCCTCTGCTCCAGCTCGTGAGTCCGCTGCACGACAAGGGCTTCGAGCTCCTCATCCTTGCCATGGAGTGTTGCGGCAAGCTTCTGCTCGCGCGCGGCGAGGTCCTCCTCCTGGGAGTCCAATGTGGCCTGGTGCTGAATCCGGGCGGCTTTGGCCGCGGCAGCCGCGTTTGATGCCGCCTCTTGGGCCTTCTTGATGTCGGCCATCTTCATGGTGAGCTCCACATCGCGCTTGGCCAACTCTTCCTGGAAGGCCTTCTGCTCCTCGCAAGTCTGGCGGAACCAGGCCCGCGTCTCAGCGACGCGCGCCTTGAAGTCCGTTTCCGCCTTGTCCACCGTCGCCATCCTGGACTTCGCCTTGTCTAGACGGGCACGGTGGAGCGCTTGGAATTTCCGGAAATTGGCCCCATGGCACGGAGGAGCTGCTCTTCTGGGGAACCATCGCCGCTGGCGCTCGGTGCATCGAGCACCTCGAGTCCAGTGGCGGCAAGCACCTCACCGTCAAAAACCTCCCCTTCGGCAGGCGCTCGGGAGCTCGCCACCCCCGGAAGATGGACGAAAAGATCGTCGCCCACCTTCAAATATCTGCCAGAGCTCGAGGTTGTGGTGGAAGAAGGCTGATAATTGACCACCTCTTCCTCGGCTGTGGCCTTGCCGGCCTCCCCGGCAGGCCCGCTGCTGGCCTCCTCGACAGGGGCCTCACCAGTCGCCCCAGCAGCCCCCGTGGCGGCGTCCCCGACAGCGTCCTCAGCGGCCTCTTCGGCGGCGGCCTTGTCGGCATCCTTGGCGGCCTCTTCAGCGGCGATCCTGTCGGCCTCCGCCGCGGTCTGCTCGGCAATATTCCCGATAACGGTGTCCATGTCCTCCTTATCTTTCGAGGGAGGACCTGGGTGATAAGGGAAGCGATGAAGCCAAGAAAAAGAACACGAAAAGAACAAAGGCGGAGAACGAGCGACTCACCGGCACCTGGCCGTGAAGCAGAAGCCCCCTCCCCGCCAATGTTTGGTGCCGGGGCAGAGTCGCCAACACCCAAGTTTCCCCCTTCCTCCATGGGCGTGTGCTCGATGCTTGGCGCCCTTGCCGGGGACGCCCCTCGCGGCGGCGTAGTCGATGGGGGTGGTGGGTTGAGGGTGACCCTCTGTGGCTCCTCCTCCTATCGCTCCCCTCCTACAAGACCCGACAAGGTCAGCACCAGGATATCGGGCTCCTAACACATGTTGACGAGAAGAGGATGGTGAACTTACGCTGGGGGCTACGCCGGGGGCTGCTGTCCGGGCTGCTCAACACCACCAGTGGTGTCCTTAAAGCACCGGCCGCAGACTGGCCGCTCGCCGAAGCCTTGGCTCTCTTTGCCCTCTGGGCTAGCGTCTCCTCGTCCCCGCAAAGACAAGAACGGATCAAGATACGTGGCTCAATTCAAGAGAATGGAGATGGCAGTAAGAAACAGAATACTTACTCATCATCCATCTCCTCCTCTTCCACTGCTTTCCTTTTCCTCTTCGGGCTGAGAGGCCCGAGATCAAAAGAGACCCCCGTGTCAACATCCGAGTCGACATCTGCCGGAGGAGGCGAAGAGGGCGGTGTTTGGGCACGCTCGGATGAGGAAGGGGCGGTTGTCTTCTTCCTCTCCGCGGCCTTCGTCAACTCCTTTGCTGCCGAGGCCCTCGTGTGACGCCTGGACCCCTCCAGGGTTAATTGAGGCCCCGCAGCCCTGCCGGGCCGGACCGGCTAGCCGGAACCGGCTCGCCGTAGGACTCGCCCTCTTCCCATGGCTGGCGTCGAGCCCGCCGCCTCGGCCTCCTCCTCCGACGACTCGTCGGCCACGTCTTCGACAAGCGGGCCCCCGGTGTCAGCGCTGCTAACTCGTCCGCTGGCTGCCGCCCACCGGGCGAGCTCCTCTTCCTCCGCAGCCGTTGCGGCCTTGTCCTCCATGCCCCCTTCACTGCCGGCTTCCCTGGCGAGCTGTGCCTCCCTCGCCCTGGTGGCGATGTAGTTCAACTCTGCCTGGGTGGTATCCATGACAAGCCACCGCTCGGCGTTGGCGTCGACGAGCCTCTCGTGCAGGGTGTCGAAGAATTGCCGCACTTCGACATCCCCCGGCTCCTTCCAGCTCGGGTCGGGGCCGTGCGCGTTGCAGTCCGGCATCATGATGATCTCGGACCGACGCGAATTATTGCACAACGGGACCACCCCGGCTGGCAGCTTGAACAACGGCCCCTTGAGGACCTTGCCGGCCTTTGCGGCAGCCCTCGCGACCTTGTCGGTCCGCACGACTTCGCCGTCGCGACCCACGCCAAGCTGAAAAATCTGCTGACAGAAGTGGGCATGCGCCATCACCGTGAAGTTGTGGTCGAGGCCAGGGCGGAGCCGCATGATATCGGCCGAGTTCGTGAAGAGCCAGGCCGGCCTCCCCTTGTTATGCAGCGGGGCGATCCGGCGGTGAATGAAGTCCGCCCGAATCATCTCAAGGGTGAGTCCAGCCCGGGTGAGCCGGAGGATCATGGTAGTGGTGACCGTGAGCCTCCCGTCAGCGGCATCAACGTCGCTCCAATCGCTGCCGCGAATCGGCGGCGTCCAGCGAACCTTGCAGAATACCGGCAGGTCCTCCTCTTCAATCCAACACCACCGGCTGCGCCATTCCTCCCACCTCTCCTTCATGACGCCGTTCGGGTACGCCCCCTTGGATCTTGGGATCCAGGTGACGCAACCGGAGAAGGCACCTCCCGGCTGGATCCGAGGGAAGAAATAATGGCGGAAAAGCGCCGTATTGGGTTGCACCCCGGCGAAGCCCTCGCAAAGATGCGCAAAGAGAGCCATGCATGCCACCGCATTCAGAGCAAAGTCCAAGAGACGGAAGCCAAAGGTGTGCATGATATCGCAGAAGAAATCGGAAAAAGGAGGGCACAACCCGCAAGAAAGATAATCAACAAAGAAGGGATACAAATTTGGAGCAGGCTCGGCACAGGCGGCAGGGATGACGCGCGTGGTCGGGTGTCCCGAGCCTTCCCCTCCCGTCTTCACTCCCCACAGGGGTCTGAAGGAGGCCCGGAGTTCATGTACGTCGACCGTCGAGGGGAAGAAGAAGGCGGACTGCGTCCGCTGCCCCGACAGCGCGCTCTCCGGCGGCTCCATAGTCCCGGCGTCCTTGGCCACCCCCTTGCCCTTGGTGGATTTGGGCGCCATGGCAGCTGAGAAGGATAAGGGACTGAGGAAGGAGCGGCGGAGATGCAGCAACGGCGGGCGACGGCGGAAGCTTAGGAAGGAAGGAAGAGAGGACGGTGGCTCTGAGATTGGAAAAGGCACGAGGAAGGGGGCGAAAGTGAGCGGCGCGCCTGCGGTTACTCCTTTTTATGGGGAAAACACGGGCCGCCTCCTTTCACATTAACTACGACGTGATGCATGCGTGCGGGAACCGACCTCACGCATGCCGCCCACGTCACGCACGACTCCCCACGCCGCGCCGCGCACGCGAATCATGGGAGGCACAGCGCGTGAAGAAACTTACCACGGTAAAAACCACCCCGCCTGCCCGCGCACCGTTCTGGGCCTAGCCCAACAACGCGTTACGCTTATGTGTGGCCCAGGCCCGGGGGCTCCTGTCGGTGTACAAATAGAGGGGTACACTCTTTTGTACCCCTATAACTGTGCACGGGCAGACAGAGCCACGCCCACGGCCGCACCAAGCAGGGCAGGGGAGGTAAGCCAGGGTAAGACCGAAGCCCAGGGTAACTGGAACAACGCCAAGGCCAAGACCACAAAGAGCGAAAGGACGAAGTGGGCTCCCCCCGGCAAGATCCTTGCCGGGGGCAGCCTTAGCAGCCCCGGCAAGACCCTTGCCGCGGCAGCTCGCCCCACGCCCATGGAGCAAGTCACCCTTGAGTCCACGACCTCCTCCATGGTCCACCATGTTGGGGCAAGGGCTCGGGAGGCGCCTCCGTGGTGGCATGCAGATCTTTGTGAAGAAACATTCAAGATCAGATGAGCACGAGAAGACGATGACCCTTGGCGAGACCCCAGCCGAGGAAAACCACGAGGCCCCCGGCAAGCACCTTGCCGGGGACAACAGCGGGTGCCACGGCGAGGCCCTTGCCGGGGCCCCGGCAAGGCCCTTACCGAGGGCATCTACAGGGCCACCGCCAGGCCCACGCTGACCGAACCTCCACCGCCGTACTCATGCAGCTGCCGACCCATCCGACTGGGCAGGCACCTGCGCGGCGGCATGCAGATCTTCGTCAAGACTCCGCCACCGCGCCACCTCAGCTGCCTGCCTGCCTACATGGCATCGCACGCACCGCTGGCCAGGGCGCGTGTCGACACAAGGAAGAGCGGCGACGGACGGGACGAGCTCCGCTCCCCGTCCCCAGTAAAGCAAGAGGACACCTAAGCATACGCATTAAATGCGCCTTGTCATGTAATGCGAGGGATAAACTCGCAACACTGTGCCCATTCCACCTCCTGTGTGCCACTGTGGCAACCCCTTTCTCCTATAAAATGAGGCCGAGGCAACCAAGAGAGGGATTCGGCTTTCTAGAGCTCCTCACGCCCCATAGCTAGTTCAAGAACACAAATAAACATCCACCAAAGCAGGAGTAGAGTTTTACGCATCCTCGCGGCCCGAACCTGGATAAACGAACCGCGTACTATCTGTTTGATCTGCTCTTCTCTCAACCCTGCACCCCGCAACCGTAGTAGGGATTCTTGTGATCCCATAGGTGTCGTTTCCACCGACAACCCATTAGCCCAACTTCAAATCCACGGTCTTGTAACAACTCGGTAAGGTGGTCATACCACGCACGTGGGGCTTGTTTAAGGCCATAGAGTGCCTTGTCGAGTTGATACACATGATTGGGAAAGTAGGGATCCTCGAACCCGGGGGGTTGCTTGACATATACACTACAAAAAAAGACACATCCGTGACATTTTGGGACGAATGAAATTTTTTTCTGTCATACATATGACACTTCTATGACGATAATTGTGACAAAACTCGGTATCATCATAGATGTGGTGGGCTCCTACTTCTATGACAAAAAATCATGACAGAAAATGGGCTTTTCATCCTGGGCAGGCCGGAGACGCAGCTGCATGACATTCTTTGGACCGTCCATGACGGAAAAAATCGTGGTAGAAGCGAGGGCGAGGAAAATTTTGGGGAGTTCCCGGTTACGGTGGGAGGTCGGGGGCTGAGCGATGCGCGTTTCTCTCATACACGTATGCACGTGTGTGTGAGGCGTTGGCTCTAACTGAACCCAAGCGAGGCGTTGGGCTCTAACTGACCCCGAGCGATTGCACTGCAGGCTACGCGTTACTGAACCTGAGAGATCGATTGATGGCTGTTAACTGAACCCGATCGAGCGATTCCTTGGCTACTGCTGCTAACTGAAGCCGATCGATGCTGCCTCTGGATGAACAGTGAGCGTTGCGGGGGGGGGGGGGAGTTTGGATGAATAGTGAGCGGTGGCGTTGCCTCTGGATGAACAGGACCCCGTGGTGTGGTCGAGGGCTGGATGAACAGTAGACGGTGGAGGGGTGCCCGTGGAGGGGTGGATGAACAGGACCCCGTGGTGTGGAGGGCAGGATGAACAGTAGACGGTGGAGGGGTGCCCGTGGAGGGGTGGTTGAATAGGACCCCGTGGTGTGGAGGGCTGGATGAACAGTAGAAGGTGGAGGGGTGGTTGAACAGTAGCCGGTGGAGTAGCGCGCGGTGGAGGCTGGATGAATAGGAGCCCGTGGAGGCTGGAGGAGGTCGACGGTGGATGAACAGTAGCTCGTGGAGGCTGGAGGGGGTCGACGGTGGAGATGAACAGTATCCCATGGAGTCCCGTTTTGCGGTACGCCACACCCCTCCCGATGAACAGGACCCCCGTTTCGACCGTAGCGCTCCAACACAAGTCTGTTTCCTCTGTTTTGCGGTACGCCACACCCCTCCCGATCAACAGGACCCCCGTTTCGACCGTAGGAGGTCCGTTTCCTCCGTTTTGCGGTACGCCACACCCCTCCCGATTAACAGGACCCCCGTTTCGACCGTAGGAGGTCCGTTTCCTCCGTTTTGCGGTACGCCACACCCCTCACGATCAACAGGACCCCCGTTTCGACCGTAGGAGGTTCGTTTCCTCCGTTGTGCGGTACGCCAGGCCTCGTTTCCATCGCCTCTTCCGTCCAAGCCCTCTCGATGAACACGACCACGCATTCCGTTCCGACCCATGAACACGACGACGACGCTGTTTCTCCGTTCCGACCCAGCCATGCACACGAGCCCTTGCCGTACGTATGCGCGAGTAGGCGTTCGAGACCCCGCCCGTATGTACACATACGTGGCCGTATTTTCTTTCTTGCACCCTGGCCGCCTCTAGTACGACACGTGCGCGCCTCTACATCCACCAGTATATATGTACGTACACGTTCGTGACCAGAATGACAACACTACGTACGCTTCGACCAGGTGGGTCCCGACTATCAGGCACTTCCTTGCGTGCGAAGGTGTAGCTGGTGGGTCCCAGCAGTCAGGGGGGAAATTCTTTTTTTCGCGAAATACGGTGGCCCGTCCGGTGGGTCCCTGCTGTCAGGTGGAGGAATCATTATTTTCCGCATAATAAGGAGGCACTTCCTTGCTGCCACCGTGGACCCAGCTGTCAGCCTCTCCACGTACAGTCCACGTCCGATGGAAGTCGTTCCTTGACCATGTTGACCACGCCGCGTCGAGAGCACTAGGGCGGTGGGCGACGGCGAGGCCTAGGAAGGGGACGATGCGGAGCCGGTGAAGACGCGACAGTGGATGCCCACGCGGAGAGGAGTATGAGGGTTCACTCGTTCGGTTGCGGTGTGAGGCTGTCGTCGCCGCAGGGCCTGGCCAGCGGTGGGAATAGTAGGGGGCGGTGAGGCCTCCGCGGCAGCACAGCCGGCCACGGGAGGCAGGAGCATGCGGCACGACCGGCGCTGCTTTGGGCGGCTGGAGCAAGAAGACCAGAGGTTGAAGAAGCACTACGGCCGTTGGATGGAGATCGTACGGTCACTGGAGCTAGAATCGTTCATATTGACTAAAGATGACAAAGGCCCCCGTCCCAGTCAACTTAGTAGGCCCACAAGTCAGCCTCCCACCATGGTGGGTCCCGGCTAGCAGGGGAAGTATTCATTTTTTGTGCGTAATAAGGAGGCACTTCCGGTGGGTCCGAGCTGGCAGCGGGGGGAACATTTTTTTCACGAAATACGCTGGCCCGTCCGATGGGTCCGAGCAGTCAGGGGGGAAACGTTTTTTTTGTGAAATAAGGTGGCCCGTCCGGTGGGTCCCTGCTGTAAGGTGGAGGAATAATTATTTTGCGCGTAATAAGGAGGCACTTCCTTGCGGCCGCCAGGACCCAGCTGTCAACCTCTCCATGTACAGTACTCTTCCGATGAAAGTCGGTCGTTGACCACGTTGACCACGCCGCGCCGAGAGCACCAGGGCGGTGGTCTGGACGATGGCGAGGCCTAGGAACGGGACGATGCGGAGCCGGGGAAGACGCAACAGTGGAAGCCTGCGCGGAGAGGAGTACGAGGGTTCACTGGTTCGGCTGCGGTGTGAGGCTGCCGTCGCCGCAGAATAACAGGGGGTGTGGGTGAGTAGAGGGATGGCCTGGCCTGCGGTGGGAGTAGTAGGGGGCGGTGAGGCCTCCGCCGCATCGCAGCCGGCCACGGAAGGCAGTAGCACGAGGCACGACCGACGCTGGTTTGGGCGGCTGGAGCAAGAAGACCAGAGGTTGAAGAAGCACTACGGCCGTTGGATGAACATCGTACGGTCACTGGAGCTAGAATTGTGCATATTGACTAAGTTGACAAAGCCCTCCGTCCCCGTCAACTTAGTAGGCCCACAAGTCAGCCTGCCACTATACTGGGTCCTAGCTAACAGGGGGAGTATTCATTTTTTTGTGCGTAATAAGGAGGCACTTCCTTGCGTGCGAAGATATAGCTAGTGGGTCCGAGCTGTCAGTGGCGGTAATGTTTTTTTCGTGAAATACAGAGGCCCTTTCAGTGGGTCCCAGATGTCAGGTGGAGGAATCATTATTTTGCGTGTAATAAGGAGGCATTTCCTTGCGTGCGGCCGTGGACCCAGCCGTCGGCCTCTCCACCTAAAGTCCACTTCAGATGCATGTCGGTCGTTGACCACGTTAACCAGGCCACGCCGAGAGCACCAGGGCGGTGGACGACGGCGAGGCCTAGGAAGGGAACGACACGGAGGCAGGGAAGACTCGGCAGTTGTTTCCCACGCGGAGGGGAGTATGACTGTACAAGGGTTTACTGGTTCGTCTGCCGTCGCCGAAGAATAACAACAGGTGTGGGTGAGTAGAGGGATGGCTAGGCCAGCGATGGGAGTACAATGGGGCGGTGAGGCCTACTCGGCAGCAGATCCGGCCGCGGGGAGGAGGGATCAGACAGTCCCGCCGGCGCCTGTTTGAGCGGCTGGAGCAGGAAGAGCAGAGATTGAAGAAGCACGACGGCCGTTGGATGGCCATCCAACAGTCACTGCTTGTGCGTCAACCTTTTTTTAGGAAAGACTCAAATCTGTGGGAAACAACATACAACCCATCTGCCATTATTTCTAATAATTTAAAGCCCATTTGCTAATTATTAAGGTATTTTTTGGAGCCCATATTCTTTTTGTTAGCATTACAGCCCATATTGTGGCCACGGTTAAAAAATTATACGAAATTTTGCATATTTCGGTGCGGTCCAAACTGTTTTTAATCCCGAAATTTCGACTCACATTCAAACTGATTTTAAAAATAAATGTATATCAATATAAAATCCAAAAAATTCTCCACGCATAAAAATTAATGTAATTTCAAATCTCGAAATGAAAAAAAGATATTTGAAACTAATTGCCGGTTTGATGTGTTTTAAAAATGTACAACCCATTTCTCATTACTGATGGGCCATATTCTCGGCCAGCCGAATGAAAGCTCTCCTCTTCGTCTTGAAAGATTTGCAGCCCAACAGGCCTGACAAAGCGACTTACTTGACAAATCACAAAAAATCTGGGCTGTGGCTGTGGACCCAGCTGTCAGCCTCTCCACGTACAGTACTCTTTCGATGGAATGTCGTTGACCACATTGACCACGCCGCGCCGAGAGCACCAAGGCGATGGACGACGGCGAGGCCTAGGAAGGGGACGACACGGAGCCGGGGAAGACGCGGCAGTGGATGCCCACGCGGAGAGGAGTACGAGGGTTCACTGGTTCGGCTGTGGTGTGAGGCTGCCGTCGCCGCAGAACAACAGGGGGAGTGGGTGAGTGGAGGGATGGCCTGGCCAGCGGTGGGAGTAGTATAGAGATGGTGAGGCCTTCGCGGCAGCACAGCCGGCCACGGGAGGCAGGAGCATGCGGCACGACCGGCGCTGCTTTGGGCGGCTGGGGCAAGAAGACCAGAGGTTGAAGAAGCACTACAGCCGTTGGATGGACATCGTTGGCCACGCCGCGCCAAGAGCACCTGGGCGGTGGACGACGGCGAGGCCTACGAAGGGAATGACACGGAGCCAGGGAAGACACGGCAGTGGCTGCCCACGCGGTGGAGAGTACGAGGGTTGACTGGTTCGGCTGCCGTCGCCGGAAAATAACATGAGGTGTGGGTGAGTAGAGGGATAGACAGGCCAGGGATGCGAGTATGATGGGGCCGTGAGGCCTTCCCGGCAGCACTGCCGGCCACGGGAGGCGGGAGCAGGTGACTCCGACGGCGCTGGTTTGGGCGGCTGGGGCAGGAGGATCAGAGACTGAAGAAGCACGATTGCCGTTAGATTGACATCTAACGGTCTGACGCTAGTAGAGTCGATTGTTGACTAAGTTTCTTTTTTGAGAAACCTTGTGTACGCATGAACTTAATAGGCCCATAAGTTAGCCTTCAAATATGTGGCAGACAACATAAAACCCATTTGCTATTTTTTATAATTTGCAGCCCATTTGCTAATTCTTAAGTAATTTATTACAACCCATTTTCTACCTAGGACCACGGTAAAAAAGTCCAACCTTATTTTGCATATTTCGGTGGAGTCCGAACTGTTGTAATCCTGAAATTATAAACATTTTTTAAGAACTTATTGATTTGCCAAAAAAATCGTTTTGTTTTTGTAAGCAAATAAGACATGGGACAAATTTAGTTGGTTTAAGGGAAAACTAGTGGTAAAAAAATCAGCGCTAGGTGGGAAAAAACAACAAAAATAAGGATGTAAATATGAAAAGGGAATTTTATGTGTTTTCAATACAATGATACGTGTATACGAACTAGTAAAACTATAGGTAGAGCTTAGAAAACGGATGTAGGACATGCGTTTCAAGAGGAAAATAGAACTGGGCTGTGTGTTTGATTCAGTAAAAAAACTGCCTACGGATGTTCTAAGACAAAATATAACTAACGATGGCGGGCCAGAGGCCAGTAGATACCTGCTGGCTCTTTGTGCCCCGTTGTCGTCATGGGCTGGGCCTGTTAAAAACAAAACAACCCTGGCAATCTACAGCCCAGTTGAAACTTGCTCGACCTGAAAAAACAATATACGTGCTCAATAAACGAGAGAATTCTGCAAGTACATACTGATAACTGGGATGCAGCACGGATATTGTTTTTTTATCGTGATAATAAGTGCATGCACTTGTTTCAAAAAAATTGAAGAACTGGGAATTCGAACGGCGGGTGCTTATGCTACCCATCAAATAAAAATCAGGTGCCTGAAAATTCGTTTCGAAAAAAATGATTCAGCTTTATATGCACGTCGACCCTCGGCATGATGGTTGGAAGCAAATGCAAGTTCATACCAAAAGATCATTAACAAGAATACCAACTTGCGGACGACAAGGTAGTACAACTACCAATACCAAACTAACTTATAATCTTTTTACTCCTGGCCCTAGTGTTCGTCTGGTAGAAAATCTTGCAGAGGACCAGCTCCCGCTCCTTCTCTTGCTCCAGGTCCCCGAGGTGGTACTGGTGCATCACCCAGTTGGTCCTCTGCTGGTCGAAGTTCTTGTTGGTGTGCAGCACCAGAACCTTTTTTGCTGCCCGTCTGCCGGCCGTTGACCATCACTGACATGGTATTGCCGGTCTTGTGCCACATCACGTGCATGCCGCACTCCGACTGTATCTTGCGACGCGTCCACGCGCCCCTTTTGAACGCCCTGAAATTGCGCTGGAAGAAATGCTTCCGGCCACTCAGTGTGATACCTGCAGTATTGTGGAATACAGGTTTTAGTGTACCTAGTTGGCATTTTCATAACATCTTTGGCATGTTGCAGTCACTTGTTTCACTTTTTATTAACTGTCAAATTGTAATTGCTTCACCAGGTCTGCGTGTAAAAAGAAAAATAGAGCTATAAACAAAGGAATATGTTTGTGCAAGTAGACGGCCGATCGGTGTCTTACCTGGAAGTTTCTCAGGTTGGGTGTAACATATGCCGTGCTCGTTGTCGATGGTTGGTATGAACATCAACGAGCGACTGAAATCTCGCGCTGTCAGCACTCACTTTGGCCTCAAATTTCTTAGGTTGGGCCAATCCTTCTTCGACTTGCATCGGTAATTCCAGAATACCCGAACACGCCGCCAGGATTCTTGTGTCACCTCACGCGCAGCGTGTTGTCACGTCAATTCAATGTGTGGACATGATGAATAATTTGACCGACGAATACTAGTACTGCTATTGTACTACTTACTAGTCGTATTTAGTGTCACAATTTATACATAGGTTTAACTAACAAGTACGCACTTGAAGCTTAACTGACAAGAGCGGCGTTTTGGCTCCTAGGTGCATATGCACCCATTGTCGAAATACACATTTCAAAAAGTTGAAAATTCGGAACAAAAAACCCACGTGTATATCCGGACATTTTATGTGTGTTCACAAGGTTTCGGTGAAAAACGATGTTTTTTGTGGCTTGTGTAAAAAAGATAAAGAAATGCCTCGTGAATAGTTAGAATGAAGCATGAGAAATTGTCTTTTTTACACAAGCCACAAAAAACCTCGTTTTTCACTGAAACCTTGTGCACGCACATAAAATGTCCGGATATACACGCGGGATTTTTGTTCCAAAATTTTCAACTTTTCAAAATGTGTATTTTGACAATGGGTGCATATGCACCTAGGAGCCAAAGGCAATTACCGTATATATCCTACGCAGGTGAGTTAGGATGCACTTGATCCCAGGAAGGTATCTATCCTTCAAACCAGAGGAGTGCTTCAAACTAACAACAATACATAATATCCAACAAAAGGGGGTCGTGCTACAGCAGCAGAATACATGGCTCAGTCTAGATATCAGCACGAATCAAGTTGTGCATATTTGCTGTTGGCATGAACCACATCGCCGCATGTCGGTTTGCAAAAGCCATCCATCGCATAGAAGCTTGATGCCTTTCACACACTGAAGATTATCTGGCAACAAGCTATGTCGACGAATCTCTGGATATGGTGATTCATAAAACCCATGGTATGATGTGTAAACACAGCCCCCCCTCGCGAATGGAAGTTGCATAGCACAGTAATCATCGCCGGTGATATGATCGATGATTGGTTGGATGATCGGATAATTGAGCCTGAGGAACAAGGAGTGGTTGCCGAGGCTGTAAACCCGCCTCCAGTTGAATACGCCTGGCCCAACGGAGCTGGGATCTTTCTCGAACACGAAGCAGCCATAGCCATCAATGTCACGAACGCCCCACGCATTGTACTGCATGTGGTTTGACGTAATGGTTTGGTCAATTTGGTACGTGTGAATGAACATCAAATGACCGCTGTCAGCTGAACGAGCGATAAACCACCACCCATTGGCTGGTATGATTCCAGGTCCTGGAATCATGAAGGCCAGCGCATTTGCGTCTGCTGCAACAATTCAAATTGGAGACCAAAAGGACAAAAATAAACAATCATGTTCAGAGTATGTGTGGAATTGAGATTATTATAATGGTGACACATATCATAGACAGAGAATTGCAATGCCGTGGTCATAATCATACCCCAAGTTAAAAAAATAGGCCAATGGCTTTTATATTCTAGCAATATGTCATGGTTGAAACATCATGTAACAATGAGAGGAAAACAACTATGACAGCGCCTACTCATATTCTACCATAGCACTTACTACTACTGTTCTCATATCAACTCTAAGCAATAACACACGTTGTTATAATAATCTTGTAAACGAGAGTAACATATAGCAATCATGATGTTATGCTCATAATATGTATTCTAACAATCATTAGATGCCAATTGTTCTCATATCAACTCTAACAATAACAAGTGTGGTCATAAAAATCTAAGAAATGAGAGGAACATATAGCAATGATGTGGTTATAGACATGCTATGCATTCTAAATTTGTAACAAATGAACAGGCAGTTGTATTCATAAGGTAAAGATGAGATGAGATAGAACAATTACACGACGATAGATTCCACCAGTATAGGTAGCCAATCTGTGCGTCGACCGCATAAACGATGACATTGTGCACTATAGCATCAGACAAAAATGTTTCCTCAACATGATTGATGATGAGCCATAACCATGTATGGCGACCGGATTCCAGATAGACTAATCCCTTGTTGAACAAGGCAACGAGCTTGTAATCCATGTAGTCTTCTGATGGTGTGGGCACTTCGTAGATTACAACTTTATGCAAACAAAGGTCGAGCTAAAAGCTTGACGCGTCTCGTGCGTAGTAGGAAGGAGTGTCCGGCGGGCCGCGAGGCTCGATGGCGGCGGTATCCAAAGATGGAAGGGTGATCTCTCGCTGGGTGCAGATATCCACGAGACGCCATGGACTACCAGATTGGTGGATGAGGACGACCCAGTTGGCCTTCATGCCCGCCCAGTAGTGGCCGCGCATGAAGGGCAGGTGGACAGGTAGTGGTAGCATGTCGAGGGGCACCACGGCAACCTCCGTAGGATCGTCAAGTCGGTGTCTGGGCCACCTGCGAGGATCGGGCATCAGCAAGCAGGGTGTCTTGAAAAGAGCCGGCCGGTTGCAGACGAGTATACGGTACAAAGACACCGAGCATGCGGCCAGACGGACGGTGCTGAGTAGGTCCATACGACTACAGATCTGCTCCAAGAGAACATCGGGGAGGGAATTCCAATCGCAGCTCTACGTGTCAGTCGGTTCTGCCATTGGGGTTTTCAATGCCTGCGAGCCAGCGGGCAAGTGGATTCGGGCGAGCAAGCGAAGAAGCTTCTCCACGTGTGGCCGAGCAGTGAGCGGGGGGATATGGTACGCGCAAGCTACCAAGGAAGATGGCGCGGGCGGGCGAGCAGTGAGCGGGGGTAAATGGTGTGCGGCCGACGATGGGAAAGAGAGGAGGAAGAAGAAGAGAGGAGGAAGAAGAGTGGAAGACGGGGAAGAAAGTGCATTCAATCTCAATTCTACTAGTACTACTACCAGGATATACCGTCCTTCGGAGTGTAAATAGTTACACCGATGACATGTGGGTCTACCACAACAGGGCCCATATGTCAGTTAATGGAGGACAGAGGTGCGTAGGCGTATTTGCGGAAGCGTGCTCTACTGGCAAACATGATGGCAGTACTGGGTAAGGCTGATTTAGTAACATCAACACGCTGGTTCAGCTTATTAATTACGTGTCCCATCTGCTGCAGCGTGTATTGTCACTTCACTGCGAAGACTAGTTGAATAGTTCTCTCTGACCGAGATGGGGAATAAATGGATCGCGAGGACTTCCTTTCTACAGTATCCCTATGCCTCTACGCTCACTTCACTCATTTTGCTCCGTACCTAGTCACTTGTTGAAATCTGTAGAAAGACAAATACTCTGTATTCGAAGAACAGAGGGAGGCTTTTACTCCGTACTGCATGTGCCACATGATTAAGGCAAAGCATTAATCCAGTCCAGGAGAGATTGCTTGATCGAGGCCTTCATCCTATAAGAGTGCAGAGTAATGTCATGGATGAATTTGGCTTTCCATCATCCAAAGGTTGGCCTAATGTGCCTGAAGATCTTGTCATTCCTTGTGATCCAAATACTCCAGGCAGCAAGGTAAACTACTTCAAAGAAGAAAGGGTGGTTGAAGCTTCTCTTGGCAGCCAGGATGCATTCTCGAGGAGCTAGCCCTGCATACCAGTTAATCTGCAGATAATTCCAAACTCTGGTGCTGAAGGAGCATTGGAAAAAAAGATGGTCTTTGTCCTCATGCAATTGAGCCACACACAGTGGGCATAAATTGTCATCCTCCTCTGACCTCCAATGTCTTCTGAGCAACATATCCCTCGTATTGAGCCTATCATTAAGCATGAGCCAAGCAAAAACTTTTATTTTCATAACACACTTGCTCTTCCATATCCATTTACAGGGATCGTCGTCAGGTAGGTGAGCATGGGCCATAATGTAAAAACTCTTGGCAGAGTATTGACCATTACCAGGTGTCCAAGCCCAGGTATCAGGTTCAAGAGGCCTCCTTTGCAAGGTTGATAGATCAGAATTTAGAGACACCAGTTCATCCATTGCTTCCCGGGATAATGGCAATTGGAAGTAGGTTGAGATATCAATGTCATTTAATTCCATCATTGATTGTAATAATACAATGGTTTCTATAAATGTCATTTAATTTCATGATATCTCTCCACCAAAAGGATCCACACTGAACGGTTGCATGAGGGACCACTCCGTTATAGTAAGTGTCCCAGATCAAGGAAGCCCATGGTATATCAGCCCTTGTTGTAAAACTTGTTCAGGTGTTTGGTGAGTAAGGCCTTGTTCTGGATTGCAAGATTTATTATATCCATGCCTCCCTTATCTTTTGGTTTACAAACCATTGGCCATGCAACTAAGGATTGTTTAGGTGTATTAGAGTTTCCTCTCCATAAACATTGCCTCATTATTATCTCAAGCTGGTTAATGATAGCAGCTGGCAAGCTAAGAGTGCAAAGGAAATATATTGGCAAGGAGGTAAGAACAGACACTAGCAGTTGCAATCTAGCCCCCTGGGAGAGGAGGGAGGAGCTAGCAGAGAGCCTTCTTTCCACTCTGTCTACCACAGGCACTAGGTCTTGCACCCTTGGTTTTGTGGTGCCCACAGGTAAACCTAGATAGGTGAAAGGAAGAGACCCAACCTGACATCCAAATATTGCAGCCAATCTATTGGTTTCTTCCCGTGAGACATTAATTGGCAGAATGCAAGACTTCTGAAAATTGACTTTCAAACCAGTTGATTTGGAGAAGGCCAGCAGCATTTTCTTGAGGGCTAGAAGTTGAACTTCATCAACTTGAATGATTAACAAGGTGTCATCTGCATACTGGACTATTGGAAAATCTGGGTCATTAGAAGGAATGGGGAGATTAAGTAAGCCCTGTTGCAGCATTTGGTTGACCACAGATTGGAGAAGGTCAGCAGCAATGACAAACAGAAGAGGAGAAAGAGGATCCCCCTGCCTAACACCACGTTTGCAAACAAATTGTTTGCCAGGCACACCATTCAATAGGATAGAAGAAGTTCCAGATTGACCACGCCACGCCGAGAGCACCACGGCGATGGACGATGGCGAGGCCTAGGAAGGGGACGACGCGGCAGTGGATGCCTACGCGGAGAGGAGTATGAGCGTTCACCGGTTCGGCTGCGGTGTGAGGTTGTCCTCGCCGCAGAATAACAGGGGGTGTGGGTGAGTAGAGGGATGCCCCGGCCAGCGGTGGGAGTAGTAGGGGCGCTGAGGCCTGCGCGGCAGCACAGCCGGCCACGGGAGGCGGGAGTAGGTGGTCCCGCCGGCGCTGCTTTGGCGGCTGGAGCAAGAAGATCAAAGATTGAAGAAACACGACGGCCGTTGGATTGACACCCAACGGTTACGTCTGCTAGAATCGTTTGTTGACGTATATAATAACTAAAAAAAATCTTGCATACGCATCAACTAAACAGGCCCACAAGTCAGACCACTCCCTCTTTTTTTAATAATTTATATATAGCTCATGGCAACTTCTTATGCAATTTATTGCAGTCATTTTTTTTGTTTGGCCGGGGCCAATTTCGCATATTTCTGTGGGTTGCAAACTATTTTTAATACCGAAATGTCGAGCCAGATTTAAAGTACTTTGAAGATATATTTAAATTAGGTTAATGCCCAGTGAAATAGGAATCTAAAAATGTGATAAAATTCAAAAATTATAAATAATTGCCAATTTGTCATCTGTTTTTATATTTACAACCCATTTCATATTACTTTCAAGATTTGCAGGCGTCTTGAAAGAGTTGCAGCCCATCAGGGCTTAGAAAAATAAGTAGGCCTTCAGAAAAAATAAACTGGGCTCATTTTCACAAAGAAAAAAATAGCTGGGCTGGTCACATGGTGAACATAAAATATAAGCTTGGGCTAGACGGGCCACAGCCCAGTTCAAACCCTGCTCTGTCTCAACAATACCAACCAAAAAAAATATTGCTCGAGTAGCTACGTCCCAAGTGTCAGCCGATCTTGTGATGTTCTCTTGTCTATTGACTATATACGCTCACAATGTCGTGGGTCCCAGATGTCAGGAAAACACTAGGAGGAAGCATTTTATTTTTCCATACACTGACGTGGTGGGCCCCTACTGTCATCCTCTCCACGTACTTCTGCCGATTCCTGTTGTTTGTTGACCATGTTGACAACGCGAGAGGGCGGCGCCGCGGCGAGCGCACCAAAGCGCGTGGAGGACGTCAGCATTAACGATTTAGGAGACAGTGGGGCTGCGATGCATGAGCTGAGGCGCAGCCAGCCATGGGAGGCGGAAGCAGGCGGCCCCGCTGGCGCTGGTTTGGTTTTGGCGGCTAGATGAAGACAGGACTGAAGAAACACGACAGACTGTAAAAGCAGCAGGAGTACTTAACAACCTTAACTGAAACCAGCAGGGGCACTTAACAACCAAAGCTGAAAGCAGTATGAGTACTTATACAGGTTCAACCGTACAAAGCACGCCTCGAATAGTGCTACTTTGCCTACAGTTAACCAAGGGTGAGGCCGCCAAGCCCTAGGAAAAGGCCCAGGCGCCACCCCGCGCATCCACAACCTTCTGAAAGCGGCTTCATCTCGCAACGTGGTCAATAAACAGGACATTTGCTTTAGAGCCATGGAAAAGCATGAACATAATCTTCTGTCTTATTCTCCAAGATGGACGGGCCTTCATTATTTTAGACCACCCATGAATAAGTATCTTTTCACCTCCAAGGGGAATTGAGTAGGTTGACATAAACATCATGTTGTGACCAAGTGCAAGTCTGACCCGACCATGGTCAGGCATATGTATAGGAACAATAGAACTCGGCAGTTCCTGTTTCAAGAAGATCACAACTGTAAAACTGTGTATAAGCAATAGTTTATGAACAACATATATAACAGAAAACAGCTCGTACCATAAGTTTCTTGACACAGTTGGACCTGTTCAACGAGTGCAGCAGTGGCACACATATCCCACGTGGCCTTCCACCATTGAAACGCCCTACAAGGACCTCAAGACGATCAATAAAGTGTAGGAACTTGCGGATGTCGATCCAGTCAACTTCAGTGCCATTAGTAACAGCCGAGTTATTACAAAGTAACAAATGAGCAGACTACTTAACTCTGAAAAACCTACACGTGCCACCAATTATAAGAAAATATTAGTTAGAAGTAGCATCTTCGTGAGAGATTCGTTGCTACTTCTAAAGTTAAATTGTGATTAGTTAGACAGAATAGGTGGATTAAGAAGTAATCGAGGCAACAAGCAAGAACCAGATACAAAACTAACATGGATGAAAAATTGGAACGACGTCGCGGTGGAAGATCGCAGTGAAGATGAGACCAGGTTCTGCTATTTCCATCAACATTCGTGCGCCAACTTTCAGGCCGTAACACATGAGAAAGTTTATCCAAGTTCGGTCATAAAAAAGCAGCGATCTTCTTGGTTCATGAACCCAACTCGGAACTTATATCCATGGCTTGTCTTCACTGTGACCATTAAACTAGTGTATTCAGTTATGGCAAGGCCGAGCATCTTGAGTACATGTGTTCTGGCAGAGCAAATAATACACTGCAGGAAAAATAGTAAGAACCACACCCTTCGTAATCGAAGGCACAGCCAGGAAATTGTTGTGGTCAAGTACAGCCTCGAGAACACGCCTGGCAACAATGCTACAGGAAAACACTAGTTCAGGACACGTGGCGACAAGGACACAACAGCTGGATAGTTCAGTAGTAGAACTCATCATCAGGTCTTCCAGTTCACACGACATGACTTTGAGAACTTCATCTCCACCGCGGACCTGGTTCTAATTCAAACAGAAACCATATTTTATTACTACCTCCGTTCAGAAATATAAGATGATTTTCGATATTATACTCCATATATGACTACATATACGCACAGAAATGAGTGAACAAAGACACTAGAACATGTCTTCAAAGGCATGAGAGCAGAGGGATTACATGCAATATCCATAACACAAGTTATTGAGGCAAATATACCCTCTTAAAAGGTAGCATTGATGTTCATAAAGTACTCCCTCCGTCCCAAAATTCTTGTCTTAGATTTGTCTTGATACGGATGTATCAAGTCACATTTTAGTATTAGATACATCCGTATCTAGAAAAATCTAAGACAAGAAATTTGGGACAGAGGGAGTAGTTGAAAGTAATCTATAAGAAATGAGTGTCAACCTCTCGCATGTTTTGGTCAAAAGAGGAATTTAGAACCGTCATTTGGCACACAAAAATCACATGCAAGATCACCCAGAAAGTTGTACTACTAGTACTAGTACTGCGTGTTAGATGAAAAAACACGATCAAGATCGAGAAAAAGATCGTCAAGAAGAGATATTACCTGGACTTGCTTAATGAGGGATCCCGGAGAGGGGGGCTTGGACGGGGCGATGGCTTCGAGTTTGTCTGCGGTAGTCTCGGCGGGGTGCTTGCGCTTCTTCGTACCATGAGCCTCGACGGTTTTGGCCGGAGCCATAGACATCACTTTGGTCGGTGCTCTAGCGTCCATCAAGAAACTGTCAAATAGAAATAAAAGAAAAGAAACCATAATCACAAACCCAAAAGAAGAGAAGAGAGGGAGTTATAGGATCAGTCTCGGGGTTGCAAGACCAGGCCTTGGCCAGAATCAACACCATTGATGCGCTCACCTTTCCTTCTTTGGGAGAGAAGAACAATGGCAGAAGTAGGTCGGGGTTTTCTTGAAGAAATGAGGAACAAGATGAGGCAGAAGCGAGGGCTGGGTAGAGAGGAAGCCGAGAGAGAAGAGTGAAATGATGGTTGCTTCGTCCGTCCAACTTACTGCTGGAAAGGAGGGGGTTTTGTGATTTGACGGCTCATTGGGCATTACTGCGGCGCTTCGATCGGGGTAGTCTACCGTCACTCTACTACTGAGTAATTTAGTGCATGGCTGGTGGACCCCGATGCTGGCTATCCCACACGTCAGTGAAAGTGGGTAATTTAGTGCATGGCTGGAGGAGGATCCGCACGGTAGAGCGTGTCCACTGTTTTCCAGAAGAAAAAATGATTACAGCAAGCGTTTCCACTCTTACGATGGAGGAGTGCGAAACACGGCAGCCACTTGAACATACACAATGCTCCTACTACTAGGCATGTGCAGTGGTTCATACGTCAGTACTACACAATCTTGTTGCTAGTGTAGTAAGATATGACGATAACAAATGATGTTGTGCGCATGTCAACTACTCCTATATGTAACATAGTACCACTTTTTCGACTATCCGATCGAGAATGAACAGTGAGATCAATGTTAACAGAACTAGGTCCACAGCGCACGGAGAGTACGGTGCTACAGTACTCCACGAAACATGAACCATATGAAGCACAGATAGTGTTAGGCAGGGTGTATGAAGGGTGCATGGGATGGGAGCAAAAGTTCCCTTCTCGACCCACTTTTGGGTGTTTGGCACAGTGCATGAAGGGTGCATGAGTCCACACTAGTAGGTTGACAAAAATACACGAAGAGGAAACAATTATATTGAGATGAGAATGCAACCAAACACACCCACACGCTTTGTGCTACAGTGACTGATCTGCACCGTCTGAGTTTGATCCAATGGTCATGTTGCGCCGAGACATGGACATGCCCATGCAGAGGGCGCCTAAACACCACCGAAGTCCCTCTGCTTCTCGAGGCGCACGACGTTGGTGATGCAGGGTGCAACCGCCCGTAGTGCCCGCTCCCGGTCGACGGGAGCCATCTCGTCAAAGACGGCGTCTAATGGCACGAATGGATTCCGGTGACGGAGCCCTGAAAGGATTCGCCCGGCAACGGTGACGGCAGCCCGCAACCCCTCCTTGTCCAGCTCATCCCCCACCATCGCGCGGAGACGGCTCAGCTCCTCGGAGATATAGGTGAAGAAGGAGACCAGGTCAGGAAGCCGCAGCTAGTTGAAGTCGACCGGGTGGTCGAACGGGTTTAGCCCGACGGCCGGCATCGTCGCGCTGGCATGACGGTAGGCATCACGCAGCCGCAACAAGTGCGTGGCAACTTGGTTCACCAAGTGGCTGAGGCGATCCTGGACCTCATCACGATCGGCCCGCTCGCGCTCCAGCCGGCTCCCTTGACGGCCTATTGTATCTCTCGCTTTCTGCAGCAACGCCGCCGACGCCTCGAGCATCTTTGTGGTGGACGCCTGCCGCTTTTGAAGCTCCGTGAACTCCCGCACATAACGAAGGAGCATGGCACTCCTCTCCTCCTTGAGCTCATGGAGCTCCATGTCCTTGGCCCTGAGCTCCGCATCCTTGGCATGGAGCTCCTGTGTCAGGAGCCTCACCTCGGACTCCGTGATCTGCTGTGCCGCCATGGCACCAGGTAGAAGCAATGCGGAGAGGAAGCAAAGGGGGCGAAACGGCTGAAAGGCAATGCAATCTACGGGAAGGCGGAGGGAGCAGGGAATCTTTTGGTTTTCACCATGGTAAAACACTAGTCGACGACTTCTCACATCAGGGAGCAGTGGGTTTTTACAAGCGGAGTCATCGTGACTAATTGCTGCCGCGCCTGCTCCCGTCAATCAAAAAATTAAAAATCCTGCCGCACCCAAACACCAGAGCAACGCCGCGGTAGATATTTAAATTTACCTAACGGCAAATAGATAAAAAAGGGTGAAAAATAAATGTGGCGGCGGCCTAGCTAGTCGGTCGAACTAGCCCAACTAGCTAACCACCGTGCTTCACTAATGTACTCGGCGAGAAAGGTGGTCTTTCGTGATTTGACGACTCATTTACTTGCTTCGGCGCTACGACCAAGGAGGACCCAAAAAACATGCGGTAGGGCGTCCCACGTCAGGAAGAATATATGCGTGCACCACCCGGGAGGACCCCGAAACCGCGCAGTAGGGTGTGCCACGTCTCAGCACGGAGGAAAAATGTGCGTGTAAAAACATACTGTATCAAACGTAGTACCTATGGTTCGACCTCGGGACCTAGCCAGTCGGTCGAAAACACCCCACTAGCCACACAGCTTCATCATGCAAACGTGGCACGGAGGATAGATGTGGTTAGCTCCGTCTCGACCAGCCACAACGTCTCTTGTTCTAGGCGATTCTTCTATTTTCCAAACTTTTTTTAGTTGTAATAACACCACGGCAAGCTAGCGCCGCTCTTCGTGTGTTCCCGTGCAAAGGTTAGACGATGGAGAGAAGAGAGATTGAGATCGCAGACCTGGGACCCACCAGTAAGTGAGACAACGGTCATGCACGTGTTGACGAGGCACTCCCTCTACTTTACTCAACGCAAGTACTGTATAAATAAAATCAAGTTATGGGACAAAGCCAACAACCATTCGTTTTTTCAGGCTATCGACTTACGCTTTGTAGTCCAGGTTGCCAGTTCAAATCTTGTCTTTCAGATTTGTTAGTTTTAGGTCCAAATTTGATTAATGACAAGTGGGACCCCCGTGTGTTGTTCCGATATTTCAGTGTAGATGGTTTTTTTGAACAAACACTTTGCGCGGTTAGACAAGTAACGGCACGAGTTACACGTATTTTGCAAGTTTATGAACAAAAATGAGAGCGGCATAGAATATCACATCCACCCCGCAACTTAGATACTATGGTGATACGTGTTTTTACACCATTGGAAGTGAGATTCAATGGCTTGGGAGTAGTCTTTTGTAATTATGCGCAATTTCCAAACTCTCCAAAGGTTTTTTTCAAATAAAACATTCAGGCCTCATGTGTGCCGTTGCATCTTCGATCCAACGGCTCCCCGGTGCTCATATTAGGTGCTCCCCGTAGCTTAATTACCCGCTACGGTGATATGAGCATCTAGGTCGTATGATCAGTGATCAGATGGCACATGCGTAGTACTTGTACTTTCTGCGCATTTCCTAAACTCTATCAGCCGTATATTGCAAAAACATTCAAACCTCCTATTGTGGGCCGTTAGATCTCAGTGAACTCGTATCACCATAGAATCTACGGTGCTATCGCAGCTTGGATGCTACGGTGATACGATCTTGGAGGTCATTTGATCTGAGATCCAATGGCATCTGAGCAGTCTTTGTGCTTGTAAGCAGTGGCCAAACTCTTTTGGGGCTTTTCTGCAAAAAACCATTCGAACCACCGAGGAGGTGTTGGGTCACAAATCCAACGCCTCCGAAGAGCTTGTATCACCAAAGCATCTAAGGTGTGGTAGCACATGATATTCTTACATACAAGAGAATAAGATGTCCTCCTTCATCTTAGATGCTATGGTGATACGAGCTTCGAGGTCGTTGGATATGGGATCAAAGGGCATCTAAGTAGTTTTTGTACAAATTGTGTGCAATTCTCAAACTCATCAAGGTTTCCTGTAGAAATATTAAGACACATCATATGAGCTACTATATCTCAGATCTACAAGCTCCAAGCAACTCGTATCGGCATATAGCATCTAAGGTATGGGGGCACATGATATTCTCCCGGGGAGAAGGGGTGGGGGGGTGCACAACCAATCGGTGGCTGGGAGGGTGGGGACAAATATGATCTAAACAACCCTAAACAGAGCTCCACAATTTTATCTAAGGTTGAGGGGTTGACCCCCGACAATCATAGCTCCGCCTAAACACAACATTTGCATGTGCTGTAGTAATAGACTTAATATTCATGTTTCAGTTTCATGTTCATTTTAAATATTGAACTGAGGACCATGGATGTCTTACATTTTACTCCCTTTGTTCCTAAATATTAGTCTTTTTAGAGGCTTCAAATGGACTGGCACATACGATGTATATAGACATATTTTAGAGTCTATATTCACTCATTTTGCTCCGTATATAGTCACTTGTTGAACTCTCTAAAAGACTAATAGGAATAGAAGGAGTATTTTTGAATTCGTGTCATACATGCATGGTTTGGAAAAATAGATGCACTATACTTATTGGATTGTTGTTGTGTTCGTGCGTGTGTGTCTCTCTCTGTGTGTGTGTGGTCATATGCTTGATACATACAAAGTTTTCTCACCTCCATATTGTTCATCTTTTAAATTTGAATTTGCATTGGAAAACTTACTAGGGATACCATGAAATGTGAAATCCACGTTGAGATCACTATATCACAAACTCACTCTAATTCAACAACTCGTCATAAATCAATTACCACGTTGAGATTAGTATTTGCAAGGAAAATACGGGTATTGTAATACACATAGATTCGTTCAGAATTTAAAAGGTTCCTTTCGTATTCTCGAATGGTAGGACCCAACGGCGTACCAGCCAGACCTTGGCTTGTGTTGATCCTAAAAAAACCAGGCTCGTGTCCTTCGGTGGCGTGCATGGTATGCACATTAGGCAACCCCATTACCCCAACCAGTCGAGCCTCAGCGTTTCAAGTCGAAATATCTGGCTGCCAGAATTCCATCCCTAGGAAATTCCCCTCATGCTGAGCACGGTTCAATTCCCTTGGTCGCCGCTCGTCAAGGTCACCCGTCAACTGCATTGCCTAGTACTACTACTACACCAGGATGAGCACAGAATTGAGCCCGTTTGTTCGTGCCTAGTACTTGAGTTAATATATCAGGCAATGCACTGGTACAGAGGGATTATCCTTTTACTCTGCATATATAACTTGTCTGAAGTCTAACTAAGCAAAATGTTTGACCAAATCCTTTCTTAAGAAGTACAACATGACAGATGTACGGCTTGAAAATTTATTGCATGATGCAGGTTATGATATTGTTTCGAATCCTGGATCTTAAATTTCAGAAAATCCAAAAGTGAGCATAAATTCTTGAAACAAAGAATGGTCATGTGATATGGCACAAATATTACTTCGTAAGTTTTTTCTTCATTTTGAGACAAGCTGCTTATGACAAGTTGCACAAATGAAGAGCCAAGGTATTTTGGAACAAAGACCTGTCACGTTAAGGCGAACGCACTATTGAGACTGTGGGCGTTTACGTGCCGCCACGAGTCTCCGCTTCTTGTCGGCAGGTGCCGTCCGAGCAAGCGTGCGAGTCGATGGGAGGCGTGCGAGCAGACCGATGCGCCGACTGTCAGGGAGGCGTGCGAGCAGACCGCTGTGCAGGCTCACCGAGAGGCGAGCCCTTCGACCAGGCTCCGCCACCCACCGTCGTCCCAACTGCTCCCACTTTTAATGTCGCCGACGCCGTAGTTTAAAATCAACCCCGCACTACCCGGTATCGCTACAATCCTCTCTCTTCCTCTCCGATTCTCCTGCCGTCTACCTCCAACTAGCCTGACCTAAACGTACGCCATGCCGCATCACGATGGTCTGTGTCGGTGTCAAAACCGGTGGATCTCGGGTAGGGGGTCCCGAGCTGTGCGTCTAGGCGGATGGTAACAGGAGACGAGGGACACGATGTTTTACCCAGGTTCGGGCCCTCTTGATGGAGGTAAAACCCTACGTCCTACTTGATTAATATTGATGATATGGGTAGTACAAGAGTATATCTACCACGAGATCAAGGAGGCTAAACCCTAGAAGCTAGCCTATGGTATGATTGTATGTTGTCCTACGGACTAAAACCCTCCGGTTTATGTAGACACCGGAGAGGGTTAGGGTTACATAGAGTCGGTTACAATGGTAGGAGATCTAAATATCCGTATCGCCAAGCTTGCCTTCCATGCCAAGGAAAGTTCCTTCCGGACACGGGACGAAGTCTTCAATCTTGTATCTTCATAGTCCAGGAGTCCGGCCAACGGTTATAGTCCGGCTATCCGGACACCCCCTAATCCAGGACCCCCTCAGTAGCCCCTGAACCAGGGTTCAATGACGACGAGTCCGGCGCGCAGATTGTCTTCGGCATTGCAAGGCGGGTTCCTCCTCCAAGTACTTCATAGAAGATTTTGAACACCAAGGATAGTGTCCGGTTCTGCAAAATAAGTTTCCACATATTGCCATAGAGAGAATAATATTTACACAAATCTAATCTGCTGACGTATTCCGCAGCGTGACATCACACCACGGCCAGGCCTTTATTCAAATCGTTTTTGCTCCCCCACCTCGGCGCATTTAGCGAGGCGGTTTCCTTGGCACGTCTTGTCAAAGCAGAGATCGTGTCCCCTTTATTTACGGGATTCTCATCAATACGGACGTGGGTAACCCAACCGCGCCATTGATTACGGCGCTTGGGAGATAAGCGAGTTTTATCAGGCTGGTGGGGACGCATAGCTGCATCCGCCCATATAAGGGGATAAGGATCCACCTTTTTACCTACGCCTTCTTCCTCCTTTGCCTATCCATCTTCCGCGCACTCGAGCTCCAGCACCCAAGTCCGCATTTCCCACCTCTACCTTCTCCAGCCATGTCCGGAGCGGGAGGCAAGTGGATGGTCTCCTCCGTTACGGAGGGACACATCAAGAAGTTGAGGGGAGCCGGATACCTGCCCGACGACATCGGGCACCGACTCCTAGATGAGGGACAACTCATCCCCACCCCCAGGCCCCATGAGAGGGTCGTGTTCCTCACCCACTTCCTCCGTGGACTGGGCTTCCCACTCCACCCATTCGTCCGGGGGCTCATGTTCTACTACGGCCTGGATTTCCACGATCTGGCCCCGAACTTCATCCTCAATATCTTGACGTTTATCGTCGTGTGCGAGGCTTTCCTCCGCATCAAGCCCCATTCGGCTTATGGCTGAAAACCTTTAACGTCAAGCCGAAGGTAGTGGGCGGCAGCCAGGCGGAGTGCGGAGGCGCGATGGTGGGCAAGATGCCCAACGTCCTATGGCTCGAGAGCTCCTTCGTGGAGACCATAAAGGGGTGGCGATCGGGGTGGTTCTACATCACCGAGCCGCGTGACCCTACATGGGTCGCAGCCCCCGAATTTCGATCCGGAATCCCTACGCGGCTTATCTCCTGGAAAGAGAAAGGCCTATCATGGGGTAATTCGGAGGAGCTGACCGGACTCCAGACCTGTGTCCAGAACCTAGTGGGCAAGAAGGTCAAACTCGTCAACGTAGTCCAGGTCATGCTCATCCGCCGGATTGTCCCGTGCCAACAACGGGCTTTCAACTTGTGGGAGTTCGACCCGGCCTAGCACCGAACCTTGAACGGACACTTCGACACAACGTACGAAGATGCCTGGAAGGTGCTATTCAAAGGCGCAGAGGCTCCCGCTTCCGCTACCGAAGATCGCGGATTCTGCGCGCGGCGTCAAGCCAGTGCGGTAAGTCGTTTCACCTTTCACAGGATATTTGTCTTTCATAGTTTGACTCTATGTGGGATCTAAGCCCCCATGCCTTTGACAGGCCTGGCAGGAGAAGGCCGGACAGGTCGACTGTCCGGCTCCTTTGCCCGAAGGTCCAACTGACGCCCGCCTGACGAAACTGCTGGTCCCGGCACCTTACGTGGTGCCGGAGAAGAAGGCCAAGAAGAAGGCCACGGGAACCCGGAAGAGTTCCTGGCGCGCGGTGGTATCGGACTCGTCGTCCGACGGCTCCGAGGCGCACTCCTCCCACGAAGATGGGGAGGAGGAAAAAGAAGCATCTCCTCCTCCTGCAGGGGGAGAGAAAAAAAAGGAAGGCCGCCCCAACCGGGGAGGCCGAAAGATCCAAGAGGGGAAGGACTCCCCTTCCGGATTACTCCACCAACGCCGCCGACAGCGAAGAAGAGTGGCCGCATAGGGCCAAGCCCCTGGCGAAATCGTAAGTATTCGGACACTAGAGTGATTCATAGTGTTCTTTTGTTTGCACAACTTTTCCTTATGTCGAATTTAATCATGCAGTCCGCCCAAGGCCGGGCTCGACGAGTCGTCGAGCGGCTCCCTGGATTCGTCGGATGTGAATTCACTTTCGACGGCTACCTCCCCCCGTCCTACGGACGACGCCGAGGTGTTCTCCCAACAGGTTCCAAGCTAGGAGGAGGTGGTCCTAGAGGCGCCACAAGGCGACTTCCCGGAGTCCAGGAGTAAAGGGGATAAAACCCCCCAGGGCTCCCAGTCCGGCTTTGAGCTGGACACCACGCCGGAATCGTCAAAGGTTCCGGACCACGGCCGGCGAGCTCCTTCCAAGAGGAGCAAGCCTACTGAGCCGGCGGCCCCCGTCCAACCGGAGGCGCCGGACAATCTGCTGGAGGTGCTTAACGGCGCCTCCATCGACGAGGAGCACCGCACTATTATGAGTGCGGTGATCCAGAAGGTTTAATCCGCTAAGAGCGGACTGACTGAAGCTTGCGCCAGCCTTCTAACAGGCTTTGAGGTAAGTAAAGAATATGTAAAAATATTACCACATAGACCATAGCCCCTGATGCTCTGTTTGGCGTTCGGAAAGAAAAGCCGAATAGAGGATCTAATAAAATTCACAGGAGTCTAACAAAAAATGAGTCAATATGCGTATGCAGGCTTCGCTGCTAGCGGCCGCCGCACTGACTGCGGAGGTGGGCACACTGAAGCAGGGCCTCAAGTGGTCCGAGCAAGAGCTCGGCCTTGCCAAGCGGCAGCTCGAGGAGAAAGAAGGTAAGAAATACCTTATAGAAAAATATGCAAAAGATGCAATTGCGAAAAAAATGACAGGATTAACGTGGCTTATTGTAGGGGCCACAACTGAGGTGGCAACCCTCAAGCAAGCGGTGGCCGAGGCTGAGAAGAGAGCGGCCACGGAGCGCGCCGAGCGGGAAAAATGTGAGGCCCAAAATGGCGAGGTGCGGCAAGAGCTGCAGGCTCTCATGGAAAAACATGAGTGTTTGGAGCTTGACTCAAGGACGCGAGCGTCCGAGCTTGCGGCGGCTATTGAAAATGCCAAGTCTGACAAGGCCGAATCCCAGAAGGCCCTCCAGGAGTTGGATGTGGTGAAAAAGATAGCGGCGGGTAAGGCATTCTTTATGCAAAGCAAACATGTAAAAGTGAGCTTCTTGTTACTTACCCGAATCCGGAGCTCTCCAGGAGCATTCGCAGATCTTCCCCGTAGCGTATCCGATGCCGCCGCATTCTACCGAGCCGAGGAGGGCAGCTCGACGGAGAAGGTGTTCTGGTCTCAGTATGCTGAGGCCGGACACCCAGTGCCCTAGAGCGACCAGCTGAAGCAGCTGGTCGAGCTCCACAAGGCGGCCGAACAGGCCATGAAGGGCCTCAATTCGGCTGTGGCCTGGAGAGGCTCTGCCTGGGAGCTACTTCGGGCTGGTGCCGCGGCTGGTGGAGGCCTGTCCAAGGCTCGAAGTCATCAAGCGCTCCGTCTGCATCGAAGGTGCCCGTAGGGCCCTTGCCCGTGCTAAGGTGCACTGGGGCAAGCTGGATGCTGAGAAGCTTGTGAAGGACGGGCCACCGCCGGGTAAAGAGCATCGCAAACCCGAGAATTGTTATAAGGATGTTCTGAAGGGTGCCCGCCTTGTGGCGGATGAGTGTGCCAGGGATGTAATTTTTGAGTAAACTCACTCGTGTTGTCTGTGCGCTGAAAACTTGTTCATATGCGCTAAGCAATGCTTTTTGAATTTAAAATATTACCTTCTGTGCGGCCGTTTATCAAATTTGAGAGATGGCGAGTCACCGGCTTCTGCCCCATGCCACTAGTGCTGGGGTGTTCGGGATAAACCTGAGCGCTCTTTTTCCCATGTTTGGGTCCTTCGAGGGAGGCGCTCAGCACAACGAACAAGGCAATCGGACTATAATGCTTGAACACTCTCACTTAGCCATAGAATTCTATAATTTTAAATTTCGGTGAAGCCCCTAGTATTCGGAAGACCGAGTTTGGGGCGCTATCCACGCCTTGGCCGGATAAAGCCGACTCCTCGCTCTAAGCGGCATAAGTCTTTAGGGACTCGAAAAAACCTCTCGAACAGCGACCAGTCTCTCGCTACATCATGACAGTCAGTTTTAGCTTTCTCTACTGAGGTGCTCCACCCAGCTCAACTGGGGCACAATCACAGTAGTTCTCCTAGTGCTACCTTAGCCGATATAACAGAACGTAAGGCACCAAAACATAGGAGCCGGGCAAACCCAACTATTGACCCAAGACATGATTCGGAGCCGATGCATATAATGCTATAAGTTCGGGGTGCCGCACTTGTTAAGGTATTCGGACTTCTCACACCAATATTGAGGGGTGCTATAGCCCGTGGCGTATTGGCCGTACCAAAGTGTACGGGTGCAACATGTCGTTAATGAACATATATTTGTAAAAAAGAGTAATGCAAAAATAGACAAAAGCTATGCATTGTTTATAAAAAGGCTGCGATCGAAGCAGAACGATACAAATAGTGCGATAAGCAAAAGTGGGACTATTTAACATGTCCTTTCCAGGGGCAAGCTGCGGAATAGTATGCAAAACAAGTATACTGCTTGTGATAGAGACCACCTAGGAGTTCTATAATGCGGCGTAGCTTTTCTTCTTCCCTGGTTCTTGCATCGTTTGTGTGGCAGTTGGATTGCCGAACAGGTCTTCCGAAGTATGGAGTCCTGAAAGTAAGGAAAATGAAGAAATCGGCAGCCCCTAGTGCGGTTGAAGCTGTGTTTCGGGCGTGCCGTGATGGTGCCCCTCCCCCTGTGCCCATGGTATTTTGAGAGCGTAGTTATGTACGCGGAGCACTGGTTTCGCTATTTCGCGAGGGCTGGGGTTGGGGCCGCATTGCTACGCCTACTCGGAACGTGCCAGGCGGTCTTTTTGTAGGTTACTCCGGGCGCGCTTGACCGTGTCCGGACGTTTAACGGCCAGACTGGAGAGCTGCCTTGAGAGGCTACTTTGTACTTTCGCTGCAAGGGCCGCCGTGTGCTCCTCCGTTCGGAGGGAGCGTTCGGTGTTTCCATTGACCGTGATTACTCCTCTAGGGCCTGGCATCTTGAGCTTAAGGTATGCGTAGTGCGGTACCACATTGAACTTTGCAAATGCGGTTCGCCCGAGCAGTGCGTGATAGCCACTGCGGAACGGGGCTATGTCGAAGATTAACTCCTCGCTTCTGAAATTATCCGGAGATCCGAAGACCACCTCAAGTGTGACTGAGCCTGAACAGTTGGCCTCTACACCTGGTATGACGCCTTTAAAGGTCGTTTTGGTGGGCTTAATCCTCGAGGGATCTATGCCCATTTTTCGTACTGTATCCTGGTAAAGCAGGTTCAGGCTGCTGCCGCAGTCCATAAGGACTCTTGTGAGATGAAATCCGTCAGTAATTGGGTCTAAAACCAATGCGGCGAATCCGCCATGACGGATGCTAGTGGGGTGGTCCCTTCGATCAAAAGTGATCGGGTAGGAGGACCATGGGTTGAACTTTCGGGCGACTGGCTCCATCGCATATACGTCCCTTAACGCACGCTTCCGCTCCCTCTTGGGGATGTGGGCTGCGTATATCATGTTCACCGTCCACACTTGTGGGGGAAAACCCTTCCGTCCACTGCTGTTCGGTGGCCTGGGCTCCTCCTCGTCATCGCTGCGTAGCCCCTTGTCTCTATTCTCGGCATTTAACTTGCCTGCCTGCTTGAACACCCAACAATCCCTGTTGGTGTGATTGGCTGGCTTTTCGGGGGTGCCATGTATCTGGCACAAGCGGTCGAGTATTCGATCCAAACTGGACGGGCCCTGAGTATTTCTTTTAAATGGTTATTTTCCGCTGACCGGATTTATAGCCTCTAAATCCGGCATTGACTGCCGTATCCTCGTTGTTGTCGCTGTTAATGCGACGCTTTTGCTTGTTACGACGCGACCTGCCACTGTTATCCTTGGTATCCGAGTTACCAGGGTTCTTGGTCAAGTTATTACTATGATCTAGCCAGCTGTCTTCCCCCGCGCAAAAGCGGGTCATGAGTGTCGTTAGTGCTGCCATAGATTTTGGCTTTTCCTGTCCCAGGTGCCGGGCAAGCCACTCGTCACGAATATTATGCTTGAAGGCTGCTAAGGCCTCTGCGTCCAGACAGTCGACAATTTGATTTTTCTTTGTTAGGAACCGTGTCCAGAATTGCCTGGCCGATTCCTCCGGCTGCTGAATTATGTGGCTTAGGTCATTGGCGTCTAGTGGTCGCACATAAGTGCCCTGGAAATTGTCGAGGAATGCGGCTTCCAGGTCCTCCCAACAACCTATTGATTCTTCTGGCAAGCTATTAAGCCAATGCCGAGCTGGTCCTTTGAGTTTGAGTGGGAGGTATTTGATGGCATGTAGATCATCGCCACGGGCCATGTGGATATGAAGGAGATAGTCCTCGATCCATACCGCGGGATCAGTTGTGCCATCGTATGATTCGATGTTCACGGGTTTAAAACCCTCGGGGATTTGATGATCCATTACTTCATCTGTGAAGCATAGTGGGTGTGCGACGCCTCTGTATTGGGCTATATCACGACGCAGCTCAAACGAGCTTTGTCTATTGTGTTCGGCTCGGCCAAATTTATCGTATCCGGAGCGACGATCACCGTCACGTGCTGTGGGGCGCCCATGCGATCCGTAGATCGATCTTGTTTGCCTCGCCTTGTCTTCCAATATGTCTCGCAGGTCTGGTGCATTTCCCCGTGCCTTAGAATGTTTTGAGCGGCGCCGGGGCGCGCTTGAGTGGAGGGCCGAGAGGCCTCTCTGTCGCGGCCACGAGGTGGCCGATCGGCTGTGTCATGCGCTCGTGATGTAGGCTTAAGTGCTTCCTCCTCTAATCGGGGTAGGAACCTGCGCTTTGGGTAGCTCTTGGAGGGGCGTTCGAGTTCATACTCTTCGGCCGCAAGGACTTCAGTCCATCTGTCGACTAGCAAATTTTGATCAGCTCTAAGCTGTTGCTTCTTTTTCTTGAGGCTGCTTGCCGTGGCCATAAGCCTGTGTTTAAAACGCTCTTGTTCAACAGGATTCTATGGCACGACGAATTCGTCGTCCTCGAGGCTTGCCTCGTCTTCGGAGGGGGGCATATAATTATCATCCTCAACCTCTCTCTCTGCCGCTCTCTCACGAGGGCTGGCTTCTCCATCCTCCTGTGTTGAATCTTGCTGGAGGGGGTGTTCTTCGGTGCTATCCGGAGTATTATTATCTCCTGTGCCGGAATCACCGTTTTTGCTTTGGCGGGATTTAGAGCGGCGCCGCTGACGCCGGCGCTTAGGCTGTTTCTTGGAGGGGTCATCCCCCGTTGTTCCATCGCCATCTCCTTCTTTTGGGGTATCCACCATGTATATGTCATACGACGAGGTTGCTTTCCAGTGCCCTATAGGTGCTGGTTCTTGATCATCTCCTGTATCGGCGTCCATACCGTCGATGTCTTCAGAGTCGAAGTTGAGCATGTCGGTTAAATCGTCGACAGTGGCTACAAAGTGGGTGGTGGGTGGGCTTTCAATTTCTTCATCGTCCGTATCCCAACCTTGCTGACGGTAGTCCGGCTAGGGCTCTCCTGATAAAGAGAGAGACTTTAGTGACTTCAGAATATCGCCAAAGGGCGAGTGCTGAAAGATGTCCGCGGCGGTGAACTCGATGATCGGCGCCCAATCGGATTTGATTGGTAGGGGCTCGAAGGGCTCGGAGTCCGGAGAGGAGTCCGGCCCCTCGGAGTCACGGGCCTTGCGGAGTGTGGGGATGGTGTTTGGCTCGATCACCATTGGGATCGTAGCCCCCGAGGAGGCGTCCAACCACTCATCCTTGATCGGTGCAGTTGGCTCCGAATTGGGGGTCGGAACCGATGCGCGTGCGGCCTCCAGGGCACTGTTCGGTGGCAGAGCTAGATCATGCCTATCATGAAAGTGCGGCGCGCTCAGCTGTGGCTCGAATCCGTCGAAGATCAAGTCCCCGCGGACATCGGCCGTGTAGTCTAAACTTCCAAATCTGACCTGAATGCCAGGGGCGTAGCTTTCGATCTGCTCCAGATGGCCAAGCGAATTGGCCCGTAGTGCGAAGCCACCGAAGACGAAGATCTGTCCGGGGAGAAAAGTCTCACCCTGGACTGCATCGCTATTGATGATCGGAGGAGCCATCAGGCCTAAAAGCGACGACACAGAGGAAATCTCCATGAAAGCACCAATGTCGGTGTCAAAACCGGCGGATGTCGGGTAGGGGTCCCGAACTGTGCGTCTAGGCGGATGGTAACAAGACACGAGGGACACAATGTCTTACCCAGGTTCGGGCCCTCTTGATGGAGGTAAAACCCTACGTCCTGCTTGATTAATATTGATGATATGGGTAGTACAAGAGTAGATCTACCACGAGATCAAGGCGGCTAAACCCTCGAAGCTAGCCTATGGTATGATTGTATGTTGTCCTACGGACTAAAACCCTCCGATTTATATAGACACCGGAGAGGGTTAGGGTTACACAGAGTCGGTTACAATGGTAGGAGATCTAAATATCCGTATCGCCAAGCTTGCCTTCCACGCCAAGGAAAGTTCCTTCTGGACACGGGACGAAGTCTTCAATCTTGTATCTTCATAGTCCAGGAGTCCGGCCAACGGTTATAGTCCGGCTATCCGGACACCCCCTAATCCAGGACTCCCTCAGTCTGCCCTTAGTGTTCCAGTTTCCTGAGGAAGACACCTAGCCGGAGTTTCAAGAACATAAGGCGCTTTGGGACGAGCTTGAACTAGCCTTGCAGGAAGACGCCGCGCCTGTCCCCGCTCCCGTCGCCCCGACTGCGCCAGCGCCCATCCCCGTGACATTGATGGGTTGGGAGCCGCACATTGTCGCCGAGCTTGATCCCACGGGGTTCCACGAGGTCCCCGCTGACTTTCACGCGCCCGTGCACCTGCCAGCACATGCGCTTGCGCGTGCACTGATGCGCACGCCCGTGCCGGTGCCCGTGCACCTGCCAGTGCATGCGCCTGCGCGTGCACTGATGTGCACGCCCGTGCCGGTGCCCGTGCACATGAATGTCTCCGTCGCGCCGTTGACAGCGTCTGTCCCCGTGCGGGTGCCAGTGCCCCCCTCAGCGGCATGGATGGCCACCGTCGACCGCTTCCTTGCACCAACGCCAGTCGCCTCCTCCCACCAGTTGACTCGCTCCGAAGTCCAGAACATTTTGGCCTTCCTTGAAGCTAGGCCAACGACCAGAAGTACGCCAACAATGGCGCAAGACGCAGCCGTCGCCGTCGGTTAGTGGCCCGACGACACACAGAGCATGGCAGAGGAGCCGCTTCCCACCGCGAGACGCCCCCGCCGCCGCCGCGTAATCTAAATTTGCCATGAAAAACGTTCGGATTGCCATGCTTAAAATCCGAACGTTTATCATTTCCGTTTATTTTATATCTGTCGGTGTAGAGTAGGGGTACCCTAGTATCCCGAACTTGTGCAAGGGCAGTCACAGCGCCCCGCGGCAGGGCTTGCCTGGTGACCGCCAAGATCCTCCGTGGTTCCTTTGGAGCCACTCAAGAACAAAGTATCCAAGCCAAGGAGACAAGGCCCCGACAAGAGGAGCTTGCCGGGAAGGCCACCCAAAGCGCAAGACCTCGGCAAGAGGAACTTGCCGGGAAGACCAGCTAAGGCCCCGGCAAGAGGAGCTTGCCGGGAAGGCTAACCAAGGCCCCGACAAGAGGAGCTTGCCGGGAAGGACAACCAAGGCCCGGAGAGCGACAAGCTTCCAGGCGCGACAAGATAACGACCGCGGCAAGGCGCTTGCCGCGGCAAGCTACTACTCTGCAGCCCGCGCTCCAGCTCATCCACCAATGTGTCGCCCTGGGACCTTCCCAGGCGCACGTGGCGGGTAGCTGTGCAGCCAGGGGTATGCGGTGGCAAGCGGCGCTGACAGGATAGCCATCGTGGCGAACGGTGGCGCCCCTCACGGTCCCTTTTTGCACTGTTTGGGCGACACAGACGGGCATTTAATGCCTTTGTCCCCTGCCGTCAGGGTTAGGTATGATACACTGTACAAGTAGCTGTACCAACCACAACACCTTTCCATTTTTGCCCTTGCCTACGTTCCCACCTGTTGGTAACCCCTTGAGCATATAAAAGGAGGCCCATGCGCAACGTAGAGGTGGGATCGAAAAAACATTCACGCTTGGTCTCGTTAGCTGCTAGTGTGTACTGTAGCACACAGCGCTCCCGAGCAAGAAACCAATACAATCCACAAAGCAGTAGTAGGGTTTTACGCATCCGTGCGGCCCGAAGCTGGGTAAAACCGCTCGTGTCCCTCGCCTCGATCTGCTCTTCGTGCGATCTTCGCCCCCCGCCGAACCGAAAGGGGCTCCGGTCCCATAGGTGTTCGTGGAGTCAGATTCCTCGACATCTTTGGCACGCCAGGTAGGGGGCGTCGAGGTTGTGTGAACCTGATCCAGCGAGGACACGAGCTAGATCTTCATCGTCTTCATCGACATGCCGCCGAAGAAGAAGGCTTCGGAGGCGGCTGCTCCGTCCGCGTCGAACCCACCACCCCTGGAGCAAACGGGTGGAGGGGTAGACGCCGGCGGAAGAACGGGCGTCGACGAGGGAGCTCAAGGTGCTGCCAAGTCCAATGACAAGGCTGCGCAGACCTCGGCGTCCGCGCATGCACCGCGCCCATCTCCGGAGGCGCGGGACCAGCCGCGTCGTGGTACTCACGGTACCATACGCTCGCTAGACCGAGATCGAGCTGGTGGGTCTCGGGATGCTCAAGGCCAGCATGCACGCCAACATGCTGGCACGAGCACGGCACAGTCGCCTGGACGGGGTGCTGCTCCTTCTAACACAGTTAGAAGTTCGAGCATATCCCGCTCCTCACTCCGTTCGTCACCGCCACCCACCACTCCAGCAGAAGCTCTGGTGAGAGCTCAACTGCTCCTGGATTACCCTCCAATGGCCGACAAGTTCGACGACTGGAGGGCCACCATTCAGAGTCTCATCAGCTTCGCCAACGGCGACACTCCAGGCAGCCGAGTACGTCGCAGCCGAGGCAAGACCTCCAGGCGCGAGCTGATGGCGACAAGACCGGCGGGGGTGCAACCACCGTGCACTCTCCGCCTTGAAGGCCAAGATCGCCGACTCGCCGGGTCCACCACGACAACGACTCCACCGCATTGTCGGACCCGCGAACTCGTCGCGATCAGCGCCAAGTTCTTGATGAATGACAGCAAGAGGACGCTCGTACTCGCATCGAGCGCCGAAGTGAAGCGCGACGTCAATCAGACCAGCGCGCTGGGCCCACTGTCGACATGCATGCGCCAGGGGAACCAGGCGACTTGCCGTACGTGGTAGATTGCCCTGCATTTACTCGTGAGCTGCGGCAGGTCCAGTGGCCCAGCACGAAGAACTTCAAGCCAGACATACCGGAGAAGTATGACGGCAAGTCGCATCCGTCGGAGTTCCTCAGCATCTACACCATCGCGGTGCAGGCTGCCGGGGGGCAAGACGATAAGATCCTTGCCAACTACTTCCCGCTGGTACTCAAGCCCAACGTCAGGTCCTGGCTCATGCACTTGCCGGACAACTGCATATCCTCCTGGGTGGATCTCTACCATCGGTTTGTCGGCGCCTTCACAGGCGGCCACAAACCCCATGGCCAAGAGAGCGACCTTCATCTGCTCGTCCAGAAGGAAGGAGAGCCCCTGCGCAAGTACATCCAGAGATTCAGCCGTGTACAGTACAACATCCCAGATGTCCACCCTGCCGCGGTCATCAGCGCGTTCCATCAGAACGTACGCAACCGCAGGATGCGGGAGGAGATGGCGATGTGCAAGATCAGGGACATCAGCGAGCTGTATGCCTTGGCCGACAAGTGTGCACGTGCTGAGGAAGGGAGGAAACTCCCCGGAGAGAACGTAGGAGCAGAAGGATCTGATAGTGAGGATGCTGCCCCGGCAAGGAAAAACCGGCGGCGGAACAACAGGAAGAGGAAAGGCAAGGATGTCTTAGTTGTTGAGCAGTCCGGCAACGGAGGTGGCGCCAAGATAGCCAAAGATTGTAGCTCCGGCAAGGAGACAGCCGCATGCACCAACTGCCAGGCTGTGGCGGCCGCCGACAAGCAGGACGGCACCAACAATCAGTACTGCAAGATCCACCGCACCAAGGGCCATGATCTCCAGAACTGCAAGAAGGTCGAGCAGCTTGTTTTGCAACAGAAGGCTGAGTACGAGTGGCGCGACAAGGAGAAGGCCCAAGGGGGTGATGGAGGATCCGGCAAGAAGCTTCCCGACCGAGGAGGACGCCGTGGCAAGGCCAAACAGCGGCAAGGAGACAGACCTCCCCGCGGCCGCGACGATGATGACGACGACGACGAAGATATGGATGATGCAGAGACCAGTGAGCAGGAGTTTCAGAAAGCCACAGAGGTCTTATGCGTTGACGGCGGTGCTTCTCTGCATACTTCACACCACCAACTCAAACAGTGAGTGCGGGAAGTCAATGCAGCAGAACCACCTGTCGAGTCACGCAAGCTTCTGAAATGATCCAGCACGCCTATCATCTTTGATATTGAGGACCACCCTGATCGCACAACTGCGGTCGGGTGCTTGCCGATGTTGGTTTCACCAACTATCCGCAACCTCAAGGTCACAAAGATGCTAGTTGACGGCGGGGCCGGCTTGAACCTGGTCTCCTCCGCTGTACTCCAGAAACTCCAGATCCCTGACAGCGAGCTCGAAGAGGCCGGCACATTCCAAGGAATCAACCCGGGTAGGAGCAAGCCGAAGGGGAAGATCACGTTGCCGGTAACATTTGGCGGCGAGCTGAACTTCAGGACTGAGAGGGTCACTTTTGACGTCGCTGACTTCCCATTGCCTTACAATGGGATACTCGGCCGTCCGGCACTCGCCAAGTTCATGGCAGCCTCCCACTACGCCTACAACATGCTGAAGATGCCCGGCCCGATAAGTGTCATCTCTGTCCATGGCGACAAGAAGGATGCTCTTATCTGTGCCGACAAGATCTACCGGGATGCAGCAGCTGCGGCAGATCACAAGACACCTGCCGTTGAAGCTCCCGGGGGGAAGAAGAAGACCAAGTCCGGCAAGAGCTCTGGTACCCACTCCGGCAAGCGCACCTCTTCGGAGTGCTGCGCTACCATCAAGCACGCACCATCGAGCTCCACCGGCAAGTGTAAGAAGACGATGGCAGCTCCGCCAGAGACGAAGAAGGTGTCCGCCAAGGAGGACGGCACTGGTGGTACCTTCACCATCAGTGCCACTCTCGACCGTAAATAGGAAAGCGCGCTCGTTGCTTTCCTGCGGGCGAACGTCGACGTGTTTGCGTGGCAACCGTCCGACATCCCCGGTGTTCCCAGGAAAGTAATTGAGCACCACCTTGCCGTTTGTCCTCATGCGCGGCCCGTCAAGCAGAAGGTCAGGAAACAAGCAGTGGAGCGCCAAGAATTCATCGCAGAAGAGATCAAGAAGTTGGAAGCAGCAGGCCTTGTCAGAGGAGTGCTCCATCCTACGTGGTTGGCCAATCCTATCGTCGTGCGCAAGGCAAACGGGAAATGGAGGCTTTGTATCGACTTTACTAATGTCAACAAAGCTTGTCCCAAAGATCCATTTCCCTTGCCGCGCATCGACCAGATTGTTGACTCCACGGCCGGATGTGATTTGCTTTCGTTTCTTGATGCATACTCAGGATACCATCAAATCTTCATGGCAGAAGAGGATGAAGAGAAAACCGCGTTCATCACTCCGTGTGGCACATACTGTTTCGTACGGATGCCTTTCGGTTTGAAGAATGCTGGTTCAACATTTGCAAGGGTAGTCCATACCGCTTTTGAGCTGCAGATACACAGAAATGTGGAAGCCTATACGGATGATATAGTGGTCAAGAGCAAGGACAAAGCAACTCTGATTCAAGATCTAGATGAAACCTTTGCAAATCTGTGCAAGATCAACCTCAAGCTTAACCCCGAGAAGTGCGTGTTTAGAGTCCCCTCCGGCAAGCTTCTCGGGTTCTTCGTGTCTCAGAGGGGAATTGAAGCCAATCCCGACAAGATCAAGGACATTGAGCAGATTGAAGCACCAAAGCGCGTCAAGGATGTACGAAAACTTGCCGGTTGCGTGGCTGCTCTCAGCAGGTTTATCTCAAGTTCTGCTGAGCGCGCCCTGCCGTTTTTCAAAATATTGAAAAAAGCAGGTCCAATGAAGTGGACTCCGGAAGCGGAGGCTGCGCTGCAGGACTTGAAGAGATACCTGTCCTCCACTCCAACACTTGTCGCACCTAAGCCACAAGAGAAGTTGTTGCTATATCTAGCGGCAACCAATCAAGTGGTTAGTGCTACGTTAGTAGCGGAAAGGGAGGCGGATGATGAGCCAGCAACCACGGCAAGCACATCCAGCGACAAGCAGGGGGCTTCGCCGACAAGCTCTGGTCCCGACAAGGGCAGATCTGCGCAGGCACATGAGGAGATACAGAAGAAAGTGGTGCAGCGCCCAGTTTACTTTGTCAGTTCCCATCTGCAGGGGGCTAGATCAAGGTACTCTGGTGTGCAGAAATTGCTTTTCAGCCTTCTCATGGCCTCGAGAAAGCAACGCCATTACTTCCAAGCACATGAGATCACAGTGGTCACTCGCTTTCCGTTGAAGAGGATACTGCAGAATCCAGAAGCAACAGGCAGGATTGTCGAGTGGGCACTGGAACTGTCAAGCTTTGGCCTCAAGTTTGAAAGCACTTCAACTATCCAAAGCAGAGCATTGGCAGAATTCATAGCAGAGTGGATGCCAACACCAGATGAAGAAATTCCAGAGACGAGCATCCCCGTCAAGGAAGCAAGCAAAGAGTGGCTGATGTACTTTGATGGTGCCTTCTCGCTGCAAGGCGCCGGTGCTGGCGTCCTGCTCGTCGCACCCACCGGAGAGCACCTCAAGTACGTAGTCCAGATGTACTTTCCCAGGGAGCAAGGAACGAACAATACTGCAGAGTATGAAGGATTGCTTGCCGGTCTCAGGATCGCAGCAGATCTTGGGATCAAGAAGCTCATCGTCAGGGGTGATTCGCAACTTGTCGTCCGCCAAGTGAACAAGAACTATCAGAGTCCGTTGATGGCAGCCTACGTTGATGAAGTGAGAAAGCTAGAAGAGCGCTTTGATGGCCTGCAAATGGAGCATGTTCCAATAGATCAGAACGACATTGCCGATGGCCTGTCAAAGTGCGCCGCACTAAAGTTACCTGTGGAACCGGGGATCTTTGTGCTCAAGCTGACTCAACCATCCATAACACCATCAACTGGACAGAACAAGAAGAGGAAGTTGGTTTCTGGTGACTACTTGCCGGTAGAGCTCCCCGAAGCCGCTGCCAAGAAGGTCCCCAAGATCAACACCAAGGATACTGAGGAGCAGTCTGTTGGGGAACGTAGTAATTTCAAAAAAAAAATTCCTACGCACACGCAAGATCATGGTGATGCATAGCAACGAGCGGGGAGAGTGTTTGTCTACGTACCCTCGTAGACCGAAGCGGAAGCGTTGACACAACGTAGAGGAAGTAGTCGTACGTTCTCCTCGCGATCCAACCGATCCCAGCACCGTTACTCCGGCACCTCCGAGTTTTAGCACACGTACAGCTCGATGACGATCCCCGGGCTCCGATCCAGCAAAGCGTCGAGGAAGAGTTCCGTCAGCACGACGGCGTGGTGACGATCTTGCTGTGTTACCGGCGCAGGGCTTCGCCTAAGCACTGCAACAATATGATCGAGGTGGAATTTGGTGGAAGGGGGCACCGCACACGGCTAAGGAACGATCCGTAGATCAACTTGTGTGTCTTTGGGGTGCCCCCTGCCCCCGTATATAAAGGAGCCAAGGGGGAGGGGCTGGCCGGCCAAGCTAGGCGCGCCAGGAGAGTCCTACTCCCTCTGGGAGTAGGATTCCCCCCCCAATCCTAGTTGGACTAGGATTCTCCAAGGGGGAGAGAGAAGGAGAGGGGGGCGCCCACCTCTCCTAGTCCTAATAGGACTAGGGGAAGGGGGGAGGCGCGCAGCCCCTAGGGCTGCCCTCTCACTTCTCCTCCAAGGCCCATGTTGGCCCATTATGCTCCCGGGGGGTTCCGGTAACCCTCCCGGTATTCCGGTAAAATCCTGATTTTACCTGGAATGCATCCGATGTCCAAACATAGGCTTCCAATATATCATTCTTTACGTCTCGACCATTTCGAGACTCCTCGTCATGTCCGTGATCACATCCGGGACTCCGAACTCCTTCGGTACATCAAAATGCATAAACTCATAATAACTGTCATCGTAACCTTAAGCGTGCGGACCCTACGGTTCGAGAACAATGTAGACATGACCGAGACACGTTTCCGGTCAATAACCAACAGCGGGACCTGGATGCCCATATTGGCTCCTACATATTCTACGAAGATCTTTTATCGGTCAGACCGCATAACAACATACGTTTGTTCCCTTTGTCATCGGTATGTTACTTGCCCGAGATTCGATCGTCGGTATCCAATACCTAGTTCAATCTCGTTACCGGCAAGTCTCTTTTCTCGTTCCATAATACATCATCTCGCAACTAACTCATTGGTTGCAATGCTTATGTGATGTGTATTACCGAGAAGGCCCTGAGATACCTCTCCGACAATCGGAGTGACAAATCCTAATCTCGAAATATGCCAACCCAACATGTACCTTCGGAGACACCTGTAGAGCACCTTTATAATCACCCAGTTACGTTGTGACGTTTGGTAGCACACAAAGTGTTCCTATGGTAAACGGGAGTTGCATATTCTCATAGTTAAAGGAACATGTATAAGTCATGGATAAAAGCAATAGCAACATACTAAACGATCGGGTGCTATGCTAATGGAATGGGTCATGTCAATCAGATCATTCAACTAATGATGTGATCTCGTTAATCAAATAACAACTCTTTGTTCATGGCTAGGAAACATAACCATCTTTGATTAATGAGCTAGTCAAGTAGAGGCATACTAGTGACACTCTGCTTGTCTATGTATTCACACATGTATTATGTTTCCAGTTAATACAATTCTAGCATGAATAATAAACATTTATCATGATATAAGGAAATAAATAATAACTTTATTATTGCCTCTAGGGCATATTTCCTTCAGTCTCCCACTTGCACTAGAGTCAATAATCTAGATCACATCACCATGTGATTAACATCAATAGTTCACATCATCATGTGATTAACACCCATAGTTCACATCGATATGTGACCAACACCCAAAGGGTTTACTAGATTTAGTAATCTAGTTCACATCGCTATGTGATTAACACCCAAAGAGTACTACGGTGTGATCATGTTTTGCTTGTGAGAGAAATTTAGTCAACGGGTCTGCCACATTCAGATCCGTTATGTATTTTGCAATTTTCTATGTCTACAATGCTCTGCACGGAGCTACTTTAGCTAATTGCTCCCACTTTCAATATGTATCTAGATTGAGACTTAGAGTCATCTAGATTAGTGTCAAAACTTGCATCGACGTAACCTTTTACGACGAACCTTTTTGTCACCTCCATAATCGAGAAACATATCCTTATTCCACTAAGGATAATTTTGACCGCCGTCCAGTGATCTACTCCTAGATCATTATTGTACTCCCGTGCCAATCTCAGGGTAGGGTATACAATAGGTCTGGTTCACAGCATGGCATACTTTATAGAACCTATGGCCAAAGCATAGGGAATGACTTTCATTCTCTTTCTATCTTCTGCCGTGGTCGGGCTTTGAGTCTTACTCAATTTCACACTTTGTAACACAGGCAAGAACTCTTTCTTTGACTGTTCCATTTTGAACTACTTCAAAATCTTGTCAAGGTATGTACTCATTGAAAAAACTTATCAAGCGTCTCGATCTATCTCTATAGATCTTGATGCTCGATATGTAAGTAGCTTCCCCGAGGTCTTTCTTTGAAAAAACTCTTTTCAAACACTCCTTTATGCTTTGCAGAATAATTCTACATTATTTCCGATCAACAATATGTCATTCACATATACTTATCAGAAATGCTGTAGTGCTCCCACTCACCTTTTTGTAAATACAGGCTTCACCGTAAGTCTGTATAAAACCATATGCTTTGATCAACTTATCAAAGCGTATATTCCAACTCTGAGATGCTTGCACCAGTCCATAGATGGATCGCTGGAGCTTGCTCACTTTATTAGCACCTTTATGGTCGACAAAACCTTCTGGTTGTATCATATACAACTCTCGATTAAGGAATGTAGTTTTGTTTATCCATTTGCCAGATTTCATAAAATGCGGCAATTGCTAACATGATTCGGACAGACTTAAGCATAGATACGAGTGAGAAACTCTCATCGTAGTCAACACCTTGAACTTGTTGAAAACCTTTTTGCGACAATTCTAGCTTTGTAGATAGTAACACTACCATCAGTGTCCGTCTTCCTCTTCAAGATCCATTTATTTTCTTTGGCTTGCCGATCATCGGGCAAATCCATCAAAGTCCATACTTTGTTCTCATACATGGATCATATCTCAGATTTCATGGCCTCTAACCATTTCGCGGAATCTGGGCTCATCATCGCTTCCTCATAGTTCGCAAGTTCGTCATGGTCTAGTAACATGACTTCCAGAACAGGATTACCGTACCACTCTGGTGCGGATCTCACTCTAGTTTACTTACGAGATTCGGTAGTAACTTGATCTGAAGTTACATGATCATCATCATTAGCTTCCTCACTAATTGATGTAGTAGTCACAGGAACAGATTTCTGTGATGAACTACTTTCCAATAAGGGAGAAGGTACAATTACCTTATCAAGTTCTACTTTCCTCCCACTCACTTTTTTGAAAGAAACTTCTTTCTCTAGAAAGTTTCCGAACTTAGCAACAAAAAGTCTTGCCTTCGGATCTGTGATAGAAGGTGTATCCAACAGTTTCCTTTGGATATCCTATGAAGACACATTTCTCCGATTTGGGTTCGAGCTTATCAGGTTGAAGCTTTTTCACATAAGCATCGCAGCCCCAAACTTTAAGAAACGACAGCTTAGGTTTATTGCTAAACCATAGTTCATACGGTGTCGTCCCAACGGATTTAGATGGTGCCCCTTTTAACGTGAATGCAGCTGTCTCTAATGCATGATCCCAAAACGATATTGGTAAATCGGTAAGAAACATCATAGATTGTACTATATCCAATAAAGTACGGTTATGACGTTTGGACACACCATTATGCTGTGGTGTTCCAGGTGGCATGGATTTGTGAAACTATTCCACACGGTTTTAACTGAAGGCCAAAACTCGTAACTCAAATATTTTACCTCTGCGATCATATCGTAGAAACTTTTCATTTTCTTGTTACGATGATTATCCACTTCACTCTGAAATTCTTTGAACTTTTCAAACGTTTCAGACTTATGTTTCATTAAGTAGATATACCCATATCTGCTTAAATCATCTGTGAAGTTCTGAAAATAATGATACTTGTCGCGAGCCTTAATATTCATCGGACCACATACATCAGTATGTATGATTTCCAACAAATCTGTTGCTTGCTCCATTGTTCCGGAGAACGGCGTTTTAGTCATCTTGCCCAAGAGGCATGGTTCGCAAGCATCAAGTGATTCATAATCAAGTGATTCCAAAATCCCATCAGCATGGAGTTTCTTCATGCGCTTTACACCAATATGACCTAAACTGCAGTGCCACAAATAAGTTGCACTATCATTATTAACTTTGCATCTTTTGGCTTCAATATTATGAATATGTGTATCACTATGATCGAGATCCAACAAACCATTTCGTTGGTGTGTATAACCATAGAAGGTTTTATTCATGTAAACAGAACAACAATTTATTCTCTTACTTAAATGAATAGCCGTATTGCAATAAACATGATCAAATCATATTCATGCTCAACGCAAACACCAAATAACACTTATTTAGTTTCAACACTAATCCCGAAAGTATAGGGAGTGTGTGATGATGATCATATCAATCTTGGAACCACTTCCAACACACATCGTCACCTTGCCCTTTAACTAGTCTTTGTTCATTCTGCAACTCCCGTTTCGAGTTACTAATCTTAGCAACTTGAACTAGTACCAAATACTGAGGGGTTGCTATGAACCCCAGTAAAGTACACATCAATAACATGTATATCAAATATACTTATGTTCACTTTGCCATCCTTCTTATCCGCCAATCACTTGGGGTAGTTCCGCTTCCAGTGACCAGTCCCTTTGCAGTAGAAGCACTTAGTCTCAGGCTTAGGACCAGACTTGGGCTTTTCCACTTGAGCAGCAACTTGCTTGCCGTTCTTCTTGAAGTTCCCCTTCTTTCCTTTTGCCCCTTTTCTTGAAACTAGTGATCTTGTCAACCATCAACACTTGATGTTTTTCTTTGATTTCTACCTTCGCCGATTTTAGCATCGCGAAGAGCTTGGGAATATTTTCCGTTATCCCTTGCATATTATAGTTCATCACGAAGTTCTACTAACTTGGTGATGGTGACTAGAGAATTCTGTCAATCACTATCTTATCTGGAAGATTAACTCCCACTTGATTCAAGCGATTGTAGTACCCAGACAATCTGAGCACATGCTCACTAGTTGAGCGATTCTCCTCCATCTTTTAGCTATAGAACTTGTTGGAGACTTCATATCTCTCAACTCGGGTATTTGCTTGAAATATTAACTTCAACTCCTGGAACATCTCATATGCTCCATGACGTTCAAAACGTCTTTGAAGTCCCGATTCTAAGCAGTTAAGCATGGTGCACTAAACTATTAAGTAGTCATCATATTGAGCCAGCAAAACGTTCATAATGTCTGCATCTGCTCCTGCAATAGGTCCGTCACCTAGCGGTGCATCAAGGACATAATTCTTCTGTGCAGCAATGAGGATAAACCTCAGATCACGGATCCAATCCGCATCATTGCTACTAACATTTTTCAACACAATTTTCTCTAGGAACATATCAAAATAAACACAGGGAAGCAACAACGTGAGCTATTGATCTACAACATAGATATGCTAATACTACCAGGACTAATTTCATGATAAATTAAAGTTCAATTAATCATATTACTTAAGAACTCCCACTTAGATAGACATCTCTCTAATCTTCTAAGTGATCACGTGATCCAAATCAACTAAACCATGTCCGATCATCACGTGAGATGGAGTAGTTTCAATGGTGAACATCACTATGTTGATCATATCTACTATATGATTCACGCTCGACCTTTCGGTCTCCGTGTTCCGAGGCCATATCTGTATATGCTAGGTTCGTCAAGTTAAACCTGAGTATTCCGCGTGTGCAACTGTTTTGCACCCGTTGTATTTGAACGTAGAGCCTATCACACCCGATCATCACGTGGTGTCTCAGCACGAAGAACTTTCGCAACGGTGCATACTCAGGGAGAACACTTCTTGATAATTTAGTGAGAGATCATCTTATAATGCTACCGTCAATCAAAGCAAGATAAGATGCATAAAAAGGATAAACATCACATGCAATCAATATAAGTGATATGATATGGCCATCATCATCTTGTGCTTGTGATCTCCATCTTCGAAGCACCGTCATGATCACCATCGTCACCGGCGCGACACCTTGATCTTCATCGCAGCATCGTTGTCGTCTCGCTAATCTTATGCTTCTACGACTATCACTACCGTTTAGCAATAAAGTAAAGCATTACATCGCGATTGCATTGCATACAATAAAGCGACAACCATATGGCTCCTGCCAGTTGCCGATAACTCGGTTACAAAACATGATCATCTCATACAATAAAATTTAGCATCACGTCTTGACCATATCACATCACAACATGCCCTGCAAAAACAAGTTAGACGTCCTCTACTTTGTTGTTGCAAGTTTTACGTGGCTGCTACGGGCTTTAAGCAAGAACTCATCTTACCTACGCATCAAAACCACAACGATAGTTTGTCAAATAGACTCCGTTTTAACCATCTCAAGGACCGGGCGTAGCCACACTCGGTTCAACTAAAGTTGGAGAGACAGTCTTCCGCAAGCCATCTATGTGCAAAGCACGTCGAGGGAACCGGTCTCGCGTAAGCGTACGCGTAAGGTTGGTCCGGATCGTCTCATCCAACAATACCGCTGAACCAAAGTATGACATGCTGGTAGGCAGTATGACTTGTATCGTCCACAACTCACTTGTGTTCTACTCGTGCAAATAACATCAAACCATAAAACCTGGCTCTGATACCACTGTTGGGGAACGTAGTAATTTCAAAAAAAAAAATTCCTACGCACACGCAAGATCATGGTGATGCATAGCAACGAGCGGGGAGAGTGTTTGTCTACGTACCCTCGTAGACCGAAGCGGAAGCGTTGATAAACGTAGAGGAAGTAGTCGTACGTTCTCCTCGCGATCCAACCGATCCCAGCACCGTTACTCCGGCACCTCCGAGTTTTAGCACACGTACAGCTCGATGACGATCCCCGGGCTCCGATCCAGCAAAGCGTCGAGGAAGAGTTCCGTCAGCACGACGGCGTGGTGACGATCTTGATGTGTTACCGGCGCAGGGCTTCGCCTAAGCACTGCAACAATATGATCGAGGTGGAATTTGGTGGAAGGGGGCCCCGCACACGGCTAAGGAACGATCCGTAGATCAACTTGTGTGTCTTTGGGGTGCCCCCTACCCCCGTATATAAAGGAGCCAAGGGGGAGGGGCTGGCCGGCCAAGCTAGGCGCGCCAGGAGAGTCCTACTCCCTCTGGGAGTAGGATTCCCCCCCCCCCAATCCTAGTTGGACTAGGATTCTCCAAGGGGGAGAGAGAAGGAGAGGGGGCCGCCCACCTCTCCTAGTCCTAATAGGACTAGGGGAAGGGGGGAGGTGCGCAGCCCCTAGGGCTGCCCTCTCACTTCTCCTCCAAGGCCCATGTTGGCCCATTATGCTCCCGGGGGGTTCCGGTAACCCTCCCGGTATTCCGGTAAAATCCTGATTTTACCTGGAATGCATCCGATGTCCAAACATAGGCTTCCAATATATCATTCTTTACGTCTCGACCATTTCGAGACTCCTCGTCATGTCCGTGATCACATCCGGGACTCCGAACTCCTTCGGTACATCAAAATGCATAAACTCATAATAACTGTCATCGTAACCTTAAGCGTGCGGACCCTACGGTTCGAGAACAATGTAGACATGACCGAGACACGTTTTCGGTCAATAACCAACAGCGGGACCTGGATGCCCATATTGGCTCCTACATATTCTACGAAGATCTTTTATCGGTCAGACCGCATAACAACATACGTTTGCTCCCTTTGTCATCGGTATGTTACTTGCCCGAGATTCGATCGTCGGTATCCAATACCTAGTTCAATCTCGTTACCGGCAAGTCTCTTTTCTCGTTCCGTAATACATCATCTCGCAACTAACTCATTGGTTGCAATGCTTGCAAGGCTTATGTGATGTGTATTACCGAGAAGGCCCTGAGATACCTCTCCGACAATCGGAGTGACAAATCCTAATCTCGAAATATGCCAACCCAACATGTACCTTCGGAGACACCTGTAGAGCACCTTTATAATCACCCAGTTACGTTGTGACGTTTGGTAGCACACAAAGTGTTCCTATGGTAAACGGGAGTTGCATATTCTCATAGTTAAAGGAACATGTATAAGTCATGGATAAAAGCAATAGCAACATACTAAACGATCGGGTGCTATGCTAATGGAATGGGTCATGTCAATCAGATCATTCAACTAATGATGTGATCTCGTTAATCAAATAACAACTCTTTGTTCATGGCTAGGAAACATAACCATCTTTGATTAATGAGCTAGTCAAGTAGAGGCATACTAGTGACACTCTGCTTGTCTATGTATTCACACATGTATTATGTTTCCAGTTAATACAATTCTAGCATGAATAATAAACATTTATCATGATATAAGGAAATAAATAATAACTTTATTATTGCCTCTAGGGCATATTTCCTTCACAGTCTGCTCCGGCGAGCCCTAGGGTTTTTTCCGTTGAAGCAAACGCTCCCGACAAGTTTTGCTCCGGCAAGCTTGTCGGGGAACATCAAGCTCCGGCTGAGACGCAGGTTCTTGCCGTAGAAGCGGATGTTCCCGCAGCTGCAGATATGCCTTTAGTCCTTGTTGTCGAGCCACAAGCTCCAGCATGGGCACAGCAGATTGTCCATTTCCTTCCGACGGGAGAACTTCCCGAAGAGCAAGAAGAAGCGGAAAGAATAGCCCGGCAGTCAAGTATGTACCAGTTTGTCGGCAACGAACTATATAGAAGAAGACTCAACGGTGTGAAATTGAAGTGTATTCCCCGGGAAGACGGACATAAGCTGTTGGCAGAGATACATGGAGGCATATGTGGTCACCACATTGGCGCAAGAGCACTTGCCGGCAAAGCATTCCGGCAAGGTTTCTTTTGGCCGACAGCCCTCCAGGATGCAACTGCACAAGTAACCAAGTGTGAAGCATGCCAGTTCCATTCCAAACAGATACACCAGCCAGCTCAAGCTCTCCAGACGATCCCTTTATCCTGGCCATTTTCGGTCTGGGGGCTCGACATCCTCAGCCCCTTTCCCCGAGCTGTCGAGGGCTTTGAGTACTTGTACGTCGCAATCGACAAGTTCACAAAGTGGTCGGAAGTGGAACCAGTGAGGAAGGTGACAGCACAGTCAGCAGTTAAGTTCTTCAGGTCGATTGTCTGCCATTTCGGGATCCCTAACAGGATCATCACCGACAACGGCACGCAATTCACGAGCCGCACCTTCATGCAGTACGTCCAAGATCTTGGCGCCAAGGTCTGCTTCGCTTCTGTTGCTCACCCGAGAAGCAACGGTCAAGCGAAGAGGGCAAATGCTGAAGTGCTGCGCGGGCTCAAGACCAGGAATTTTTGACAGGCTGCACAAGTGCGGAAGAAACTGGATTGAGGAGTTGCCGGTGGTTCTTTGGTCGATCAGGACGACGCCAAATCGAGCCACTGGCCAGACACCTTTCGCTCTAGTCTATGGAGCAGAGGCAGTTATCCCCACGGAACTCGTATACGAGTCACCTCGAGTGCTCGCTTATGATGAGCTTGAGCAAGAGCAGCTACGACAAGATGACGCCCTGCTCCTTGAGGAAGATCGTCTTCAGGCTGCTGTGCGAGCTGCTCGCTACCAGCAAGCTTTGTGCCGCTACCATAGTTGCAAAGTTAAAGCCAGAAGTTTCGTGGAAGGCGACCTTGTTCTTCGGCGCGTTCAGTCCGCCAAGAATTCCAACAAGTTGACGCCGAAGTGGGAAGGCCCTTACCGGGTGAAACGAGTCACTAGGCCTGGCGCTGTCCGCCTTGAGACCGAAGATGGCATTCCGGTGAGCAACTCCTGGAACATTGAGCATCTTCGTAAGTTTTACCCGTAAGGCGCGGTTGTCGGACCCTGTTCCAGCAATCACCTTTTTGTACAAGTCTTGCCGCTGTTGCATGTAATCCTTCGTACAAAGCCGGGCGCAGACCCCGTGCGTAAATAAAGCTCGCGTGCTTCGCGCATCTTGTCAATTTCATGCATTCTATTATTTTACATGTGTTATCTGACACTTTGTGCAGCACCCGTCCCCGGTAAGCAATAACGAGCCGTAAGGCTCCATACCTTTATTTTCTCTTCTTTCTTTCTTTCAAGGAAAGGAAGATTCCCTCGCCCACAAGTTTGCCGGGGGGGGGGAGGAGAAGATTATGGTGTGGATCAGGCGTCGTTCAAGAAAGTTTCGCCTTGCCGGGAAGCGAACGACAGAAAAGCTAAGTTGCCAAAGTTTGAGCAATCAGATTTTTAAATTTTTAAGTTATCTTCCTCGAACGACCGTGCTTTATATGGAAAACCTGTGCGCGGAGGAACCAACTCGTAGCTAGTTGCGCCCTTACTTTGTTTCGAGTCCGCTCATCAACTTAAGTGAGCTGCAACTAGTTGCGACAAGGTTTCTTGCCGGCCGCGGCACCGCCAGCAGGCTGCCGTTCCGCACTCAGCGCTCGCGGCTCAGGTGCCTGCGCTGGCAAGTTCCCTAAAGGCGTAGGGCAAAAACATACAAAGCAAGGGATCAAGTAGAGGAAATAACATATCAATTACTACCCGAGATAGAGTTATATTACAAGATAGCTTGTCGCAACTCTAATAGACTGATCTCATAATGTGATCAGCAGCGACAAGGAAAAAAAGCAAACGGACCAGCATCTGGACCCCAGCAAGCCAGTGTTGCCGGGGGCTGCAAGTACAAAGATTCACCCATGGCAAACCAGAGTTGCCGGGGGTTGCAATCTCAGATAAGTTTTTCATCCCTTATCATGCATTCTCTTACGGACTGAGGTACAGTTCATAGAGAATGAAAAACATGAATGATGAGATTACAAGTTTTAGATGCAGCTAAGGCCCGAGGGCTTACAAATTAAAAAGAGATAAGGTGCCCGTAATCCTTTTCTTGTCCCTCTCTTCAGGAGGTAGGACAAGGAGGTGAAAAGGGCAAAAGAGGCACCTAGGCGAGCTACGGGTGGTAGAAGACAGCAAGAGAACGTCTCGGTCGCCGTCCAAAGGCTAGATGGTGATGGCGGCGCCGGAAGCAGGGCTCGAAGATGAGGCGGCAGGACGTCAGCACGCTGTCGAGGGCGCCACGCCCCCGTACTTCGAGTTGACGGCCTTGCCGCCCGCCCTCTTCCTCTTCCACAGCCTCCCTACGCCAGCCGCCCAAGGAGACGACCCCGAGGAGTTTAAGGAGCCGGCGACACAGATGATGAGGTCGCTGGTGCCGCACGGAGCGACGCCCGACACCTAGTCGGACCCGTCATCCTGCCGCCCGCTCCCCCCTTCATCGCCGCTGCTGTCCTCCTCGTCACTCTCGCTCGAGGAGGAGTCTTCGCTATCAGAGGAGCTATCCACGCAACACCTCGCGCGAGTTCCGAAGCACCCGAAGACCTTGACGGAGAGGAGACCGCCCTCCATCAGCTTAAAATGGAGGGTGAGTCCCTCCGTCAGGCTGTGGATGCGGGCGAACGTCTTCCACCCTCGACCAAGATACATCACATTAGGGGCTGGGAAGTCAACGCGGACTCGCGTGCCGCTGATCCCGCAGCCCCTCATGTGCAGCCTCAGAGTCTCGGGCGGATCCAACTACATCTCGCTCGCAAATGGAGTCGGGAGTCGAAGGCGATGACAAGGCGGCCGACGCAGCCTGACGAAGAACTCGCAAGGGTCGTCTCCAATATGGACCGCCATGGGAAGAGGAGCCACTGGCGGAGGCGAAGCCGGCGCGCCGCCCCGTCCACCTATTCCCCGAGTGCCTCGGCCTCGTCCTCGACCTCGCCCACGGCCTCGCCCTCTCCCTCTTCCCCTTACGGCTGGCTCTGCAGCCACGGGTGCGGGAGAGGGAGGGACGCGTTGTCTAGCGGCGACCCTCGTCGCCACCGTTGAAGGACCAGGGTTCCCTTCCTCCATGGCGAAGGAGAGAGAGGAGAGCAGAAGCTGAAGGAAAGAGGAGATGAAAGAATGCGGGTCTCCGTCCTCCTCTCCCGCTCCTTATAAAGGAACAAGGTGGGGGCTCGGCCGCCCCGCTCAGCCAATCAAGACACAGAAGGAGGGGGAGCTGGGACCGACCCGCTGCCTCGACCCACGACGGCCCGGTTTCCCGCCTCCACCGTTCGCCACCCCAAGCGCATGGAAGTCGCGTGGCAGGCGGGCAGAACCGAGGCGACGGGTGAGGCGACCTCTCCCCACCCCGTGATCATGGGGAGTGGACGCCTCGAAAACCACGCCTCGGCCTCGTCCAGTAAATGAACCACGCCTCCACGCCTCCCTCCGTTTGTGGGGAAGGCGCGAACCGCCCACGATCTCCCCCACGATGCCGCACTTAACGCATGGTGTTCGGGGAGGGCGCGGTGGATACGGAGTAAGATACGGTGTGACCCAGGCCGCGCGTGCCCGTGCCCTGTTTTGGGCCTGGCCCAACAGCGCTCGGTGTCGTGGTTCTAAGTCTGACAGTAGAATGGGGGGTAAGAATGGAGAGGCAAGATCCTAGCTCTGGAGTAGTTGTACACGCAAGGAGTTAATGAGTTCAGGCCCTTCTCATAGGAAGTAATAGCCCTACGTCTCGGAGCCCGGAGGCGGTCGACTGGATTATATGCGTGAGTGTTACAAAGATGCGAACCCCTCTTCCTGGGGAGGGGGGTGGATTATATAGAGTTCGCCAGGACCCCTGCCAGCCCACATAATGAAGGGTTTTAAGGTACATTAAGGCAGGGCGTTACTGGTAATGTCCTGCATAAAGTGCTCATTAAGACTATTAAGGCTATTAAACTACCGACCGTTTGGATGCGGAGTGACTCCTGTTCTTCCGATGGTCGAGTGAATCTTCATGGTCGAGTGTCTCCATGTTAGTCGAGTGAATGCTTGCCAGGTCGACTGGTAGGCAGTCTCTTTTAGTAGGTGACCTTGGGGAGGGTACCCTTGGGCAGGCCCATGACCCTATCCCAGGTACATGACTTCATCATTAGCCCCCGAATGGATCGAGGTTTGAGTTGGGAAGGAGTTGATAGTCTTCCGACCCGCTTTTCGCGTTGAAAGTGTGTCTTGCCCTGAATTAAGGGCCTTGCAGTGATGGCTTCAAATCCTCTTTCAGTCGCCTTGATCTATTCTTTGTGTTTTGTCGAGTGAACTTTGTAGCTTTGAGGATCTTCAAGCGACAGATCGGCGGAGACCGTTGTCAGGTTGGTTGCTCTGCGGTTAGCGGATTTCACGGGATCTGAATTTTGGGAAGCGCGTGAAGCGGAGAAAACCGTGGCACTCGGATGGGACGAGACGATGACGCCTCGATCCTCGCGCCGCCTTTTTCGCCATGTATCGCTCGCGCGCCTGTTGCGGGATTTGACAGATTGTCTGGGCCTACCAGTTAGCCACTCGGAAGCAGCCATATTTAAGGCGTCGCACGGGCGTATTTTGAACAGTGCCAACACAATCTTCGTCTCCCTTCGCTCCCAAACTTTTCCGCAGCGCTTGCAGCTTCCTCCGTGCCTCTGCTTCGCACCAATCTCGCCGGCGACGATGGGGAAGGAGAAGACCGCGGCTTTGGAGCGGGCGAAGAAGGTGACGACGACGGCGAAGGGGAGGGCGTCAAGCCGGGGCGGATCCTCGTCTCGGTCTCAGCTGCCGCGGGGTTGGGTCCAAGGAGATTGGATCCGCTCGACCATCACCGAGAAGGATCTCGCTGATCTGGCCGAGGAGGGACTGATCCCCCACGGGTCGGCGAGGCTCCCGGGAACGGAGACGCAACCGCAGCCAAAGGAGGGTGAGTGCGTTCTTCTGGCCACTCATGTAGATCATGGGTTTTCTTTGCCGCCGAGTCCTTTCTTCCGGGGATTTCTGAACTTCTTCGGGGCGCAACTCCACCATTTTACTCCCAATTCCATCGTCTACCTCGCCGCCTTTGTTTCACTGTGTGAAAATTTCCTGGGCTGTCGGCCGCACTGGGGGCTTTTCAAGCACATGTTCACCTGTCGTTCTCAGTCGGTGAAGAAAACAAATCCAGACGACGAGAGAACTCAGGTGATCCAGATGTGCGGGGGACTCGGAGTCCAGACGAGAGGCAAGAGCGCCTTTCCGGCGATGACTCTGCCAGACTCGGTTAGAGGATGGCAGTCGACCTGGTTCTACTGCCAAGACCAGTCGACGCCGGGGAAGTCGACTGGGCTCCCCCCTTTCTCCATGAGTCGAGTGGACAAGCCATCTTCTCTGAAGGTGGTACCGGAGGAGAAGGCCCAAGTGAAGTTGTTGATGGAGCGCGTAGTCCAGCTTATCCGAGACGGGGTGACTGGTATGGATCTCCTGGAAGTCTTCCTCCGACGGCGGATTCAGCCACTGCAGTACCGAGGCCATCCGATGTGGATGTACTCTGGTCCCGAAGACGATACTCGGGTTCATCCAGAGGAGGTCGACGACGCCACGCTGGAGAGGTGGATGACTGCCATTACCGGGAACAAGGACAATCCCCGAGGAGCCAGGAGAGTTCTTCCATTCGACCAGTCCCGTCAACCAGATAGGGTATGAACACTTTTCTCCGACTGACTTGTAATATTCACTCTGCTTGTTTCTTCCTCCGCGAGAGTCGATTGACTTTTATCTTGTTTGTTGTTCTCCAGGAAGTCACTGAAATGTATTCGACGCCCAATGGAGCGCAGGAGCAGGTTGTGGAAGGAGAGGCGAGCGGGGGCGAGAGTGGAGACGAGCAGGAGGAGTGGGAGTCTGACGGTGAAGGGGAGGGAAGCGGCGATGCCCACTCTGGTGAGGAGGAGGAGGAAGATGAACCTCCCCACACGGAGAGGCGATCCAAGCTCGCACACGATCCTACGAAGGAGCGTGATAAGGCGACTGCTCCTGTTGGGCAGTCGACGAAACGCACTCGGACCTCTTCTCCTACGCCGACTGAGAAGCCTCCCAAGCACCAGCGCGCGACGCCATCCAAGCCGCCCAAGGCTCTACCCAAGATGAAGATGGTTGTCCCCACCATTTCTGGGTAATAACAATACTTGTTTCTCTCTGTCGACTGTGGACGGATCCTAGGTCGATTCGTTGAAACCAACTGACTGGCTTCCGACATTTTGTAGTGCTGCTACTTCTGAGACCTCCGCCAAGGACAGAGACCAAGAGATGGAGGACGCTGTTACTTCCAACCCAGGTACAGTTGCTGATGTCCTGTCATTGGTTGACTGACTATTTCTTGTAACTCTAGTCGATTGAACTTTTCTTGCAGCTCCTCCTCATGTCATTGACCTCCCTGATGACGACGATGAAGTGCCGCCGGGGGCAAGGGGGAACAAGAAGGCTCTGGATGGCCAGACTCCACAAGCTACCTCGGCGCCTGAGGTCGTAGTTCGGGATGGAGGTGATGCTACTCGGGCTTCGGTGACTTTTGCCGTGCCGCTGACGAGTGCTCGACCCACTTCGTCGACTGTTTCTCCACCATCTCTCTTTGCTGTCCACCATGTCCCGGAAGACCCAGTGAGCGCTGCTAGGGAAGCCATTCGCCAAGCAGGGATTATGATGGAACAAGTGAAGGTGGTCCGAGAGGCCGGTCAGGCAGCTTATGATGCCAGTTCAGCTCTTCAGAATAATGTTTAGGTAAGTCGACTTGTCTGTTTTGTTATGAAACACCTTCTGAAAACTGCTTCTTTCTGAATATGAAGATTTTTACTATTTGTACACCCACTGGGGTGTGTGTGTCGATTGAATTTCTGTGGGGGGCACGCTGAGTGCACCCACTGGGTGTAGTCCCCGAGGCTATGGTCGATTGCTGGCAATCGACTATAGTCTTTATGCTTTCAAACTTTTTCACTTGGTCTAATCAGATTCAGTCGAGTGGTATCAAGAAAACCTGTGGGGGCACGCTGAGTGCACCCACTGGGTGTAGTCCCCGAGGCTATGGTCGACTGCTGGCGGTCGACTATAGTCTAAAGAATTTTATGCTCTCTTCTCCCTTTAGACACTCGGAAGTAATGAGTCGACTGTTCGAACAGAATCTTTGAAAAATACCGGTGGGGGCACGCTGAGTGCACCCACTGGGTGTAGTCCCCGAGGCTACTGTCGAATGTTTTGATTCGGCTGTAGTCTTAGAAACGTCACATCCTTTCCTTTAGTCACTCGGAAATAACTTGTCTTTGATGTATTTTATCGATTGTCTCTTTGCAGAAGTCTTGCGAGCTTGTTGCACAGCTTGCTGAATTGAAGGAGAAGCAAATCCAGCTTAACCTTGACTTAAAGTTTGCCCAGGACAACTTGCAGAAGGCAAAGGATGGCGGGAAAGGTATGGTTGGTGAGGACTCGACGACTGCCTCTGTTTTTCTGCTTATTCTCAACCCTGTCCTCATTATTGTTTTGCAGACCAACTGGAGAAGGCTCTGAAGAAGAAGGACCTTGACCTTGCGGAAGCCCAAACGACGGCTTTGGAAAATATGAAGTTTGCTGAGGAAAAGCTTGCCTCAGTTGGTCGGCTCGAAGACGAGAATGCCAGGCTGAAGTCTGCTCTTGATGCGGCCAACAAGGAAGCAAGTCGATTGAAAAACGACAAGATTGCTCTGTCCGACAAGGTCAGCGATATGGCGGGGAAGCGAAAGGATCTGGAGGCTTACCTCGGAGGGCTCGCCAAGAAACTATTCCTCATGCTTGAAGGTAATCCCCTCATTCGATTGACTTGCCGTTGTCGACTCATCATTTAATTATAATATCGGACTGTAACTTTCAGAATTCTGTCAGAACTTCGAGGAAGAAACTGGTCGAGTGGAGACCAGTCTGGATCCCATCAACTCTCCTGTGAAGGACGTAGCTGCCATGAATGTTCTCCGGTTGGAGTCTCGTGTTGCTGGCGCGGTGGACTACCTTGCTCGACTGAAGGCTGCAGTGTCGCGGATCGACTCTGCACTCTGGCCCAAACAGACGCTTCAGAATGACCTTGAATCCTTAGTCACTCGACTGAACGAAGTTCCAAGTCGAGTGCAAGAATGGAAAAAGTCTTCTGCCAGGTGTGGTGCCGATGTTGCAGTGTCGCTAGTTCGTGTCCACTACAAGGAGGCGCGAGAAGAGAAGCTGGCCGCCCTCCAAGTTGCCAATACCAGGAAGCACAATTTCCAGGACTTCATGGAGACCTTCATCGCTGCTGCCACTCGCATCTCAGATGGGATTGATTTGGACGAGTTTGTTGCACCATCCAGTCCTCCGCCGGAGGAGTAAAAAACTGCTGTGTCTCGCTTTAAATTTGCCTCGGAATGTCGAGTGGTTTATGTAACCGATAAACTCTGTCGAGCTGGAGGCTCGAGTACTTTTATCTGCGGTCCAGGACCTTTAGATCTTTACCCAGACTTTATTTATCGTTGAATTTCTTCATGATTTTTCTGTCGAGTGGGATTTGGCTCGACTTTTGCTGAAAATGACTTAGGCGAGCATTGAGCTGCAGCTAAGCCTCCGAGTGGGAGGTCTGCTCTCCACTCGGTAGGATCTTATATTACTTAGGCGAGCGCTGGGCTGCAGCTAAGCCTCCGAGTGGGAGGTCTGCTCTCCACTCGGTAGGATTTTAAATTACTTAGGCGAGCGCTGGGCTGCAGCTAAGCCTCCGAGTGGGAGGTCTGCTCTCCACTCGGTAGGATTTTAAATTACTTAGGCGAGCGCTGGGCTGCAGCTAAGCCTCCGAGTGGGAGGTCTGCTCTCCACTCGGTAGGATTTGAATTACTTAGGCGAGCGCTGGGCTGTAGCTAAGCCTCCGAGTGGGAGGTCTGCTCTCGACTCGGTAGGATTTTCGAACGTAGCTTCCGAAGGATGAGAATGAGAGTTTAACTTCGCGGGAGGCTGGCTTTCCGCTTGGTAGGAATTTTAAATACTTAGGCAAGCACTGGGCCGCAGCTAAGCCCCCGAGTGGGAGGCTGGCTCTCCAGTCGGCAGGATTTTTGAATACTTAGGCGAGTACTTGGACTGCAGCTAAGCCCCCGAGTGGGAGGCTGGCTCTCCACTCAGTAGGATTTTTGAATACTTAGGCGAGTACTTGGACTGCAGCTAAGCCCCCGAGTGGGAGGCTGGCTCTCCACTCGGTATGATTTTTGAATACTTAGGCGAGTACTTGGACTGCAGCTAAGCCCCCGAGTGGGAGGCTGGCTCTCCACTCGGTAGGATTTTTGAATACTTAGGCGAGTACTTGGACTGCAGCTAAGCCCCCGAGTGGGAGGCTGGCTCTCCACTCGGTAGGATTTTTGAATACTTAGGCGAGTACTTGGACTGCAGCTAAGCCCCCGAGTGGGAGGCTGGCTCTCCATTCGGTAGGATTTTTGAATACTTAGGCGAGTACTTGGACTGCAGCTAAGCCCCCGAGTGAGAGGCTGGCTCTCCATTCGGTAGGATTTTTGAATACTTAGGCGAAACGGGTTCGCGGCTAAGCCCCCGAGTGGGAGGCTGGCTCTCCACTCGGTGGGATTTTTTTTTGTTTTACAAACTTAGGCGAAACGGATTCGCGGCTAAGTCACCCACTGGGGGAAATTTCGAAAAAGAAATAGCAATCTTCTGTGAAAATTATAACATTCTTGCTTTAGATAAAAGAACTACAGAGGTACTTTTATTACATCTCAGTCGAGTGAGTTTCTTTTTCAAGTGTAAAAAGGACGGAGCAAATCCGCGTTCCAAGCTCGAGGCTCGTCGATACGGCGATCGACGTTGTAGAGGTGATATGCTCCGTTGTGGAGGACTTTGGTGACGATGAAGGGTCCTTCCCAGGTCGGAGCGAGCTTGTGAGGTTTTTGCTGATCCACTCGGAGGACCAAGTCTCCTTCCTGAAAGGCTCGACTCTTCACGTTTCTCGCGTGGAACCGACGTAAGTCCTGTTGGTAGATAGTCGAGCGGATTAGGGCCATCTCCCTTTCTTCTTCCAAGAGGTCGACTGCATCTTGTCGAGCTTGTTCCGCTTCTGCTTCAGAGTATAGTTCAACCCGAGGTGCGTTGTGGAGCAGATCACTCGGAAGAACCGCTTCAGCCCCGTAGACCAGAAAGAATGGCGTTCTTCCAGTCGATCGGTTAGGAGTGGTCCTTAATCCCCAAAGAACTGAAGGAAGTTCATCGACCCAAGCTCCTGCCGCGTGCTTGAGATCACGCATCAATCGGGGTTTCAGACCTTTGAGGATGAGGCCATTCGCACGCTCTGCCTGCCCATTCGACTGCGGATGGGCAACTGAGGCATAGTCGACTTGCGTGCCCTGGGAGGCGCAAAAGGCTTTGAATCTGTCGTTATCGAAGTTTGATCCATTATCCGTGATGATACTATGTGGAACCCCATATCTGAATATCAGCTCTCTGATGAAACTGATAGCAGTGCTTGCATCGAGGTTCTTGATGGGTTTAGCTTCTATCCACTTGGTGAACTTGTCGACTACGACCAGTAAGTGAGTGAAGCCGCTTCTGCCAGTTCTCAGCGGTCCGATCATGTCTAGCCCCCAGACAGCGAAGGGCCAGACAAGCGGAATGGTCTTCAGAGAAGAGGCGGGCTTGTGTGACATGTTGGAATAGAATTGACACCCTTCGCACTTGTCGACTATGTCTTTTGCCATTTCATTCGCCTTTGGCCAGTAAAATCCCGCTCGGTATGCTTTAGCCACAATAGTCCGGGAGGACGCATGATGGCCACAGGTCCCCGAGTGGATATCCTCAAGAATTATCTGGCCTTCTTCTGGCGTGATGCACTTCTGGCCGACTCCACTCGCGCTCTCTCTGTACAACTGCCCTTTGATTACTGTAAAGGCCTTGGATCGACGGACGATCTGTCGAGCCTCTTCTTCATCTTCTGGGAGCTCTTTCCTCATAATATACGCGATGTAAGGCTTTGTCCAATCGGGAGTGATGACGACAACTTCCATAATCAGGTCGACTACAGCTGGAATCTCCACTTCAGTCGGATCGCTGGCGCTTTTTGGCTGCGGAGGTTCTTCTATGAAAGGATCTTCCTGTATCGATGGCGCACGAATGTGCTCTAAACAAACGTCACTGGGGATGGCTTCTCTTTTGGACCCAATTTTTGCCAAGTCATCTGCATCTTGGTTTTTCAGTCGGGGTATATGATGGAGCTCTAACCCCTCAAATCTCTTTTCCAACTTTCTCACTGCATTACAATATCCCGTCATGGCTGGGCTTCGGACATCCCACTCTTTCATCACTTGATTAACAACCAGATCTGAGTCGCCATAGAACATAAGGCGACGAACGCCGAGTGAAATGGCCATACGTAATCCATATAGGAGTGCTTCATATTCTGCCTCATTGTTGGAGGAATCAAAGTGAATCTGAAGGACATATTTGAGATTATCTCCTTGGGGGGAAACGAGTACAACCCCCGCACCGGACCCATTCAGCATCTTCGAGCCATCAAAAAACATAGTCCAGTGTTCCGAGTGAACTTGAGTCGGAAGTTGTTGTTCAGTCCACTCGGCGAGGAAATCGGCTATTGCTTGGGACTTGATAGCTTTCTTTGCCTCGAACTCGATACCAAGAGGAATAAGTTCAATTGCCCATTTTGCCACTCGACCGGTTGCATCTCTGTTATGAAGGATCTCTGATAATGGGGCGTCGCTGACGACTGTAATGGAGTGATCAGAGAAATAATGAGCAACCTTCTTCGTGGTCATGTAAATTCCGTAAACAAGCTTCTGATAGTGAGGGTATCTTTGCTTTGACGGGGTCAGAACTTCAGAAAGGTAATAGACTGGGCGCTGAACTTTGAAGGCTTTCCCTTCCTCTTCCCGCTCGACCGTAAGAACGGTACTAACGACTTGTCCAGTGGCTGCAATGTAAAGCAACAATGGCTCTTTGCTGACAGGGGCAGCAAGCACCGGCTGGGTGGAGAGCAGAGTTTTTAGCTCTGCAAACGCTGCATCAGCTTCCGGAGTCCACTCGAACTTGTCTGACTTCTTCATCAGTCGGTAAAGAGGCAGTGCCTTTTCACCGAGCCTAGAGATCAATCGACTTAAAGCGGCCAAGCATCCAGTAAGTTTCTGGATGTCGTGCACACGCACAGGGCGTTTCATTCGGAGTATAGTGCCAACTTTTTCAGGGTTAGCATCGATTCCTCGTTCGGAAACGAGAAAACCGAGTAACTTTCCTCCAGGGACTCCGAACGTGCATTTCGACGGATTGAGCTTGATATCATACTTCCTGAGATTGGCAAATGTTTCAGCAAGGTCAGTCAGTAGGTCGGAACCTTTTCGCGACTTGACCACTATATCATCCATGTATGCTTCTACATTCCGACTGATTTGAGTGATCAGGCACTTCTGAATCATTCTCATGAATGTAGCTCCGGCATTCTTGAGACCGAAAGGCATGGTGACATAACAGAAACACCCGAACGGGGTGATGAAAGCTGTTTTTATTTCATCGGGTCCATACAGACGGATCTGATGGTATCCGGAGTAAGCATCTAAGAAAGACAACCTCTCGCATCCTGCGGTCGAGTCGACTATTTGGTCGATGCGAGGAAGAGGGAAATGATCTTTCGGGCAGGCCCGACTGATATGTTTGAAATCGATGCACATGCGCAATGACTTGTCCTTCTTGGGGACCATTACAACATTGGCAAGCCACTCGGAGTGGTAGATCTCGCGAATGAATTCTGCTGCTAAGAGTTGAGCCACTTCTTCGCCAATGGCCTTCCTCTTCTGGATGGCGGACCGTCGAAGATGTTCCTTAACTGGTTTGACCTTTGGGTCGACTCGAAGGTGGTGCTCAGCCAATCCCCTGGGAACACCCGGCATGTCAGCAGGCTTCCATGCAAAGATGTCCCAGTTCTCATGGAGGAACTGGATGAGCGCTTCTTCCTATTTAGAGTCGAGTGTAGTGGAGATGTTGGTCGGAGCTGCATTGGGGTCAGTCGGGTGGATGTGAACCTGTTTTGTCTCACCGGACGACTAAAATCCTGACTCTGTGGCGGGCTTCTTGGCTCATAACAAATCACTCGGATCTGCACTCTTCTTGTAATCCTGTAATTCCATCTCGGCCATCTGAGCATCAGCAATTTTGGAGCCTTTCTGGAAGCACTCTTCCGCCTTCTTCCGATTACCCATGATGGTGATCACACCTTTGGGACCGGGCATCTTCAATTTGAGATACACGTAGCATGGTCGGGCCATGAAACGAGCGTATGCTGGCCTTCCAAGGATGGTGTGGTATGCACTCTGAAAATCCACGACCTCAAAGGTTAACTTTTCCTTCCGGAAATTCTTCGCGTCACCAAAAACCACATCGAGAGCAATTTGGCCGAGTGACTCAGCCTTCTTTCCGAGAATGACTCCGTGGAAGCTCATATTACTGGTGCTGAGTCTGGACATCGGAATGCCCATCCCCTTCAGTGTCTCTGCGTACAACAAGTTCAAACCACTGCCACCATCCATCAGAACTTTGGTTAGTCGAGTGCCTTCAATGACTGGGTCGACCACCAACGCTTGCCTCCCTGGGGTAGCAATGTGAGTCGGGTGGTCGGACTGGTCGAAGATGATGGCAGTCTGAGACCATTTCAGATAATTGGGTGTCGCCGGAGCGACCATGTTCACCTCTCAATTGATGACCTTCAATCGACTTTTGCTTTCGACGTCAGCAAAAATCATTAAGGTGGAATTGACCTGGGGGTATTCCTCGCCGCTGTCTTCCTTGTCTTCGACTTTGTCTGACTCTTTCTCTTTGTCTTTGGCCTGTTTCCCTTGAAACTGCTGCATCAGGAGTCGACATTGTCGAGTGGTATGCTTTGGGTAAATGAGTTTACCCTCCTCGTCTTTCTTCGTGTGAATGTGACACGGTAGGTCCATCACGTCGTTCCCATCCTGGTCTTTCACTTTCTTGGGGTTCCAGGGACCCTTGGGTTTCCCCTTAAACTTTCCTGGGGTCACAGCCAAGGCCTCTCCGGGTGCAGCTGGCTCGGCTTTGCGCTTTTGCTTCCGACTGGAGTTCCCTCCGCCGGTCTCATTAGCGGCTGCTTTATACTTGCCACTCCGGAGCCTGTCTTCTTCTTCACCGTTTGCATACTTGGTGGCGATTTCCATCATTCGACTCAATGTCATATCTCCGGTTCGACCGAATTTCAAACTCAGTTCTCTGTTCTTGACGCCTTCCTTGAAGGCACAAACCGCCTGGTGATCAGATACATTCTCGACTGTGTGATGTAAAGTGATCCACCTCTGGATATAATCCCTCAGAGTTTCACTCGACTTCTGAACACACGACTGCAATTCTGTCAATCCTGCTGGTCGCTTGCAAGTCCCTTCAAATGTCCTGACAAACACTCGGGCGAGATCCTCCCAAGTGTAAATACTGCTGGGTGCCAACTGGTTCAACCATGCTCTGGCCGACCCTTCCAGCATAAGAGGCAAATGCTTCATGGCTACCTCGTCGTTGCCGCCTCCAATCTGAACAGCCACTCGGTAATCCTCGAGCCAGGTATCAGGCTTGGACTCGCCGGTGAACTTGCTAACTCCAGCCGCCAACCTGAAGTTGGGGGAATTACTGCGGCTCTGATTGCTCTGCTGAAACATTCTGGTCCTGATACACGAGCCCTGCTGCTGGAAGGAGCGTCTCTGTCGTGGCCTCCCCTGTGAGCTCTATTCCTGTCGACCAGACCTTGAACGATAATGGATCTCGCATCAAAGCCTGGTTCCCTGGGGTCGACTGGAAACCTTCGTCCAACACTGAGCTGGCGTCTGTCATCTTGCAGTCGAGAAACGTACGATCCACCCCTTGGGGGAGGAGTGGGCACTCGACGTCGATCATTACGATCGAATCGGTGTTCGTACCGCTCACGGTCTTGATACTGATCATCGCGCCGGTCTCTACGTTCCCCATGCCTCGGAGGCGATCCTGGACTGTGAGCCAACTGTACAGAATTCGCAGCGACGGATCGACTGTGAATCCTGTTACGCGACTGAGATACTGCTGAGTTTTGATCCCCTGCCACCCGAAGCAAATCTCTGATCTGTAACAGACCTCTACCTGCCTCCGACTGAGAAGGCTGGATTGACTCTGCTATGTGAGCCGCAGCTGCTAAATTCTGAATCGGGGTTCGGTATACCTGAGTTGGTGGCTGGAAGAGGCGACGTCGACTGGATTCGGCGACTGGCGGTCGAGCGCGCTCGTCGAGTACCCTCTGGAGATTCTCCAGTCGAGTACGTTCAGCCAGGTTGGCTAAACGCGCCTCCTCCAAGGCGCGTGCCTTAGGGGTTTCTCCAACGATAGGAGTGTGAAGCGCGTCCATGTTCCGGCGACGAAGTTCTTCCCTCTGCAGCGAGGTGAGAGGTTGGGGCCTGTACTCTTCATGATCCCGCGTCGGGACCCCTCCTCCGGCAACCTCTTCGGTGTGGGGAAAACCGGGAGGACTGCGCGGTCCGTCGACCATGAGCACGTCCGCCGCTGGATCGCTGCTGTCGCACTCGGACGCAGTCTCTACGGAGCCAGTCGACAGATCGAACAGGCCGTAGAGTGATTCGTCGGGTTCAATCGCCGCGACTTCGGGAATGGCCGACTCGCGGGCCAATGCATGCCTCACCCACCGCTGGAGTCTCGACCGACCAGAGCGCTTGCGCCGGCGGGAAACAGGGAGCGAGGACGAAACGGGAATCGACCCGTACTGGGCCGACGGTTGTCGCAGGAGGATGCCACGAATGCACGCGCGGAAGTGTGTCGCTCCGCGAGCGGGGAGCGCGTCCACGTCGAGTGGAGCCTCCTGGAGCCAAGCAGAATCATCGACGACGAAGGTGAGGGCGCCGAGACGGATCTCGCGCCCCTCGACCAGGATTCCGCCCGAAGACATGATGGGAGATGTCAAAAGAATCCCAACTTCTCCAGAAATTTTGCTAGAACACCTGCCCCACGGTGGGCGCCAACTGTCGTGGTTCTAAGTCTGACAGTAGAATGGGGGGTAAGAATGGAGAGGCAAGATCCTAGCTCTGGAGTAGTTGTACATGCAAGGAGTTAACGAGTTCAGGCCCTTCTCAGAGGAAGTAATAGACCTACGTCTCGGAGCCCGGAGGCGGTCGACTGGATTATATGCGTGAGTGTTACAAAGATGCGAACCCCTCTTCCTGGGGAGGGGGGTGGCTTATATAGAGTTCGCCAGGACCCCTGCCAGCCCACATAATGAAGGGTTTTAAGGTACATTAAGGCAGGGCGTTACTGGTAACGTCCTGCATAAAGTGCTCATTAAGACTATTAAGGCTATTAAACTACCGACCGTTTGGATGCGGAGTGACTCCTGTTCTTCCGATGGTCGAGTGAATCTTCATGGTCGAGTGTCTCCATGTTAGTCGAGTGAATGCTTGCCAGGTCGACTGGTAGGCAGTCTCTTTTAGTAGGTGACCTTGGGGAGGGTACCCTTGGGCAGGCCCATGACCCTATCCCAGGTACATGACTTCATCACTCGGCACCGTGTATGGCCCAGGCCCGGGGGCTCCTGTCGGTGTACTAGAGTAGGGGTACCCTAGTATCCCGAACTTGTGCATGGGCAGTCGCAGCGCCCCGCGGCAGGGCTTGCCTAGTGACCGCCAAGATCCTCCGTGGTTCCTTTGGAGCCACTCAAGAACAAAGTATCCAAGCCAAGGAGACAAGGCCCCGGCAAGAGGAGCTTGCCGGGAAGGCCACCCAAAGCGCAAGACCCCGGCAAGAGGAACTTGCCGGGAAGACCAGCTAAGGCCGCGGCAAGAGGAGCTTGCCGGGAAGGCTAACCAAGGCCCCGGCAAGAGGAGCTTGCCGGAAAGGACAATCAAGGCCCGGAGAGCGACAAGCTTCCAGGCGCGACAAGATAACGACCGCGGCAAGGCACTTGCCGCAGCAAGCTACTACTCTGCAGCCCGCGCTCCAGCTCATCCACCAACGTGTCGCCCTGGGACCTTCCCAGGCGCACGTGGCGGGTGGCTGTGCAGCCAGGGGTATGCGGTGGCAAGCGGCGCTGACAGGATAGCCATCGTGGCGAACGGTGGCGCCCCTGACGGTCCCTTTTTGCACTGTTTGGGCGACACAGACGGGCATTTAATGTCTTTGTCCCCTGCCGTCAGGGTTAGGTATGATACACTGTACAAGTAGCTGTACCAACCACATCACCTTTCCATTTTTGCCCTTGCCTACGTTGCCACCTGTTGGTAACCCCTTGAGCATATAAAAGGAGGCCCATGCGCAACGTAGAGGTGGGATTGAAAAAACATTCACGCTCGGTCTCGTTAGCTGCTAGTGTGTACTGTAGCACACAGCGCTCCCGAGCAACAAACCAATACAATCCACAAAGCAGCAGTAGAGTTTTACGCATCCGTGCGGCCCGAAGCTGGGTAAAACCGCTCGTGTCCCTCGCCTCGATCTGCCCTTCGTGCGGTCTCCGCCCCCCGCCGAACCGAAAGGGGCTCCGGTCCCATAGGTGTTCGTGGAGTCAGATTCCCCGACAATATCGATCGTCGTATAATTTAAAGTCAGAGTCAGACTAAACGAAATGTATGGTTTGATCGATTGAATGTTCTGCTAGAGCCGTATCAAATTAAATATAAAACGTCATCAAGCCACACGTATTCCTTGTCATCCAACTACCTAGACTGCTTCAATGTCGAGCGCTCAACACGTTTAGCGTGCAGTTAATTTCATGCCAAAAATAGTGCTAATCACATGACAACACGCAAATAATATCCTACTCCCTCCGTTCCTAAATATTTGTCTTTCTAGAGATTTCAACAAATGACTACATACGGAGCAAAATGAGTGAATCTACACTCTAAAATATGTCTATATACATCCATATGTGATAGTCCATTTGAAATCTCTAAAAAGATGAATATTTAGGAACGGAGGGAGTAGTAGTTAATATCCGCATGCACTTAATATACTTCCAAATTAATGTGCATTGCACGTACACACTGACTAGTGCTACTAGTACGTGAAACTGGTGCCGTGACTTGTGAATGCGTCCAGATATGGTCAATGGCAACATCACCTGCGAGTTCTTCCTGTTAGCCCGTGCGTCTAAACGCGGAAGGGGAGGAGAGAGAGAGAGAGCACACATGGAACCCACCAGTAAGTGAAGGCGAATAGTACTAAAAATAATATTACATGTTATCCATTAATTAGGCTGTGGTAATATAAAAACATTATGTGAACAAAGGGGGTACAACAAACATTGCTATTCTATGTATGTTGCCTACTCTTGACGTGCGGCTTGAAGGCCCGGTCGCATGTTCGATCCTCGTCCTTTATTTTTAATTTGTACATGGGTCCAAATTTGTTTCATGACATGTGGGTCCCTCGGTGTGTAGTTTGTAGCACTTTAATTTGTGGGTCGAAATTTGTTCCATTCCAAGTGGACTATCGGTGTGTAGTTTTGTAGCTTATTTATAATAATTAAAGAGAACAACATAGTTTTTTCAATAATACCATGGTGCGACATTGAAGGCGAGAAAGGACGTGTGAGAGAGTGATGACCGAGCCAGAGGGAAATCAACTAGGGGAGTTGCGTGGGTTGCAACGGTGTTTGGAGTAGTTGTGGGCCGAATGCTACGAAAATATAATCTAAACCGACCGGAATAAATACCTACACAAATTAATCCAAGGTTGGAGTGCCCCTCGCAATGTAAATAGCTCTGGCTTAGCGAGGGATGGAGAGGTAGTAGCTTCAACGCATGGAAGATACGGTGTGAGAAAGCGAGGTCAATCGAGAGACATATAGATAGAGAGACAAAGTGAGTGTGGTCCGACATTCATTGAACAAATATATATGCTCTGGAGAGATATTGTCCGATTGAGCTTTTTGGCAAGGGTGAGGGCTGTAAGATAGAGCTTGAGAGATGATCCAGTCACAGACGTGTAGATATATTTTGTGCGTGGGAGGAAGCAAGGTCAACCGATCACATAGGGTCGCCGTGCGATCGAAAGAGTGAGATGGGTTGGATAGAGTGACCTAGATAGACGATGTGCGTGAGAGAGTATACAATGTGAATAGGTCGAATTGGGATCAAACATGGTGATATATCGTTTTTGTCCGAGAAAGAGCGAGGTCAATCGAGACATACGGAGAGAGAGAGAGAGAGAGAGAGAGAGAGAGAGAGAGAGAGAGAGAGATTGAGTGAGCGTGGCCCACCATGAGGTCGAAAGAGTGGCGGCAGCTTGGATGGACTGACCTAGATAGACAATCTACATGAGAGAGTATAGAGTGTGTCGATCGAGGCCCGAACAGGGAGATATATCATTTGTGTGTGTGTGTGAAAGAAAACGAGGTTAAACGAGACTCAGATAAAGAGAGCGAGATTGAGCGAGTGTGGCCCACCGTGCGGAAGAAAGAGTGAGACAGTCTCGAGGGAGTGACCTAGATATACAACGCGTGTGCGTGCGCACGAGAGGTTGGGGGGGGGGCTAGATAGGCATTGCATGTATTTAGCGCGAGAGGGTGAGAGGGAGAGGGGGGGAGAGAGAGAGCTCGGCATGGGGTGCAATGGCGGGTGTGTGAGGTAAATACATTTGGTAACAGAGTGGAAAAAGGGGTTGTGTAGTTGAGAGACTTAGAGATCGAAACATGGAGAGAAAGAATGAACGTGTCTTGGAAACCGATAGCTTCCTAAGGTGGTTAGGAGAGGAAGATTGACCGATACAGGAAGTATGTAGCGTTTGTGTGGGGGGGGGGGGGCTAAAAACAACATTTGAATGTACATAGTACGAGACTTAATATCGATGTTTCAATTCGGTGTACATTGTAAGATTTGAACCGAGGACCAGGCATACGGGTAATTATTTCGAATTCATGCCATACTAACTTTCGAAAAGTTGACATTGACTCAGTTTGTTGTGCTATTTTGTAGGTCATATGTTTTAATCCATCCAAAAGTTTTCTTACTACCATGGTGTTCATTATATACATATGAATTTGTATTAAAAAAATAGCATGGATACAGTGAAATGCGAAATCCACGTTAGAATTGGAGATCGCTACGTGACACACACTCTAATTCAAATAACTAACTACGTGACACACACTCTAATTCAAATAACTAATTATGTGACACACACTCTAATCCACGTTAGCGTGGGTACCGTTTCGATTTTTTTTTCAAATAACTCATTAATTAATTTATAGTACTCCCTCTGTTCACTTTTATAAGACCTTGAAGACATTTCAGACAATGTGCAAAACAGTCCATTTTAAGTTGTCTGAAACGACTTACAAAAGTGAACGGATGGAGTATCTTGTTTCGAATGACTAATTATTGCAACGAAAACGCGGGCATGGTAATACATACAGATTCGTTTACAAATGAAAGAAGATTCGTTTGCATTCTCAAATGTAGGCACACGAGGCAAACCAGGGTCGTGTCGGCGTGGACGCTGCTTCGGTGCCTTAAAGGCAACTGTCTTTGGGTCACTGACATGTGGGTCAGCCACCTGTTGGGCCCACATGTCATGGACACAAAGGCAGGTGCCTTAAGGCACCGAAGCATAGTCCTGTCGGGGTGGTCGCGTGTGTTGGACGGACGTGTACCACCCAGCCACCCACCCCCTCCCCCCCAAAAAAAGGACGACGACAATATAAGTTCGCGCTTCCACGTTTCGGATTGAAATATCTGGCGGCCCCAATTCCAGCCTGCAAAATCTCTCTTCTCCACCGTCCCCTTCCACGCCCAGATTGCTCAAATCCCTAATTTGCCGCCAACCCTCGAATTGCCCCTCGTCTCGTCTCTTTCCCCACCATTCCCCACCTCTGTGCCGGACGACGACGACGAAGACGACGGTCGCGCTTCACCACCGCACTGGAGCTACCTCATCTATGCCCTCGTCCACCGCACCAGGTGGTCCACCGACAACGTCGGCCGCCGCAAACGACGTGCCTCACAAACACCAAGTTCCACCGCATCAGGTGCGCTTCACCAACGCCGTCTCCCAGCTCACCGGGGCTACTTCACCGAGCACATCGTCGCACCTCCGCCCCCCCGAGGCCGTTGGGGCTTCACCAACGGTCTCGTCCACCGCATCATAGTGCTCTGCTGCCACTCAAGATCTGCATCCATACGCGGCCAGCCAACGCCAGCGCATCACCCTCAACAGCTCTGAAGTGACCCGCACTCTAGCTAGACGAGCATGCCCAAACGCCGGCCCGAACTAGGTATCCACACATCACTCCCTTGTGCACTGTTCCGACAATGTTTGGATATCCTTTAACTGCTCTATGAGCTTACACGCCTATGCAACTCTGACTTGAACTCTTATTTTTTCTGGAGATATCATCTGAAACAAGCAAATCCATATTTTAGCAAAGCATGACGGCGCTACGGGATCTGGTACACATCCTGCACACACGTATAACCTTGTAAGTATCTGTCCTCCGGTACAACATCAAGGTCGATTCCTCTTATTTGATCAACCATTCGCCGTGTCAAAAATGCAGAGGAGGATGCAAGGAGCACAAGGCCTGCACATCCAAGCAAGTGGTAACATGGACTTGTACATGGAACATCCCAAGCGCAAGCAGAGCTGCAGTGAGCCTGTACAACGAGCTAGCGTAATTCCCTGCATTTCATTTAATTCGTACTAGCATTCGTGTATGATTTGTGTGCAGTGGCTGATCCACGAATTCAAGTTACCAGGGGCGAACATTTAACTTAAAAAATACGAAGGCACTTGCACTCCGGAAATCAACATAACTTGAGAAATGTGAAGCTACATGCACTTTGAAAACCAGCTAATGATCCAAAGTAGTTCATATTATAAACACTAAATGATGCAAGCACCAAAAAACACAAAATGCAACATGGTGTACAAGGACTACAAACATGGTTTGTACCTGCTTGAATTATTCGTTCTCTGGCTGAAAATATCGAAGTGTAATTGCACGTATAACCAGTGCGCAAACTGCATATCAATATATCTATCCTGCACAAGTATGCCAATAGTTTCAAACAACAGATTAGAAAAGTATTTATGCTATATTGTCATGATACGGGGACTTTCTGGTAGATGGCCTCAACGTTTCCTCAAGCTATGAAAATGCACTATAATTTGCTTGTCACAAATGCCTGCAAATCTCTATCTCTCTCAACATAGTAGATCATCATTAGAAACTAAATCCTTCAATGAGCTTGCAAAATGCTTGCATTAGATCCCTCATTAGACACTATATGTTCATCACCAGGAGCATGTAAAATGTTTGCATCAAATCCTTCATTAGCAGTCTATTCATTAGACACTTCAGGCTCAAGAACAACATGAGCTTGTATGTTTGCACCGAAAACTTGATTAGATACATCAGATTCAGTCAGTTCAGTATTGATTGGGGGAGTTATAAAATAAGTAGAAATTGGTTTCATTTTCTCATAGATTCCCTACATACAAGCAATTTTACAACACCGTCAGGTTTAACTATTGGCCAGAAATTGAAGAGTTGAATTAGATATAATCAGGGATGTGATGTACCTGCTCGTTGCGCGTGCTACTCTTGCAAGCTGCAACTGTCCATTTGCGCAAGCTCGATGCCATGCCCGTGCTGCCGCCGCTGCCTCCCACGCAGGCTACACCCAGGGTTGGATCTTCATCTTCTTGTCCTTCCGTTCGCTTGAAGCCCGGCGACCGCCCTCCAACGAGGGCGCGAGGAAGTGCTGTGTCGGTCTGTCCAGCGGTGGCTAGCTTAGGAGCGAACCAGACTGGAGGCTGGAGCGAATGAATTGGTATTTTTCCTGCTGTCGATAGATATGGGAGGCGCTCGTTTGGGCCGCGAGCCTGCTATAGGGCCTGCCTTGCACTTATGTTATTGGCCCATCCAAATTGAAACAATTTTCTTCATTTTTTACATTGCCTGCTCGTGCGTTGGGACAAACAAAACTAGCGTGGGACAACCTGGACGACTCAAACTAGGTGCACACTTTCCAGCCACCTGAGGCGGCCGCCCATACCAGCCCCTATGGTGGCGTCGCCCCTTTTTGCGTGTATGATTGGATAGTGAAAAATATTCCAGTGGCACTTTTGATTTACCCACAGAATGGTTGAATTGCTTGTTTCTATGAACTGAGTTCGACAATAATGTGAAGGATGCCAGTCTTTTCATCCTATTGTAGATTGCTTAGATCTCGATATGCCAAAAGTAATCGCATGAAATATACAGTAAAAGCCAGTGTGTTGTGTTTGGCTACAACTAGTCTGACTACACGTCCTCATATAACATATCAAGGACGCACCATCTTACCAGATTAACCATTCGACTTACCCATGCAGTGTGGGAAGAAAGAAGTATTGGGACTGCGTATCCAAGCAATTGATGCCATGGACTCCTTCGTACAACTTTGTAAGCGAAAAAGAAGTTGCAGTGTGCCTGTACAAAGAACTAGCGTAAGTTCAGTTACCTACTTCTCGGAATTTACTTAGCCACTTATTGCAAAATTGTTCAATTATGTTGCTTGGCTTAATTTAGTTTGCTACTGATTACATAATGGCACAGCCTGTTAATCATATTGTAGACTGCGCCTATCTATGTGTTTGATACTTACTGTTAAGAATTACCTGTTTGCCTTAACTTAAATATCTACTTGTTTGTTTAACTGCTTTGCTGCTGCAACAACGGGTTACAATGATGTTAATAACTACTTTTCAGCATCCAATTGAAACTCTTTAATTCCTTGTTTGTTTAACTGGTTTGCTGTTATAGCTCCCAGTTGAGATGTTTTGCTAACTTCAACTTTTCTGAATCCAATTGGAACTTTAATGGCAAAAAAGGTTAGCCCAAGATCAAAGAGCGAGGTCCCCATGGACGTTGCATCATCCCACAACAGTGGCACCGGCCCAATCGTGCATTATGAATTGCCAACTGCTGATGCTCTAGAGGCTAAACTAGTGGTAGAAAGAGATTCTGCTTCTGCACTTAGAGATGAAGTTGACATGTTGAGGAAGCAAACAACACAATTACAAGCAGTACTCAAGACAACCATTAAATATTTGGTGGATTTCAAAACGAAGTAAGCTGAGACTGACCAGATTGTTAAGGTCCTGAAGGAAAAAAGGAAATTAAATTCCTACTTGGTAAATCATAGGTGAAATGTTCTTTCCATAGTTGAATAACCTTTGTGTTGTCTGTTCATGTAATCAATCAATCCATTTGTTTTACAGATCATGTAATAATTGTTTTTTTGTTTTTTTATTTGTATTTTTATTTGAGGACAAGTCTGTATTAATTGATAAAACTCGCAGACATTTCATTTGGATTGTTGTGCCAGACCTACAAATATGCCAATCGGGCTGAATGTGCATTCATCAATAGTAGTATAGATGGACCATAAGTGGCACGCATCGGAAAGGGCCAAGATGCTGGCTAAAAAAAGGATGCTGTTGTAGCCAAAAAAAAAGTACAGCGGCCTGGCTTATGTATGTTAGTTGATATTATTGATCCATATACTCTATAAGTGTTTATATGTCTGTTAGTTCCGTACATTCTTGGTTGATTGACTCGGTATTTGAATCTTGATACATCGCTTGTGTACATATCTAAATGGGAGTACACATTATGCTGCGTGTGACATTTGAGTTGGACATGAAGTGTTCCAAATATTCGAATTCACCTTAAACTGGATTCTAGTTCTGAATTTGAGTATCGGCATTTGTAAACCATATTCATCTATGACAGTGGAATACATCTTTGTCGTCCTTTTGAAGATATATAAAAACACATAGAATGATTCATATAGGAATACAAAATGGATTCGAATTTAGTTGCCAGGGTAAACGTGGATGCTTATTGTCCCAAAATTCGAAAGAAACAGCAAAATGTCCACTCCCACATCGGCTGCCCGAAGCCAAGTGTTTGGGAGATGGAAATTACTGTCTACCCATTACATGGACAATCCATCGGTGCAATTTCCACTGCTCTAAATAGGGGTAGGTTAGTAACTTCAATTAGACGTGACACGACCACCTCTGAGCCCATTCCGACACGGTGGGCGTCAAACATGGGCGGCAAAACTCACTTGATTAAAGCTCGTCCAAAAGACCTCTGTTTCTCCCTCCATTCCCCATTCATACACGGTGGGCGGCAAAACAAACTCTCCTCGTCCGAAATAGATGTAGGCTAATATTTTAAATAGGGGCAGATGTGTAACTTCCATCAGACGTGACACAACCGCCCTACCTGTCAGCCCTGTTCATACACCGTGGGTGCCAACCGTGGGCGGCAAAACACCCTCTCCTCGCCCGAAATAGTTACCGGCAAATATTTGAGAGATGCGAGATTACCGTCCTATCCCCAACCGACGAGACGTCCAAATTTGAAACGGGGGATAAGTTCGTAACTTTCCCATATTTCAGACAGGCGCGTCCCAAAATCATGGTTCCCCATACCTCTCCCTCCATTTTCCCATTCATACACCGTCCACGCTAGAACACCCCATTCTCACACCAGCCTCCGTCCGCCACCCCATCCATCGCCGCCGTCCTCCACCACATCCATCGCCATCGTCCTCCACCATGCCGGAGCGCCTACCAAGACCGCGTCGTCCACTGCTAAAGATGGACGTTTCTCATCCACAACGACGGACCAATAGCCTTGCATCGCTTCCTCTCGCTTCATCGGCGCTGTCGTCCTCTTTGCCGGGGCCGCTCACACGACCTTCTCTTCCACCGCAACGAGACTTATCCCCCGATGCACCCGTCTACCGTCGCAGATCTGCTTCAACGCCACCGACAACCATCGCACCCCCGATGCCTACACGGCGCCGCAAGAGAGGTGGTACTTCATATCTCCTCAACTTTTTGATCTCAACCAGAAAATAGATCTTAACTTGGTTACTCTACTTTCTTTTCAGCTCTTAGAATTTAGTTCTTAGTTCGAAGCAAACAATGGATGCTAAATATCATTTCTCCGGTTTGCAGCTTCAAATCTGCCATGGCACAACCATAATACGGTTTAATTGATCATGCTTAGGGTTTAATTGATCATGTTGGTTCCGTGGTGGTTTCTTTAATAGAAATCGGAGGGGAAACCCTCTTTTGCTAAAAAAAATATGCTTAGAGTTTCCCCCTTTTATGATCACTATACGATCAGAATACGTGCTTCGTGTCATAATAACACTGCTCCACCCATCAAGCTAAACAAGCTTAGTTGTTCAAATACGAATATGATATTATTAAAATAGAGTTGTTTAATTGGTTAGCTAAATGTTCCTAAATTAGTTTCGAAAATGCATGTTCGCCGCTCGGGTGTGTATCTCTGTGTGTGGTCTGGTCAGCATGGTTGGGGAGGTGAACTTTGCATATGCAGGGGTTTATAGGGAGACACTCTCCGTGTTGAATCCGCAATGCATTCCATAGATAATCTGACTACTTTTTATGTTTTCATGAATCTCAGATTCTGAACAGCATCATAATGATTATGAGCTTGCGCGCATGAAAAGAATAAAGCAGAACAATGCCATGGCTGTCAAACTTGGCATTAAGGGACTGAAATCAAGTCTGGATGCAATGCAATGCAAACACTCTCCACCTACAGATTCATGCTCAGAATATGATCCTAACAGTGATTCTGAGCTATAGGGAGACCTAAGTCAATGTAGCCCCCTAGTGGAGGAGTCAGAGGAAGATGCCCTATCTTATTCACCCATCAAGGTATTTGCTCTAACTTTCCAAGGTTACATTGCTCACACATATCTTGCAACTGATGCTTTGCATTGCTTCTACTTTGTTGAACTGCCATTAGCTTAGTTTACACATCGTATGTGTGAATACGCCCTGCCTATACATTTTCAGTACATATTCCATCTGTCATCATACCATATTTATCCATTCAAATCCTGTTCTTGTGTATCAGACGTTCAAAAGGAAGAGGGAGATTGCTGATCGTGGAGGAGCACAAGCAAATTATTTGGAAAAGGTAGTGGCACCTGATAAATCAAATAGCCCATTAGGTGTAGTTGCAATATCACCTGACCGACAAAATACCCCAACTCTAGCAGACTCTAGCCCTACTACACTGGTCATTTCTGATGCCCCAACTCAGCAGACCCCAACTGCAGCAAACAGTATGATTATGCCAGTTGACATAGCACCAGCTGTATGACGCAAAACCCCCATTCCAGCAAAGAGTACACCAAATCCAGTTGCCAAATCCCTTTTCAAACCAGAGAGAGCCCCAATTGCAGCAAATGGGACCCCTGTTCCATTTCTTCCTAGTTTAGAAGACGAAGCTTATGTTGTTGTCAGTAACTTTGTTCGCATATTTCCTTCATGGAAAGATTATACCGCAGACATAGAACAAATTCCAGTCTTCCTCTGCAACTTATGCGTAAGTAATGTGCTAATGTTATTCATGGTCATTGCTGCATATGTTTCTGCTGACAAAAGACTTAAGATTTCATTCTTTTAAATAGGCGAGGAGCAAACTGGATTGTGATGATGAGCAAGGGTTGGTTGCGCTTTTCAAGCACTCATTGATGAAGTATCATTCCTACCTGAGGCAAGCGCACTTCGATGGCAAGTCTCTGAACGAAATTTCTGTAAAGTCTCCGGTGCTACATTTATCCGACGGTGGCTGAATAATCTTGTTACACATTAGTCTTGGTTGTAGCGTAAGGTACTGTCTATGATATCACATCACAATTTGAACTACATTTCTGCATATGCCTTAATGTCTCACTTGTACGAAAACTATTAGCAGAAGAACATTCGTTCTCAAGGGACCACAGAATCTCGCAACTATACTGCACACTGCATTGCTCTTGTGAGTACCTCTTGCCTTGTATGACCATACTTACTTTCATAGTTGTTTGATTATGTAACATCACTGCACATGTTAGCCTCGTAATCGTCCATTTGGTGGACATTATAAGATCCGTATGGACTCTTACATAAATTTAGAATCAACCCAATGCTTTTGAAGAGGTTTAGCTCTGCAGTTCTGTTGCAAGGACTGAACGTGGTCTATCACTGTACTTACATTAATAGCTACTCCCTCCGTCCCATAATATAAGAATGTTTTGTACAGTACACCAGTGTTCAAAACACTCTTGTATTATGGGAAGAGGGATTGGTTCATTTTGTAGCATTCTGCATCTTATCTCCCTTGCCCACCATTTACTAAAAAAGATCAGATCTATGTTTAATCTTACCAACAAGTAGGATACACAGACAATGCCAGTGCAGAAGTGTAGCCCATTGCTCTTGTCAGTACATTTTGTCCTGTAACGCTTGTACTTCCAGGGATTGGTAGTTGATTATGTAGCATCAATCTGCATCTTATCTTCATTATCCTCTATCCCTTCCAGTATTATCATATCTATAATTACTTTCTACAAAATGTAGAGTACAGGCAATGCTTATGAAGAAGATTATGTGCTGAAATTCTTGAGTTATCCTTCCCTTGACATGGAGAAGGGCATTATAAAGCCGGTGTTAACTGTTAATGTAAGTCAGTCCTTCTAAAGCCTTTATCCTCAACTGCTGTTTAATTTGCTCATACTCCCTATCGTTTACTGCTGTTTAGTTTGCTGTTTCTACCAAAATGCATGTTCGTAAGAACCGTAAGTTCTAAGTTTTACTTGTAAAACCAAATTCCTTATTCATACCATGCACATTACTTAATACTCCCTATATGTATGCTTGTTTTTGTGGATCTATAATCCAATGTGTGGTGAAGCAGCCCATGTTTGCACCTTGTCATCTCCTATTTTATCCTACTGATGTGGCTGATGATATGAACAACATGCCATGCACATTATCCAAAATAAATACAATGATTTTCTTTGCCCTTCATCTATGCTTGTTATGTTGACATGGTAATCCAGTAGTGTGGTGAAGCTCCCCGCATTATGAACAATGCCAAATTATGCTATTGATATTTTGAACATACTCTTTATTTTCTAATTTGAAATTGGATAGAATTGACAGAACAGTTATCATCTTTGTTTATACACGTACAAAACCTGTCATCTCTCTGCTTTGTTTCAGGGTGATATGCCTGATGGCATGCACAAGTCTACTGAAGGCTGTGAGACAAACCCAACATATATTGCAGCAAAGAAGGCAAAACATCTTGAAGATAGCGAGAAGACCCCAAAGTCTTGTCTTGATGCGGTGTTCAAGTTACTTGAGACTAACAGTCAGACAAGCTCACATAATTCGTTGTCTGAATCAGTTCGACTTCTTCAGTCCCAAGTTCTAGCAGAAAGGCATTCTGCAACTCAACTTCGACTTGAAGTCCTATCTCTAAGAAAGATTGCGGAGAACACCAATGGGAACCTCATCGCTAAATAGCTACACCTGGAAGCTATGACCAACATGCTAGGCCGGTCTCACAGCCTTGCTCAGCAGCTTGCGCATCAGTTCCCCCACAAGGCTAACCTTTCTTGAACTGTCTTGGAAGTGGTCTTGGTTCAATATTATTTTGTTACGCTGCAATGGTGCCCAGTTTTTGTAATCTGCTTCTTCGTTGCGCTTTATGATCATTGGTGGCGAACTTCGACGCCCAGTGGATGTAATATACCTTAAATCCTTTATTGTATAGTGTAGGTTTATTCTTAGACTATGCCATAATTTCTTTATTGTATAGAGTAGGTTTGTTCTTAATTCCTACTAGTTATGCAGCAGCCCGAAATGAACCCCGGCCCATGATTGTGCGAATCAAATCACGGGCTTTTAACAGGCCAAAATTTTCTTGGTCCTTGTTTGGCCCAATCAGATATCAGCCGCGAGCAGGCCGGATGCAAACCGGGCCGTAGTTAGGCCCAACTATATGACGGGCTTTTAACAGGCCGAAATTAATATAGGGCCGAAATGTTAAACGGACCCTTAACAAGCCAAAACTAATATCATGATGAATTACTAAGTGAGCCTTTAGCAAGTGGGCCCAAAAGCATAGTGTCCAGTTGACGGGCCAAATCTCATATGGGCCATAATTGAGCCCAAAGCCTCTTAAATGGAAGGACCTGATCTGGGCCGTAATTTGGCCTAGAACGTGGTAGGCTTTTAACAGGCTGGATCTCATATGGGCCACTATTAGGCCCGGAGCGTGGCAGTCCATTAATGGGCCGGATCAAATATGGGCCGGCATTTGGCCCAAAACATGGCAGCCAGTTAATGGGCCGGCCTACTAGGGTCCTCAAAATCTTGTGGGCCTATAGCTGGGCCGGCCCATTAATGTCGGCGAAATCTCGTGGGCTTTTAGCTGGGCCGGCCCATTATGACCCGCAAGAATCTTGTGGGCCTTTACCTGGGCCGGCCCATTATGGCACACAAAAATCTTGTGGGCCTTTACCTGGGCCGGCCCATTATGGCCTGCAAAATCTTGGGGGCCTTTAGCTGGGCCAGCCCATTATGGTCCGCAAAATCTCGTGGGCCTTTAGCTGGGCCGGCCCATTATGGTTCGCAATATCTTGTGGGCCTTCAGTTGGGCCGACCCATTTAAACTTGATGGGCCGGTCCACGTGTCAACATATCATAGGCGCGTCTTGCCCATTGGATGAGTGACACCTGTGCCAACGCGGACCTGACACGTGTCTCCTCCAGCCAATGATGATTTTACACGTGGAAAATCCCCATTGGTTGGGGCTGCTAACGGGTTATCGGATCCAAAACCCGACCCGATAGCTTAACGGCGTTCCGTTACGGTGGATGCCACGTGTCGGTCACCCTTGACGAAAGCACTTCTGTGACGCGCGATTTATCGTCATGGAAGTGGACACTTCCGTGATGATAATTTTGGTAATGTCATGGAACACTTCTACGACAGCACAGGTATGACTATCTTGATTCTGTCATAAACTTGTCATGGATGTACATGCATGACAAAAAATGCGACCTACTGTGACAAACACGTATCATCACGGAAGTGTATTTTTTTGTAGTGCTTCTCTGAATTCTTTTATGTATGATTGGTTATCTTTGCAAGTCTCTTCGAATTATCAGTTTGGTTTGACCTACTAGATTGGTTTTTGTTGCAATGGGAGAAGTGTTTAGCTTTGGGTTCAATCTTGCGGTGTCCTTTCCCAGTGAAAGTAGGGGCAGCAAGGCACATATTGTATTGTTGCCATCGAGGATAACAAGATGAGGTTTTTATCATATTGCATGAATTTATCCCTCTACATCATGTCATCTTGCTTAAGGCGTTACTCTGTTTTCTTGAACTTAATACTCTAGATGCATGCTGGATAGCGGTCGATGAGTGGAGTAATAGTAGTAGATGCAGGCAGGAGTCGGTCTACTTGTCTCGGACGTGATGCCTATATACATGATCATACCTATATATTCTCGTAACTATGCTCAATTCTGTCAATTACTCAACAGTAATTCATTCACCCACCGTAGAATACTTATGCTCTTGAGAGAAGCCACTACTGAAACCTACGGCCCCCGGGTCTATCTCCATCATATTAATCTTCCATCACTTTATTTATTGCCTTTGATTTTTACTTTTCTTTTATTTTACTTTGCATCTTTATCATAAAAATACCAAAAATATTATCTATCATCTCTATTAGATCTCACTCTCGTAAGTGACCGTGAAGGGATTGACAACCCATAATCGCGTTGGTTGTGAGGAGTTATTTGCTTTCTGTAGGTACGAGGGACTCGCGCGTGTAGCCTCCTACTGGATTGATACCTTGGTTCTCAAAAACTGAGGGAAATACTTACGCTACTTTGCTGCATCATCCTTTCCTCTTCAAGGAAATCCAACGCAGTGCTCAAGAGGTAGCAAGAAGAATTTCACGCGCCGTTGCCGGGGAGGCTTATGCAAAAGTCAAGTCAAGATTTGGACTCCCGACAACGAGCCATTTCTGGCACCGTTGCCGGGGACGTCTACGCAAAAATCAACATACCAAGTACCCATCACAATCCCTTATCTCCCGCATTACATTATTTGCCATTTGCCTCTCGTTTTTCTCTCCCCCACTTCACCCTTGCCATTTTATTCGTCCTCTCTTTTCCATTCACCTCTTTTTCGCTTGCTTGTCGTTATGGCTAGTCCCTTATCTGCTCCTTTGTCCCCCGAGTTTGAGGTTCTTCACTTCAAACAAAGACAAGGAGAAAACTTAAAAGACGCTTGGTTTAGAATGATGGAATCTTATCGAAATTGTACCCTAGAGGTGAATTTTAGAATCTTGCTTCACAACTTTTATGTTGGACTAAATATGTCTCATAGACAACTTTTGGATTGCGTTGCCAAAGGCAATTTTATTGAAATTGATCCCAGTATTGCACATGAAATTATAGAAGGTATAGTAGGAACTCTACCTCAACAAAAGGGGCATCATCATACCCAAGAGGAAACACAAGTCTTTGAGAAAATTTGTGAAGTTACTAAAATTTTACAAAAATCTCTTGAACCTCTTAAGAACGTTAGCGGGAATATTCACCGCATGAATATGTTGATTACTCTTTGCAATAAGCGGTTGGATTCTTTAGATCTAAAAATTTCAGAATATGAGGGGAAACGTAAAGAACCCCCCGGATTCGAGCTTGATTCCGCTAAAAAGTTGAAAACCAAAGATGGCAATACCTAGATCTATCCTTGCTTTTATGCCTAGCTAGGGGCGTTAAACGATAGCGCTTGTTGGGAGGCAACCCAATTTTATTTTTAGTTTTTTTGCTTTTGCTTCTCTTTAGGAATAAATATTAGATCTATCCTCTGGTTAGATGTGTTTTTATGTTTTAATTACTGTTTGTGCCAAGTTAAACCTATAGGATCTTCTTGGATGATAGTTATTTGATCTTGCTGTTATTTCCAGAAACTTTCTGTTCACTAAAAAAATTGCTAAAAATCACCAGAACGTGATAAAATAGTGATTCCAATTGCTTCTGATCAATAAACAAATTTACTAGGTCGTACTATTTTGGCTGAATTTTTGAAGTTCCAGAAGTTTGCGTTGGTTACAGATTACTACAGACTGTTCTGTTTTTGACAGATTCTGTTTTTCGCGTGTTGTTTGCTTATTTTGATGAATCTATGGCTAGTAAAATAGTCTATAAACCATAGAGAAGTTGGAATACAGTAGGTTTAGCAACAATATAAATAAAGAATGAGGTCATTACAGTACCTTGAAGTGGTCTTTTGTTTTATTTCGCTAACGGAGCTCACAAGATTTCTGTTGAGTTTTGTGTTGTGAAGTTTTCAAGTTTTGGGTGAAAGATTTTTTATGGATTATGGAACAAGGAGTGGCAAGAGCCAAAGCTTGGGGATGCCCATGGCACCCCCAAGATAATCTAAGGACTCCAAAAAGTCAAAGCTTGGGGATGCCCCGGAAGGCATGCCCTCTTTCGTCTACTTCCATCGGTAACTTTACTTGGAGCTATATTTTTATTCACCACATGATATGTGTTTTGCTTGGAGCGTCTTGTATGATTTGAGTCTTTGCTTTTTAGTTAAACACAATCATCCTTTCTGGACACACCTTTTGAGAGAGCCATACATGATTTGGAAATTATTAGAATACTCTTTGTGCTTCACTTATATCTTTTGAGTTATATAGTTTTGCTCTAGTACTTCACTTATATATTTTAGAGCATGGTGGTGGATTTGTTTAAAAAAACTATTGATCTCTCATGCTTCACTTAGATTATTTTGAGAGTCTTAAATAGCATGGCAATTTTCTTAAATAATCCTAATATGCTAGGTATACAAAAATAGTAAAAACTTTCTTATGAGTGTGTTGAATGCTAAGAGAAGTTTGATGCTTGATGATTGTTTTGAGATATGGAGGTAATAATATTAAAGTCGTGCTAGTTGAGTAGTTGTGAATTTGAGAAATACTTGTGTTGAAGTTTGCAGGTCCCGTAGCATCCACGTATGGTAAACGTTATGTAACAAATTTGAAACATGAGGTGTTCTTTGATTGTCCTCCTTATGAGTGGCGGTCAGGGACGAGCGATGGTCTTTTCCTACCAATCTATCCCCCTAGGAGCATGCGCGTAGTGCTTTGGTTTTTGATGTCTTGTAGATTTTTGCAATAAGTATGTGAGTTCTTTATGACTAATGTTGAGTCCATGGATTATACGCACTCTCACCCTTCCATCATTGCTAGCCTCTTCGGTACCGTGCATTGCCCTTTCTCACATTGAGAGTTGGTGCAAACTTCGCCGGTGCATCCAAACCCCGTGATATGATACGCTCTTTCACAAATAAACCTCCTTATATCTTCCTCAAAACAGCCACCATACCTACCTATTATGGCATTTCCATAGCCATTTCGAGATATATTTCCATGCAACATTCCACCATTCCGTTTATAATGACACATTCATCATTGTCATATTGCTTAGCATGATCATGTAGCTGACATAGTATTTGTGGCAAAGCCATCGTTCATAATTCTTTCATACATGTCACTCTTGGTTCATTGCATATCCCGGTACACCGCCGGAGGCATTCATATAGAGTCATACTTTGTTCTAGTATCGAGTTGTAATCATTGAGTTGTAAATAAATAGAAGTGTGATGATCATCAATCTCTAGAGCATTGTCCCAAGTGAGGAATTAAAAAAAAGAGAAAGGCCATAAAAAAGAGAAGGCCCAAAAAAATGAGAGAAAATGAGAGAAGGGACAATGTTACTATCCTTTGCCACACTTGTGCTTCGAAGTAGCACCATAATCTTCATAATAGAGACTCTCTTGTTTTGTCACTTTCATATACTAGTGGGAATTTTTCATTATAGAACTTGGCTTGTATATTCCAACAATGGGCCTCCTCAAGTGCCCTAGGTCTTCGTGAGCAAGCAAGTTGGATTCACCCCCACTTAGTTTTCTTTTGTTGAGCTTTCATACATTTATAGCTCTAGTGCATCCGTTGCATGGCAATCCCTACTCCTTGCATTAACATCAATCGATGGGCATCTCCAAAGCCCATTGATTAGCCTCGTTGATGTGAGACCTTCTCCTTTTTTTGTCTTCTCCACATAACCCCCATCATCATATTCTATTCCACCATAGTGCTATGTCCATGGCTCACGCTCATATATTGTGTGAAAGTTTATAGGTTTGAGATTATTAAAGTATGAAACAATTGCTTGGCTTGTCATCGGGGTTGTGCATGATGAGTGCACTCTTGTGTGACGAAAATGGAGCATGACTAAACTATATGATTTTGTAGGGATGAACTTTCTTTGGCCATGTTATTTTGAAAAGACATAATTGCTTAGTTAGTATGCTTGAAGTATTATTATTTTTATATCAATATGAACTTTTGTCTTGAATCTTTCGGATCTGAATATTCATACCACAATTAAGAATAATTAAATTGAAATTATGCCAAGTAGCACTCCGCATCAAAAATTCTATTTTTATCATTTACCGACTCGAGGACGAGCAGGAATTAAGCTTGGGGATGCCTAATACGTCTCCAACGTATCTATAATTTTTGATTGCTCCATGCTATATTATCTACTGTTTTGGACAATTGGGCTTTATTTTCCAATTTTATATTATTTTTGGGACTAACCTATTAACCGCAGGCCCAGCCTAGAATCGCTGTTTTTTTTCCTATTTCAGAGTTTTGAAGAAACGGAATATCAAACGGAGTCCAAATGGAATGAAACCTTCGGGAACGTGATTTTCTCACCGTACGTGATCCAGGAGACTTGGACCCTAAGTCAAGGAAGCTTCGAGGAGGGCACGAGGTAGGGGGGCGTGCCCTCCACCCTCGTGGGCCCCACGTTACTCCACCGACGTACTTCTTCCTCCTATATATACCTACGTACCCCCAAACGATCAGAGACGGAGCCAAAAAAACCTAATTCCACCGCCGCAACCTTCTGTACCCACGAAATCCCATCTTGGGGCCCGTTCCAGAGCTCCGCCGGAGGGGGCATCCACCACGGAGGGCTTCTACATCATCACCACAGCCCCTCCGATGAAGTGTGAGTAGTTTACCTCAGACCTTCGGGTCCATAGTTAGTAGCTAGATGACTTCTTCTCTCTTTTTGGATCTCAATACAATGTTCTCCCCTCTCTCGTGGAGATCTATTCAATGTAATCTTCTTTTTGTGGTGTGTTTATTGAGACCGATGAATTGTGGGTTTATAATCAAGATTATCTAAGAACAATATTTGAATCTTATATGAATTCTTTTATGTATGATTGGTTATCTTTGCAAGTCTCTTCGACTTATCAGTTTGGTTTGGCCTAGTACATTGGTTTTTCTTGCAATGGGAGCAGTGTTTAGCTTTGGATTCAATCTTGCGGTGTCCTTTCCCAGTGACACCAGGGGCAGCAAGGCACGTATTGTATTGTTGCCATCGAGGATAACAAGATTGGGTTTTTATCAGATTGCATGAATTTATCCCTCTACATCATGTCATCTTGCTTAAGCGTTACTCTGTTTTATTGAACTTAATACTCTAGATGCATGCTGGATAGCGGTCGATGAGTGGAGTAATAGTAGTAGATGCAGGCAGGAGTCGGTCTACTTGTCTCAGACGTGATGCCTATATACATGATCATACCTAGATATTCTCATAACTATCCTCAGTTCTGTCAATTACTCAACAGTAATTCGTTCACCCACCGTAGAATACTTATGGTCTTGAGAGAAGCCACTAGTGAAACCTATGGCCCCCGGGTCTATCTCCATCATATTAATCTTCCATCACTTTATTTATTGCCTTTGCTTTTTACTTTTATTTTATTTTACTTTGCATCTTTATCATAAAAATACCAAAAATATTATCTATCATCTCTATCACATCTCACTCTCGTAAGTGACCGCGAAGGATTGACAACCCCTAATCGCGTTGGTTGCGAGGAGTTATTTGCTTTGTGTAGGTACGAGGGACTCGCGCGTGTAGCCTCCTACTGGATTGATACCTTGGTTCTCAAAAACTAAGGGAAATACTTACGCTACTTTTCTGCATCATCCTTTCCTCTTCAAGGAAATCCAACGCAGTGCTCAAGAGGTAGCATGTATCTTCGGGGTTGGTTTCCTTGTCTTCGTCTTCTTATTCTTCTTCAACACAAACCTTGGCCTTCAATGCAAGGTTGGGCTTCTTTGCCCTTTGAGAGCGAAGCACCGCAATGTTGGCGGTCTTGTCCAAGATGCTCATAGCCACAAACTCATCCAACACTTCACTTGAGGACAAAGTGTGGAAGTCCGGCCTCTGACGAATGACGGAGGACATGGCCTTGTGGTAAGGCATCATTGCCTTGAGAAACTTGCGCTTGATCCAATTGTCATCCGTGTCCTTGCTCCCATGATCTCGGAGTGAGACCACGAGTTTGGTTACTCTCCGATAGAGCTCACAAGGTTCTTCATATTCTTTCATTGCAAACTCATCGGCTTCATCTTGCACCGCTTCATAGTTGGAGCGTTGAATGCTTGCGCTTCCCTTGTATAGGGAGTCAACACAATGCCATGCATCTTTGGCCACGGCATAGGGACGAAGATGAGGAAGATCTTTGGGTAGAATTGCGTCTTGGATGATGAAGAGAGCGTTCTCATTGAATTGATTATCCGCGACCTCTCTAGGGGTGAAGTTACTTCGATCATGAAGATAGAAACCTTCTTCAGTGATTCTCCAAAGATTAGTATTCACATGATTTAAATGACGTTTAAAGTGATACACCCAAGAATCAAAGTCATCATTTTTCACAATCTTAGGGGGAGGACCGGCATGATTCAAATGGGTGGAAGGAATCGGTCCACCATAAACAAGTGGAGGTTCCACATGGGCAAAGATGTCGGTGCCATTTTTACAACTAGAAGAAGGAGCCTTTTCACTAGTAGCTTCCCCATTGTCGGAGTTAGAACCGTCACCTTGTTGGTGGGATCACCCACTTTCAAAGGTGCGGTGGATAACTTAAGCCCTTCTATGAATTTATTAAACATGCTTTCGACCTCGGTCGTCATGGAGGTTTTCAATGTGTCCAACGCCACATTGAATTCCTCACGAGAGACCGCGGTTCCCCCATCTCCCGTAGACGAGACTAGATTCGCACCGGAGTGCTCCTCCACACCGTCTATGACGTCAACCATACTCTTCAGATGGTAAAGTCCGTAAACAAGAGACCAGGCTCTGATACCAATTGAAAGGATCGATATAGTTGACTAGAGGGGGGGTGAATAGGCAACTAACAATTTTTAGCTTTTCTTTACCAATTTAAACTTTGTGTCAAAGTAGGTTGCCTAGATATGCAACTAGGTGAGCAACCTATATGATGCAACAACAACAAGCACACATGCAAGCAAGAGATATAACACAAAAAGCTTGCACAAGTAAAGGCACGAGAAAACCAAGAGTGGATTCGGTGAAGACGAGGATGTGTTACCGAAGTTCCTTCCCTTTGAAGGGAAGTACGTCTCCGTTGGAGCGATGTGGAGGCACAATGCTCCCCAAGAAGCCACTAGGGCCACCGTATTCTCCTCACGCCCATACATAATTAGAGATGCCGTGATTCCACTATTGGTGCCCTTGGAGGCGGCGACCGAACCTTTACAAACAAGGTTGGGGCAATCTCCACAACTTAATTGGAGGCTCCCAACAACACCACGAAGCTTCACCACAATGAACTATGGCTCCGCGGTGACCTCAACCATCTAGGGTGCTCAAACACCCAAGAGTAACAAGATCCACAAGGGATTAGTGGGGGGATTCAAATTTCTCTTGGTGGAAGTGTAGACCGGGGCCTTCTCAACCAATCCCTAGAGAATCAACAAGTTTGATTGGCTAGGGAGAGAGATCGGGCGAAAATGGAGCTTGGAGCAACAATGGAGCTTAGAGGTGGAAGAGATAGTCAACTAGAGTAAGAAGACACCCCTTATATAGTGGAAGAACAAATCCAACCGTTATCCATCAACTCAGCCTGCGCAACGCGGTACTACCATACCTGTGGCGCGGTACTACCGCAGGGGCACGCGGTACTACCGCAGGGCCCCGCGGTACTACTGCCCACGCAACAGAGACCAGAACAGCCCGGAATGCACTAAAGCAGAGGGCGGTAGTACTGCTAGCGCGATACTACTGCACCCCTTGCGGTACTACCGCAAGGCAGGCGTTGTCCAGATATGGGAAGGCACAGATATAAGAAATTACATCCGTGGCTACTTCCGTAGAGTTGGAGTCGATGCAAAAACCCGACGCAGTAGTACCGTAAGCTAGCAGCGGTACTACCGCGCGAGGCGCGGATGTAAAAAATTACATCTGCCCCTTACTGCCGCATACTTGCGGAACTAAGACAAATACCCTGGTACTACCGTGATGGGTGCCACCCACAAGGGAGAGGGTGACAACATCTGGACTACGGCCACAGTACTACCGATTTCCCAGAAGCGGTACTACCGTGGGCGCTTGTGGTACTACCGCGACAGTGGGCGGTACTACCGCAAGAGCCTGCGGTACTACCGCTCCTAGGAGCAGTACTACCGCACGCCCTAGTTCAGCAGGCACGAGCAATATTTGCAAAGACAAGGAAAACATAGGTTGCTCCAAAGGCTAGAAGAAAAGGAGGTACAACGGAGGATGTGTACGTGATGAATCCACCCAACCTTTCCAACGCGAACCCCCTCTTAATAGTACGGCTTCCCTACGACTCAATACCACCGAAAAGAAACGTAGAGAAACGCTGTCTTCCATAGCCTTCGAGGGGAACCAAATCATCTTGTGCCTAGTCAATATATATCTGAAATATTCGATGCACATGATTAGTCCGCAAAAGTGTTGATATCAATCACCAAAACCAAAAGATCACTAGAGTGTTGTGTAAAAAGATGGATCGGCGAGAGGGAAGCAATTCCGAGTGCGGGCGAAGTTCTCTATTTTTGAGCCTCTCACTAGGTTTTTTCTTCGTTCCTTACCGCAGGACAAGATTGGTATGTGGTATGTATCTCAATAGTAAAAAATATTCCTCACTTTTGTTGTGAATGTAGCAGGTTAGCTCATGTGGACGACAAAATGTGATCCCCCAAAGATGTCTTCTTCCAATGGAATGGATGTATGGTTGAGGGTGTCCCTGGATAGGAGGAGATCTTTGAAAGCCTCGACACACCGTCCCTTGGCTTTATTGAGAGCAGGAGGGTGCATCGAGAAGGCACATGGTTTCTCTAGGAACCTGTAAGAAATCACGAACCCTTTTCTGTTAATCTGTTTTAGGTGGTCTAATTCTAGGCTCAAGATCCTATTCATGTCATGCTAAACTTTTATGTCTAACACAGTGAAGCATCTACATATAGTGACAACATATTCACGGGAGTCTGCACGGATCTTTAGCAAATCAACCAGTGATACGTCTCCAACGTATCTATAATTTTTGATTGCTCCATCCTATATTATCTACTGTTTTGGACTATATAGGGCTTTATTTTCCACTTTTATATTACTTTTGGGACTAACCTATTAACCGGAGACCCAACCCAGAATTGCTGTTTTTTTGCCTATTTCAGTGTTTCGAAGAAACGAAATATCAAACGGAGTCCAAAAGGAATGAAACCTTCGGGAACGTGATTTTCTCACCGAACGTGATCCAGGAGACTTGGACCCTCCGTCAAGAAAGAAGGGACGCGTTCATGAGGGTGGAGGGCGCCCCCCTAGGGCGCGCCCCCTGCCTCGTGGGCCCCCCTTTGCTCCACTGACATACTCCTTCCTCCTATATATACCTACGTACCCTCAAACAATCAGATACGGAGCCAAAAACCTAATTCCACCGCCGCAACCTTCTGTACCCACGAGATCCCATCTTGGGGCCGGTTCCGGAGCTCCGCCGGAGGGGGCATCCATCACGGAGGGCTCCTACATCATCATCGCCTCTCCGATGAAGTGTCACTACTAGGGAAAAGGCTAGCAGCAGCGCGGATTTTGGGCCTCTCAGTAGCGCGGGGGCCGACGCTACTAATAAGACGCTACAGCTAACGTATAGCAGTAGCGCCTGTTGTCCCACACTACTGCTATACATGAATAGCTGTAGTGCTCTTTAGAAAAGGGCGCTGCTGATATTATCTGCAGCGCTGTTTACTGAGAAGCGCTACTGGTAAGGCGGCGCTACTGCTAAATTTTACCCCCTCGCTACTACTAGTTTTATTAGTTTTTTCCCCTGCATATTTGTTTTGTATTTGTTTTGTATTTGAATAGGCTTTATACAATAATCTTTAGCATATCATACACATACAAATGTAATCATAGCATATACATACAATTAGTCTCATCAAACCATGTCATCATCATAATCATCATCCAACACAAAGTGGTCTCTCGTCATCATCTCGAAAATAGCGATACAAGTCTCGATTACTTGCAAATACATCGTCATCCATCTAAACAATGATATACGCGAGAAGAGCTATCACTTTGAGTACATGAGTTCGTATCCCTCTCTCGCATTAGTGTGAACCTAAACTAACTACTGCCTGTCGCTCGGAAACCGGAAACCGGTACACCTGGGCCTGACACTCCGGCCACTTGTCGTATATATACTCCGGCATAGCACTTCTTTGCCATCTATGATCTATGCACCTGCATCGTCAGATGAGTCGATGATATGGAACATATATAGTTGAGCAACAGAAAGAGACAGACTTGGCAAAAATAGAAACAACATATCATAAGCATAAATAACAAAGTTCATGGTACCCCAAAATGCCCTAACAAGAGTGATTTTCGCTAGTCGAGGAGGAGGACGGTTTAATTACATCACAAATAAAGTTTCACCATGCATAACTCAAAGTTTTGTCATACAGAAAGTATGGACTAAACGGACACATTGTCATATATCGACAATCACTCCAACATGTCGTTCCATCCATCCAAGTCAGGGAGATAGTCCCCGAGCCTAGTGAAAGGCTTCAGGTCGAGACGCTGAGAGGCTACCCGTGTTCGGACGTCTTCCCGCGACATTTGTCCTTCTTCGTAGAACATCCCTGTTTTTCCGGCGACCTCCTTCATGATGATTTGGGCAACTTCGCGCTGGATGTTATAGAACTCAGCTCGAAGTCGATGATCCTCGATATCTCCTATGTCCTTTGCCCATTGCAGAATATGGGCATCGCCGGATGTAGGTGACATGCAAAGGTTCTGGTGATCCCGTCTGTACTCCAGCATGTGGTGTAGGACATAGAATCCATCATTAAGAGAATCGTTCAGTTGCTGGATGCAGCAGAAGTCGGTCTTATGGCCGAAGGCGACCCTGCCACCCCATCTCTTCTTGTCCCTGACCTCTCCACCCATTTCTTGGTAGTAATACATAGCACTGTCGAGAACATCCTTGATGTGGGTGTAATCCTTTTTGTGAATGTTCTTCGACGTGTCCAAGTAAAGAGCATGGGAGAATCGGGGGTAGAGGATGATGAGGACGGCGCGCCCGCCGCTGCGCAAAATAAGTACACCTCAAATTAATTAGCCTCCACCATGCAAATGAATGATTGAAATCGAAGGAAGGATAGCAATGCGGATGACTTACACGGGATGATAAGGCACGAGAATCGCCCCCTTGTCCTTATTGGCGAGCATGAAACTGACGATGTAATCCCTCGCGTATTCACGGTGCTTTGCGCAGACTCCCAAGAAGCCCTCGTGCATGTAGTACGGGTCAGCGACACAGATATGAGATATCTGCTCAACCCCGATGATGTAGTTCATGTGCAAGGCATAAAGGCGGACAAACGTAAAATCCAGCTTCTTCACATGAAACATGTCGAATATGTAATCGAATCGGAGGAAGAATTCATCCGCGGGGAAGATGTCTACGTACGACATTTGCCGCAGAACGTTAACCACGTAGAGTGGGTATCCTGGATCTTTAGAGGCGATGAGGCCTTTCTCTACCCGCAGCACATCGTCATGAAGTCTCCTTAGATCATCGAATCTGACCCATAGCGTTGTTCCAGGTAGGATTGCTTGACCAGGGATATGCCATTTATCCGCATCGGGGATATCTATATGGTCCTGAAGCCGAGGCTGCTGAGGCGGCTGGATCATAGAATCAGCTTTTTTGCCTTTCCTTGCTCTCTTCCTAGACTTCTTTACTACTGGAAGGTCGTCCATAATACGTTGAGACGGCAATTCAGGCAACGACTCATTACGCTCAAACCCTGAGGAGGCGCCGGTATAGACCTTTTGTTCAGCGCCATCGTCGTCCTCATCCTCATCCATGGCGATGTCATCAGCGACTAATGGAGCCTCCTCCTTACCCCGTCCGCTATCACCCAACCCGACACCCGCAGCTAATTGGGTAGGTGGGGTGTTGATGTTCATACCTTGCTTTGGCTGCGTGCTCGTGGGTGTGCTCCCGACCGCCTCCATACGAAGCAGACTCTTTGGCCACAACAGGACCCACCCATTGCAACAATCACCAAGCCGCCGCGGGGTCTCGTCGTCATCCCCCACTAGTATTAGAGGAGGCAAATTCTCATGGCCCGGTTTGACACTGGCCACGGAAACCTTGAAGACGTTCGGGGGGATCGGCCGGCTGTGGAACAATGGTTCCTTCAGCTCCATTATCGTCGCCTTCCCCACGTCCACCTTTTGGTCGCCGATGGTGTACAATATGGTGCACGGGGTTTCGTCGGCCTGGAAAAAAAAGTCTGCGACGTGAGACATCCGAAAGGCAACGAAAACGGGGGATTATACTTTTATATTGAAGGGGCCCGGTGTGACAGATACCGTGAGGGCGTCGAGCTCAGCCAAAGACGAAGCACCACCAAGCACGTCCGGTGCGGGAGCTGGTGCGAGAGTCGGTGCGGGAGCCGCTCCCAAGAAGTCAGCAAGGGGAAAGTCCTCTGCATTCTTTTCTGGATTTTGCCTTGTCCAAGTGAAAACGGCCGGAACCAAGGAAGTAGACAAATCTGCAACCACCTGTTTTGCGGCAGCTACCGCTGTTGTGACTGTCTGAGATGATTTCTTCTCAACCGCAATCTCAACCTTCTTGTCGATGTTTTCTTTAGTTAACATCCATCTTTCCTTTCTCTCCTCCGTGGTCTCATGGTAGTACTTCTTCCACGTGACGCCGTCTCCGACACCGTGCACGCGTCCAAACAACGGTCGAGTATCCACCGGTTGTCGTTTCAATATGTTCAATGCCCGGTTGAATGGAGTGTCCCACTTGGGCCTCGCCAATGCCTCAGACGGCGAGTCGCTTTCGGCCGCAATCCTGTGTTGCTCTCTCTGCAAAAGGCACAAGGATCGTTTACAAATATGACTAATGTGTGCAGTCGAATTGATCAGAAACTAAAATTACCAGCAGTCTCATGAACTCCGTAATGACCAGTTTTGTCTCGTAAACCATCTTCACTGGGTCCCGACGGTGTCGGGCCCTGAGGACATCACGCTCCTGCGGGACGGTGAACTCCGCCAAGGGGTCTGGGATGCCCAGACTCTCGGCTTCCGCGTCCTCCTTGGCCCATTTGGACCTCTTTCCGCCGTAACCACGACTTCCGAGGTGGTGGCTCCCAATGTTCCTCTCTTGAAGCCCCTTCATGTACTGAGACTTTTTTTGGCAGCTTCGGCCTCGCAAGCCTCCTTGAATATTTGAAACTGCTCTTCCGTGATTGTCGGATTATCCTTTACAATCTCGGAGTAGGGTTCCTTCTTGTCGATGATCTTTGCTTTCACTCAATTTTTCTAGGCGACCAACGCGTCGCTAAACTTAGTCATGGCGTGTTTGTTTATCTTCTTCATTGCCGGGTCCTCATCTGGATCCTCATAATCCTTCTCATTCCGGCCCGGGAACAAGAATATCTGGTGAAACTTCTTTAGGAGGGAGCTCCTCATATTTTCTATCTTCTGTAGTTTCTCATCGTTGATGGTGGCGGTTGTCCGTACGATGCAGCCTATTTGATTGTCGTAGCACGAGCGTGCTTCCTCGGGCGCCGTTGGCTCAAAATTGCCGTCGTCCACCTCCGTGACCACCAGTCTAGTAGTCCTGAGTTTGTTAGGAAGTCGTTGCCTCTTTGCTTTCGGTTCTCCACCGGCTCCGCTCCCCGAGGCAGCGCCGGTCTCAGTGTTGGTCTGAGTCTGAGCGCCGGTCTCAGTCTCAGCACCGGTCTGCGTGTCGGTCTCAGTCCCCAATGCCACCGGTGGGCCCAGCAACAACATCGGTTGATCGTCGGCAAGGCTAAAAAATTCGTCTGCCGCCCAGTAGACGTCGTCGCAATCACCAGAACCTTGTCCTTCATCGTTGCTAGCCATGTTTCCTATGATTAAATCTAGTCAATTAATTCTAGACCTAATAAAATGAATAATGACATAAAAAAGGCCTATTGTTTTGCAGGAACGTTGACTCCTTCCTAGTTTGTAGCACAAGTCATGCCGAAATTCACGAAAAACTTCGGCATGACCTTTGGTAAAAAGTGGACAAATCGAGAACCTGAAATTTGCCGGAACGGAAGTGAATCAACATTCCGGCAAAACATATATAGGCCACTCAGCTTCATTGAAACAACAAAGCCACTTGGGCAAACAACATGACCACTTCAATGAAAAGATATAATCAACAATAAAAGTCTAGGAAGGGATTATCTTTAAAATAAAACTTGCCTAAATAACCTAGATAATTAACCTAATTAAACTAGTTAACCTGACTAGTTCTCTGTCAAAGCCCTAACTAAATTTTTGCACTAACCTAGATAATTAACCTAATTAAACTAGTTAACCTAACTACTTCTCTGTCAAAGCCCTAACTAAAATTTTGCCCTAACCTAGATAATTAACATAATTAAACTAGCTAACCTATGCATGAGAGAGAGAGAGGAGGAGTGGGGGCTTACATAGGATGGCTTCGGTGGTGGAGAGGGAGGCAGTGCTGGTGAGGGAGGCAGGGGCGTCTCCGGTGACGGCGAGGGAGGCAGTTGTGGTGAGGGAGGATCCGGTGGCATCGACGGCGGCTCCGGTGGCGTTGATGAGGCCACCCGGCTCCGTGGCGTTGGGGGCGGCTCTGGTGGCGTCGACAGCGCACGGCTCTGGTGGCTCCGGGGGCGTCGACGTCGGCACGAGACGGAGTCGAAGTTGGCGACGGTGAATCGGGGAGACGGCGGCGGGGTGGGTCGAGAGATTTGGGGGGCAAGTGGTGGCCGGGGGGAAACGGCTTTTTGGTTAAGTCAAAACTAGCGGTAGCGCGTTTCGCAAAACGCGCTATAGCCAAGGATGGAAAAACGGTAAGCGTAAGCGAGGCAGTTGGCCTTCGCCTAGTGCCTAGGCGGTGCCTAAGCGCCCTAGGCGGTGATATAGTTTTTACTCGTAGTGTATTTGTGATTATTATATGGGTGTTGATATTAGTTTAGGGTTTATAAATAAGTTAATTACCGTCTATTGTCATTGGAATATAACCCATTTGGCATATCAGTGCAGTATGTGGCATGATTTCTTGCTTGGGTAGGCAATTTTTTGCTTACCCTGCCTAGACCTCCATTTATGCCGTAGGCGAGGCATTTGGCCATTGCCTAGCGCCTAGGCGTGCCTAAGCACCTCCTAGGCACTGCCTTTTCCAACGCGGTTTTTCCAAAACGCGCTACTGCTATAGCAATGTAATTTTCTCCCTTTTTTATTTTTTTTTATTTCTATAGCGGGGGTCCGGGAAACGAGCTGCAGCTACGTTAGCTATAGCGCCTCTTACTAACACACGCTACAGCTATGCCTTTCTCTGTTTTCCCGTTTTTCATGTATTTTGCTTTACATTTTTTTCTTTCTCCTTTTTCTGTTTCTTTCATTTTCATTTACTTTTCTATTTGTTTTTCATTTTATTTTATTCCATTAGCAGTAGCGCTCTTCCTGGGAAACGCGCTGCTACTCATGCCCTAGTAGTAGCGCGCTTCCTGCAAGCCCGCTACTGCTATGCGTAGCCCATCTTTCCATCAATGGGAATATTAGTAGTAGCGCTTTTACGGCCACACGCGCTACTGCTACAACCGTATCTGCAGCGCGGTTTATTTTGAACCGCTACTGCTATCTAGCACTAGCACCCTTTTTTGACCCGTGCTGTTGCTAAATTTCTGTGTATAAGGTTTTCCCTAGTAGTGTGTGAGTAGTTTACTTCAGACCTTTGGGTCCATAGTTAGTAGCTAGATGGCTTCTTCTCTTTTTTTGGATCTTAATACAATGTTCTCTCCCTCTCTCGTGGAGATCTATTCGATGTAATCTTCTTTTTGCGGTGTGTTTTTTGAGACCGATGAATTGTGGGTGTATGATCAAGATTATCTATGAACAATATTTGAATCTTCTCTGAATTTTTTTATGTATGATTAGTTATCTTTGCAAGTCTCTTCGAATTATCAGTTTGGTTTGGCCTACTAGATTGGTTTTTCTTGCAATAGGAGAAGTGCTTAGCTTTGGGTTCAATCTTGCGGTGTCCTTTCCCAGTGACAGTAGGGGCAGCAAGGCACGTATTGTATTGTTGCCATCAAGGATAACAAGATGGGGTTTTTATCATATTGCATGAATTTATCCCTCTACATCATGTCATCTTGCTTAAGGCGTTACTCTGTTTTCTTGAACTTAATACTCTAGATGCATGCTGGATAGCGGTCGATGAGTGGAGTAATAGTAGTAGATGCAGGCAGGAGTCGGTCTACTTGTCTCGGATGTGATGCCTATATACATTATTATACCTAGATAGTCTCATAACTATGCTCAATTCTGTCAATTGCTCAACAGTAATTTGTTCACCCACCGTAGAATACTTATGCTCTTGAGAGAAGCCACTAGTGAAATCTATGGCCCCCGGGTCTATTCTCATCATATCAATCTTCCATCACTTTATTATTGCTTTGCTTTTTTACTTTCCCTTTTATTTTACTTTGCATCTTTATACCAAAAATACCAAAAATATTATCTATCATCTCTATCAGATCTCACTCTCGTAAGTGACCGTAAAGGGATTGACAACCCCTAATCACGTTGGTTGCGTTGAGCTATTTGTTTTGTGTAGGTACGAGGGACTCGCGCGTAACCTCCTACTGGATTGATACCTTGGTTCTCAAAAATTGAGGGAAATACTTACTCTACTCTGCTGCATCACCCTTTCCTCTTCAAGGAAATCCAACGCAGTGCTCAAGAGGTAGCAACCAGCTCTGCCACACACTTATCTCATTACTTGTTGTCTCATGTTCTGTGCTGAGTCCCGCCATGACTTGGATATCGTAGATAGAAGGAAAGCAAGCTGAGCAGCTGGAGTTGTAGTGAACCCAGGTCGATGGCAGCTCGCCCGGAGCAACAAAGGACCACATCAAACAGCCTATTCCATACGCTTCCCGATGTGTTACCCATATAGTGCTATCGTCATGCGTAGCTCTTGAGGGCACAAGGACAATGACAAATTTCAGAGCGTCAACTCTTGCTCGGTCTCCATAAGCATGCACCTGCAAAAAGAACTTCCACACTCTTCCCATGGCAAGGTTGCCCTCTGCATTCATAAAGCTCTATATTTCCTCAATAACGGACTTCATTTTCATGTAATCAGGATCTCATGCACATGCCTCTTCAGGAATAATGATCTATTAAAATATTCAGGTTGTTCAGCAAGTACTGCGGGCGTTAAATTTCAACTATTTATTGGGTCAACTACTAAATACTTCTTAGAGGATAAACAACAGTGCATAGTGCGAAGAAGATGCAACAAGCAGAATAGCTCTCCATGTTTCTGTGAAAATCCAACATATCCTCTTCCTGATCATCTCTATTGATGGTACACAGTGGTTACGGAGTTAGCCCTAGGATGTACATACAGCTTGAAGGAAGTTGAGAAAGATATAGCACATGGCGGCTATTTTTTTTTTCAAATGACACAGTACCAATGGGCTTCGAACATAACCACCCAGATCAAGATGGAAGGAACAGGTTCCCTTGCACTAATAACATTTAAGCAGTATATTTCAATGATTCAATCCATCTATGACTTCAAGAAACTTGGGAAAGCATTAAAGAACAACAACGATGTTAAAATTGTTCTCAACTGCCTGGCTGAAGTGAAGCATTTCCTGTTCAAAATTGCTCCTGTGCACCTCCACAACCTTTATGTCAACATTAATAACATGTCAGACACATCAGATGCACAATGTCAGATCTTCAGCGTCGGACAACAACCTTTTTCGAGCAAAAACTCATCGGTTCTTCTTGCTCGAACGGCGTAAGATTTCCATAAAGCATCTGACCGTGTGGAGCGCATCAGAGCCAGCATGATGCTCAACCTTGCTTTTCTTCAAACCAAGGTACTCATCACCAACAAGCTCTTTCAGTTTTCCTTGAAGCCCTTCCTTTACAAGCTGGCCCAACACCTTGACATCGTAGTAGATAGGGAACGTATGGGTGAATTTAACGGTGAATGCGCTCAAACTTATAGGAAGTTTAATGCCCTTGGTAACACCCTCAATAACCCGAGCAAAATGCCATATCTTTATATCCATGGAACGCTAGCCATATGATTTGTTGTCACCAAACGGCAGATGTCGAAGCAAGCCACCCATGATCCAGTGAGGAAGGATGCAAATATTCTTGTATTTCAGCAAGTCATGGTTCTCGTTTTTGAGGAAATCAACTGCTCCTTGGTTGTACTCTAGTGAATCCACATTGACAATCAAGTTTATTTCACATTCCTGCACGGTCAGGAAGGCTCCTCGTGTTGGGTCACTAATTGCAAAGACTAAACCTATCTAGACAACATCGCCATTGCTCACAAACTGTTGGAGGTGATTATACTAGGTGATAGGACATTAAGGCGAGATGAGGTATCTGTAGTGTGGTGTTGCCGTTGATTTTGGCGGTAGGGGAATACGGGGAGGCCCAGGAAGGGCCGAGCTAATTGAAATTGGGGGTTGGTACCGGATGAGGAATACGTTTGACCACACCGGGTTTTTTCTCCGAATTCTTTCTCTTCTCTTATCGATAGGTTGTATGCTTTCGTTATCTCTTGAAGATTTTTGTCTGTTAGCACAATTTTTTATACTATAATTTTATATTTTGTTGTAACTTAGCTTGTCGCTAAATGTTTATTCATCTTATTGATATGTAATATGTTACATACTACTTGTAGGCATAACTAGAAGCATTAGAATATAAACAGACCAACAAGTATATTATGATACAAATTTATTATAAAGTTCCAACATTTACCATTACAAAATTGAACTTCATTTTGTTTTGTGAAAACTTGTCCTCTATTTTGTTTGGATATTTAAGAAACCATTTTATTAGGTTGATTCACCATTTCCATGCAAACTAACAGTATGATATTAGTCTAGAGAAGTGTATTTGTATCTATTTTTTCTCATTATCCTCAAATATCTAAAAAATGGTAGAGTATATTATTCTCAAAAATAACTTTCCAGATATTTTTGGAGTATTAGACTATCAAGTTTAGATGTAATCAAATAGATAATTCTGGAGTGCACGCACTTCATGGTGTCAACGAGTAGTTTGTCGTCGAACCTTCTACTCCGCTCTTGATTGTTGTGATGTCGAAGGCCCCAACTCCGGCTTCGAGTACAAGACCAAGTTCTACACTGGATACAAGCCCAAAAGGCCAAAACCATGCGCCATGCATGCTTCCGAGCAAGGTGAATTACTATTACTGCTAGTAATACGTTGTTAGAAAAATACATGCTTCAATTTGCATTGCTGTTGAAAATTATGTGACTCTGAGACAGGTGAGTAGCTAAAGGTCTCATTGAATTTTAATTAGTGAAAACAACTTTAGCTAGTAGTTTGATGACACACGGTTACCGCGGTCAGGCTAGCCCCTAGCGATGCCATCCAACATGGTTCTGAAGCCGAGCAAGAATGTTCCCATCTTCTCCATTGCCACACAATATTTATGGCGAAACAAGAAGTGTAAATTAAATGGGCATGGATTGACTCGTACAAATATTAATAGATAGTCCACATTAGTATGGAAGTTACGCCTATTGATTCGGTTCTTCGTTTTAAAAGAACCAAGATCACTAGTCGTCGGTCAAAATAAAATCTACAAATGTTGTGCGAATCTCGGCTCTTGTCCGCCATACCTCTGCCTTGTAGTACCAAATGCCTTTTTCACCACCTTCCCTTTTCCTCTTATTGGTGTTGTTTCTACTTCTTTCTTTCTTTCTTTCTTTCTTGAAGCCTTTTGGCGACACTTAGGTACGTTGAGGACTGGTTGGCTGGTGATTCATTCATGATATGCATCAGTCAGACCAAAGTGTAGAATTTCATGACGATGGTCAGCTGATCTAATCATGCACCCAACCAACTAGAGTTTTCAAATGACCCATCCTTTCAAATATATACTTAACCTCTAGATCTTCCACTTCATTCCTCTAGGATGGACTTGATCTTCTCCAGCTTCTTCTTGCTACCATGCTCAGCATTCAATGGTTCACCAATCATACTCTCAACCTTCATTTTCTCTTTTTAAAGAACATCACCATCCTCCTTGATCTCCTTCATGACCTTGCTAGTGTTCCACATGATATCGACGTGAGAAGAAATGATGTCGCTCCTTGGCCAGCTTTAGCTTCTCCATCTTACACTACTCCTCTACCTCTTTCATCTTTTTCTTCATATCTTCAACATCCTCTGTTGAATTCTCATAGTCCATCTTCTGCTCCTTTGAATCTTGCCAGTCAAATAGCTTGTCAACATTTTCAACTAGAGTACTGTACTTCCTGCACAGGAACTCATTCTGCTTCTTAAGCTTAACTAGTTAAACAGCTTAGTAGTTAAATCCAGTTAACTAGTGAAATAGAATTCAACTAACTAGTTAAATTCAGTTAAGTAGCTAAATTCATCTAACTAGTTAAATTCAGCTAAGTAGTTAAATACAGTTAACTAGTTAAACTGAATTTAGTTAAGTAGTTAAATCCAATTAACTAGTTAAATTGAAATCATCTAACTAGTTAAATTCAGTTAATAAGTAGTTAAATTATACTCCCTCCGCCCCAAAATAAGTGTCTCAACTTTGTACTAGCTCTAGTACAAATTTGTACTAAGCTCAAGACACTTATTTTGAAATGGAGGGAGTATTAACTAGTTAAATTAAATTCACCTAACTAGTTAAATTAAATTCAGGTAACTAGTTATATTCAGTTAAGTTGTTAAATTTAGTTAACTAGTTAAATTGAATTCAGTTAACTAGTTAAATTGAATTTAGTACACTAATTGAATTTAGTTAACTAGTTAAATTTAGTAAATTGGTTAAATTCAGTTAAGTAGTAAAATTCAGTTCAATTAACACATGTTAAATTCAATTAACTGGTTAAACTGAATTCAGTTAACTAGTTAAATTAAGTTAACAACTAAATTTAGTTCACACTACTTCTATACCACTATATAGTGTGGGAATAACGGTGAATGTTGGCCGTCCGATCTGCACATCCAATGGCTAGGTTGTGGCAAATCCCTACAATGTGAGCCGTCGATTTTGGCATCTAACGGCTGAGAAGCGTTTCACCTGTCTCGCTCTCCCAGCGTGCTCGCCTTCCTTCTGGCTCTACGGCCTCTCCTCCTCGCCCACTAGCCACCGCCATTTCTTCTTCCATGGCATCATTGTCATCCAGCCTCGCCTAAATAAATCAACCATAATGACACCTATGCTTCGCTACCACTGGATCTTTTGACTGCGTTACCTTGCCAAGCATTACTCCCCATTGCTATTGCACGAGCAGAATTTAACACTTGTCGGCCGCCCGCTTGCCCACAACGTGCACATCTCCCGTCTTCTCATCAGCCAAAGGCCAAATCCATGGTAGACGGGAGGTGGCCGGAGACCGCGCCCTGGGAGGCCCAGTCCATTGAACGGTGGCCAGGTCACATCGACATAGTGATAGGAGGATGTGGTAGAGAAGATGTGAAGAACATGTGCTACAGATCTAATATACAGAACGAGAGACGAGAAGCAGCGAGGACAGAAGAAGAAACGGGAGACTTCGAGAGATGCGTACAAGAAGACCAGGGCGCTCATGGGCCTGCTCGGATGGGCAAGTGGGCCATAATGGAATTGCTTCTTCCAAAAATCATGACGTGCTACAATATTGACGTGAATGAATGCTCACGGAATTGCTTCGTTCAATTAACTTCTCCCATTTACTCATTGAGCTATGGCATGGAAATTATATGATAGGACAGTGTAATTTCAAATGTGTTTAATGCTCATAATGCTCTGTGCTCATCGTAATGTATTCCTTTTTCTCATCAAATAATCTCCAGGTTGTCCCAGTTGCTTCAATGCTTACACCAAACCAATTTGAAGTTGAACTACTCACATGATTATGGTATTCATTCTATTCTTTTTGGAAAAGGAAAATGAGAGCTATTCTCTTTATTGTCATATATACCCCGTCAATCCGCCATACTTCTGTTCTGTATCAGATTCCATATAAATTCAAATTTAGCACTTCCAGGAAAGAAAGAAAAAAACATACTGCTAATTTTGGCCTGAGTAGTCCAATTTTTTATACCATTTTGTGGGTTCTATAGTTAATCTTTAACTCGAGCGGCAATGTGTGGGTTAGGGACTTAGGGTGCAATGATTTGAAATTCAATCACAACTGGGTGACCTATATACATGTGATACGTAAGAACTAAAGGATATGCAGTTTTGCGGACCCACAAGGTGTCTCACCAAAGATGGAACCATTCCCGTTGAACGAATCAGATCGAGGCAACACCCCAGACACACCATCGAACTCGAAATCTGGCACCCCCGCACGACTAACACGTCGAAGGAGGAAAACACACCTCCCATCCATGAACCATATACCCAGCACACGATCCACCATCTTCCAGATGCCACTGATGCAGACAACAATCTGCATCCGCTCCCGGACTACCTCCAAAGCACCACGTCGACGCTGGAGCAAACGTCGACGCAACAGCGGAGCCCGAGGACACAAGTCCACCACGAAGATGTTGCATCCTTGCTTGAACAGTCTGGTTTTCAAATCCATCCCCAACCATAGTGCCAATCGCCTGTTCAGAGAAGGATCTGAAGAATCTTTATTAAACGCCATCTTCACCATCTTCGAAGCCAAGACGATGGTGAACTTAAAAAAATAAGCTACTTTGACATAAAACTATCCACACACGTGGATCCGGCGACCCCCTCACCACGATGACCGAGGTCTTCAGTGGATGGGAGCTACCGGAGGACGGCGGTGGAGTAACTCTCCTGACGAGAGGCGCTGGTGAGATCGCCTTTCTCCTTCAAGAGGAACAAAAAAACATAACATGTCACATAACATGAATCGTTGACATGCATGCTATGAACGTGCAAAGCACGTGCCACTTACTAGTAAAATGAGTGAAGAGTTCAATTCAATTCAGTTAACACTTGTTAAATTCGGTTAACTAGCTAAACTGAATTCTTTTAACTAGTTAAATTGAGTTAATAACTAAGTTCAGCTCACATTAGTTAAATTCAGTTAACAACTCAATTCAGCTGAGTAGTAAAATTCAGTTAACTTGTTAAACTTAACAACTAAATTCAGTTCACACTACTTAAAATCTCCTCCACTAAATTCAGTTCTGGATACCTAATCCAACTAGGATTCAGTTAGACAACAAAGTGCTAAGCTAAAACAGGAAGGCAATGACAAATTACGTGCGCCACATAGCCATAAAATCTCCTTCGAGTGTGTATGCCGTCAAATGCCACAAATTTCTTGATTCTGACAAGATGAAGCTTGCATTTGATGGACGAATCAGCCATTGTGCCACAGAAAGAAGCATGAACAATGGTCTCACAGTTCTCCTACATTGACAAGATCTTGATTAACCGGCAAATCTTTCCAGCAAGGCTCAAATGAGACCTGAAATAAAAAATCCCCAAATCCAAACCCTAATCCTAACCAAAACCCGTCGAAACACTTACCCGGGATTCCATGTCCATGCTGGTGTACTCAAGGTCGTCCTTGCTGCTCTTCTCTCCATCTTTCCATGAAGGCATTGCTTGCCGGCCACGAAGGGGAGTAGTGTAGGAGGCAGCACCGAGGTGAGAGCTACTGCGAGGATGAGCGAGTGGAGAGTAGAGAGTGAGGCGGCACCGAGGTGTGAGCGAATAAGTGAGTGGAGTGCAGAGAGTAAGGCGGCTGCGTTGGTTGTTTCACTAAAGGGAAACGTTCCGACCAAGCGGTCCTGACCGGCTGTTAACGGCCGTTAGCTGCGCCATCACCTCTGTTGGCATGTGGGCGATTTGCCACGTCAAAACGAGAAAAAGGAAGTGCTTAGTGTTATTTTGCCACTGTCAATTTTTCAATGCGGTGTTTTTTTTTCACAGCTTATAAAGTGGTGGTTACCGCTAATCACACCGCTATTGTGGTGGTTTTTTGGATTTCACTCCTTTGGTCTTCAGTAGGCACTATGTGAGTGCGTGAGTATGGTGGTGTGAGTGTGCATTTACTTATTATCGGTGTTTATCGGAAAAAAATCATCACCTGGTCGGCCAGGGAAAATAAAGATTTTCATCTGGAGATGTGTGCATAATGCAATACCGTGCTCTAGCGTTTTGGCAAATCGCCATATCGGTAGCGTATCACAATGCCCAATTTGCAAAGGGGGAGCTGAGGATGTGCGTCATGCACTGTTTCTATGCCCTCGAGCTGGGGCAATATGGGAGGCACTGGGCACTGGGCATTTAATATCAGATGCCACACGGATTGACCGATCAGGGGCTGGTGTGCTTGAGTTCTTGCTATGTGATAATGCTCATCAGCGGATGTTCTCTGATCCAATAGAATTTTCAGAGTTGACTGCTGCAACCTGTTGGTATATTTGGTGGCAGCGCAGACAACATGTACGTGGAGAAACAATACTCACACCAGAGCGGACGGCAATGGCGATCCATGCATTAACTCTGAATTATGTTCGTGCCGCCGCCAAGACAAAGAGTACTCCTAGAATTAACCAGTGGCCGGTGGTACTATCTGGGCAACAAGTACTCAACGTGGACGCTTCATTTCATGTGGGCGACCACACGGGAGGATGTGGAGCAGTCGTTCGGGACAGCCGTGGGAACTTCATTGGTGCTTCCACTGCCAATCTAATGCATGTGGCGGACGTTGTCTCGGCGGAAGCGGCAGCTCTCCTTGAGGACTTAAGCTTCTCCAGCATCTGGGTTGCAGAAACATCATGGTAAGAATGGACAACGTAGTGGTGGTGGAAGCTCTCCGGTTAAATGAAGGTCAAAATATGGTGGCGGCCCCAGTTCTAGAAGATTATCGAAACTTACTACGAGATTTTGAAAAGGTTACTATTGAGCATTGTAATAGAGAATCGAACATTGTCGCTCATGTGCTAGCTAGCTGGGGGTCTGCAAACACCCCTTCATTATGGGTGGATGTACCTCCTGATTTTATCATTAAATTTATAGCGGATGATGTAAGTCTTATTGAGTAATAAAGCTAGCCTGGAAGGCCTTTTCGTCAAAAATAAAAGGTGCGGTCTCACAGCTCCCAATGAACCTCGTGCTGCTCTCCTTGTCCGATCGACTTACCACCATGAGTGGCAAGTAGTGCTTAGTTATAGCTCGTTGTCTACATGCATGCTCCTTGAAATTGTTCTTCGTCAACGGCGATCGAAAGAAGGATGGCGCTCATGCTCATGCACGTGTATATGGCGCTAAGTACGCACGATGACGGCCGCAACGGCACCGGGCCCGACAATAGATAGGTCGATGAAGATACTCTCTTGGAGGCCGTGTACATAAGCCGTCTAACTAGTAGCTCGGGCCCGACGAGCACAGCAAGTCCAACAGCGACATGCAGAGGACCGCTCCGCAGGCACAGATATGGGAGACGATCATCAAAAGCTATTCACATACATTTGAACAACAATTTGAATTAACCGGACGTAATTCGTTCAACCACGGCCGGATTTCATTACATTTCGGACATACTTTAACTAAAAGTGGTGGTCGTCCGCCTCTGGATGTACACGCGGTTTTTTTCCTTGAATTTTGTTAACATTTTTAAATGTGGTTTTTATACATATTTCATAATAGGTGTATCTATACCTAGGAGCCAAAACGCCACTTTCATAGGGAATTCCCCTCCTGGGCCGCCCATCCAGTAGAGGTCTTCTAATTTTTTTTAAGTGGTATGCAGTAGAGACCTCCTATACCATGCTCTGCGCGCTGGGAGAACATGCAGTGCGCTTGTTTTGGCCGGCCCATGTCCGGCGGCCTGTTTTTCAAATTTTATTTTTTGTTTTTTCTACTTTAAATAATTTGGAACTTCAAAATAATTCCAAACATTAAAAATAAAGAGAATTTTGAAATAAGAAAGTTTCATAAATCATAAATGTTTGTGGATTCAGAAAATGATCGTGATTTTGTAAAATAGTGTTTGCTTATTCAAAATTGTTTGCATTTTGAAAACAAATGTTTGGGAAATCAGAAAGTGCTCATGATTTTTTAAAAAGTGTGAGTATTAAAACATGATAACGAAATTAAAAAAAATGCCAATTCAAAAAATATTCATGAACGGAGAAATATCCTGAAAATTCAAAAACTGTGGCTTACAAAATATTTTATTCATTTATGAAATCTTCGCAGATTCCAAATATGATCATGCATTTCAAAAAATGTTCATTAAATTAAAAAAATGTTGGTGAATTACAGGAATTGTTCAAAAAATTATCAAAAAATGTCCACTGCTTCAAGAAAATTGTTTAAAAAATATTTACAATTTTAGAAAAATGTTTAAAAATTGTATAAATTGTTCATGAATTCAAAAATGTTCTTGATTTTAGAAAATATTCGAATTCTTTTAAAGTGTTCACATTTAGAAAATGTTCATAGTTTCAAATATGTGCACGAGTTTAAAATAATGTTCATGATTTCACAACATTGAGAGTGATAGTGTATCTCGGGGATGCAACAAAATATGGTCATGCCATAGGATATTATGATTTTTTTCTCCCGTTGCAACGCACGGGCCCTTTTGCTACTACATATATAAAGTCACATATGATGCGGTGCGAGCACGCATCGATTTAAACGGGCCATCAAGGTAGCCGGTCATAGCAAACTTCTCATGCCTTCCTCTAGGTCGTGTGAGCGGCAAGGGGGTAGCGTAAGGTGGCTCAGGCTTGTCCTCTGCCGACGGGAGTGGTGATGTTCGTATCCGGATCAGGGAGTCTGAGCTCTTTGAGGTGCTTCTGAAAACCTCATGGTGTGGAACGGGTGAGCTGCCGAGCTAAAGTTCCGCGCTTTGGCGCCGACGATGCTCGTCGGCGTCGCTCTCTTCCCCAAGACGTCATTGTGGTTCTTGTCTCCGTGCCAGGGTTCCGGTGAAAACCCTTGTCCATTTTGGACTCGGCAGCGGTGGCCTTTGCGTCGGCTTCCCTCCTGAGGGCGTTGTCGTGGAGCTTTGGTGTGTTAGGATGTAGCGTGGTGTTGTACTCTTTCTTCCCTGTGTTCTCCTACGGTAGCGTAGTTTGCGTGATCCTGGTATCCTAGGATCTTCTTTGTAAGAGGGCTACCTTCCCATCTTGTATGGTTCGGCCGTGTACTTTGTTTGGCTGTTGCTTTATATATAAAGCGGGTCGAAAGATTGTTTCCCCTTGAGCCTTCGTTTTTAAAAAGAGGGTGCTAGAAAGGATGTGGAGTGTGCTTTCAGTGTGCTTCAATCTCGATGGGCCATTGTTCATTATCCTACCATAACATGGAGCCAACGCAAGATGTGGAATGTGATCATGTACAACATGATCGTAGAGGATGAGCGTGATGATATTAACTACCACCAAGGGTTTGATTACCAGGATGAAAATATTGAACATGAGCATTGACCGGCAATTTTGCAGAGTTCACCCAATTTTATTATGAAATGCATAATTGAGCAACTCACATTCAACTCCAAAATGACATGGTTGAGCACATGTGGACTCACCTAGCCAACCAATAGATATACCGGATATTTTGTTTGTATTTGTGACAATTCCAATTTCATTGGGTTGAAAACTACTCCCTTCGTCTAGGTGTGTAAGTCCTCTTACGAAAACCAAATAATTCCAAAACATTTAGGCGCGGTGCATTAACTTCTATCTCGTTTCTTGTTTCTTGACATATCAACCAATAAGAGATGAGGGGTGTGCATGCTTTTAATGACTTGAGACTATCAAACACGACATGCAGTGATTAGTTCATTGCATGCAATGCTATTAATTAGCAAATAAACATTAAAGTCTCTCGTTTTTCTCTCCTTCTTTGTCACGGTGCACAACCTAAAATGACTTACTCACCTAGATGGAGGGAGTATGAGATTTCTATTTGGTTGTAAACTACTTATTGTGATGTAAAAATTATGTGACTTTATTTGTATTTGTATGCATTGATTGTAAAATATTGAAATTTCGACAAATAAACGGTCAGGCGGTCCAAATGGGTCAGCCGGTCGGCTGCCCTAGCAGTGAGAATGCGGCTGAGAATGGACGTTGCCCCTTCACCCAACCCAAACGGACGAAAACCCCCACAAAAAGGGCGTCAGTTTGAGTGGACTGGTTGGAGTTGGCCGGAGTTGACCTTATCGTATGTATTAGATAGTACTTCCTTCGTTCAGAATTACTTGTCTTGAAAATGAATGTATCTAGAACTAAAATACGTCTAGATACATTCATTTCATTTCTGCGACAAGTAATTCCGAACGGAGGAAATACTATCTTTCATGATCCTGGATCACCTTCCGCGGAGCGTGTCAGGGTCGATCTGATCCCTCGCTCGCTGCCTCCCTTTGGTCTTGGTTCGGGTTTGAGGCGATCGAGTCCGATGCGCACGTACGCATATAAATTCATGACATATGACGCGTTGCGAGCACGCATCCATTGACGATAAAGGATTTCCGACACATCCAGCTCGCTCGGGCCGCAACACAGATAAGCCCAAAAGGAAACAATAAAAAAAAAGAAAACAATAGCAACACCGGTAGATCAACGAAGAAAGAAAGACCGACAACCGCTGCACCCTATGAAGAAGTACCACCACGCTCTCAGCATCCCGAAGCGCCGCACACCAAGCAACACCTTCAAAAAGGAATGCGACGATGCCGCCGCTGTTGCCAGAACAAGTTCTAGGGTTTTCCCCGGTACGCGAGGGATAGTGGGGAAGGGATATACCCGCCGCCCATCAGGAGGGTCCGACGGCGCCCGCAAGAGTCATCGCATCGGTGCCGGACTAGCCGACATGGGTTTCTCCCAATCCACAACCACCACCACCACCCCAGGCATTTTGAAATGCACCACCCCAACAGCAGTCCACCAGCGTGTGCCACCACTATTACCGGACAACCCTCGCCGCCTCACTGGAGCTGCCAACATGAGTCCTGAAGAGGGAAAGGAGACACCGGCCACGGGAGTGACCACAACTCGACTGGATGAAGGGGACAACCTCCATCGCCGCGGCGGAGCTGACCGGACGCGACGACGAGGACTTGCCGGGCCTCGACAGCCCGGCCGGGCCCACTTGGACCCGGACAGTCCTGTCACCACGCTGCAGCTCACCGACCAACGAAGTCTTCACCGCCCGAGACCGTCGTCACCACATCACCACCAGGGAATGTCTCCGCCGAACGCCGAGCCACCGGCCCGCCCCAACCCAGATGGGGCCCAAATGGGCCCAGATCTGGGCTGGGCGGGCGCCGCTAGCCACAACGCCACCGCGCCGCCCCACGGTCAACGGCCGCACCGCCGCGTCGAGAGCCACCGGGCCCGCGGCACCACCACCAACGCCGGCCGAGGAGCACTGCCGCCAGCCACCACCGTCCAAGCTGGGGGGGGAGGAGGAGGAGGGCAGGCTCGCCGCCGCCAGCACCACGTGGCCAAGGCCCTATGGTGCTCGCTGGCGGCGGCGAAAGGAGGGAGGGGCGAGGGAGGAGTGCTGGAGGGGAGCGGGGAAGAGGCCCCCGGTCGCCTTGCTCGGCGAGGCGACACAGGGGTACGGGGAGGAAGGTAGGGGTAGGGGAGCGGGAGAGGGCTAGCGGCGACGGCGGGCTCCGGCCACGGCGGTGGCGGCGAGGGAACCCTAGGAGCGGGGCCGCTAGGGAGGGTTGCTTGAAATCTTTATGTAGCACGCATCGATTTAAACGGGCGATCAAGGTAGCCCGGTCATAGCAAAGTTATCATGGCTTCCTCTATCAACACGGACGCAGGACTAATCTATCATTGATCCTCCCCCTCGTGAAAACAAGCCCTCCTCGATCGGAATTAGCTAGGCCTCGTCCGTCTCCTCTCAAAGCCTACTCAACGGCGGGACATGGATATGGTGCACATCGACCTCATGCTGGACATACTCCGCCGCCTGCCCCCGCGCAGCCTCGCCGTCTCCCGCTGCGTTTGCACGGCCTGGCGCGCCGCCATCGACCACCACCGCCTCCTGCGCGCCGATCTTCTCCCGCTTTCCGTTGACGCCGCCGTCTACGACGAACTCAACATCTATCCACCGAGGCTCTTTGGGCGCCGCTCCGCCGCGCGCCACATCCCCGGCGAGCTTGAATACCTCGCGGACAGCCGGTTAGACGTTCCCGGCGTGCAGGATCATTGCAACGGCCTTTTCCTGGTCCGCAGCAAGAGCCGGCAGCGCAGGGCCAAGGTGGTCAATCCCGCCACGCGGCAATGGGCGCCGCTGCCCCTGCTGCCGTGCGCGTGCTCATGGCCGGCCATATGCGGGCGCTGCCACAACAACCGCTACATTGTCTATGACCCCACCGTCTCACCACACTACCAGGTGTTCTACATCCCTCGTGTTCCACCAGCTGACATGACCTGCGGGCGCGGCGGCGCCGAGTGGCCGCGGGCCGCCTACGCCCTATGTCATGCATGTCTTCTCGTCAACGACATACCGTTGGAAGGAGACGCCATTTGTTCGAGAAGGTGAGGCTGCTGCCGTTGCTGGAACAGTTGACGTTGACGATGTAAACCCCTATCGCCGCGACCGCGATGAGCATATGTACTACGCCGCTTATTGGCAAGGATCACTCTACGTTCCTTCCCCACACGTAGACGATGATTTCCTTTTCAGGTATGTATGTATTAGTCTCACGCTCACACGCTCGACAATTGTTACTTTAGTTTTATTTTTGTCAATATAATTTGAGTAATTCTTTTGAGGTGTTACTCACAGTCAGTGTAATATGAGTTATTCTTCTTAGTATTTATGTAAAAATGAATAATTTCGGCAATTAATCTTGATTATATTTTTACAGAATAAACTTGTCGAGTGACAAGTACCAGGTAAGCACAAGGCCAATTCCCGATTAAGTATTTGGGAATTCCGATTCATTATCGGCGTCTCACTAATGCGGAGTGGAAACATGTTGAAGAGCGATTGGAGAAACGGTTGAGCAGTTGGAAAGGAAAATTGCTCTCCATTGGTGGACGACTAGTTTTGATCAATTCTGTCCTCACCAACATGGTTCTCTACATGCTCTCATTTTTCCAACTACCCAAAGGGGTTCTGCAAAGGCTGGATTACTTCAGATCCAGATTTTTTTGGCAAGGAGACAGTGAAAAGAAAAAGTATAGACTAACCAAATGGAGCGTCGTTTGCCGACCGAAAGACCAAGGAGGCTTAGGTGTTCAGGACCTCCAGGTCAAGAATGATGCCTTACTCAGTAAATGGTTGTTCAAGCTACTTACTGAGGATGGTGTTTGGCAAACTATGCTACGCAACAAGTATTTGGGCCAAAAGGCGTTGTCCCAGGCATATTGGAAGCCTGGTGACTCGCATTTTTGGGCTGGTCTGATGGCGGTAAAGAAACATCTTTTCCATTTCGGATCCTTCGCGATAAAGGACGGCTCGGAGATACGTTTCTGGGAGGACAAGTGGCTAGGACATACCACTCTCCGAGAACAGTACCCAGCATTGTACCGCATTGTACACGATAAGAATGATACTCTTGCACATGTGATGACCACTTCCCCGCCAGATATATCATTTCGGAGGGATTTAGTTGGGCCCCGTCTTGTGTCATGGCAACATCTTCTATCCCGTTTGGATTCGATTAACTTGACACAAGGGCGGGATGTGTTTCTCTGAAATCTTACTACATCTGGGTCCTTCACAGTTGACTCTATGTATCGTGCACTATCGCACACAGAGATTCCAGTGGCCAATAATAAACAAATCTGGAAATCCAAGATGCCACTAAAAGTTAAGATTTTCATGTGGTATCTTCGGAGAGGAGTTGTGCTAACTAACGACAACCTCGCTCGACGCAACTGGAAAGGAAGCAAGAAATGTAGTTTTTGTACTCATGATGAGACAATCAAACATCTCTTCTTTCAATGCAAGTTTGCGCGTTCTACATGGTCAGTTATCCAAATAGCGTCAAATTTGTATCCACCAACAAGTGTTACCAATATATATGGTCACTGGCTTGATGGAATACCAAAAACTTTTAGTACGCTAATACGGGTGGGAGCGTCTGCCTTACTATGGTCGCTTTGGCTATGTAGAAATGATTGTGTTTTTAATGGCAAAATCTCTTCTCCTATGCAGGTTATTTACCGTTGTACGCACTGGCTTCGTATGTGGTCTACTCTGCACCGAACGGAGTACCAATCGCTATTCAAGGCGGTGTGTATGCGGTTGGAGCTGGTGGCCAGGGAGGTTTTTACCCAACATGGGTGGCAGCATAATCTCCGAATCGGTCCACCTTCTCCGTCGACATAGGCATAGTTTCGGCCCCATATGGCTTTACTGTTGCCACTTTGTCGTTTTTTATATCTTTTGTCAGACTGTTTCTTTAATGGCTGTGTGCATCTTAGCTATGCAGAGGCCGGGTGTCGCTCTTTATGCTTTGTATCCGCTCGATGCTACATTTTGAGTTAATAAAAGCGCCCTTTATCGAAAAGTACCAGGTAATTAAGTTGCCAAAAGGAGGAGTAGGATCACATTTTCGTCTAGGCAAATCGAAGAAAGGGGTCTATTGTGTAGTGAATACCAATGTGCGATGCACGTTTCGAGTTTGGTTTCTTCATGAATCGTTTGGTGTGGCAGACTGGGTTTTCAAGAATGAAATCAACCTTCAGCCAGCATTTAGTAAACAAGATTGGCACCCTGGACCATGGATCCCACAGTCGCCTGAGCAGATACAGTTGTTGTTGAAGAGTGATGTCAACCCTAAGCTCGTAGATGAATACAACGAAGCACTAGCGAGAGATGGTTTTGATTGGGACTCTGACGATGAAGATCTTGTTAGCATTAACGATTGGCCTAAAAAGTGTGACACTTCCATTGATGGTCCTGACTGTATTGGCTTCCATCCCTATAAAGAAATTGTCTTGTTTAATGAAAGAGGGGTGTGCTCTTGTTCAACGATAGCCTATCATTTAAGCAACTCAAGGGTAAGATACCTAGGTGAGATGAGGCCCCGCTGTCACTATTCAATGGAAGAGATTTCTTTTGCGTATACTCCATGTTGGATGATGGACTTACCTGGAAGCAACTAATACGCGCCATGTTGTTGAAGTATTTCCTTTCAAGATAATCTAAATATTTTTCAGCGACGATTGATGTGAGCGACAATATAATGTCTTATTTTGTTTTTTATAGTACCCTTTGTGTAGTGGTGCTCGTATGTAATTGATTTGTGGTGCCGGTGGAATCGAGTCAATTCTGTTATGCCACTATTTTATTTGTGTCTCTGTGCATCTTTTCTACATATCTCGATCTGTTGTTCCCTTATTCATTTGTCTGTCTACGCACCGTTTGTAGGCAGCCTGATTTTATTGATTGATAAGGCTGGTCATAGTGGGGAGTAACTTAGACTAGTAACATGCATATGTTACTAGTCTATGTTACTACCTCTATAGTGGGTAGTAACATGTGTGTAGTGTCATGCATCACCTCATTTATTACTTTGTAGACTCATTTTGCATTGAAAACCGCTATGTGATGATAACATATTATGTTACTCTATTTGCCTCTCTCTTCATTAATTACCTGACACATCATCTTTTTTGCTTATGTGGCATGTATGTTACTACCTATGTTACTCCCACTATGACCAGCCTAAGGAGGTGCTCACGTGTTTTGGCTCGGTTCATTAAATAATTCCTTTCTCAATGCAAGTTGCACCTCTTTTTCTGATCCATGATATTAACTATTTCAGAGATAATCGTTTTGAAATCCATCATAGACATACAATGTGATGTTTTATTTAGTTTTTCCTGATACACTTTTTGTAGTTGTGCTCGTATATGAGATTAATTTGTGGTCCCGGTGAGGATGTAGTCATGTTGATGAATCTCGTTAACAAATACAGGTGCCATTGCTGTGATTGCGTGTCTTCGATGGATTGACGATGACCTCAAATTATTCTAACAAGTGATATCATGAGCTAAGTTGATAAAAGGTTGTGGAAATTGATCTATAATATGGATTATTGTAGGGTTGAATCTGTGGGGGCGAACCAGCTCATTCACGGAAGCTAATCGCATGAAGCAATAAGCTTCGCCATGATGGTGGCTGCTCCGGGATGAGATTAGTCTGTACGCAAAGCAACGACGACTATAAATCAATGTAACCAAAGCAATAAATTTAATCCGTCCTCTCGAGATGCGTACGGCGGTGGCACCGTAGATCGATTCGATCGGTTGGATGGTTCTCATGCGTGTACCCTAGGCGAGCAACACATGTTCGGCGACAAGGCGTGCCAGACCCTGCGTTGCCCCCCGCTCGGGCGACTCGGGTGGCTCCCCAACCCTAGCCGCCGCCGGGGCCTAGCTCTCCCTTCCTCCCGCCGCCGCCGGAGGACGCCGCCGGCTTGCGCCCGGAGTCCGACTGCGGTGGCGGGGGCCCTTCCTCCCTCCCGCGTCTCAGGGGTGGCGAGGCCCCAACATGCGTGGAGGTGTGGCCGATCTAGAAGCGATGGCGATGACTTCGGCGGCGGCGGCGGTCGGCCCGGCCTCGGGCCACGGGCGGCTGCTTGCGGCGGCTGGCCTGGATCGGGCGGCGGCGCGATGCGGTCTTCGGCGGTATGCCATCTAGCCTTAGATCGGCGACGGCGTCGAGGGCCTGGTGGACTGCTTGGCGGCACCTCTGGCAGATCTGTTCTGGCCTGTGTAGCCAGTGGTGGTGGTCATCTTCTTCGTCGGAGGTGGCCGGCCAGAGGCTTGGTGATCGGATCTCGAGATCCATCATCTAGTCCCGGCTGCGAGTTGGGGAGACATGGTTGCCGGTGAAAACCGAGACGACGGCATGCGATGGCGGCGTTCTATGCCTTTACCTTGATGAAGGCATCGTCGTGTAACTACTGTTGACCCACTCGTGCTGCTCCGGAGGAAACCCTAGGATCTGGTGTTCCAGATCGGGCGATGGCGGCACTGCTGTGTCGTTTTTCTTTTGGGAGCATCGTTTGTGGAGCAGCACTGGAAGTCAGATGCAGCAGGTGGAGCGGCTTTGTCTTGCACGGAGCTTCGGTGGAGATGTCAAGTCATGCCTGACCGACAGGTGCTACGCTGTGTCATGCCTGGTCGGCAGGTGCTACGCACGACAGATATTCCAAAGACTTCAAGCTGTGTCGGCTGGTGATACTTGGCAGCATGGTGCTGAGGTGTATCAGTGGCGACCGCGACGTGCTCAGCTGTTTGCGCGTAGGGAGGAGGTGCCGTTGGGCGCCGTGGTGGCGTCGACGATAGCTGGACCGAGCAAGGTTGATGCATCAGTACAGTTCTGAAGATGGAGCGGTGGCAGTTGGCGGCGGCGGCCTCTGAGAGCACGCCGGACCGGTGAGTGACCCATACCCGGCAGGCGTCCTGGATGGGACCTCAGGTCTTAGATGTTAGGTCAGGCTGCGAGGTCTGTTTGGTATTAGGCCCGGACTTTTGCATTCCTTCATCAATTGGATAGAAGTAGTGACAGATGTTGCCTAGACGGCGGCTTTAGTCTTACTTGTATTACTTTGTAAGGCCTTATATGAATAATTAATAAGATGACTGCATGCATCATCTAAATGCAGAGGCCGGAGATCTTCCTTCTTAAAAAAAAAAGACCCTGTCAGGGTACTAGTGGCCCAAGGGAAGTGGTTGCTGAAGGGCGACAGGGGCTGACACTTGCGTGGCCGGCTGGTACTTGCCGTCGGTCGTGCGCTATCCGCTGCATTTTGCGGCAGACTGGTGGGGATTCGCAAGGGAAATGTTCGCCTGGGCCGGCCACGCATGAGCAGCTACTGGTGTAAAAACAACGTAAAAAAGAGCTGCTTCGGCCAGGATTCAAACTCGCGATTCCTCGCTAGTAGTGACAGGTACCCAATCACTAGAGCTGATCAGCGCTAGTGTTAAACATGCAGCGCGAAAGCCATTAGAAGTACACTGGCTTACCCGCAAAAAAAAAAAAGTACACTGGCTTGTTCGTGGTGCAGTACACGAGGCTGAGCCAGGGCTAGCACTCAAAGAGACGTGGAATTTGTTAAGAAAAAAAAACCCGGTTCCATGGAAAATCGGTCCCGCTCTACATGAACTGTGAAGCGGTTGCCACGCATTCATGCCAGTCAGTGCTGCTCCGGAGCGAACGTGATTCCACGACATTGATGCCGGTCAGAGCGATGTGAAGGGACAAGCAGGCGGTGCCACGTCAATGTTGATACGGCGACCGAGAAGCCTGATTTGGCCGGTGCACCGCATTGAAGTCGGCTTCCCGTCCGTTCACATGGTTGCTCCTATTTAAGCATGGCTCTCCGACCCGTCCACATCACACCGCTCTCCTCTCACAACCTCTCAGATCCTCTCCACTTACCGCCTCCCAGATCCTCCCCGCTCCGGTGTCGGCCACACCACAGCACACCATGTTGAAGTCATGTTTCTCCGCGCCACCGGCAAGCGGCGGCTTCGGATCGAATCTTAGCGCGGTTGTCGTCGCTCTCCGGGGCCCTCGACCTCCACGTCGGCCGACTCCTTCATGGACGAGGAGTAGCCGCCGCAGCAGACGCGCCTGTAAGCGGTGGTGGCGGTCACGGAGCACTTGGGTGCCGGTCGGGGAGCCACATGGTCGGTTGTGAGCATTACTAGCTACCAAGGAATGAGCATTCGGGCGAGCAGTCTGGGTGCTGATGTATTTCTTGGTGCTGTCGGCATTGCTCATCGAGCCTTACTATGGCGAGCCTTGTTTGTTTGTTTGTTTGTTTGTTGTTGTTGTTGTTGTTGTTGTTTGATGCATTCGCACACGTTTTGATCGGCCTTCCGACCAAGTATAGTACCAACGCGCGTGCGCACGAGTATAACTAATCCACCATCGATCCTTCCGCTCTATCATTCAATCAATTAATCGGAGAGAAAAAGAAACAAACTCCATCGGCCAACCTTGTCCATCTCCTATCAAAGCCTACTCAACCCACATCTAGAAAAAAGCCTACTCAACCGAACGCTGGGACATGGATATGATGCACATATACATACCTCGATCTGATACACCAGCCGACACGACCTGTGGCGCTGAGTGGCCGCCTACGCCGTATGTCATGCGTGTCTTCTCGTCAATGACAAACCGTTGGAAGGAGACGCCATTTGTCCGAGAAGGCGGCTGGAACCGTTGACGATATAAACTCCTGTCGCCATTCTGATGATGAGCATATGTAGGAGTAATGCTACACGCACGGACTAGAGTACTTTTTACGGATTCAACGAACTGTTAATAGGTGGCAGGTTTTGGTTGGAGGTTAGGAGTGAGGCGTGCCCCACCCCCATAAAAATCAGGGGTGGTGAAGATTAATTAGCTTCGAGATGCCCGTGAGATGCTCCGCAAAAAAAAGAGAGATGCCCGTATTACTCCGTGAGTATAGGATTATCGGCATATGTAGTATGCCGCTTATTGCCAAGGGTCACTCTGCGTACCTTCCGCACACATAAAAGATGATTTTCTTCTGAGGTATGTATCACATTCACAGGCTCCACAATGGTTACTTTTATTTTTATTTTTATCAATTTAATTTAGGAAAACGTTTGCCTACTACACGCCCGCCGAACGCTTTAGCGTCCCTCGCATACAGAAGCACACGCTGGTGGTCCCTGTGCACACGCAACGTCCTTTATGTGTTCACGTAGTTTTCATCCACACATTCCTCTCCAGCTCTTCTCTTCTCCCACCAAACACCATAGTCTCTCTCTACCCCAACGAGCCGTAGTGCGCCCAGGCGCCATAACGAAGAGCTAAACCGGAGACACTGCACGGAATCTCTTCGCTCCGACCACCCCCGCTCCCGCCGCGCTCGAATCCAGCCTCCACGCCAGCTGCTCATCCTCTCCCTCCCGCAAGGACGAGCAGGTGTGCAAGATGAGGCCCCGCAACCTCGCGCCGTCCCTTTCGTCCTCAACACCAGCAGCTCCGTCGGCCTCCCCGTCGCCGCCCCCCGTCCCGGCGGGCAAGCTTCCGCCGCCTCCCGCCGAGCTGCCTGCTAGCTGCACGACGTGCGTCATCCTGCCGGCGCCTCCGTCCGCTGCTCGATCCGATCTGGATCGGGAGCTCATGTCCGCGTTGCCGCAGCCGATGCTGGGCCGCCCCGTCCAGGTTGGTGGGGGATCTGTGAAGGTGCCTGAGGTGCCCCTGGGCAAATTGCCAGCTTCCGCGTCCGCGAGGCTCCTGTGTCGGCTGCTGCTCCGACCTCACACATCGGCTCCGCCGCGACGCTGGCCGCGGCTGCGCTGGCCTCCCGCAAGGCCGACTCGTCCATAGGTGGGCGGAGGGCCGGCGCCGGCACCACCCCTGCTCCCATTGTCGGCGTCTCCCCCGGCCAGCTGCCGTCATCCCCGGCGTCGACGCCTTCATCCCTGCCGGGGCCAGATCAGGCACCTCCGGAGCTCCTGCGGACTGGGTTTCTGCAGCATGCGGCGAGCCCCTGCTTGGTCGCCACGGCACTTGATGTACAGGAGGAGCCGGCCTTGCGCATGTTGCTCCAGCACGCACCCCATTTCCCGGTTCTCATGCCTAATGGTGTGGGCACGCGGGGTTCTGCTGCCAATGACAAAGAGGACGACGAAGAAGAACTGGTGCCACAGATGGTAAGAGGTGTGGGACGTGTGCCGGAGGCGCACGGAAGATGGCAAGAGGTGTTGCCACGGCGTGGTCCGCGTCGTCCAATGTTGCCGGCCCCGACAGTGGCTCCTCGACCCATCCCTGCTTGGATGCATGGTCGGTGCTGCAGATGCCTCACTCGTGGGCACCGTGCGGCTGAGTGCAGAAATCCGTTTCGGTGCTCCCATTGCTTGGAGAATGGTCACCGTGCACGCGGATGCCGCAATCCATGGCGTCCTCTAAGCTCGTTGTCTTGCCTTGTTGTGCAGCCATTACTTGGTACCGTCAATCGTCCTGCTTCAGCTTCATGTGAGGGTTCGATGAAATCCACGCTCCCATCCAAGGTGCTTCCTCATGGGTCTTGGGCGTCTGTCGTCTCTGCTACCGTTGGCTCGACAACCCAGCCTGATGTGATGTCACAATCTGCTTTGGCTGATCAGACCGCACTGCTGCAGGGTTGGATGGCACGGGCCGAGAGTTTTTTAGAGAGAGCAGAGGCTGCTTTGGGAAGGCTCACCCTTGTGCCGACTATGTTGCCGACCACTCTGACGTCATGCCCTCCTGCTGTGGCCGGTGTTGCCTCCATGGAGGAAAGGAGCCAAGAGCTATATGTGTGTTTCTCTCCTCGTGTTGGAGACAACTCATCGGCACTCTCGACCTTGTCTCCTGTGTTGCGTACCAGTGAGGGCGAGCCCATCGCCGTGCCTGAGGCTCCAATTCTGCAGATCATGCCTGACCTACAGGAGCTATGTATGTGCCCTGTTTCGCCTTTGTCTGTGGAGCGCGTGGAGGTGGACTCTTCGGTGACCTCGTGTGAGGGGTATGTTTCGTCTCTGTCATGTCCCGTGGGCGATGTTGTCGTGTCGGTGGTTTCTGTGGCCGATGACGTTGAGGCGGTCGGTATGTTGTCGCCTGACCCTTTGGAGCCTAGCCAGCCGCTCGGCTTTGTGGACCGCGGAGGTTCCGATGTTGCGGTCACCCACTCGCACGGGGCCGTTGGGAAGGTGGTGTCTGTGCGTGACAAGGTTGATGAGATTCTCTTCGAGTTAGAGATTCACAGCTTGCTCAAGCGTTTGGAGGCGGCTTGTCCTGGATCTGGCAAGGCGATTGTGAAGGAGGCTCTCATCAAGAGCAAAAGTAAGAAAAGTGGCGGCGCAGGAAAGGCGTCTGCAGCTACTTGATGGATGGTCATCAGTCTCTTCGGTTGTCCGTATGGCCTGACTTGTCTCTGTGGTCTTGGTGGTGCTCGTGGTCTTTGGCCGAGGTACTCTCGTTGGGGGGGGGTCTTTGCGATGTAGCTGTGTGGAGGTTGGTTGTCGTTACGTGTTGGGTATGATTGTCGGGCTGATTGTGTGCTTATGGGATTGCATGTTGTGTGAGTAGTCCTCATGTGGTAGGTTTGTATTGGTTTTCGTCCAGTTTTTCATTAATTAACTGAGCAACTCTTTTCTCCTTAATTAATCGATGAGGCAAATCTTTTGCCTCCATTTCGAAAAAAATAACGAAGAGCTCGCCCCCTGTACTTTTTCTCTATCCCGCACAAAAGCGTAGCTGCAGCCTATCCTCGCCGTAGGCTGCTGCAATGAGCGCTCAAGATGAGAGAGTTACAACTGTTATTGGAGGGGGTTGCAGTGGGTGTGTGTGTCGTGCTTTTTTGCTACATGCTTCAACATGCATCGTAATTTTCTACAACCGGTATTGCCTTTTGCTACCACCGGTGTCGCATTCTGCTACATCACACATGGCGTCGCGATTTTTTCTACATCCGGCATTTCATTTTGCTACAGCCGCCGACATTGCGAGCTACAACGGGCAGCACGGCAAGGTGCGGTGGCTCGACGGCGAGACGATTTTTGCTGGAACCGGCGGTCAATTTTGCTGGAACCAGCGAGCCGGGATGTTGTGACGGAGTGCTACAACCAACGGGCATCAGCGGCAGCGGCTACGACGATTGTTTTTGCTACAATGGCAATCAGCTGCAGCGGTGATGACTACTATTTTTTTTGTTGCAACCATTGTCGGCGTTTGTTATGACTGGTATTGAAAATTGATACAACATCCTACGATGGAGCTCAAACCGTAGCTACAGCGGAGCGCAGTGTTTTTTGCTGCATGGTGTTTTTGTTACAACTGCCATCTCTAGTTGTCGATGTGCACGGGACCAAGGACGAGGAGGGCGGCGTGGGTGGCTGACAAGCGGGGCGACCTAGGGATGAGCGCGGCGTCGCAGGCGGCCGACGCCCACCGACGCGGGGGATGGGAGGGGGGGGGGGACGCTGGATCTGAATTGAAGACGATAGGGAAAGGAAGAAGACGATGCACGGATCCAATCGAACGGTCACATGGGCTGAATCGAGCGGTTGTGGGCCGACCGGCCAAAAACAAATCGGCTGGTGCGCCGGCTACTAGCATCGGCCTTTAATTTATATAATTCTTTAGAGGTAATACTCACACTCAGACACTCAGATTTATTCTTCTCAGTATTTCCGTAAAAAAGGAAGAATTTTGGCAATTAATCAAGCGGTGATTATCTTTTACAGAACAAATTTGAGTGAAAAGTACCAGGTAATTAAGTTGCCAAAAGGAGGAGTAGGATCACATTTTCGACTACTTGGTGTGTGAAGACAAATCATTAATGCACCAGCATGGTTGTTAAATCCTCGTGAGCAAGACACCATTCAGCAGCATCATACTTTCTGGGCTACGACCATTTACAGATTGACAATTGTACATGTTTTTTGTGCTTGTGTCTCCGTTTCATCAGAATAAATCTTTTTCATATCTGTTTATATGCATGAGAAAGTGAGGAAAAGGAGCATCATCGAGGTCAAGCTAGGCATCACCGTTTCGATTCGATTTGATTTAATTTTTCGGACAAACCAGAAACAAAGGAGCACCCGCGAGGGAGCGATCCATCCATGGATGACGACAAGTCTTTCCTTCCTTCCTCTCATATCCAAGGACGCAGTTCCGAAAAAAGGCGTCCTTGAGACACGCCTGGAAGGCAAAGGTGTTCTTGAGACTCCGTTCAAGTACACATTGGAATGTCAATGCCCGTAGTCTACGCATGCAAGAATTCAACACATATTGTGGGATTGTTACAAGCATGTGCTAAACCATTGCAATTAATATCTCTCTTATTTCAATGAGGAAACCATTTCAGGATACATAGTTAGGATCAGTTTATTCAGTGCCCGAATGGATGGCTGTGACCATCACAAATTGAGCAATGGCACCCATTGTCTGTACAGATGGAAGTCCAACTACAGAGACCTACACAAGTAGAATGCTGGTAATAGTCATTATAATAGTTCTTACATTTGTCCTCACATTGGCTTCTATCACACGCTGTACCCCCCGGGGGCCAATCCCTGGAAGTACAAGTTGTTTCAGCATCTGAAATATACCAATCAGCAGGAAGAGGAAAAAAAACCCATTGTTATTGGCAAAATTTGATGGAGAAAAATCGTTAAGCAAGGTACTGTAAGAATATACTGTACCTGATGGTAGCACGAGAAACGTGAGGGTCAGGAGTAGCATAAGTGTTACCCTCATCTTGGCTTAGTATGGTGTTGACACAAGATGCTGCTGATAGTTCTCCCGGTTGTAGGATGAGATGGAGAAGATATGAAATGTCAAGCCTTTTTATACTGGGTTGATACCAATCCAATATGTTAATTTAGGAATGCCATTAAAAATATGGCGCTAAATTAATCACATTAAATGCATTAACATGTGTCCAAATATAGATAACATTAATTTCATACCCCAAAATTGACAAGGACAATTAGCCAACGGAGCACACGATGTATTTCTAGTTTTTATTTTTGAACCTTGTATTTCCAGTTGGTACATAGGGAAACTAAATAACTAGTTTGCGCGTGCTTTGCATTTGTGTTGGCCTTTGTTTGAATGAAAGGCGTCCACTAAGTTGTGGGTTGGGCATGGGAACCCGTGTGACGAGGAAGACCTCAAATTTTTCTATGCCTCTACCACCACCATCGTTGGAAACAGCACAAGGACACCGTTCTGGGACTCTCCTTGACTTCTTGGCCGTAAGCCCAAGGATATCTCACCACTCATATACGAGGCCTCTGCACGGAAGAATTGGAAGGTGCGGGAGGCCCTCAAGAATAACGCATGGATCCTCAAGATCAAACCTACTCCCACTGTTGTTTCCATTTAGCATATTAAATAGTTCTTCACCTTTGGATGCTTCTCGACGAGGTCCATCTTGATGAGCTCACTACGGATGACATCCTATGGAATCACACGCTTTCTGGCCACCGCACGGCGGCCTCTGCTTACAAGGCGCATTGAAGAAAGAAAACAATGGCAGCCGATTTTCTAAATTTAAAAAATGTTCGTGAATTTGAAAAAAGTTTATGGATTTGAGATTTTTTAATGAATATCAAAAAGTTTGCACATTTGAATAAAGTTCATGGATTTGAATTTTTTGAATATTTGGAGAAGTTCATAAAAATTGAAAAGTACTCATGAATTTTAAAGTATTCATAAATATGAAAAAGGTCATAACTTTGGAAAAACCATGGTAAAAATAAAAATATCATGAATTAGGAAAATTTACAACATTTTAAAAAAGCGCGAATTTGAAAAATGTTCAGAAAGTTGAAAAATGTAAGAATTTTATATATACAAAAAACATTAATTTGGAAAAGTTCAAAAATAATTGAAAAAATGTTCCATAATTTAAAAGAAGTTCACAAATGTTAAAAAGGTTACAAACTTGAAAAGTTCTTGCCTATAAAAAACAAATTTATAAATTTTCAATAAAAAACCAGAAAAAGAAAACAAAAGCAAAAAAAATGAAAAAACTTCCCGTCACTAGCTGATGTCATCCTGTGTGTCGACCGCTTTGACTGCTCGAGGAATGCTCAGTGAGCCACACATCCTCGTTACTACTCCCTCCGTTCAGAATTACATGTCTCGAAAATGGATATATCTAGAACTAAAATACATTTAGATACATCCATCTTCGAGACAAGTAATTTCGAACGGAGGGAGTACACCTTATCTCCTCAAGCTTTTATCTCCACAAAATCTCTCTCGTCACTCTTCTCTCCCAACAGCAAGCGCCACCAACCTCCCTTGTTTCTCAGCAGCAACCGTTCTTCACTCTCACCATCCCGACTCCCATCTAGCGCCCGCCACCACTCAGCCAAGAGGGAGATGCATGCATGATTCTCCACCCTGCCGGACGACGGCGCCTCCAGTCCCCTTTCTCCTTCCCTCATCCTCCTCTCTCGTTACCCTCTCTCCCCTGACAGAGCTCCCATGGCACTGCGTCGTGGGCCCCCCTTTCTCTTCCCTCATCCCCTCTCCACTGGTAGAAAAAGAGGCTTCCGTCCAGCCCCATTAGTCGCGGAACTGTACGAACCGCGACTAATGAAGTCTTTAGTCCCGATTCGGCAGACGAACCGCGACCAAAGGCCTGCGCCCAGGGCGCTCGGTGGCCAGCTGGTGCACGTGAGGGGCTTTAGTCGCGGTTGGCCAGGCCAACCGCGACTAAAGGTGCCCAAAGGCCTTTAGTCGCGGTTGGCCAGGCCAACCGCGACTAAAGCTCCTCCCTTATATATACCAGTTCAGCGCACTCACTTAGCCATTTGGTGCCACTTCTCTTCACAAGGGGGTGTAGGTTTGCTTTTGGTTCCTCTTATGCACACAAGGTGTTTGATGAAATGCCCCAAGAGCCACACTTGAGGTTCCTCATTCATTTTTTTCCTCCTCGATCGCGGTTAGCAACTTGAACCTTTCATGCATGTGTGTTGTTCATTGTTTAATTTCTATTGTTTATAGCTAGTTAGTTTAACAAATGCATGATGGTTAATTATATATTTTATATTATAATAATGCAGATGAATCGACAATGGATGTACGGTAACCGACTCTCCCGCGAGTTCACTACGGGTTTGAAAGATTTCCTCGTAGTGGCTAATGCGAACAAGCAGAAGGGTTTTGTTATCTGTCCATGTGTTGACTGTAAGAATCAGAAGGGTTACTCTTCCTCAAGAGAAGTTCACCTGCACCTGCTTCGGCACGGTTTCATGCCAAGCTATAATTGTTGGACCAAGCATGGAGAAAGAGGGGTTATAATGGAAGAAGATGAAGAAGGGGATGATTTCATCGATGAAAGCTATCTTGCTGATTTCGGTGATACTTTCATGGAGGATGCTGAAGGTGAAGGGGAAGGTGAAGGGGAAGGTGAAGGGGAAGGTGAAGGTGAAGAAGAGGCACGTGATGAGACCGTTGATGATCTTGGTCGGACCATTGCTGATGCACGGAGACGCTGCGAAACTGAAAAGGAGAGGGAGAATTTGGATCGCATGTTAGAGGATCACAGAAAGTCGTTGTACCCCGGATGCGATGATGGTCTGAAAAAGCTGGGCTGCACACTGGATTTGCTGAAATGGAAGGCACAGGCAGGTGTAGCTGACTCGGCATTTGAAAACTTGCTGAAAATGTTGAAGAATATGTTTCCAAAGAATAACGAGTTGCCCGCCAGTACGTACGAAGCAAAGAAGGTTGTCTGCCCTCTAGGTTTAGAGGTTCTGAAGATACATGCATGCATCAACGACTGCATCCTCTACCGCGGTGAATACGAGAATTTGAATGAATGCCCGGTATGCACTGCATTGCGTTATAAGATCAGAGGCGGTGACCCTGGTGACGATGTTGAGGGCGAGAAACCCAGGAAGAGGGTTCCCGCCAAGGTGATGTGGTATGCTCCTATAATACCACGGTTGAAACGTCTGTTCAGGAACAAAGAGCATGCCAAGTTGTTGCGATGGCACAAAGAGGACCGTGAGTCGGACGGGGAGTTGAGACACACCGCAGATGGAACGCAATGGAGAAAGATCGACAGAGAGTTCAAAGATTTTGCAGCTGACGCAAGGAACATAAGATTTGGTCTAAGTACAGATGGCATGAATCCTTTTGGCGAGTAGAGCTCCAGCCATAGCACCTGGCCCGTGACTCTATGCATCTACAACCTTCCTCCTTGGTTGTGCATGAAGCGGAAGTTCATTATGATGCCAGTGCTCATCCAAGGTCCTAAGCAACCCGGCAACGACATCGATGTGTACCTAAGGTCATTAGTTGATGAACTTTTACAGCTGTGGGGCAGACCTGGTGTCCGTGTGTGGGATGAGCACAAACAAGAGGAATTTGACCTACGAGCGTTGCTTTTCGTAACCGTCAACGATTGGCCTGCTCTTAGTAACCTTTCGGGACTGTCAAATAAAGGATACAATGCATGCACGCACTGCTTACATGAGACTGAAAGTGTACATTTGCCAAATTGTAAGAAGAACGTGTACCTTGGGCATCGTCGATTTCTTCCGAAAATTCATCCAGTAAGAAAGAAAGGCAAGCATTACAACGGCAAGGCAGATCACCGGCCGAAGCCTGCAGAACGCACTGGTGCTGAGGTATTTGATATGGTCAAGGATTTGAAAGTCATCTTTGGAAAGGGTCCTGGCGGACAATCAGTTCCGAAGGGAGCTGACGGGCACGCAGCCATGTGGAAGAAGAAATCTATATTCTGGGAGCTAGAATATTGGAAAGTCCTAGAAGTCCGCTCTGCAATCGACGTGATGCACGTTACGAAGAATATTTGCGTGAACCTCCTAAGCTTCTTGGGCGTGTATGGGAAGACAAATGATACAAAGGAAGCACGGCAGGACCAGCAACGTTTGAAAGACCCTGATGACCGGCATCCGGAATGGTTTCAAGGTCGTGCCAGCTACGCTCTGACCAAAGAAGAGAAGGTCATCTTTTTTGAATGCCTGAGCAGTATGAAGGTCCCGTCTGGATTCTCGTCCAATATAAAGGGAATAATAAACATGGCGGAGAAAAAGTTCCAAAACCTGAAGTCTCACGACTGCCACGTGATTATGACGCAATTGCTTCCGATTGCTTTGAGGGCTCCTGCCGGAAAATGTTCGAGTAGCCATTGTGAAGCTATGTGCATTTCTCAATGCAATCTCTCAGAAGGTAATCAATCCAGAAGATCTACCACGGTTACAGAACGATGTGGTCCAATGTCTTGTCAGTTTCGAGTTGGTGTTCCCGCCATCCTTCTTCAATATTATGACGCACCTCCTGGTTCACCTAGTCGAAGAGATTTTCATTCTCGGTCCTGTATTTCTACACAATATGTTCCCCTTCGAGAGGTTCATGGGAGTATTAAAGAAATATGTTCATAACCGTGCTAGGCCAGAAGGAAGCATCGCCAAGGGCTATGGAAATGAGGAGGTAATTGAGTTTTGTGTTGACTTTGTTCCTGACCTTAAGCCGATTGGCCTTCCTCGATCGCGGCACGAGGGGAGACTAAGTGGAAAAGGCACGATCGGAAGGAAATCAACGATATGTATGGACGGCCATTCTCTGACTGAAGCACACCACACTGTACTGACCGATTCCAGCTTGGTGGCTCCGTACTTTGAGAAACACAAGAATATTTTACGCTCGGACAACCCGGGGAAGCCTGAATCCTGGATTAGGAAGGCCCACATGGAGACTTTCGGCAGTTGGTTGAGAAAACATTTAATGAATGACAATGATGTTGTAGATCAGCTGTACATGTTGGCCAAGACACCATCTTCGACTATAACGACTTTCCAAGGGTACGAGATAAATGGGAATACATTTTACACGATCGCCCAAGATAAAAAGAGCACCAACCAAAACAGTGGTGTCCGCTTTGATGCAGCAACCGAGAATGGGCAAAAGGTCACATATTATGGTTACATAGAGGAGATATGGGAACTTGACTATGGACCCTCCTTTAAGGTCCCTTTGTTCCGATGCAAATGGTTCAAGCTAACAGGAGGTGGGGTAAAGGTGGACCAGCAATACGGAATGACAATGGTGGATTTCAACAATCTTGGTTACCTTGACGAACCATTCGTCCTAGCGAAAGATGTCGCTCAGGTTTTCTGTGTGAAGGACATGAGTAGCAAACCGAGGAAACGGAAAGATAAGAAAACGATCAGTACATCATGCGATGATCCAAAGCGCCACATTGTTCTTTCAGGGAAAAGAAACATCGTGGGAGTGGAGGACAAGACAGACATGTCAGAAGATTATAATATGTTTGCTGAAATTCCGCCCTTCAAAGTGAACACCGACCCAAGCATTAAGTTAAATGATGAGGATGCTCCATGGATACGGCACAATCGTAAGCAAGCACGGACACAAGGGAAGAATTGATGTGTAATAATTTATTGTATCAAACTTTGTATTTGGTCGATGAACTGAATGATGTATCAAACCTTTTGTCAAACCTTCAAGGGATTAGTTTTATTTTTTCTGATTTTTTTGATATATAATTGTATTTTTAAGATTTTAAAATGAATTAGTTTTATTTTTCTGATTTTAAAAGGAAAAAGGAAGAAGAAGAAAGAAGGAAAAAGGAAAAAAACAGAAGAAAAAAGGAAAAACAGAAGAAAAAAACAAACAGAAGAAAAAAGGAAAAACAGAAGAAAAAACAAACAGAAGAAAAACATAAGAAAAAACAAACAGAAGAAAAAAGAAGAAAAAAGGAAAAAGGAAGAAAGGAAGAAAAACATAAGAAAAAACAAACAGAAGAAAAAAGAAGAAAAAAGGAAAAAGGAAGAAAGGAAGAAAAAAAAGAAGAAAAACAAGAAAAAGGAAGAAAAAAACAGAAGAAAAAAATAGAAGAAAAAAGGAAGAAAAAACAGAAGAAAAACAAGAATTTAAAATGAATTAGTTTTATTTTCTGATTTTTTTGATATATAATTGTATTTTTAAGATTTTAATAACATAAATAAATAAGTAATTAGAAACTTTAATAGCAAAAATAATTATCATAAAGTAAAATAAATAAGTAATTAGAAACAAAATAAAATAAAATAAATAAGCTTTTTGTTGTAAGTAGAAACAAAACAAAATAAATAAAGAAAAAATGAAAACAAAAAACAGGCAAAAAATAAAAAATATGCCACCTACTGGGCCACCACGGCCTGAATACGACTAGAAACCCATTATTGGGCCAGGATTCAGGCCCGCAGGAAGGCCAGTAGGCCCACAGGCTAATAGTAACAGAATAGGCCCGTAAGCCTGCATTTGAGAGGAGCTCGAAGTGGTGAGCGCAGCCGCGCTTATAAACCACTGTCGAAGCCTCTCGGCTAGCGAGGTGGGACTAAACATCCCACCGCACCGCGCCAGTGCCAGCACAGACCTTTAGTCGCGGTTGGTGTGGCGGACCGCGACTAAAGGTTAGCTTTAGTCGCGGTCCGCCTCCCCAACCGCGACTAAAGGCTCTTCCTGCGCGGGAACGAAAGCGGCGCCAAAACCCTTTAGTCGCGGTTGGTGTGGCGGACCGCGACTAAAGGTAACCTTTAGTCGCGGTTGGTGTGGCGGTCCGCGACTAAAGGGTAGCTTTAATCGCGGTCCGCCTCCCCAACCGCGACTAAAGGTGCGTCTATAAATACTGCACTTGGCAGTTTTGCCACTTCCCATTCTCCTCTCTCTCGACACCGAAGCGCTGCCCCGACGCCGATCGACGCCGACGCCGACGCCGAAGCCCTGCCCCGACGCCGAAGCCCTGCGCGCCGCCGCCCCCGTCCCCAGTGAGCGCCGCCTCCGCCCGTGCCTGCCCTTGCCCGCCGCCCGTGCCCTGCGCCCTTGCCCGCCGCCCGACGCCCTGCCGCCCGCCGCCCGACGCCCTGCCGCCCGCCGCTCGCCGCCCGCTGGCCCTGCCTGCCGTCCTCCGCGCGCCGCCCGCCGCCCGCTGGCCCTGCCGTCCTCCGCCGGCAGAAGAAGAAGAAAGAAGAAGAAAAAGGAAGAAGAAGAAGAAAGAAAAAGGGAAAAGGAAGAAGAAGAAAAAGGAAAAAAGGAAAAAGGAAAAAGGAAAAAGGAAGAAGAAAAAGGAAAAAGGAAAACAGATGAAAAACAAAAAAAGGAAGAAAAAAGGCCACCGGAATTTTTTCTTTTTTTTCTTTTTTTGTTCTTTTTAATTTTAACTAGTTAATTAGTTTAACAAAAACGGTAAAATAACTTAAAACTTGATAATTAACAAAAAAACCGTAAAATTTGATAATTAACCAAAAAAACATATATAAAACTTGATAATTAACAACAAAAAAAGTAAAACTCCGCGGTGTTTTTTTTGGGATCGAGAGGGGGCGGCGAGGGTTATACATGTGTGTTGTCCTCGCCTCCCTCTCCGTGACGCCGTCGTCTGCCGCCCCGTCTCGCGCTCTACCGCGACACCCTCTCCCACTCCTTCCTCGCCCCCTCCTTTTGCCACCGCCCTTTCGCCACTGCCACCGCCACCGCCCCCCTTCTTCACTTAATTAATTTGTTTTTACTACATGTTTTCAGGACTGACATAATGGCGGACGATAGAGCTGACCCGATTATGGACAACTATGATCCGGACGGTGAAGCACATATGTTCGGCATCATAAACGGCGATATTCAATATGTGCCGACCGGACAAGAAGAAGATGATGTCTCTTCTTATCTGAACCTTGACGGTGAAGATGAAGGGCGCCATCAGCAAGATGATGCCGAACAAACGTCGATAAACGACGATCTTCAAATGGAAGTAGCAATCACCTCCGGCGCCGAGGTATATATATACATTGAGCCTCTGGTGATACAAACTAACTGATTTGAATAAATATGTGTGTACTAACGGGCGCGACTCTCTTTCTTATTTTAGCCCTTGGCCGGATCGTCGAAACAATCGAGTACGTCGTCAAAGCGTGGCGCAACCAAGACGATGAAACAAGGAGAAACATGCACCATCGAGGTTGTCGACAGTGCAACCGGCAGGCCGCTGGAGCCCCGCAAGAACGCCATCAAGTTTGTCAGCCAATGCGGAGCCGTTGTTAGAGACAACGTCTCGATCACCGTCTAGGAGTGGAATGAGCCAAAGAAGGCACGAATTGCTGGTTTCACTTTTGTCGATAAGAGAACAAAAAAAGATTGCTTCAAGAAGCTTATGGAACATTTCGTTCTACCTCCGGAATACAACAAATTCGATGAGGAGGGTAACAAGATTGAGGAAAACAAGGAGAGGAGGCTAGTCAAACAGTTCGCTCTTCATAAGATGGCCGACGCATTCCGGAAATTCAAGCAAAATCTAAACCATGACTTTGTCAAGCAGAACAAGACTCCGGATTTCAAAGGACAATATGAGAAACTGAAACATGATTGGCCAGAATTTGTGAAGCAAAAGAAATCGGAGCAGTTCATTCAAATATCGAAAAAAATAAGGAAAATGCGGCTAAGAAGGAGTACAATCATATTATGGGGCCAGGAGGGTATCGCCTTTGGCAGCCTAGGTTGGAGAAGATGGAGAACGAGCTGAGGGCGCGAGGAATCCGTCCAGGTACGGAGGGATGGGACCCAAGGGCCAAAAGCTGGTGGTACGGGCATGGGGGAACGCTGAACCCGGAGACAGGGGAGTGTGTTTACCAGGGCAAAATAATGAAACCCACCCAAGCCCTTATTGACGCAATGAGGGATGCTCAAGAGGGGAAGATCAAGTTCAACAGAGAGAACGACGCACTGACAAAAGCCCTCGGGAATCCTGAACACGGAGGACGTGTACGAGGCATGGGGCACATTCCGTGGAAAATAGGGTTCCCCCAGAACGATGACCCGTACGGTTACAGAAGCCGTAAGAGAAAGATGGATCGGGAAGCAGATGTTGTGGCGCGGTTGGCATCGGAAATGGATGTGATGAAGAAAACCGTGAGTGTACTAGTAGCCGAAAGAGATGCAGCTTGGGCGCAGCATGAAGATCATCCAGCGGATCTCGATAGCCAGCAGCGGAGAAGCAGTGTGGCTTCCACGGAGGCCCCACCGGCTGGTGCAGATGCACCGACGATCGAAATTACTGCACCGGAGCCTCTGGTGGTCGAAATTACTGCACCGGAGCCTCCTCGCTACCCCGTGGACGATATAAAGGAGAGGAAAGAATGTCATCTGTATTATCCTATCGGGAACATGTCCATGAAGGTAGCCATCGGCAGTGCTTTACCATGTTTACCTGGAGCACTCCACCACAACAACCCCATTCAAGATGGCTATGCTTGTGTCATGGTGGAGGACATAGTCCAAGGGTTTGAGGACCTGGAGATTGACATTGCTACACCTGAAGGGGAGAAAAGACTTGGAGATGTCAAGCGCCATTTCATTCTATGGCAAAAGAAGTTTATCAAGTTTCCAGGCGAGGCGCCAAGGACAACAAGTCCACCCCCCTACGGTGGTGGTGGTGGTGGTGGCGGCGGTGGTGGTGGTGGTGGTGGTGGCGGTTCACCTACACCTCCGTCACGTCAGCCGACGCCTCCCAGTCCACAACGTCCGGCGGGTGATCAGACGCCGCCCCCCAGTCCTCGTCCGGCGGGTGATCAGACGCCGCCCCCCAATCCACCTCCGGCAAAGAAGCAGAAGCAGTCCTGGATTATTAACCCGGACCCTTATGTACCTAAGACCACAAAGGTACCGGAGCCATCACTGAAGCCTCTCCCCACAAGGCCTTGGGAACGTAGTGCCGAGGAAACTGCCGCGGCCGCGGCTGCTGATCTTGAGAAATGGAAGGCGGACTGCAAGAAGAAAAGAGAGCCCGAGCCCAAGCCAGTATTTTCTGACGAGCAAAAGAAGTGGGCTAAGTCATTTTTGAGCACACCGTCCCAAGCCGCGAAGAATCTGCCTGAGGACTATGCACGTGAACTTCGTAGGCAGGCACTCATGTTGAAGGAGAAGAAAGGGCGGGCGGATGACCCCGATCCGGAACAAAGTAAACGAGTTGCCCAGCTCGGGGAACAAAGTAAACAATCGATTGCCCCGCTTATAGTGAAAGCCGCCGGTCCGGATGACCCCGATATCATAGCAGCTGCGGCAGCACTTGGATTGACTGCAACGAGTGCCAGAGAACAAGCGGCCAACTTAGGTATTACTCTTCGTGAACTGTTAGGCCTTGATGAGGCGCCAGTGAAGGAGGTAGTAATTACATATGTGAAGAATGGGCCTCTCGTCGAGCCTGCGCAGGAACAGGATCTACCTCCACAAATGAAAGGTCTGCTGAAATGGTACAAGGGTTACATAAAAAATAAAAACGCCAACGAATATATTTATGCGGAAGTTAGATATGAGCATCACTTCAAACATTACTATGTACAAATTCATCTGAGTGAATTGTTCCAGCTTTTCAATCTGCGCGAGCTCGACAAATCTATCATCAGTTGCTACGTTCTGTAAGTGATTTATTTCTACCCCATCTCGTTCATATTGCCTGCACTATATATATGTCCTAACTATATTGTTGTGTCCGCTATTATACATGCAGAATGAAGATTAAGGAATGCAGAGTAAGGAACATCCATGATGTTGGGTTCATTGACCCACACATCGTTAATGGATATGTGTTGCAGCATCACCCCGACGACATGGAGGCAGACCTGTGGCAGTTTCTTACAAAGCAGGAACTCAAAAGTGATATTCTATTTCCTTACCATTTTGGGTGAGTGTTTCTGTCTTGAGCACATTCTCTTTTGTTTACTCCATGCATGGTATGTGGCCGGCTAATCGATGAGTTATGCATGACGTACTGTGCATGTATCGTGTCCGCAGGTTCCACTGGATTCTGCTAGTAATTAAAGTTGACACCTCAGAATGTCTCGTCCACGACTCTCTGAATATGGATCCAAAGCTTTGGGGCGACCTGAGAAAAATGCTGCAGAAGTAATTATTTTCATTCATTTGCGCTCTATATCGATCGGCCTATTTCGTTCATTTCCTAATATCAAGTAACTAATAACTCTCTTGTTCATTTAATTTTCTTTGCCTCGTAGGGTTTGGAGACGGTTCGTAGATACAAAGGTCGGTGAATGCAAAAAAGAGCTAGAATTCAAAAAGTCAAAGGCTAAGAATGCTGGGGATATTCAGCCAGCGGGGACCAATCTATGTGGATATTATGTCTGTGAGATGATCCGGAGATACACCTCTAAGCGGGTTCCGAGTGATACCAATGCTCAGAGGAATAACCTCCGGATGATGCTTAGTCCAGAAGCTCGCTTCCGACCACTTCAAGAGGAACTAGCTGGATGGTTCAGGAGGGAAGTCCTCCATCCTAAAGGAGAACACCATTACGAGGACGTAGAACTTTATATGCCTTAAATTATGTATGGAAACTTGTTCAAAATTGTATATGGTCATCCGATGATATTTAATATATACTGTATATTCCTCTTGAATTCTTTTTGGTTCTAATTTCAAATTTGTTTGAAATTGTACATTCATATGCATGTATGTAGTAGCGTAGAATATGTGAAACTCCTTCAAAATTAAAATAAAGCATAAAAGAAATAAAACAATACAAATTAAACAGAAAACAGGTTTAGGGGGGGGCAGGTTTAGGGGGGGGGCTAAAACCCTAAACCTGCGGCGGTCCTTAGTCGCGGTTGGCCAGAAGAACCGCGACTAAAAGTCCTCCGCCCCGACGGCCACCTGGCGCCCACGTGGACGGGCCTTTAGTCGCGGTTCTTAATCAACCGCGACTAAAGGGTGGAGCCTTTAGTCCCGCCTGTTTGGTCGCGGTTGCGCAACCGCGACTAATGGCAGTTGCGAACCGCGACCAAAGGCCCTTTTTCCACCAGTGCTCCTTACCCTCTCTCTCTCTCTCTCTCTCTCTCTCTCTCTCTCTCTCTCTCTCTCTCGCCACACACACACACACACACACGAGCTCTCGGCTGAGCTCCCATGGTGCTCTCTCCTCGGGTGTTTTTCTGCAATAAGAGCTCTCTTGAATTATTATTTTTGTAACAAGACCTTTGTTGCAAAAATAAATAAACTTTGCAATAAGACCTCTATTGAAAAAACATTCTGCAACAAGAACCACGTTGCAATGATCGAGGCACCACTCGGCCACTCGATACACCAGGTCTGACGGCTCATGACCCGACCAATCTTTCAAAAAGACCAGCCGATGGACGCGTGGCACACACCATGAAAAAACAAAAAAAACATAAAGGAAAAAAGAAGAAGCTAAAAAACCCGAAAAACCCAGGTGAAACCCCCCACCAAAACCTAGCCCAGAAAACCAATGGGAACCTTTTAGAAGGTTCCCAAAACCGACAGGGATGGATTTCTGAATATGTTCGTGAAATATAAAAAATTTAATGGATGTATTAAATGTTCGTGGATTAAAAAAAGGCCATGAATTTGAAAACAAGGTCAAAATATGAAAACAAAGAATTTTGAAAATTCAAAACTTGAAAAAGTTCATGAATTTGCAAAAAAGATTCACAAATTTGAGAAAAGTATGTGAATTAGAAAAATGTTCATGAAATGAAAAAAAGTGTGCAAAATTTAAAGGGTTAAATAATAATAATAATAATAAGCCAATAAAGAAAAACGAAAAATAAAAAGGAAATAAAAAAGTAAAAGAAAAAAAACAAAACAGAAAACCAATAAAATCGATTTGAAAGCTTCTATAAGGTTCACAAAACCGAACGGTGCAAATGTTTTCGTAAACTAAAAAATGGCATGGAGGGTTTGAGAAAAGTATGGGATTTCCGATAATTCGGATGCTTGCACTGCTGCTATCCGAGTCTTGCATATGGAATTCCCAGTAATCTTGTGGATGCATATGCCTGGATGAGTGAGTCCACATGCCTCGAATCATTGTATAGGTTCTGCAAAGCTGTGGTAGCAATGTTTGGCCCGCAGTACTTGAGAGAACCAAATACTGCAGATACAGTCCTGTTGTTGGCGATCAATTAATGAATCCAGAGGCTTTCTACGAATGCTTGGTAGCATAGATTATATGCACCAGAAGTGGAAGAATTGTATGTTTGCTTGACAGGGGTAAGGGGCATGTTAAAGTCTGCATGGTCATACTTGAAGCTATGGCATCACAAGTTCTCTAGATTTGACATTCTTTCTTCGGCATGGCAGGTTCTCACAATGACATAAAAGTGCTTCCGCGGTCTATGGTGTTCGCACGCCTTGCAAAAGGCAACTGTGAAAAGGTTAACTTTAAGGTCAATGGCCACAGCTACAACAAGGAATACTACCTAGTTGATGGTATCTATATATCCTTAGTGGTCAACTCTTGTGAAGACTCCAGGCTGGTAAGAGAGAAGCCAGCTAGGTTTGCTCAAGCACAAGAGGGTGCTAGGAAGGATGTGCAACGTGCTTTCGGTGTGCTCCAATCTCGATGGACTATTGTTCGTTATCCTACCAGAACATGGAGCCAACGCAAGATGTGTGTCGCGACCGGTTTTCCGTACATAATTTCCAGAAAAATGGCCGACGAGCTCATCAGCCCCAGGATAACTGTTAGCTGATGAGGCATCAACTTGTTACAGATATTCCAAGTAAAATTACAGAATATGTAGTACAAGACCATTGTGGCCTATGAGTACAACAAATGGTTTCTAGTGGTTGAGGGCGGAAGCGGTTCGTGGATTACCAAGGTCTGTGGGACTCCATTTCCCACGGGAACAACTGACCAGGTTAACTCCTATCTTCGCGAGGCTGCTATCACCGTTGCTTAGTTTTCCAAGGCTGTCATCGCAACGCTCCTCTCCAAGCAAGCAATCTGGCCAAGATAATAGCCAGGGACAAGCCAGTGAGTACTTTGAATGTACTCGCAAACATTATGAACATAGGTATAATATAACAAAGATGTGCTGGAAATGTCTCATGTTCATGATGTTAGCCACACAAGATCAATGAGACTATGATGCATGCAAGCATGTTATTTATGAATAAGTAATAGTATAGCAGTAGTAATATTTATAAAATAATCAACAAGCATGCCGCAGCCGGGCGTCTTAGCGACACCACGAAAAGGGCTTTAAAAATAAATACCACAGCCGGGCGTCTGAGCGACACCACAGAAAGGGCTTTAAAAGAAATGCCACAGCCGGGCGTCTGAGCGACACCACAGAAAGGGCTTTAAAAGAAATGCCACAGTCGGGCGTCTGAGCGACACCACAGAAAGGGCTTTAAAAGAAATGCCACAGTCGGGCGTCTGAGCGACACCACAGAAAGGGCTTTAAAAGAAATGTCACAGTCGGGCGTCTGAGCAACACCACAGAAAGGGCTTTAAAAGAAATGCCACAGTCGGGCGTCTGAGCGACACCACAGAAAGGGCTTTAAAAGAAATGCCACAGTCGGGCGTCTGAGCGACACCACAGAAAGGGCTTTAAAAAAATAATCATAGTGAATATCCCGGAGGTAGAACCATCCTAGAGATATTCGATGATAACAATAATAATCACGGGTTAGTCAACAATAGTAATAATCATAATCATCACAAGTCACAAGTAGTAATTCCCGTTCTGGTTTAACAGTTTCACCTCCGAAGACCGACACTAAGACCGACACTTGACCCATCCAGACTGTAATCCTTAACCATGGACACGGCTATTCGAATAGGTTTAATCTCTGCAGAGGGTGTACTCTTTACCCACGAGTAACGGATTCCTTTAGTCCATCGGGACTAATTCCGTCTACGGTCTTTTAATTGAAAACACACCTGACTTGCACACACCAGCTTAACTCACCGGTGTCTGGAATCACCCACGACACCTGTCAAGCAAACTCTAAGTGGGGAGGCTACAACCTCGACGTAGCATGGGATCACAAAATTTATACCGCGCGCAAACTAGGGGAGCTACCCCCTCGGCTACAACCGAAACACCCATGCCCCCGGACCAGGTGGCATGCCTACCGGATGCAGCCGGTATCTTCCACCATGGCCTCTCTGTACAGTGTGTGCCAAGACAAGGGTTAGCAACTTACTGAACCATACTCTACTTACGGTAGGGACCTGTGGTAGTACGAAACAAGTATGGGGGTTACCGGAACAAGACTCGATCTACGGTCGACTCAGGAGGTAGTAACATTTCCTGCAAGATTAGCATGACAATGCATATACCTCAACCAACAGATAGAAACACCACACGACATGCCCCATCATGCCATACCGGACACGACCGTCTCAACGGAGGACTAGGGACAAGACCGCGTCTACCCAAGACAGAGGCATACCCGGCATTCCTTTTGGTATGCATGAAAAGTGTATGGCGGTGTTTTCCATCACAAAACATGTCAACTCCATATGCATGAAATCCACTAATATGCACTTATGTATAGGATCACATCCTCACATAAAATGACGCATGCGCGTGCCGGGGTGGTGTTGTTACCGAGTCAAACGACACACACAAAAATTACACCAGGGTTCAGAATGCTTGCCTTTAGGTCATGGAAAAGAAGGGTGCATCCAAAACATCTTGAAATCTTCCAAAATCCTATTTAAAGGAATATGTATGAATTTACACATACAATTAAAACAGCACAAAAAGTTGTTTTGGAAAATTTTCAAATAAATCTTAAAATAAACTAGACAGAATTTAAGAGATGTAGGAAAAAGAATCAATTCATTTGGAGTTATATTTAAAGAGTTATGGTCAGTCAAAGTTTAGTCAAATCTGTTATTTAAATTAAAACAGAAAAGAAAAACGATTCAATTTAAAAACGTACACGTCGAAAGCGTGTTCCTGAAATGTGCTTCCACTTATCCACGTGGACGGCGTGGGGGTGTCACTGACAGTGGGTCCGGGACCCCACTAGTCAGGTTTGACTAGTCCACCCCTCCTTCTTCCTCCTTCGTCCGAACGGTGGCAGGGCGACGGCGATCAACGCCGGCGAGCGGCTGCTCCCCGTGAGCTCCAGAGAGTCTGGATGGAACCGCAAGACCGGGGCGGTCCTCACGGTGGTCGACGGGTCGGCGGGGGTGGAGGGAGTCGCCGACGGTGAGCTATGCGGCGGAGGAGGCCTCGGATGCAAAGTGGTTTTGGGGCTGCGGTGGCTCCCGATCGAAATTGACTAGGGGGGAAGATTCACGGGAGGGAGAGGGTGTTCCTGGTGAAGAGAGTGGAGAGGGGGAGGCTCTGGTGGCGCCGCACTGGCCGGGGCAATGGCGGCGGCCGAACCGGCTGGACTCGGGGAAGAAGGCCTTCCCTCTCTCGTCTGCTGGCCAAGGCAGCACTAGAAGGATCATATGAAGTTGCTCTAGGTCTCGAGTGAGCTCCGGGGTCCTTATATAGGCGGTGGAGGTCGGTCCGAGGTGGCCGGAGATAAGAACGGCGGCGAACCGCCTCTCTGTGCTTGCAGGGCAACGTGGCGGCGACGAATGCTAGGGGACGAAGTTGTGGATGAGCACACACTGCTCCAGGAGGCAGGTGGCAAGCGCTGGGAGCTTGGGCGGCGCTGGCTAGCGCAGGCGTGGTCGGGCGGCGGGCGCGGCCGCGGGCGTGCCGCCAAATGGCCTCTGACGGCGGCGCTGTAGGGCGCCAGGGAGCGGTCGGGGCCTTTTGGCGTGACGCGGCGAGGAGGGGAGTGCGAGGCGAGGTTCTGCCGTGCGGTTCAAGGCAGGGGCGCGCGACGCGGCGGCTCGGTGCACGGCTGCAATTGGCGCGCTCTGAGCGTGCCCAGTGCACGCGCAGGACCTGTTCGACGAAATGCCAGGGCGCGCTAGAGGTCTTGGGTGAGACTGGGAATTAGCAGATCCCGGTTAGGAGTAGTGAGGAGACTATTGGACAAGGTAGCTAGGCAAGGGAAGCAAGATCACAATGCAAGCTAAAACTCATGTCAAAAACTGGTCATGTCCACAGGGTGTTTGACAAAATGCCACAGGCACCTAGGCATTTCTTGGAGGGGCCAAATCTTCCAGATCAATGTCTCTTTGGATGCACAAGAGGATGGTGAGGTTAGTTGGTGGAAAGCACAAACTTGCTATTGCAAGTTTTGCAGAACTCCAATTTTGGACAGAAAAGAAATGGCCTAGTTACATGAACCAAAAGTGATCCAATAGGTGCATGCTCCTGGACTTAAGGGTTTTGCAGGGTTGGCTATAAATAAAAAAAGGAATCAAAAGCCAAGGGGCAAGCAAAAGAAGGGTTGTAGTACAAACCAGCAAGTTGGGCCAGAATGAAGATGAGGTTGATACACTCAAATTTTTCAAATAACATCATTGGGTTTTTGCATAAAGTTGAATTATAGGCTATTTCCAACATCCCATAATTTTGGTGAAGGCTAGAAAGAAATATTTAAATGGGTTGTAGTGCAAATTTGCACTCTGGACCAGAGAAGGCAATAGGGTGTAGAGCTCAAAATATTTTATGAATCAAAGTTATTTTTGCATAAAAGTGATTTAAAAACATCACCTGACATCTCCAAATTTTGGTTGGAATTTTAAATGAATTTATCAAATGGTTGTAGTTCAAATATGGCCAATTAACCTTGAAAAACCAATTAAAAAATATTCAAAAAGGAGCTAAAAAACAAGGTTTTAAATCTTGGCAAAAATTTTAATCCATTAAAACAAGGTCAAGATTTTTGGGGTGTCACAGAACTACCCCCCTTAAGAAAAATCTCGCCCTCGAGATTTGTTAAAAGCTGTTTTTTTTTAAAAAATGCAATGAAAATGTGGCTACAGTGAGAGGGCAATAAGTGGTGTAAAACCACAGTGGGGATACTGGCGCTGCCTGGAAAATCTACGGTTCGGGATAAAAATGTGAGATTCCACGCTGGATATAAATTTAAAAAAATAATAATTCTATACTTAGATATACGCTGGTCGTACCCGAGAGCACGGTGCCCTCTCTGGCTGACAAGTGGACCCGGGGCCCACAGTCAGCCTCTTCTTCTCCCTCTGGCTCTTCTTCTTCCTCTCTCCCGCGCGCTTTCCCCCGCTTTTCTCCACCGGCGACGCCTAGCGCGTAGGGCATCTAGGCCGTACCAAGGTAGTGCGCGGCGTGCTAGCTGCCGGGGCAGCGAGTACTCACCTCGCGGGCCAGCGTGCTGTCGGCACTGCTTGCGGATTCGACTCCGAACACCGGCGATCGGGCGACGAGCGGCGTTGGTGGACTTCGCCCACCGTACACCGAGCTCGAGTTATAAAGCGGCCGGGGTGTTTTCTCTCTTCTCCCTCACACCTGGCCTTGCTCCTCCTCCTCTTTCTCCCTCCATTTCTGCCTACCGAAGCTTGGGTGAGGCTCTAATGGCGGAGGCGATGCCGGACTGGTTCGCGATCCTGGTATGCGGAGGGCTGGCGACACTGCTGGGGCTCTCCGTGCTCCTGTGCGCGATGATCTTCGACGATCGTCGCGATGCTGCTGCTCGAGTGTTGGCTCTCCGCGGTGGCGCTGATCACGAGGAGTAGGTGGGGTGTGCCGGGTGTTAACTGCTGTTAGAGGGTGGTTAGCTAGGTGTAACATCGTTGCAAAGCTTTTGCAAACAGTGTATGTGCTCGGATGATTATGGTTGTGAGTCTGCGGCCGCTGTGCTGTGAGAAATAAAATAATCCATGCCGTGAGAAGGTGCAGATGCAGCAATTCGGGGAAAAGAAAACTCACTCCAGGATTATAAGTGGAGGAAAACAGTAATGCAACAGAATCACTCAGATTAATCAGAACTAAAGATTTATACAGAGCGCACATGCCTAAGTTACATCAGATAAATAAAAGTTGCAACAACAAACGTAGCAGCGTCGTCTAGAATGCAAAGGGTAACTGGACGGGGTCCTGAGAAAATGTCTCTGGCACTGATACACATTCTTCTTCTATCGGAGAAAGTGGGTTGACCAGACGATGCACATGCCTTTCCTGGTCGGGCCTCAGTGATCTGCCGATGGCGATCTGAGGATTCAAAGCTGCAAGGCTCTGGAGATAGCCCATCACGCGTTGGGTTAAATGCTCTTGTGCGATGACGTACTGGACAAGATTGGCCAGGACTGGGTCTCTCTCAATTCGTACACCGGGGAAAGACGTTACTCCTCCGGGCGCTGCACGGCTCGGAAAGTAATAATACCCTCGTTCGCTGGCGTAAGGTACCGCGAATCGAAGGCGAGCGAGCGCTTCGCATGCCGCAGCTTCTATGGCCATTGGTGGGGTTGGCATAGATTTCCCCACGAAGGAGACCTCTGTTGGGTCTTGGTCTGAGTTCACAGGAGGGATGTGCACTGCTGCCCAATACCTCGAGGTGGAAGAGGTGATCCTCGATTTGAACAGCTCGTACTGGGGTGGCTGGGTAGAGCCCATGGTACTGCAGGTAAAATCCCACAATATATTGACAAAACTACCCGGGGTTGCATCTGGGGTTCTCAGGTAAATGCTGGGGGTCGGCATGGCTAGGAAATGGTTGTGAGGGTGGTGCACAAGGTGAGAGGTGTTTGGCAAGGTCATGCGGTGGCCTCTTATAGCACCGGAGCTGGGTTATTTTTACCGGGGAATGGTAAAGATATTTCCAGCTCTGCTCTGCGGGTCGAAGTCAATGCCACAGATACACATACTTCACCGAGGTGACGCGTTACTGTGGGAGTTGTTGGGGAGGTTTTAGGTAAATGTGGCAGCGATAGAAATCTTATACTGCATACTGGCGTATCCAGGCAAGACTACCATATAAACAGAGGCACGATAACAGGCAGCGCTAACTTACAAAGCCAAAAGATTACAAAGCGAGGGTACACTGGGACTCGATACAACTCGGGTTACTTAGTCTACCTCGTTTACATCCATGCGGGCGTGCCTTGTGGATGTTGAGGCTTGTCCACGGGTCTCGCTGTCGGAATTAATCGGAGTAGGTTGAGGGGCTGCAGGCTCGGGGTAGCGATGATGACCATCTCGGGGATTGCTGGCCACGACTCCGTTGGAGTGTGTTCCCAAAATGCGACGAAGCACTTCTGGGGTTATTGCAACACCTTGGCCGACGGTTGGGGCGGATCTCAGGGACTCGATTGGTTGACCAAACAGCACGACTGGGTTGTCGGTGCTGGGCTCGTCCTCTTCTCTCGTCGGGGCTCGACGAATCAGCTCTCCACGAGCTGCGATTAGATCAATGGTGATCTGATCGCACAGTTCCTCTAGTGCACTTACGTAGCGCACTAGGTGCAACAACGCAGGATCTGTTTCGTGGTCCCCGTTGGCAACTTGGGATGGTCTACCATACCCTTCGCGACTGGGGTAGTAGTGGAATGAGCGGCAGTCAACTCTAGGCGACAAGTGCCGGAGATGAACTATAGCCTCTCGGGCAGCTAGTTGAATGACTTGTGGCTCAAAGGAAGTCGTCCTTCCAGTGAACCTGTAGGGGCGCTCGGGTGCTAGACCCCTACCGTAGATGTGTACAGTGGCCCAAAATTGACGGCTTTCACCGCTCAAGGGCCCTTGGTACATAACATATTCTGGAGGCTCTTCTAACGCATAGGCACGGCGGGTGAGGTTTGCGAGTATGGTCACAAAACCTCCAAGGTTGGCTGCTGTGGTCTCAGTGTGCACGACAGGACCAGGCATTATGGCTTGGTTTAGGATGGTGGCTGTGCTGTGCTGGGTTGGGGCTAGCGTGCCCCTTTTTATAGGTAAAGGGGTCGGAGTCTTCCTCCGCACGCTTGCGAAAAGGACTATTTGGGGGCCGGTCACTGGCGTGTGATCGATGGCTAGGCTGGTAGGTCGGGCACCGACTGCCAAAATGTGTCGGGTCACTGTGGGGCTATCTTGCATGAGAAGCTTGGTTGGGGTTCGGTTATGGCTTGGTGGGTTGGTCTGCCTAAGTTATTGACCTGGCTAAGATAGGATTAGCCAATGGTCAGCCTGGCTCTGGTACCAAGTCTGTCGCGACCGGTTTTCCGGACATAATTTCCAGAAAAATGACCGACGAGCTCATCAGCCCCAGGATAACTGTTAGCTGATGAGGCATCAACTTGATACAGATATTCCAAGCAAAATTACAGAATATGTAGTACAAGACCATTGTGGCCTATGAGTACAACAAATGGTTTCTAGTGGTTGAGGGCGGAAGCGGTTCGTGGATTACCAAGGTCTATGGGACTCCATTTCCCACGGGAACAGCTGACCAGGTTAACTCCTATCTTCGCGAGGCTGCTATCACCGTTGCTTAGTTTTCCGAGGCTGTCATCGCAACGCTCCTCTCCAAGCAAGCAATCTGGCCAAGACAATAGCCAGGGACAAGCCAGTGAGTACTTTGAATGTACTCGCAAACATTATGAACATAGGTATAATATAACAAAGATGTGCTGGAAATGTCTCATGTTCATGACTTTAGCCACACAAGATCAATGAGACTATGATGCATGCAAGCATGTTATTTATGAATAAATAATAGTATAGCAGTAGTAATATTTATAAAATAATCAACAAGCATGCCGCAGCCGGGCGTCTTAGCGACACCACGAAAAGGGCTTTAAAAATAAATACCACAGCCGGGCGTCTGAGCGACACCACAGAAAGGGCTTTAAAAGAAATGCCACAGCCGGGCGTCTGAGCGACACCACAGAAAGGGCTTTAAAAGAAATGCCACAGTCGGGCGTCTGAGCGACACCACAGAAAGGGCTTTAAAAGAAATGCCACGGTCGGGCGTCTGAGCGACACCACAGAAAGGGCTTTAAAAGAAATGTCACAGTCGGGCGTCTGAGCGACACCACAGAAAGGGCTTTAAAAGAAATGCCACAGTCGGGCGTCTGAGCGACACCACAGAAAGGGCTTTAAAAGAAATGCCACAGTCGGGCGTCTGAGCGACACCACAGAAAGGGCTTTAAAAAAATAATCATAGTGAATATCCCGGAGGTAGAACCATCCTAGAGATATTCGATGATAACAATAATAATCACGGGTTAGTCAACAATAGTAATAATCATAATCATCACAAGTCACAAGTAGTAATTCCCGTTCTGGTTTAACAGTTTCACCTCCGAAGACCGACACTAAGACCGACACTTGACCCATCCCAGACTGTAATCCTTAACCATGGACACGGCTATTCGAATAGGTTTAATCTCTGCAGAGGGTGTACTCTTTACCCACGAGTAACGGATTCCTTTAGTCCATCGGGACTAATTCCGTCTACGGTCTTTTAATTGAAAACACACCTGACTTGCACACACCAGCTTAACTCACCGGTGTCTGGAATCACCCACGACACCTGTCAAGCAAACTCTAAGTGGGGAGGCTACAACCTCGACGTAGCATGGGATCACAAAATTTATACCGCGCGCAAACTAGGGGAGCTACCCCCTCGGCTACAACCGAAACACCCATGCCCCCGGACCAGGTGGCATGCCTACCGGATGCAGCCGGTATCTTCCACCATGGCCTCTCTGTACAGTGTGTGCCAAGACAAGGGTTAACAACTTACTGAACCATACCCTACTTACGGTAGGGACCTGTGGTAGTACGAAACAAGTATGGAGGTTACCGGAACAAGACTCGATCTACGGTCGACTCAGGAGGTAGTAACATTTCCTGCAAGGTTAGCATAACAATGCATATACCTCAACCAACAGATAGAAACACCACACGACATACCCCATCATGCCATACCGGACACGACCGTCTCAACGGAGGACTAGGGACAAGACCGCGTCTACCCAAGACAGAGGCCTACCCGGCATTCCTTTCGGTATGCATGAAAAGTGTATGGCGGTGTTTTCCATCACAAAACATGTCAACTCCATATGCATGAAATCCACTAATATGCACTTATGTATAGGATCACATCCTCACATAAAATGACGCATGCGCGTGCCGGGGTGGTGTTGTTACCGAGTCAAACGACACACACAAAAATTACACCAGGGTTCAGAATGCTTGCCTTTAGGTCATGGAAAAGAAGGGTGCATCCAAAACATCTTGAAATCTTCCAAAATCCTATTTAAAGAAATATGTATGAATTTACACATACAATTAAAACAGCATAGAAAGTTGTTTTGGAAAATTTTCAAATAAATCTTAAAATAAACTAGACAGAATTTAAGAGATGTAGGAAAAAGAATCAATTCATTTGGAGTTATATTTAAAGAGTTATGGTCAGTCAAAGTTTAGTCAAATCTGTTATTTAAATTAAAACAGAAAAGAAAAACGATTCAATTTAAAAACGTACACGTCGAAAGCGTATTCCTGAAATGCGCTTCCACTTATCCACGTGGACGGCGTGGGGGTGTCACTGACAGTGGGTCCGGGACCCCACTAGTCAGGTTTGACTAGTCCACCCCTCCTTCTTCCTCCTTCGTCCGAACGGTGGCAGGGCGACGGCGATCAACGCCGGCGAGCGGCTGCTCCCCGTGAGCTCCAGAGAGTCTGGATGGAACCGCAAGACCGGGGCGGTCCTCACGGTGGTCGACGGGTCGGCGGGGGTGGAGGGAGTCGCCGACGGTGAGCTATGCGGCGGAGGAGGCCTCGGATGCAAAGTGGTTTTGGGGCTACGGTGGCTCCCGATCGAAATTGACTAGGGGGGAAGATTCACGGGAGGGAGAGGGTGTTCCTGGTGAAGAAAGTGGAGAGGGGGCGGCTCTGGTGGCGCCGCACTGGCCGGGGCAATGGCGGCGGCCGAACCGGCCGGACTCGGGGAAGAAGGCCTTCCCTCTCTCGTCTGCTGGCCAAGGCAGCACTAGAAGGATCATATGAAGTTGCTCTAGGTCTCGAGTGAGCTCCGGGGTCCTTATATAGGCGGTGGAGGTCGGTCCGAGGTGGCCGGAGATAAGAACGGCGGCGAACCGCCTCTCTGTGCTTGCAGGGCAACGTGGCGGCGACGAATGCTAGGGGACGAAGTTGTGGATGAGCACGCACTGCTCCAGGAGGCAGGTGGCAAGCGCTGGGAGCTTGGGCGGCGCTGGCTAGCACAGGCGTGGTCGGGCGGCGGGCGCGGCCGCGGGCGTGCCGCCAAATGGCCTCTGACGGCGGCGCTGTAGGGCGCCAGGGAGCGGTCGGGGCCTTTTGGCGTGACGCGGCGAGAAGGGGAGTGCGAGGCGAGGTTCTGCCGTGCGGTTCAAGGCAGGGGCGCGCGACGCGGCGGCTCGGTGCGCGGCTGCAGTTGGCGCGCTCTGGGCGCGCCCAGTGCACGCGTAGGACCTGTTCGACGAAATACCAGGGCGCGCTAGAGGTCTTGGGTGAGACTGGGAATTAGCAGATCCCGGTTAGGAGTAGTGAGGAGACTATTGGACAAGGTAGCTAGGCAAGGGAAGCAAGATCACAATGCAAGCTAAAACTCATGTCAAAAACTGGTCATGTCCACAGGGTGTTTGACAAAATGCCACAGGCACCTAGGCATTTCTTGGAGGGGCCAAATCTTCCAGATCAATGTCTCTTTGGATGCACAAGAGGATGGTGAGGTTAGTTGGTGGAAAGCACAAACTTGCTAGTGCAAGTTTTGCAGAACTCCAATTTTGGACAGAAAAGAAATGGCCTAGTTACATGAACCAAAAGTGATCCAATAGGTGCATGCTCCTGGACTTAAGGGTTTTGCAGGGTTGGCTATAAATAGAAAAAGGAATCAAAAGCCAAGGGGCAAGCAAAAGAAGGGTTGTAGTACAAACCAGCAAGTTGGGCCAGAATGAAGATGAGGTTGATACACTCAAAATTTTCAAATAACATCATTGGGTTTTTGCATAAAGTTGAATTATAGGCTATTTCCAACGTCCCATAATTTTGGTGAAGGCTAGAAAGAAATATTTAAATGGGTTGTAGTGCAAATTTGCACTCTGGACCAGAGAAGGCAATAGGGTGTAGAGCTCAAAATATTTTATGAATCAAAGTTATTTTTGCATAAAAGTGATTTAAAAACATCACCTGACATCTCCAAATTTTGGTTGGAATTTTAAATGAATTTATCAAATGGTTGTAGTTCAAATATGGCCAATTAACCTTGAAAAAACAATTAAAAAATATTCAAAAAGGAGCTAAAAAACAAGGTTTTAAATCCTGGCAAAAATTTTAATCCATTAAAACAAGGTCAAGATTTTTGGGGTGTCACAATGTGGAATGTCATAACGGCTTGTGTGATTATGTACAACATGATCGTAGAGGATAAGCGTGATGACAATATCTACGACCAAGCGTTTGATTACGAGCGTGAAAATATCAACTCACATTCAACTTCAAAATGATATGGTTGAGCATATGTGTACTTACCTAGCCAACTTCAAAATGATAGGGCTGGGGATACCACTGTCCATATAACCATTCAAGCACAGGTTGGTTCTCAAAAAATCTACATCTAAAACTGATGATATCCACCGCGGCATGTAGTTTCACGTGATAAAGCAAATTTGCATGATTTTTTTCTGGTTGTTGTTATCTCACTGGCTCACGGTCATGCTAGTTGGCAGCATTTCTCACGAAGTTCTCAACTCGGCATCACACTTGCTTCATTCACTTCACTGTTGCTTCCGCTGCAAAAGTTAATTATCAAGCTCTTTGTTTTTTCTCCTCTCCTATATTCACACCCCTTTCTTCCTTGCTATATATAGCAAAGATCTTTGCTGTTCACGCCAGTTTTTATCGCTTTTGTCAGAATGTAGCTATGTATGCCATCCAACTGGCCAGCTGTTTTGAGCTGCTACATTCCAGATAAACTAATATTGTGCCAGTAACATGCATGTGAGAGATTAGAGTAAACTGAAATCTGAGGTATACATTACTAGCTGATCCTAGTCCTAGTGAGGACTCACTAGTACATTGGCAATATAGTTACAAGCTCAGAGTAATTATATTAGCTAAGTGAAAGAATGTACTCTACCTGCAAATACAATTAACACAGCTTCATATATCATCTGATCCTATCCTGTCAGCACGCCATACACAGAACCAAACTGGATATCCTCGTACATGCTTGTGGTCGTGAGGACTAGCTTGTTGCCATGAACAAGCGACAAGTGCAAGGCTTTTCCTTTGCCGATAGACTGCTCACTGTAATTTGATCAAAACATAATGTTATTCTAGAGATCCAGGATGCACTGCAAGACATTGATCTCAAATCAAGCAACACTTCAGTAATGATGCATCACAATAATGCGCAGAACAAGTATATAAATACCCTGAGTAGTACAAGAGGTGCATAATAGATGAAGAACAAAAAAAAATTATAGGTTATGAACATCTACTTCTACAGTACATCTGATCAGCAAGGGCATTTAGAGATAAAAGGCAGGAGCTTAGGCTTTTTACCAGAACTGCATAAATAAAAGAACCAAAAACTACAGGTTGTGTACAACTAGTTCCAGAGAAGAAAAATACAGTGCATTAGAAGGCAATGGGTACCTGAAGGTAGTGGGATTTCCGGTGAGCAGTGGTGCGCTATCACCACCAGCAACCCTCTCAAGGTCATCGATGGTCTCTTTGGAGGTGCAGATCATCCTTTGTACTGGCAGAAGCCTTGCTTTATCACATGGTTTACCTTCTTACCGGAGAGAACACAAAATAGGTAAGAAGATAAATAAAGTTATTATGGATAATTTGTTAGCACAATGTTTTATATTATTGGTTGATTAGTTTACCATATTCACACTTTGCCTAATACAATAAAGTAAAATATGATTCAGGCTTCTTTTAGAAACAAACCACTCAACATGTTTATACGAAAAATTAGAGACTGTCTGCATCTACATATTTAAGATTTTCAGAATTTATGAGTGCTAATGACTAGTATAAGATAATCACGAAAACAACTTTGAATATTATTTACCATTTCAGATTATTTTAACAAATGAAATAAGTTGGTGAAAAAATCCCAACTGTCTTAACTATTGCTTCCATTTTTTTGATATTCATACCTCCAAGACTAGAGTAAAAGTTGATTCTATAGCTAAAGGAAGTTGACAAGCAAAAACCAGATTTTTTGGATTACTACTTCAAATTTGTTGATGTACAAGTGCTCGGGCATGTATATCATCCATAACAAAAAAGATTGTTACTAAAATGAGATTTATAATTATGGTCTAGAGATTCCATTGGCATGCTAATCAAAAGGAAATCAAGAAAGCACAGACATGAAGAAAATTTTCAAATATACATGAGATTGAAGTCCTTCTGTGTCAATTATGCATATAAATTTCAATCATTCAATTTCCAACATCACTTTGCATGTTCAAATTCCTTTATTGATGATTTTTTTTCAAGATCACCCAATAGAGAGAAACCTTACCTCTAAAAGTATCAAGTTTTTTCATAAAAAATAAAAAAATGATGATTATAACTTCAAATTTGGTGACGTGATAACATGGGTTATAAATGAACCTATTACGTTGTGCTTTGAGAGAGAGAGAGAGAGAGAGAGAGAGAGAGAGAGAGAGAGAGAGAGAGAGAGAGAGAGAGAGAGAGAGAGAGTGTGTGTGTGTATCAATGTCTACTTGGACACTAGCATTTCTATATACATGATTCAGGATTATAGGCGACCAGGGAGCTTAGCAATGAAATTATCTGGCCTCGGTGCCGGAAAAGATTGGCTTGGATCATGCGTGAACATATGAGACTTCATCAATTTTGTACAGTACTGGCTGATCCTAGTCCTAGCTACTGAGGTTATATATATAGTTACAAGCTCAGAGCAATTAAATTGCCTAAGTTAAAGAATGTGTACTCTACCTGCAAAGGCTGTTAACACACCTTGATAGATCATCTGATCCGATCCTGTCATCACGCCATACACAGAATCCTCGTACATGTTTGTGGTTGTCAGGACTTGCTTGCTGCCATGAACAAGCGACAATGACAAATGGGAGGCTTTTCCTTTGCTGATACGCTGCTCACTATAATTTGGTCAGGAAACATAATATTCTAAGGATCTAAGACGCAGTGCAAGATATTGATCTGAAATCAAGCAACACTTCACTCATGATGCATCACAATAATACACAGAACAACTACATAAATTTCCTCAGAAGTACAAGAAGTGTATCACTGAAGAACAACAAAAAACTATAGGTCATGAACACCTACTTCTACTGTACATTTGATCAGAAAGGACACTCAGAGATAAAATGCAGGAACTTAGGCTTTCTACCAGAACTGCATAAATAAAAGAAAAACTACAGATTGTGTACAACTAGTTCAAGAGAAGAACAACACAATGCATTAGAAGGCAATGAGTACCTTAAGGTAGTGGGCTTCCCTGCGAGCAATGGTGTGTCATCAATGGTCTCTTTGCAGCTGTAGATCATCCTTCGTACCGGCAAAAGCCTTGCTTTATCACCTGATTTACCATCATCCCCAAGAGATCACAAAAAAGCAAGAAGGTAAATAAAGTTATTATGTATAATTTCTTAGCACAATATTTTATATTATTGATTGGTTAGTTTCCCATGTTCAATTTTTGCCTAACAATTTTTAGAGCAAACTGTTCACTAAGTTTATACGGAAAACTAAATATAACTGCAAAGATTGGCATGCATCATGCGTGAACATAGACTTCAAAGCTAGACCGTCAGACTTACCAGCATTTGGGGTGGTTGCGTGAACATAGACTTCAAAGATAAGCTTGTTGCTACGGTCCATCTACTGCAGGAGCTTCTTCTGAAAAAAAAGGAATACCAAAAAATTGACACATGCAAGATTTATTTAACAATTAAAGATCATGCCAAAAAAAGAAATGAACAAGAAGAAAGGAATGAATATGCGCATCCTATATATAGCTTCTTTTTTCGAAAGCAAATAGCCTCAAGTGTGGGCTGCTGGGCATGGAACAAAAACATGGAGTACTATCACACGTACCGGTAGGAGTGCTCGAAGTAGGGCATGCAGGTGCTCAAGGGCGACGATGATCCCGTTCATCCATCCGCCGGTCACAGTCTCGCGAATGGACTAGAGCTGCTGGGCCTCGCATAGCTCAGCGTAGGCCTTGATAACCCACAAGTATAGGGGATCGCAACGGTTTTTGAGAGTAGAATATTCAACCCAAGTTTATTGATTCGATACAAGGGGAGCCAAAGAATATTCACGAGTATTAGCAGTTGAGTTGTCAATCAACCACACCTGAAAGACTTAATATCTGCAGCAAAGTATTTAGTAGCAAAGTAGTGTGGAAGTAACAGTAACAGTGGCAATAGTAGCAGTGGTACAAATAACTTAGCAAAGATCAATATGTGAAAAGCTCGTAGGCATTGGATCGGCAATGGATAATTGTGTTGGATAATATTCATCATGTAGTAGTCATAACCTATGGTGACACAGAACTAGCTCCAATTCATCAATATAATGTGGGCATGTATTCCGTATATAGTCATACGTGCTTATGGAAAAGAACTTGCATGTCATCTTTTGTCCTACGCTCCCGTGGTAGCGGGTCCCTAATGGAAGCTAAGTGATATTGAGGCCTTCTTTTAATAGAGAACCGGAACGCAAATTTGGTAGCAAACTTATAGCCCTTCAATCTAATTGGCGAGGCGAATATGAAAAAATGATTCCTATTTTCAAGAACATGGCATATCTCACCACGTTTCTTTCCTTATGCTCATCCACAAAACGGGTCTGCTGAATGTAAACACAGACATATCGTTGAAGTTGGCATTTCTCTTTTGACTGGCGCATCTATGCCTCTCAAATTTTGTGATGAGGTGTTTCTCACTGCAGTTCACCTCATACACATGCTCCCTAGTTGTGTCATCAATAATGAAACTAAAACCGAAAGACTTCTCCAAGTCAAACTAGACTACACATTTATTCGTGTGTTTGGATGCACTTCCTGGCCCAATCTTAGACCTTGTAACAATTGCAAACTCATGTTCCGTTCGTAACAATGTGCTTTCATTGTATATAGTTCTCAGCACAAAGGGTTAAAGTGCCTTGACTGATCCACATGACGTGTCTATATTTCTCGTGATGTCATTTTCGACGAAACAAAATTTCACTTTGCTGATCTTCACCCCCAACGCCGGTGCCCTACTTCGCAAGGAAATTTTCTTGTTGCCATCCCATCTTAAATGCCTTGATTGTGGGGAAAATAGTTGTAATGCTCATATGTTAACTAATCCTCATAACCGTGTGCATGAATAGTGTGATGATGCATACATAACCTACTGGAAAAGATGGTGAAGAAACTGCTCAAAATGATTAAAAAATGGCCTCGAAAAGGTGACATTTTATGTGTCCAGCACTAGGGGTCATATATCGCACGAGATCAGTGCTGCTGCAGCCCAGCAACCAACCTTCCTCGGGATCAACCCGGCTGCAAGGATAGCGCCACTAAACCCGCGTCACCATCCGCCAGGCGTGGCGCTGACGAATCGGCGGCTGCCACTCGGACGCCCCCAACTCGCCTAGAAGTAGCACCCGGCCTGCACAAATCTGCAACGCCCACATGGTCAAGTGCGACTCGCTGGCATGTGGGTGGACCCAGATGCTACGCACAACGCCCGCGTCCTGGCGCAGAACCGATAGGCGGTCTGCCTAACGTTGGTTCGGCCAGAGGCGCGCGATTCGGCCATGCCCATGCAATCATTGCATGACGATGGGCCTGTCATCGACTCGGGAGGCACTGGATCTTCTATGCCGCTCTTGTCTACTCTGCCAGCACCAGAATCTACACAGGATCCTACTGCACCTGAAGGATCTGTTGCACCAGGGGGGGGTCTGCCTCAGGATTGACTGGGGTGTCCGTTGGATCTTCTGCGCTGACTCATGTTCCTCCTCAGCTATGTAAAGGGGTAATTCAACCTGTCAATTACAGGCACATAACCAAATTTGGTCTAGCATGTTCCAGAGGTGAACCCAACACTTTCGAAGAGGCACTTGGTGATGAACATTGGAGAAAGGCTATGGAGGAAGAACATATGGCACTTCAGAAAAACAAAACGTAGCATCTGGTTCCCCCACTGCGAGGAGTGGGTCTTTAGAATCAAAAGGAAGTCTGATGGAACCATCGATCGCTATAAGGCGAGACTTGTTGCAAAAGGTTTTAAACAACAATATGTCATAGACTACGAGGACACTTTTAGTCATGTTGTTAAAGCTACTACTATCCGTCTTGTCCTATCTATTATTGTTTTCAGGGGATGAAGTCTTAGACAGCTAGATGTGCAGAACACATTTCTTCATGGAGCCTTAGACAGCTATATGAAACAACCTCTTGGGTTCGTCGATAAATTCTCACCCTTCCATGTGTGCAAACTTGATAAAGCCCTATATGGACTGAAGCAGGCTCCAAGGTCCTGGTACTCACGTCTCAGTTAGAAATTGCAAGCAATTGGCTTTGTTCCTTCCAAATCTGATACATCACTGTTTATTTACAATAAGTCAAATAAATACATATTTGTGCTTATCTATATTGATGATATTATTTTTCACAAGTTCATATGATGAGGCAGTGACAGGACCATTGAAGGACTTGTGTGCTGAGTTTGCTCTCAAAGATCTGCATTTCTTTCTAGGTATTGAAGTGAAGAAACTTGGAGACAGTCTTCATATTTCCCAAGAAAAGTATGCTGCTGATCTAGTAAGAAGAGTTGGTTTGCAAGTATCTAAACCCTCATCAACTCCCTTTTGTCTAGTACAGAAAAGTTGTCACTTGTTGAAGGAAATCCATTGAATCAAGAATACAGCACCAGGCACAAAAGCTTAGTTGGAGCACTTTAGTATCTTACTTTGAGAAGGCCTGATATCTCTTTTGGTATTAACAAAGTGTGCCATTTTCTTCATGCATCCACCACAGTTCATTGGACTGATGCTAAGCGTATAGTGAGATATGTCAAAAACACTATGAATATTGGTCTTACCTTTAGCAAATCTTCATCTACTCTTGTCAGTGCATTATCTGACTCTGACTGGATAGGATGTTTAGATGACAGACACTCAACTGTTGGATTTGCAGTATTCTTTGGACCAAATCTGATATCATGGTGTGCAAAGAAACAAGCTACTATCTCAAGGTCAAGTACGGAAGCTGAATACAAGGCACTAGCCAATGCTATAGCAGAGATCATTTGCGTTCAGCCCATGCGAAGGGAACTTGGGTGTGAAACACACTCATGCCCCATGCTTAGTGATAACCTTGGTGCAACATATTTATCTGCTAACCCTATCTTTCATGCAAGAACAAAACACATTGAGATAGATCTCCATTTTGTTCGAGAAAGAGTTGCTAATAGACAACTGGAAATCGTCTTGTGCATTCAAGAGACCAGGTTGCAGATGGCTTTACAAAAGTGTTGGCAACAAGAAACTTTGAAGAATTCAAGCATAATCATGTGCCGAAGGCAACTAGCTTGCTTGCTAGGATTGATGTCTATCTCTGTAACTTGAATATCTATCCCTAGCTTATCTCTTGTTCTGCAAGTTGTAATCTGAACCAATATACGCGATCAGGGAGTTGCGCCCCTGCACTATAAACACGTAGTCGTCGCCTAGGAAGAGGGTACAACATTCCAACCCTATTTCTCACACATTTTTAGTGACATTCCCTTCCCGCGCTGAGCTCTCCACCTCCAGTTGTAATACTCCTACGATGCGAAACCAGAATTCCACCTCCAACCATCAAACAAAAGATTTTTTTTATCGGATACGTTCAGCTTGTAGATGGAGGAAAAATAAAATATCACGTCTTTTTGCGGGGAGCACGTCGAGGTAGAAGGTACTGCAGGTAGTCGACATTTGGATGATCAACGAGGACGAGAAACTAAACATATTAAAAATTCCAACTAGTAAAGCTTAGGTGGCTAGTGTGTAATTAAACTGATTTCCTTGTAGTTGCAAAGAAACTAATGTGATTCTTCTTCTCAATTAATTTCCTCTTTTCTTTCTTTCTTTCTCCATTGGACCCAAATCACAGTGTTTGTAGATGTAGCACTAACTGAAACAAGTTTATCCACATTAAAGTTACTCAAAAAATATTTGTGTCAGTCACGTGGCGGTACAACACTTCTACGGATTGGATGGTTTGACCCTATTTATATTGCGCCGAAGATGCCAAATATGTTTGTTGTTGTTTTTTTTATTAGAAGGAGCACTGAAAGTGTTACACATTTGCGTACTAGCGTATGGTTTTGATTAGAGGAGTCCAAACAGAGTCACCCAGATGAAGAGGATATGCAGAGAAAATTGAAACAGAGCGAGAATCCTTCAACACAATAAAGCCAAATTGTAACTAATTATAATCTCGAAATGAAGGTTCCTTCAGTACAATACCAAATTCAATGTAGGGTCCTTAAGACATCCATTCATCACCAAAAGAAAACTAAAACCAACTAACTCAGGCCACTGGCCTTACCTTTCGATCCTCTTGCCCTTACAGTACTTAGGGATATATTTGACAATATCCAGCATGTTGTTAACATCTGCAATGGTTCTTATCCCGGCATTTATGAGTCTCCCACCGCCATACTGGTCCTCGGTGATCCATATATTCCCAAGACAATGTGCCACCGAGAGGTCGTTCCATAAAGGAAATAGTTGAACAACCTCCGGTTTAAGCTTCGTTAGGGTTGACCACCTATGTTTCACTATGTCCCCGACAGGCTTCAGTCTCGCGGACTCGGAGATGATTATTCTAAGTTGAAGCATGGACTTCCTTGCCAATTCCTTATCAAACACGCTCTCTCCATACTCTGTGAGCACCTCTGCTGCCTCCAATGCCGCTTTCTGACCTATATATACTTCTGAAAGTACTTTAATATCCCCCTCAGGCATATTAGTGAGACCACGGTAATCACCGTTGAACTCCAAGTCCTTGCAGCCTTTGAATGGGAAAGTATTCTTCTCTATGGCGTCTGACGTGCACCAGGATCTTCCGTATCCATTAATGAAGCCCACATTGTTCCCATTATCCCCTCTGAACAATACGTTAGCAACTTCTTTTTTGCCTGGCACCTGGACAACCAACCACCTAAGCAGCGGTGTGTCTACTGCTTCTTCGGGAGTAAAATAGTGCCCCCATTCATCAGGTAAGGTGTTTGCTGCCAGCCCATCTTCAAACTGTTTGAGAAAGGGTATAGAGGCACCTTCATCCTTCATGGTGAAGTCCAAGGCGATACTTACTAGTCCTTGTATTGGCTGGGGATTGTTTCCAGCTCCAGGCTGGGGATCAGGATCCTCGTCATCGTCGCAGCTCACGTGGGTGATTGAGGCAAGAATAAGGGCGACTGCAAGCATGATGCATGCTTTCTTGCCGAGAGATCTACGGGTCGCAGACGTGCTTTTGATGGTCCAGCACGCGATTATGGCAGCTGCAGACCACAATATAACAACCACAAATGAGTCAGTCTTTTCCTAAATAGGGGATGATTCATAGGATACAGAAAAAATGCAGGAACAGTACAAGTTAAAATTTCCTAGTATACAGCAAAGAAACAAAAACGTACTAGTTTTAGAGATAATGATTCATTTCCTGCAACAAGTGTGTGTGTGTGTGTGTGCGCGCGCGCGCATTGACAATATAGTTACAAGCTCAGAGTAATTGTATTAGCTAAGTGAAAGAATGACTACCTGAAAAGGCAGTTAACACAGCTTCATATATCATCTGATCCGATCCTCTCAGCACTCCATAAACAGAACCAACCTGGATATCTTCGTACATGCTTGTGGTTGTCAGGACTAGTTTGCTGCCATGAACAAGTGACAAGCGTGAGGCTTTTCCTTTGCAGATAGGCTGCTCAGTATAATTGGATCAGAGAACATAATGTTATTCTACATATCTAAGACGCAGTGCGGTATTGATCTGAAATCAAGCTGACACTTCAGTCATGATGCATCACAATAATGCGCAGAGCAACTACATAAGTTCCCTGAGTAGTAAAAGAAGTGCATAAAGAGAGGAAGAACGAACAACTACAGGTTATGAACATCTACTTCTATAGTACATTTGGTCAGCAAGGTCATTCAGATATAAATGGCAGGACCTTAGGCTTTGTACCAGAACTGCATCAATAGTTCCAGAGAAGAACCAAAAACTACAGGTCGTGTACAACTAGTTCCAGAGAAGAACAAGAAAGTGAATTAGAAGGCAATGAGTACCTTAAGGTAGTGGGCTTCCCGGTGAGCACTAGTGTGTCATTGGTGGTCTCTTTGCAGCTGCAGATCATCCTTTGTACCGGCAGAAGCCTTGCTTTATCACCTGGTTTACCTTCATACCGGAGAGAGATCACAAAAAGAGGAAAGCAGATGCATAAAGTTATTATGGATAATTTCATAGCACAATTTTTTATATTATTGGTTGATTAGTTTACCATATTCGAACTTTGCCTAATACAAAAGCTCAAAAGTAAAATATGATCCAGGCTTCTTTTAGCAAACCACTCAACAAGTTTATACGGAAAATTAGAGATGACTGCATCTACATATTTAAGATTTTCAGAATTTATGAGTGATAATGACTAGTGGAAGATAATCACGAAAACAACTTTGAATATTATTTACTATGTCAGATTATTTTAACAATGAAAGAAGTTGGTGAAAACCCCCCAACTTTTTAACTATTGCTTCCAATAGGTTGATATTGATACCTCCAAGACTAGGGTAAAAGTTGGTTCTACAGCTAAAGGAGGTTGACAAGCAAAAACCAGATTGTTTGGATTACTACTTGAAATTTGTTGATGTACCAGTGCTCGGGCATGTATATCATCCATAACCAAAACGATTGTTACTAAAATGAGATTTATAATATGGTGTAGAGATGCCATTGGCATGCTAATCAAAAGGAAATCAACAAAGCACAAACATCAGGAAAATTTTCAAATATATATGATATTGAAGTCCTGCGTCAATTACACATATAAATTTCAAAAATTCAATTTCCAACATCACTTTGCATGTGTAAATTCCTTTATTGACGAAAAAAAAGTCAAGATCACCCAATAGAGAGAAACCTTCTTCGCAAAAAAAGAAGAGAGAAACCTTACCTCTAATAGTATCAAGATCTTTCAGAAAGGTAAAAAATGATGATTATAACTTGAAATTTGGCATGATGAAGAGTTTACTCTCTCTCTCTCTCTCTCTCTCTCTCTCTCTCTCTCTCTCTCTCTCTCTCTCTCTCTCTCTCTCTCTCTCTCTCTCTCTCTCTCTCTCTCTCTCTCTCAAGCAAAGTACAACATAAGAGGTTCATTTATAACCCATGTTATCACGTCACCGGCTCACCGCAAATGCATCAAAGTCTACTTGGACACTAGCATTCCTATATACATGATTCAGGATTCTAGGCGACCAGGGAGCTTAGCAATAAAATTATATGGCCTCGGTGCCGGAAAAGATTGGCTTGGATGATGTGTGAACATATGAGACTTCATCAATTTTGTACAGTACTAGCTGATCCTAGTCCTAGCTACTGAGGAATATACAGTTACAAACTCAGAGTAGTGAAATTAGTAATTGAAAGAATGTGTACTCTACCTGCAAAGGCAGTTAACACAGCTTGACATATCATCTGATCCGATCCTGTCATCACGCCATACACGGAATCCTCGTACATGTTGGTGGTTGTCAGGACTTGCTTGCTGCCATGAACAAGCGACAACGACAAATGCAAGGCTTTTCCTTTGCCGATATGTTGATGCTCACTATAATTTGATCAGGAAACATAATGTTATTCTAAAGATCTAAGACGCAGTGCAAGATATTGATCTGAAATCAAGCAACACTTCACTCATGATGCATCAAAATAATGGAAAGAACAACTACATAAATTTCCTCAGAAGTACAAGAAGTGTATCATTGAAGAACAACAAAAAACTACAGGTCATGAACACCTACTTCTACAGTACATTTGATCAGAAAGGACACTCAGAGATAAAAGGCAGGAACTTAGGCTTTCTACCAAAACTGCATAAATAAAAGAAAAACTACGCATTGTGTACAACTAGTTCCAGAAAAGAACAAGACAGTGCATTAGAAGGCAATGAGTACCTTAAGGTAGTTGGCTTCCCTGAGAGCACTGGTGGGTCATCGATGGCCTCTTTGCAGCTGTAGATCATCCTTTGTACCGGCAAAAGCCTTGCTTTATCACCTGATTTACCTTCAACCCCAAGAGATCACAAAAAAATAAGAAGGTAAATAAAGTTATTATGTATTATCGATGGCCTCTTTGCAGCTGTAGAACATAGAATTCAAAGCTAGAACGTCAGACTTACCAGCATTTGAGGTGGTTGCGTGAACATAGACTTCAAAGACAAGCTTGTTGCTACGGTCCATCTGCTCCAGGAGCTTCTTCTGAAAAAAAAGGAATACCAAAAAATTGACACATGCAAGATTTATTTAACAATTAAAGATCATGTAGAAGAAAGAGATGAAGAAGAAGAAAGGAACGACTATGCGCATCCTATCCGTAGCTTGTTTTTTTGGAAAGCAAATCAAGTCAAGTGTGGGCTGATGGGCGTGGAACAAAAACAATCATGGAGCACCCGGCGCTGGCACACGTACGTACCGGTAGGAGTGCTCGATGTAGGGCATGCAGGTGCTCGGGTGCGACGATGATCCCGTTCATCCATCCGCCGGTCACAGTCTCGCGGATGGACTGGAGCTGCTGGGCCTCGCATAGCATCGCCTTCATGGCCGCCAGCTCGGCGTAGGCTGGGAGCACCGGGGTGGCGTGCACCATGGCCTCCCGCCTCGGCCGCACGCACGGTAGGTTCACGAGACCGTCGATGAGCTGGCGGTAGCTTCTGGCGAAAGGGAGGGTCGTGGACGCAGGAAACAGGTGCTCGTGGCCTGGGAAGGCCTGACAATGGCCGCTCCCGTCGGTGCAGCCGGCGAGGAAGATGTCATGTTTCCGCAAGGGCACAGAGATCTTGTGGCCAGCTGGGCCGTGTCCTTGCAGCTGGACGGCGATAAGGGTATTGGCGGCGGCGACTGCCTCGTGCTTGCTGTTGCTCGCGACGACGACGACGAGAGCCACCAGGAGGTACTGCGCCATGGCGAAGCGATCGGTGGTGGACCGGCCCATCTCTTCTTCAATAATGAACAACGAACAATTACCTCACTTGGTTCATATATAGCGGAAGAAGCAATTTACACTAATAAAACATAGCGTGACTACTGGCAGACGCATGGTGCTCTGCTTTGAGCAACCATCTTTAACAAGAGAAGAGGAATCGATTCCATACATGCATTCCACATTTCCGGTCTAGCACAGCCTCATGTCCTCCATCCACCCTAATAACAACCAATGTATGACCTATCTACCACACCTAGTTTTTTTTCAAACGGGTTCATTCTCTTCTATTCTATCTGCTAGGAGATTTTATTTGTTCGCACAGTTTTATTTTTATTTTTTTCTTCTCGTTTTTAAAGGCAAAGAATGTGATGGACGTGAGAATTGAAGCATTGACCTCATCACGAGGACACCAAGTTGAATCCATTAAACCAATTAGACTAATAACCTTTTGTGTATGTAAATTTTAACATGATCCCTCTTACCTCCTCTTTCACACATGACCAATTAGACTAATATCTTTCAACTTTGTTTTTTTTTTGCGGGGAAACTTTGTTTGTATGTACGCGAATCGGTCAAGATGACAATCCCAATTTTTGAAGTATACTTTGCTATGTTGTAGTTACCAGACTGGTCATGTTAGTTATCAACATGGTTATCATGTAGGTACCAGGCCACACATGCTATAGTTATCGGCATAACTATTATGTACTTACCTAGGTGCTCATGCTACATTTATGAACATATCATTTATTTAGTGAGCAGGTTGCTCATTCTATAGTTATCAGACTGCTCATGCTAAAAGTTTCCAGGTTGTTCATGCTAAACTTATCAGGCTGCTTATATTTTTGTTACTAGCTAGGCTGCTCATGCTAAAGTTACTAGGCTGCTCATGCTAAAGTTATCTTGCTGCTCATGTTTTAGTTAGTAGGCTCATCATGCTAACCAGGCTGCTCATGCTAAAGTTACTAGGCTGCTCATGCTAAAGTTATCTTGCTGCTCATGTTTTAGTTAGTAGGCTCATCATGCTAACCAGGCTGCTCATGCTAAAGTTATCAGGCTGCTCATGCTGAAGTTATCGGGCAGCTCATGCTGAAGTTAACGAGACGACACATGCTATAGTTATAAGTCTAATCATCCTAAAGTAAACAAGTTGTTTATGCTACGATTACCACACTGTCCATGCTGCAGTTACCAACATAGCGGCTATATAATTACAAAGTAAAGCGTGCTTTTTAAAATTTAAAATGCAGCTTCGAGTGATACAAGCTGAATATGTGAATGTAGTTGAAGCATTATGGTGGATGGTCGGCGCCGCTACACGTTAGGACGCAAGAGGTTGCTAGGCGGGCCCATCGTTCTAGAAAGGTTGGACTGGCGATGCTACAATACAGAATCGTGACATTGCATGGTCGAGGCTGACAATTCCACAAGCCAGGACACATGACGTTGCCAGGTGGGGCGGCCGGACCCGTGATGTTGTAAGATGCAATTGCGGTGCTGCAAGGCTGGGTTGCATGATGTTGTAAGCTAGAGTCGTGATGCTACAGGGCGAGACACATGACACTGCAAGGCGGGGTGACCAGGGCAACAAAGTCAAAACGACGATACTGGAAGGCCTGACTGATGATGTTGTAAGCCGGAGTGGCGATGCGGCCATGACACTATAAACCAGAAAATATCATCGGGCCAACGACACTATAAACCAAAGTTGCGATGCTGCGAGGTCATGACTGTGATGTTGTGACACTTCTCTCATATTTTTTATAGTGAGAGGAGACGTCATTGCCATCACCGTTGTCATCATCGAGCAAGTTGTTGGTCAGGATGCCACCATGTGTCGCTATTCAGTTGCCTTGATGTCGCCATCATCTCGCTTGGTGCTGTGTGGCGCTGCCAACCAGACATTGACAGTAGTGTTGATAGTTTTTGTTGTTGTAAAGCAAAGCAACACTGTAAGCCAATTGTTGCCATTTTTTTATTGATGCAATAAGACCGCTTTGTTGCAAAGTCTGGCGCACAATGCTTCGAAGAGTCATTCCCCAAAAAACATGCTCCCCATACTGCTAAGTTGGTTTTGCAAAGCGGTTTCACCATTATGCATTTTACTATTGTTAGGGCCACCTCAGTAATCTTGTTAGTTTCATATGATACCTTCATTGTTTTAGCAATGTTTTTAGAAGAACTAAGACGTGCTTCATATACACACGCTTGAAATATAACAATATATTTTACAATACTTGACATATAATACAAAAGATTTTTTTTAGAAAATATCGTATACAAATACACCAGAAAAATATTAAACTTTCCCTTAGGTACGGTGGCCTTTCACTTTGAAGCGCGAGACTGTAAGATGATTATAAAATGGTCCACTGATGTGTGTAATGTTGACGTGCACGACAAGGAATAGGTAGAATAGTCCATTGACTTATGCTATGCTGACGCGCATGCCAACAAATGACCCATTTACCACATTGCGATGTCTTGCATACATGCCACACGACCACCTTATAAACAGAGGAGAGGACATCCATTTCTTGGACGCCGCAAGACCCATCTGCCACACCGTCATGTCTTTCACCCCTAATGAAAACTAAGGGCATCTCCAACACGGACCCTCATAAAGCTCGCAAAGATTTGGACCGACGTGTCCGGACGAACTTTGCCTTTCCATGTGGTACCTCATTGGTCCGTGGATGGGCCTAGTTATCTAAAATCTCACAAACCTAATGGAAGGCAAGGGAGCTTTGCGGGGGTCCTGACCACACCACGTATGCATCTGACACCCTTCTCCCACCTAAAAATCTCTCCGCCTGAAAAACCATCTCTGCGTGAAGCGGCTGCACCGCATTCATGCCAGTCAGTGTTGCTCCAGAGCGTACGTGACTCCACGACATTGATGTTGGTCAGAGCGATACGACCGGGAAGTGCTGCTTCAATGCCGACGTGGCAATCGAGAAGCCTAATTTGGCCGGTGCACCGCATTGAAGCCGGCTTCCCGTCCGTTAACCTGGCTGCACCTATTTAAGGACGGCTCCGACTCCGTCCACACCATGGAGCATCACTCATCTCCACTCATAGCCTCCCAGATAGATCCTCTCCGCTCCGGTGTCGTGCGCACCATAGCGCACCATACCAAACTCATGGTTCTCTGCGCTGATAGGCGATGGTTCCGGTTCGTTATTGGTGGCGCCGCCGCCGCTCTCCGGGGCCCTCGACTTCCATGGCGACCAAATCCTTTGGGAATGAGGAGGAGTAGCCGTCGTAGCAGACGCGCCTATACTGGGGCATTTGGGTGACAGTTGGCGGAGCCGCAGGGTTGGTTGTCGGTATTACTGGCTACCGAGGAGCGAGCATTCGGGCGAACAGTCTGGGTGCTGACGTATTTCTTGGTGTCGTCGGCGTCGCTCACTGCGGCGCCGGCAGCTCCACGCCCACCTTCTACTTGTAGCTACTAGCACTAGCTAGCCAACCGGTTCCTCCCCAACAACTACGCATCCGGCCGGGCATTGAGGTCACTGGCAGTGAGGCCGCTCCTTGATTCCTGAAAAAAAAGACGTGTAGGGTCCATGACAAGTGAATTGCAGAAAACATCGACATTGAAGGCTAGGGTTGCAGGAACCACAATTCTACAGTTTTGTGCCAAAAACCACTAATTTCGAGCCTAATTTTTTGCAAAAAATACTAGTTATCGGTTTCGGCCCATTTGATGACGATTATGACAACTGGAGCCCGCAAAAGCTGACGTGGCATAACGGTTCAGTACAAATAGCGTTAGACGGGTTTATCTACATTTACATAGACACCTTTCGGGGAAAATAAAAAACGCAATCGGGTCCTGCCCAAGCAAAAACTGTAGCATGACACGGCGGCGTGCATGGGATCTCGTCTCCGGCGAGGTACAGGCACTGGAGCATCGCCCAGAGGGGGAAGAGGGGTGGAGTCTGGCCTTTGGCCGGTGGTGGGACGGGCACGAATGGAGGACGTGGCGGTTGGGTGAGGGTCAAGCGGGCGGCTGCACTGTTGGCTTGCTCAGTGGCTGGGGTCCTCGCCGTAGTCAACAGTCGGGGCGACATCATTGGTCGGTGGGAGCAGAGGGGTTGGTGTCACCGGCGACGAGGACGGCTGAGAAGCTCGGTGGCGCTGGAGGGAAAAATGGGGAGGGGTGTGAGGGAGTTAGAGCAGGGGGAGGGACGGCGACGGGAGCGAGCAACAGCAGCTGTGCCGGCCGCAAGCATCAACGACAACGGGCGAGAGCAGTATCAGAGGCGTCGGAGCGACCAGCAACGGTGGTGCAGGCGGCCATACGCGAGCGAGCAGCGGCGCCAGCGGGAGAGAGCTGCAGTGGCGGTGACGCGAGCTAGCAGCAGTCGCGCCGGCGGGAGAGAGCACCAGCGGTGGTGACGCGAGTGAGTAGCAGCAGCGCCGGCCGCGCGCAAGTGAGCGGCGGCGCCGGCGGCCAAGCGCAAGCGAGCGGCGCGCCTCCTCTCTTTTTCAAAATAAAAAAATTGACCTTATCCTCTTAGGCCCTTTTACAATGTAGTTCCTTTTAATTTGTCTAATTATGATCCGTTATGTGGTGCCACATCACCCTTTTTGGTGCGACCCATCTATCATAATGGTGATTAAAACAAACAAATCGAGTGACTAGTGTTTTTTGCAAAAAAAAATTAGCCTCAGAATTAGTGATTTTTAATACAAAACTGTAGAACTGTGGTTTCTGCAAGCCTAGCCTTTAATATCGATGTTTTTTGCAGTTCACTCAGCCCATGACCGTATGCCGTGCAAGCAGTTGGAGAGACGGCGGGCATGGCGGTGCAAGTTGGTTCTGGCCGGCAGAGGCGCAGGGATGTGAGGATGATCGAGTCCCAACAGTCGGTGTGCCGGAGGAGGAGGCTCTCTCTCTCTCTGGGAGAGTATCTGGTGCTACCAAACCTTAGGTGCTACCGTGATACGGGCTTCTGGACCATTGGATTCTCAGATCGGACGACATCTAGGAGTTGTTGGATCTGCTGGACCTATGCGTGATTTTTGAACTCCTAGTAGGCTTTTCTGCAAATGTTGCCGAGTTACTAGGAGCCGTCCGATCTGAGAATCCGACAGCCCAAAAGCCCGTATCACGGTAGCATCTAAGGGTCGGTAGCACTGGATATCCCGCCCCCCCCCCCCCCCCTCTCTCCCGGCCATGCATGCATGGCAAACTGCGGCAATTTCAAAAAAAGAAAAGAAAAATGAAACATTTTTTCTGTTTCTTTTATCCATGATCTAAGCTTTTAAAAAAATTGTTTTGAAATCCATCCTAAAAGTAAATGAATTGTTTCTAAACATTATTTGAAATTAAGCCAAGCCATGCTAGGAAGTGAACAAAGGGAGAGTGAGAAAGGAATCAATCACGTGGCGTAGACCGTAGAGTCCATGGCCGCCAGTCTCCCAGGTTGAATACGGAAATTCAGAAATAGTGAAAAGAATCAGATTAATGGAGGAACAGAGTACGTAGATGCATAGTCATACGTGCAGATGACTAGGGGCTCCTCTGGAAACCATTGTGGCGGCACCACTAGAGGAAAGGAATCACCTCACAAGATGCAGCTAGCTATGAAATTTCATGCATGCTAGCAGACTAATCATCAGAAGAGTTAAGCTGAAAATACAAGCAATCATCCCTAATCGTTACTGGCACTACTTGGTTTGTGGAGACAAATCATTAATGCACCAGTATGGTTATTAAATCCTCGTGAGCAAGAAACCATTATTCAGCGGCATCATACTCTCTGAGACCATATACAGATCGATAATTCTACATGTTTTTTGTGCTTATGTCTCTATTTCACCAAAATAAATCTTTTTTCATATCTGTTTATATGCTTGAACCAACGAAGAAAAGGAGCATCATCGAGGTGAAGCTAGGCTTCATTGATTCGATTTAATTCTCCGGCCAAACCATAAACAAAGGAGCACCTGCTAGTGATCCATCGAGGACGACAAGTTTTTTCCTTCCTTCCTCTCATATCCAAAGACGCAGTTGGGAAAAAGGCGTCCTTGAGACACGATTGGAAGGCAAAGGGCGCCCCTTAACTACGTGCAAGTACACATTGGGAGATAGACAAGGAGGTGTGTGCCTACAGCCACACTGGCTCGCCAAGTCAGCATGTTTAATGGCTATGGTCGGCGAATGCACTATATTGCACAGTTAGCCAGTTGTGTGCACCAGAAATCTGTATTCTCTAAGTTCAAACGCTAATTAAAGCGAACATGCAAATCATGTATAGACACCACTAATGTATTTACCTCTAAAACTAAAAATATACGTGCATGCACCCATGCAACTCTACTCTACTGATCTCCTCCTCTTCTCACCATCGATCTCTACAATTATTTATATAGTATAACAAGAAGTACTATCTATACATTAGTGGTATAATTCAATAATTTCGGATATCTTCCGGCCGGCCTACGTACTGTCTTTTGTTGTTCTTCTCTCCTGCTCCGCGTAGTCATCAAACTCCTCTACTAGTCTCGAAGCGAACAGGATCATCCCGACCCCGGCTACACCGCCGGCCACACCACCGGCCACGGTAGCAAAAGCACAATCCTTGCACATCTTCCTGTATATACAAACATCACAAATGTATCATCAGTATATATTATCTGAGTACGCGCTCGCTCGATCGATCGATCAACCACGCACGAGAAACAAATTATGAAGAGATTGATCGATGCGCAGACGAATCGATTAACAAACTACTTACCACACGGCGCCGCCTTGCCCGCCGGTAGCCATCGTGCGCCGCCGCAGGTTGATCGCCAAACCGGAGGAGCCGCCGCCGGCGGAGGAGGAGAGGCCTGGCGACGCCGCGCGCCGTAGTGCCGCAAGGCCGATGGTGGACCGGAGCGCCGCCGAAGCCGCCATAGGTCGGGAGAAGAGACGGGGATCGAAACGACGAGGAAGCTTCCGTTCGATTTGGCTGGAGCGAGTTCGATCGGTGGTCGGTGGAGGTGGAGCTCGTTGGGGTCTCGGCTTTTTGTTTTGAGAGAAATCTCGTTGTGGACGCAGCGCAGCGCGGCCTGTTTGTCGAGCGGACCTACCAGATGCATACGGGCCCGTGGTGGAGGATAAATTGGTTAGGCCACGTACAATAATTGGCCTCTATCTATCTGTTGAGCATGCTTGACCTAAAAGAATCTATTTCTAAAAAAAAACCTAAAAAAATCTGTGGAGGATGTCGATCTTAAACCTTTTACTATTCCACCAGTGCTAATTTGTTACTACTAATAATCAGCCATGTTTTTATGATACATTTTTCATAACAAAATTTAAGATCTGCATGGCTCTATTGGCGAGTGAATAGCATAAAACTATCACTTTTCGTGTTAGGGTTTCAAAAAACTATCAAAAATTTATTTGTGGCTAATAACTACCAAAACCGGCATTGACTGTCTAAAAAACCCAAACTGCCCGTTGCTAAGAAAATAAACCGGGTTATGACAGCTCGGGCCTGCATCTAACCGAACCGTTTTTTGACCGTTTGTTTGACTGTTAACTGACATGCGGGGCCTACATGTCAGTTATCTCTTCCTTCCTCTTCTCTTTCCTCTCCTCCTCTCCTCCCGTCTCTCTCTCTCCCCGCACGAGCACACTGGATATGCACCGGCCTCCTCCTCCCCCATCCCATCCTCCCTTCCCCCGGCCGTCCCTCCTACTGCCCCCCTACCAGAGCCGCCATCCACCATGGCGCTCGGCCTAATTCCGTGCGGACCTCGGCCTCCAGACGCGTGACCCCCCACCACCCCCCCATGGCGCGCGGCGGCGCCCTCTGCCCGGAGCACGGCCTCCCGAACGGCGGCGGTGCGCCCCTCAATGGCGCGCGGCCTCCCGGAAGCTGGTGGAGGGCCTGAGCGGGTGAGGAGGGAGCAGCGCGCGACGGCGCCGCTCCGCCCGGAGCACGGCCTTCGAAACGGCGGCGGTGCGCCCCTTCATATCGCGCGGCGTGCCTCGCTGGCCGGAGCACGACCTCCTGCACGGTGGTGGAGGGCCGGGGCGGGTGAGGAGGGAGCAGCGCGCGGCGGCGCTGCCTGTGCCGGATCTCGCCGGCCCCGTGGGAGAGGAAGTGGTTGGCGGCGACTGACGGCTCGCTGCAGCGTTTCCAGGCGGCGCCATGGCGTGCGGCGGCGACCTGATATGGAGATGGCCGGCGGAATCGAGGCGGGGATGGCCGGCGGGATTGACTTGCCGGATAGAGGGACTCGATTGCTTTTTTTAATGATTACAAGGACCCTATTGCGTTTTGAAACATTTACAGGACCCGATTGCTTTTATATGAGGAAGAGACACTGTCATGTGGGCCCATACGTCAGCTAACGGTCAAACAAATGGTCAAACTGACAGTTCATTTAGGTGCGGGCCCGACCTGTCATAAACTGGTTTAATTTCTTAGCAACGGGAGTTTTGGGTTTTTTGAAACAGTCAACGCCAAAAAATGGTAGTTATCAGTCACAAACAAATTTTCAGTAGTTTTTTGAAACCATAACGCGAAAAGTGGTAGTTTTATGCTATTCACTCCTCTATTGGCCGACAGCGAAGTTCAAGAAACAACGAGTGAAAAAAAATATTCTCATTTTCTTGTGACGTACTTTTCAGACGAAAACAGAACTTCCCGAAACATTCTGCGTCCACTGACCATTTTAATGGAGTAGCAAAAAAAGTTACTCTTTTTTGTGGGCCCAAAATGAGTACTCTTGCATTGTGGTACATATATCGATATTTCCTTTGTATGGAGTTTTCGGTACATATGTCCAAAAAGAAATAAGAAAAGCAATATACAAATCCATCAAACCTGATCTACAAATGGCCATAGCTCTTACATGTAGCTCTATGAAGGATAAGCTCCAGCTCAACTTTGAACTCCCTTATAGCCGTTTACATAAATTGGGTTGTTGATGTCTAAAAATTCATGCACATTCCATATAATGCAGTAACCTATCATGATCAACTCCATAAAAAAGAGGCGCCTCAAAGAACCCTTTAAATTGTGATCATTTTGTGGCAAAGGATAGAATGTTGGAGTTGAGAGAAGGACATAGACAAGCCCATTAATCTTGAACATATTTATAGATAAAGAAGAGATGGTCTCAGATTTCGAAGCATGGTTCCCACACATAATGCAAGCATGGTCTCAAGGGAAAAAATATTTTCTTTGTAGCATTACCCTCATGTTCAACCAATCATGAAGTAACAGCCAGAAAAAACAACTTGTGCTTCTTTTGACAACTGGTCTCCAAAGTCCATGAGAAGGCCTGATGAAACAGCTGAGTAGAATCACAAGACTAATGATATGCCCTAGAGACCAAGAAGGTACCCCACCATGGGTCATTCCGGACATTCGTAGTAGTGGTTAACTGAGGGCCATCAAGCATGGTCTGAAGAGTGCGTAGATGATTGAATGCTTCCACAAAAATAAAGAGGCAGATTGAAATGTACCAACAAAGGCCTTTGTCTGATGTAACTCATAGATATTTTAGAGTTTCTAACAAAGGAGAAAATATGAGGTAGGCCGCCTGTAAAGGATATCTATCCCATTCATCTATCCAAAGTTTAATTGTTGCTCTAGAGTGAAGATTACATATGTCAAGTCAATTGTATTCTGGTCGAAATTTTAGACAATGTTGCCATGAGCAATCTGATTGTGTAGTAGGGGGTAACTGATGGTGATAATGGGCTTTCAGATTAGCTTCACCCATGGAAATTCATCAACATTGAAGAATTTATGAAGGTGTATTAGCAGAAGCCATTTTTCCAAAGTTAGTTTGGTAACTCCAAGGTCTCCAAATTCTTTAGGTTTACAAGGAGTGGGTATTTCTTGGTAAGAACATTGCCCCTTCAAGGACAATGTCTTCTATCTTATCAATTTTCTAAATCACACATTCGTGAATGAAGACGGAGCTAAGATAATCCACCAATTGAAGTTTGCCATCATAGGTAATAAAATCTACACAACTCTACAATTAATCACTTTTCAAAAAAATTGTACCAAGGGTAAAAGATGATTCATCTTAGGTCTAATGAGACCAGGGCAGGCCAAAAAAAGTGAAAGGGAAGCTTCCAGCCAGACATTGGAGTACTTCTATTAGTGCAACGACATTCTCCTCTTACACATTAATAGGAAAAAGATTTGATCTACTATAATTAATCTTCAGATGCATACTTACTCGTGGTGGACGAAAATTATATGAGCCCACAACCAATGTACATTATCCGAGACCGTGATGGAACTTTGTTTGATGGGTTGTTCCCCCGCCGAGTGCTTGTTCGAGAGGACCTAGATGTGAACTACTTGGTTTAGAGTTTAGGTGGAAGCATCTGTCTGCGGCCCTTTGTTTCACAAGGGGGTCGTCTGGTGGGGCCCAGTCCAGAGAGTAGAAGCAACCCTATATAAGGATAAGGGAGGGCCATGGGATGGTAGGCTTGAACTGGACGGCGGCTTCAGCCTAGGCTTGACATTGCTAGGATAGGCTAGTTCATCTTCCCTTTCCTCTGTTCTCCATCTTCCTCTCGATTCCCCCACTGTAAACAAATTGTAATCTCCGAGTCCATGTAAATTGAGTGAACTAGTAGTTAGACCCTCACAACATCTTCTTTTTGTGGTGAGCTGCAACTACCATGACGCAACGTTGGGGCCCTTGTTCCATGTTTTGTAGATAACCCCCTCTGTATTTGGATTATAAAAGGTGTATGTCTACATGCACACATATAGTACTAGGTTGCGCCGACTGAGGCGCGACTCGGGGGCCTCCAACCCTAGGCACCGCCGCCGCCCTCTCCTTCTCCCCCCCTCGCGCCGCCGCCAGGTGACGCCGCCGGGTGAAACCCGCGTGGCAGACGACGGCGGCGGGGGGACTCCCTCTCCCGACTCCCCTTCTTCCGCGGGCGGCGGATCTAGGCGGCAGGCGGCGGTGTCCTGCGGCGGCAGGCCTCGGCGAGCGGTGGTGGGGCGCGGGGCACGCGGCGGCGAGCCTCGGTAGGCGGTGGCGGCTGCGCGCGGGGCTGACTCCGGGGCGGCGGCGCGGGCTTGGATCCATCGCGGATCTAACCTATGGGCGCGGCCCCGGCCTCCCCTGCTCGGCCGGCGGGTCTCGGTGGGGGGGGGGCTTCTCCGTGCTGAGATCTGGCAAGCGGGATCATCCAGATCCCGGCAAGGACGGCGGCGATCTGTGCACGAGAGATGGAGGTCTTCGATCAGATCTGGGTGAAAACCTGCTATTGGCTATTGCCAAGGCCGGCGATGGCGACGTTGTCTGCGTCGTTCCCTTCCTGAAGGCATCGCCGTGTAGATGTTCAAGGCCACTCTCTGCTACCTCCGGGGGAAACCGTAGATCAGTAGATCTGATGACGGCGGCTCTCTGGTGTCGTTTTCCCCCTGGGGGCGTCATTCTTGGAGGTGCACATGGACTCGAGGGACTAGAGGACGGTGACTTTGGTGGAGCGGTGCTTCATCTTACACATTGATGGTGGTGGATCTCGGCGGCATGATGCTGTGGAGACTCGGCGTCTGATGCGCGGAGATGGACTCGTGCAGGAGGAGGAAGCTGTCTGGCGTCATGGGGGCGTCGATGGCAGAGTGGCCAGACAAGGTAGAAGCCTCAATATGATCTGAAGACGGACCTGTGGAAGATGGCGGCGACGACACACGAGTGCGTCTGACCGGATTGTGCCCCAGACCCGGTATGTGGCTCGGCTGGGGCTTCCGGCTTTTGATGTTAGGCTTAGGTGAGTGGTTTGGGTAGTGGCCCAGAGCTAGCACCCCTTCATCATATGGATAGGAGTAATGGCATATGTTGCCAAGATGGTGGATTCAGGTATATTGTTTATAATACTTTGTAAGGTCCTCGAGAATAATCAATAAAGTGGCCGTATGCATCTCCCAGATGCAGAGGCCGGGGGTCATCCTCCTTTTCTAAAAAAAAGGTTGCGCCGACTGCAATGCCACTTGGATCCCACCGCCAGTGCTTTAATTCAGGCACCCTCGTGCTTCCACACACATAGTTTCAAGCATGGTGGCGATAGTGGACCTCTCCCAACTGAGTATATATGGCAATGTTATGCTTTTCACATATCCGCCATCCATGAGCATAATTAAGGAAGATAACCCCCTCTTCGGCGAGGTTGGAATGGGCTAGTTTGTGAGAATTCAAGTCTACATTGGAGTTAAGATTAATCTCCTAACAAATGTGTGTTTACAAAACTAAATACCCGCATTGCTCGTTATTTTGGAAAAAAAAACTTATGATCTCTTCATCATCCATCAAGGTAGTAGAAAGAACGCCAGAAGTAAATAAAAATCACATCCAAATTTATAGACCACCTAGCACTGAAGCGAGCCGAAGGAGCGCCGCCACCATCAAGCGGAGTCGGAGAAACATTGTTGTAGTAAATAATTGAAAAGTTATTGTGCTAAGGCCCCATAGGACCAGCGCACAAGAACACCAATTGTCACCGATGTCAGAATTGCTGATCAAAGCGATTCAACATGTAGACACACGTACCCACACAAACGAGCTTGGGTGACCGGCCTGCACTAAGGTTCTTTTGACCCTTCTCCCTCTAACGCCTTTTTTTGCAGAACCTCTTGATAACATGCTGCCCCACAAAAATCAGTGAAACATCGAGCGAAAAACTTTCATCAAGGTGGAGTGGCTACACTGTGTATTCCCATTTCACATGACCATTATTTTTTAACTTTTGAGAATTCCGAGGATCTTGACCATTTGGATGGTACTAAAAAAGATGAAGGACAGATAAAAAGGCCGGAGGTTGAGTCAAAGATGGAAGAGCGTGCCATGCATGCATGCATCCACCGTGCAAGCCAAAGCCGCTCGCTCTAGCTTTCCTTCACATGACATGAATAAAAGCTATAGTACGTACGTATTGGTAGCTGGCGCGGTGAGTCAAACCAAACCCCGAACATCCCGCGCTCGCGCACCCCGATAAGTTCGACCACTCCATCCTCTGCTGCTCACTCGCACTCAACAACCTGGACTGCTTCCTCTCCCCGATCACATCTCCAGACCACATTTCCCGGCCTTGCCTCCGATCAATCACATCTCCAGACCACCGGATCGCGCGCGCGCCGCCGGGTACCGAGCGCCGGCCATGGCGGTGCATGGCGGGTACACGGAGCACTTCGTGGGGAGGGTGTCGAGCCTGGCCCGCCGCGTCACCCGCGCCACCCGCCGCCTCCTCCGCCACCGCCTCCGCTACGGCGTCAGCGCCTCCTCATCATCATCATCATCATCGCGCAGGAAGACGCGCCCCGTCGTCGACCCTGCCGGCAGCGGCAGCGGCAGCGTCGCCGAATCGCGGCGGCAGCCGGCGGGCGGCGTTGTGCCGGCGGCGGACGGCAAGGGAGACGTCGCCAACGCCAACGCCGACGCCGAGAACGAAGAGGATGACGGCATCTGGCGCCGCGCGATCCTGATGGGGGGCCGGTGCCAGCCGCTGGACTTCGCGGGGGCGATCCACTACGACAGCTTCGGCCGCCGCCTGGCGCGCCCGCCCTCGGCGGCGCCGCGCTGCGCGTCGTCGCTGTCGTGCCGCTCCTCCGACAGCCTCGCCACCTACCTCGAGACCACCGAGGTGTGAAGTGTGATCGATGGACCGGGGCTGCATGCCGTCGATCTGCTTCTTCTTCTTCTTCCGTCGTTCGATTGCTGCTCCGGCCCGCCCCAATCATAAGAGAGAGATGTGTGGCGATCGCGCGTTGCTAGCTACAATAGATTCATTAGCAGTAATTCGGTCTTTCTCTGGCTAGGTTTTTTGTTGATTAATTTGCACATAATGGGTAGAACGATTCTTTCTCGTTCCAATATTTTGTTGACGCGATTGTTTCCGGGCAAGTACCCGTGTGCGATTTGTTCTTCTTCTTCATCTTCTTCTATTTGTTTCAGTAGAACACACAGTGAATGAGACAACTTTGATCTACGACTACTTGTGTACAAATCTTCTTGCACAGTTCTCTTATTGGTCGGTTCACCGCCTTCTTGCTCCGTGTCATGGATCGGATCGATGGTAGTGGCCAACCATACATCACACAACAACTTGTCCTAGGTGGAGGAGAACGAACCTCACACTTGCCAATGGGTCACATACACAACCATTTTATATAATCATATTGTTGGTCAAACTTAAATAATATAATGGTGTGGACACTTACATTTTGCAGCAAGGCAGTACACGTAATGATGTGAAGGAAGGACGGATCCCCCCCTCCCCTCCCCCCGCGTCGCTCCCGCGAGCGACAGGGGGAAACCCTAGCCGCCGCCGCTCCTAGTCCCCTCCCCTCCTCCACTCCCCTCGCTGCCGCCGCGCCCGCTGGCGGGCAAAGCCCGGCCAGCAGCGGCGGCGGCGGGGCCTCTTCTCCCCCTCGAGCGGTGGTGGGCGACGCGGGGCGGCCTCGTCGTTTGGGGGCGCAGTGCTTCGTGGGGCGCGGCGGCGCTGGTGGCTGCTGTCCCGGCGTGGTGGGCTACGTGGTGTGGCCGGCGGGATGTGCCCTTGGTGGTGGCGGTGGCGCGAGCCTGGCGGCGGCGGCAGCCCAAATCGGCTGGATCTGGTGGCTCTCCCTCGACAGGCGGTGCGGGGGCTGGCTTCGACCCGGCGTGGTCGTGGCGTTGGGAGTGGACCGCGGTAGCGCGTGGCGAGCTGCTGCAGCGGCGGCTGCCGGTGGTGCGGTGGTCCCTCGGTGGATGGGCGCTCTGGAGGCCCTCTTCGGCGGCTGGGTGCGGACGGGCCGGCAGCCCTCGATGGTGGACGGGTGGCTGATGTTGCCCCGTGTGGGGCTGCGGGAGGCCGTGGTGGGGCGTCAGGGGTGGCGTGTGGGGAGGTTGCAGGGGGATGGTTGGTCTCTCTACCCGTCAACGGCGCAGGGGGCGCTGGTCCGGACATGCTCCGCTCTTCTTCTCCCCATTTCCCCTACCTAGCGCTTCCGAGCTCCAGATCACTGTTCGGGGCAGTCAAGTCACTGGCGGCTCTGCTATGCTAGGGTTTTGCCGGTCGGTTCCAAGTCCGTCCCTTTGTTGGTGTCTGGAGCGTCGGGATGCAGGGCGGCGGCCTTGGTGGCGGGAGCGGCGTGCTCGTGGGCGGAGCTCGCGGCTCAGGTGCGGGCTAGTCTCCATGGTCGTGTGGGCGGCATGGCGGCTGGTGCTTGTCGATTGGTGGCTGTGATGCGGCGTCTGTCCCCTGGACTGGTCGCAACCTGTTCGGAGCCGGAGTGTGTCTACCTGGGTGAATACCCTGCCTGGCATTCCCAGGCCGACGGAGGCGTCGTTCGTGGACGTCGTGATCTTCTTGAAGGCTCCGTCGTGGTTACTCCATGTCCTCCAAGGTGCCCCGGATGAAAATCGTGATCCTCTGGATCGGGTGGTGGCGGCACTCCGGTGGCGTATCCTTCTTGAAGGCATCACCTTGGGGCTCATAAATCGACAGCGGGTAGCTTGGTCTCTTCTCGGTGGCTTGTTCCCGGTTGAGTGCTCCCTCGACTTCCTAGTGAGGCTTAGTGTCTATCTATTGTTTACTTGGATTTGTTGTGGGAGTGTTAGCTGCTTCTTAGCATCTTTGTACCTTGCTTTGGGTGTGTGTGGTGTTGTATCACTCGTTGTATGTTGGTTGTGGCTTTATATATAAAGCGGGGCGAAAGCCTTTTTCGGTAATGATGTGAAGGAGACATGATCTATGAACTGAATAAGAGGTAACGTAGAGACTAGAGAGTAAAGCATAGCGGAGAAGGTAATAATATTTATGTTTTAAAAGGAGAAGATGGTGTCTCAAAAGCAAAAAAGGTCACAATTTTAGATAGAAAACTTATTTGATTCCACTATCAATTTAAATGGATGGAAGGATTGGTCAAAAGAAAACAACATGATCCGATTTTTGTTCAAAGTATTTAACATTCCACAAAAATACAATTTTCATTATCAATTCAAACAGTGGTAAAATGTATATGGTAATGTGTATATCTTAGAAATTGTTTATAAATGGTCATGTACCTTGGAACTAAGTGAGTAAATGAGACACATACATATCTGGATAAGAGAAACATACTGAATGGCACGCTTGTCATGCTGATGAACTACTTTGTTGTATACACCTACTACCATATACAAACTACAATATCTCAACTCCATGCTCATGTAATGCCACGTGCAAAATCTTGGCTAGCGCGAGATCTAAATTCTGATTCTATGTACTAATATATTGCCACATACAAATCAATTTATAACCAACATGATTATATATGAAGTAATAAATAATATTGTAGAAACTATCACTATGCTAAATATGATGCCCTCACACTAAATTCAACAGTCTAAATATGATGCCCTCTCCTTAAGTTCCTCACCCTAAAGATGACGCCCTCACATTTGTGAGGGCCACTCTCTTAGTTTTTGCTAATAATACCATGCTTCACGCCCTCTTCCACCCCCTCCCGTGTTTTATTTACTTCTTGCCACTTGATCCCACCTCGTCCTACTAGTTGCATCACCATTAGCTCTGCCTACCAATTGGCATACCATACTCGAGGTTCATGGATGACCCCCCCCCCCCCCCCCCCAAAAAAAAGAACACATACATACTCGAGGTTCACATCTAACCATGCTAATTTTTTTGAAGTAAATGCAAATAAAATCAATTGTGTTTGAGTCAAAATAGGTAGACGTGAGTGCAAGAAAAAACCTCCCAAATCTTCAAATCTTCGCCCCTCGAATCGCCTCGACGACACTATCGTTCCCATCTGATGTCGTCTTTCCCCACCTTTGAGTCATCCCTCTAGCACCCACATTTCCCTTTCCTTGCCCTGTCGAATTGCATTGTCGCCATTGTCCTTGCCCGCTACTCTAATCGAGAAAGGGTCATGATGCAGAGGCAAAAGATGACGCCCTCGACCTGCACCCAATAGATTGCCGATGGCACACGCTTGTTCATAAGTTCATGTTGATTGTGTACTACGTGCAATATTTCCACCATCATCATTGTCAAGAAAGATCTAAAGATAAATCCACCCTCGCATCTTGCTACGTTAGAGGAAGAACAAAGAGAAATGTCTCGGAGGAAGAACGTGGCAGCCCAACGATAAAATGAGGTCTTTAATTCAGAAATAAAACATATTGGAAATCCCAATGCAAAGTTTACTCTTATAACATAACTTTAATTTATCGGATTCGCTTTAGACTCTGTTTGGATGTATGAATCGGGAGGCACAATATTGCATTGGGCTGAATACCGATTCACCAAGGAAACTGAATGCGTATGAATACGAATTATGTTGTTTGGTTGTTCACTGAGTTGGCTCATGGAAGCTTATAATTAGGCTTCAATTCCAAATTCTGTTTGGATGACAAACTTCGGAACTGCGTATGTACATGAGTACGGAGATTATGCTTTGCTCTACGTGTATCAGAACAAAATCTGCACAATATGTTACTATATTCGCATGTTTACATAGCAGTCAGTCATATTTGACTGATTCTAGAAATGCACCACGAGTCCACGACAACAAAAATGTTCACACAATGTCTGCAATAACTCTTTTTCTAATTTAGAAGCAGTAGCATGCAGCAGAAACTTCCTCTCTGAACAAAATTCATCAGCAACAACATTAAGCGTTCTCACAGATTCAGTGGCATTCAGCGACAGCGAAATTCAGTAGCAGCAGCACCACCACCACCAAATATAATCCCCAGCGAGAGCTCCTCTTCTTCTCCAGGACATAGAAAATTCCATCACAGATCAAGGACAGCGATACGTCCCATTCATCCATCCCTCTCTGACGGACAGAAATTGCTATATGGGCCTAAAGCGCATCTCAAATTTCAGCAAAATCTATCACAGTTCACAGTAGCCATGGGCCATGGCAGCCTCCTCTCATGCGGCCATGCGTCGTCCCCTTCTTCCACTTCTCGCCAGCCACAGAATCCCATGCCTCCCTAAGACCCTAACCTCCTTCCCCTCCTCAGTTCTCATCCCCTTCCCGGGTCACCCGCCGGAGCGGCTGTGCTGGGCGGCATCCCCTTTGTCGGTGTGGCCCATCTGCAGGGCTGCAGGAGTCCGGAGTCGAGCGCTGCACAGAGGCAAGTGCAGTGCAAGGGAGGCAAAGACCGGCCGCCGTCGAGTTACTTCGGGGTACGCCTCACGACCTGTTGTCTCTGTCATCGAGCTCCGTGGACGCACAGCGAGCGGTCGCGCGCCTCGCCGACCGTAGTGGTCTGGTCGACCTCCTGGTCGAAGCGGCAAGGAACACGCAGCTGTGCGGGAGTGGTGCTTGGAATTGAGCAAACCATTCAAAAATTCCTTGGGCCTTGTTCGGTTGAGGTGGTTTTTTAAGGGGAATGGCATGGTTTGAGGGGGATTAGATCCCCTACAAGCCAAAATCCTTTCCAATCCACTCTAATCTTCTTAGGAGGAGGATTAAATGAAGTTTGCATTGTCGTGTTTCTATCGAATACACCTGCAAAAAAAAAGAAGCGCCTTCGCCCGTCGGTTTCGTTTTCGGCCAGAAATCTCCTGTGTTCGGTATAATACATTTGTAAGTTTGACACCTCTGTATTATGATACACCGCATCCAAGCGCGGCCTTAGTGTGACCATTCAAACAACTAGTTGGAGGCCAATGAATATCAATTCAAAATCCCAAGTCTGAATACATACAGACATAATCCAAACGCAATCATTTTTTTGTTCATTCCATATATAACCCTGACAAACGTCGCCGCTGAATATGGATCACGGAAACATAGACGTTAGAAAGTAGTGGAGTCGACGCGAGAAAAAAGAGACGTTAGATAATAACGGTTAGAAAAATAGCCGTTGCAATATATATTTCATTTTTAAAATAAAGCCGTTAAGCTTTAAGTGCGCGATTTAATGCCCTGCTTAAACTATATCTATATATATATATAGATGTTAAAACCGAACCACCAACCACCAACCACCGCTATCTTCCCCTACTTGCCCTTTCCAACTTCTCAATTCAACTCGGCTGCTTATAAAAAGTTGGACACGTTGAACAAAGAGCTATCACATTCTCGCAAACGGTTTGATTAGTCAAACCGTGGGGGTTCGACCGACCACATACGTGCCACCAAAATCCTATCTCCGCCTCTGGTTCCTCTCTTGCCACCTCCAACCATCCAGACCTCCACGTACGCCATGGTGCAGAAGGACCAGTTACCCCTAGTGTTCCGGTTTGGTGAAGTCGACTCTGAACCGAAGGAGATGGAAAACAAGGAGTATTGGGACGACTTCGACATGGCCCAGGAGGAAGTTGCCGCGGCTACCCCTGCGCCCGTCCCATCTCCCATCCCTGCGCCGGCACCGGCATCTATCCCCGTGGCATTAATGGGATGGGCGCCACACATCGTCGCCGAGCTAGAAGCCGCGGGGCTCTATGAGGTCCCCGTCGACGTGAACGTTCCCGTGCACGTGCCAGGGTCTGGGCCTACACTAGTGCCCCCATCTGTGCCCATGGATGTGCATGTGCATGCGCCTATCCCCGCGCCGGTGCCAGCGCCCGCCATAGTGGCATGGGACGTCGCCATCAACCGCTTGCGTGCAGCGCCGCCAGTCGCCGTCGCCCCTCCCTTTGACCAGCTCCTAGAGGCGGAAGTCCAAGCCATTGTTGCCTTAGTTGAAGGTTGGCCCAACGTTTAGGAGTACGTCAACGCTGTCACAAGATGCCGCCGCCAGTAACTGCAATTAGTTTGTTCGCTTAAATAATGTAGTTCGATCGATGAATGTAAAGTCACAATGTGACTAAATGAAATAAATGTTTTACTTAAATGAGTGTTATGTTGGAGCCCTATCAAATAAAATAAAATGAAATTCATCAAACATTTTCTTTGCACACATAATTATTTGACCCAGTGCAACATAAAAGATTGAATTATTGTTTGACTAGTTTTTCACCAAATTCGACGGAGAGGACTAAAAGAAGGACTATCTATCAAACTAAATAAAAAAATCATCAAACCTTTCCTCTGAATAATCAAAGGGAGGCAGTGTGTATGGATGCAGAGCGCGAGCTGGTTCCCTCGCTAATAAGCCAAGGGAAAATTTGGCGCGAAGGATTTGGGCATCACATACTTCCATGGTAAACGGTTTGTACTAATGGCCCGTGTGTGTTCATATAAACAATTTGATAAGATTTGCATATGTTATATTGGGTATATTGCCGGGAGGGGAATCCTGGTGCTTCTGCTCCTCTTGGTAGTTGAGGTTAGAGTTGTTTAGTCCTCGCAGGTGTGGCGCTCGAACGGACGGCAATGCTTCTTCTTCGAGTGTGTCTTCCGGGCTCCGACCCTCCACAAGTTTGTTCATCTGTACGTAGTCGACAGAGTTTCGACGTAGGTTCCCGCCGTCTCGTTGAGGCGGTGAGGTTTAGGTTTTTCATAATGTGACGAGATTTACTGTTAGGTGCTTTGGATCTATGATTGACGGTGCCAACTATGGCTCCAGGAGCTCGTCCTTAGGGGCACGTGCACAAAGACTTTCAAACTGTCATCGACAAGATCAAGCCGGCTCTAATAGGGGAGCAGTGATAGAGACGCGTCAGTGGCTCGTTCTGACGGCAGTAGTGATCTCAGAATCTCGATATAGTTTTTATTATGTTTTGAGATGCTTTGTACTGCTGGTGCGCATTTATAATAGGTTTGATCTTTTTTGTAGAAAAAAAAATCACTAATGGGATGTTAGAGCTGTATCAGATGACCGACTTTTGCTTCTTTGGCACAAGTCCTGCTACATGCCTGACGTGATGTTACGGTTGTATAAGAATTGTACAACTTAAACCTGTCCTTAACACAACAAACCTGCATATCTGTCGGATGAAAAACCTTAACCTCACCCAATCCCAATAACTACACAATGCAAAAACACACACGCACACAATTTAACTGCACCTACTGGTTTTTTAAAGTTCTTTGCGCTTATCGAAGTAAATGATCATTTTTATTTTTCAATTAAATTCAACGGACTAGAGTAGTTTTCCTAGCAAACAAAATCATCAATTGCATACCTTGAATAGTTTTTTGCACAAAAAGAAGGTAAATTATCATTTTTATTTTCTAACTAAATTTATGGTACTAGGGTAATTTCTCATAACAAACAAAATAATGTTTCTCTATTTAATTGTAATGATACTTCGAATAATCACATCTAGCATGTTACATTACATCAAGGTATAACATTCAATAGAACATTTTAACTCTATAATCCTGGAATAAAACAGTTTTATCCCCGCAAAAAAAAAAGGTATAACATTCAGTGATGAGTTTCAGTCACTCCTCCAAAGCTGACAGGAACCCGTTGCACTGTTCTCCAACTTGCGTTTTTTCCTAGGAAAACATGCGTAGTGTTAGTCTAAAGAAAATGAGCTAAAAGCACTACGGAATAATATAGTCCATTCTAGGGGATCATTACCGTCTCTCAAAATGGCGTGGGAATTTTACGGTATCATCAAGAGCTTTCTGCTGCTCCTCTGGATCATGCTTCGGCAATTCATTGGGTAGAATTGGCCTTTGTAAGTTCTCAAGGAATTGAACGATTGAGTTGTCTGGATCCTTGGAAGAAATTATGCACAGCTGCAAGTAAGCAGAAGTAACTGGATTATCAGTTATGCATGCCAAACTATCTCACACGAATAAGCAATGTTAACTATACATAATTAACTAATTACAATGATCAAGCGCTAAACGAATTCACAATGATCTAGGTATGAAGAAAAATAGGTAGGTCAAAACTCCCAGTCACTACCCCATACGGATATAGATTACCTGCTTGATAACTTGGTTTATCACTGTATCCAGAGTAAAAAGTTCAAAAGACATTGGCCCCAGATATTTCAGGCAGAAGTCCTCAAAATTGGAATTATCAATAGCGCGATAATGCAGGTTGGTGAGTTTGTCCTTAAATCTGCAACATTCAGTGAAGAAGTTATGGTTTTAAAACAAACTCTTGCATGGTGAAAAAATGAGCAATTCTGTTCAGATAGATATATGCATCCTAAACATTACTCTGCATATAGGTTGTCACTGGTGCATAAATATCTCGCAGTCTGTAGTCTGTTATATAAAATCTGCCATACAAGAAAAAATAAATAAAATTATTTTGCAAGAACATATGTAGTTTGCTTAAATGAAACTATATTCCTTTGACTTCCAACCAAAAAATAAAGCAGAGAGTAAGATGAATACCTGGTAAAGCCTGCGAAGCACAACGAGGAAACAACAAGTACCTCCTTTCACACCACGCGGTTTAGCAGATGTTTGCCTTGATTCATGCTGCTTTTCATGTTTGTCCCCATGATCACGAGTACTAGGTTCGGAAGTATCGATTATGCGGCAACGAGAGCTCAATCCATCTCTAACAGAACCAGCAACATCACAACTTACTGGTTCTTTTCCGGCACCATGCATGACATCCGATACAATGGTTTCTCGGTCGGGTATGAACTCGCCTTCCTCAATGTCTGCGCCAGAACCATCGTGTGAAGAGCTAAAGTCGTTGGAATTTTTGCTTACGAATTCACCTCTCTGAAATAAAAATTGACAGGGTGCAGGTTAGTGTTACTGAACATGGATACTAAACAAATCATGTTATTGCATATTCAAAATTTGGGACACAATTCTGAAGAACAGAATATTATGTCTTATGTGTATGATTACCTTGGAGGATAGTGGAAGATTATTGTCAGTGGAAGCATCAGGATTGTTATTGAGAATATCTTTTCTGGTGCCGCAATATTCACAAGCTTTTTCAGGAGCTATAGTTTCCTCTGATGAAGGCCGTGCACAGTGAGCAGAAAGAAATGGATGTACTATTTTTGTCCAAGTCACCATCTGCTTCTCTTCAGAAGCGCACGCAGAGGAGATTATGCTGCTTATGTCCTTGTGTATGTCAGGATTAGCATATTGATCTTCAGCCTTTGGCTTCATTGCATTGATTTCTTTGGCTTCAGCCAGCAAAGCTGCATGGGAAATATGTATGAAAATAAGACTAACAAGACAAAAAAAGATGGAAAAACTTTCTTGAGAAGATGAAGCAGTGCCTAATGCTGGTTTCAAGTGCCATTATATTTGAGGCAGAGTGAAAGTTGAAACTACCTTTCCTGCTCATTCTCTTTGCATCCAATTGTTTGAAACAGGGGCCGCGATTATCAAGTGCTCTGTAGTAATTTTTTGCTATAACCTCTGAGCAAGTCTTACGCAAACGCAATCGTGCTTCCCGTAGTTCTACTATGCTGTGATTCAAACGAGAAAGTATAACAGGGAGAGCAGCACTAGCATTGTCGGTATCCAACAGAGCTTCAAGAAATTCCTCACCATATAGTCTTATGATGCATCTCCTATGTAGAGCTTTGTACAGTTAAAAACAAACAAAAAAGGAATAGTTAGTAAGCTGAACGTACAAAGAGGCCCACTCAAAGTTTTGTTTCCAGTGACGGTGACCCATTCTTACGAGTTAGTTGTTCCTTAATCTTCACATCGCTGCCAACACGATGTTGGAGATTCGCAATGAAGTCTGCAGTCACACTAAACCACTGCAGGAGCATGTCACTCTCAAACCTGAAGAAAGAACACAGCAGTGAATCATCTTCAAGACAACAGTGCACTAATAAAATTAGCAAAGAATAAAACAAAGGCTGAACAATAATAATGAACAAATTAGCAACTGGTGCATACATGTCTTCTTCGCAAAGCAACATTTTTGCTTCATATTCATTTGCAGCTTTATGGTTAGGGCTTTCCTCCTCAGATACAGGACAAATCAAAGCATTATTGAGAATAGACCTTCCCAGTTTGGTCCGGTAACTCAATAGAGGTATACACTGCGATGTAGAACAAGTATGATTTGGATTAGTTGTGCCAGTAGTAATTTACTCCCTCCGTCCGGAAATACTTGTCGGAGGAATGGATGTATCTAGACATATTTTAGTTCTAGATACATCCATTTTTATCCATTTTCACGACAAGTAATTCCGGACGGAGGGAGTACATGAGAAATTCATTGCTTTGTAGGGATTTACATTATCTGGCAGCAGGTAATAGCTAGGAGTGCAATGTCTTTTGAGTTCCTTGGGTTCCAATTTTGGGGGCAATTCATCAATTCTTGAGGTAGTCCATTCTGGCAAGGGTTTAACCTTGTCTTCCTCGTCCTCTTCAGTGTGGGGCGACAATCCATTACCTACGAGAGATTAGTATATCTCTGAAGTTACCGATCCTGCTGCAGAACTGCAGTTTGCTATTTCATCTTGGAAGATCAGACATGGCAATGGCGATATTGATGTGTTGGTCAATAGCAAGGATTCAATTAAACAGAATAGGTTGAATCGTAGACTGCAAATAGCATTTTGGGGAGTAATTAATAAGAAAAGGGCATAAATAATTGCATCTAGTCTAGTTATCATAGGTGAATGCTGAAATAAAGAACCTAGGTAGTGTTTGCATTCAGGGCAGGAGGGGCGGAAAAACCTTCTTTCATATGGACACCATCCAAGCTGTGATTATCATTTTCTTTAACTAAGGCCTGCAAAGGAGAATCGATGAGATGACCATGTCACATGAGTAAATAATAAACTGAATCATGTCACCTTGATGAGAAAGGGTACCTTCAGGTCTGCCGGGAGAAAATTATTTATAAACTCTTCCAACAGCTCGGGACAGTTACGCATGCATCTCTCCACCTACGAAGACAAGGAATTATGAATCAAACAGGCTGGTCTTTTCCAATCTTCTACAGAGAAATTACTGAATGATTACTTAATACACAGTTTCTGAAGAAATAATAAGTACATTACTGTAAACTTCTCGAGGGGTCATGGTCCTGTCCCTGCAAAAATCTTGCATGGTTTGTAAAAAAGCAGCATAATCATCGTCGCTGATGTTAGGACATGTCTGGAGTCATAAGGTAGTCGAAGATCATGTTAGCAACCACAGGCGAACAGAAGGAGCAACCATGAGATTTTATTCACCACCTTCACTCTGGAAAGAAAATCCACTGGTTTCTGCATCAGGGGGTTGACAGCAACGGCATCGACATCGCCATTGCCTTCAAAGGGGCTATGGCCTTCGGTAAAGTTCAAGAAGCTCTGTTTAACTGTAGGACAGCCCTGGAATAGCTTCATGGCCGTGTCTATGCAGTTTTCAGGGCAGATATTCCTTATTTCACCATCAGGGTCGGCACTGCAGTTGGGAATTGTGTGAATGTGATCAACAAGGTATTTAATACCGACTAATTATTCAGAACATACGTACCGTTTTTTCCAAATGCCGGACATGGTCTTGACAAACTCGTGGTACACGTCGTCGGGGAGGTTCTCTCTAGCAAATAGCAAGCATTGCATAGTCTCCAGCATGTACTCTTTTTTTCCCCCTTTGTATCTAAAATTGTCGTCGTCAGCTTCATTAGGAGACGCCATTTTCTTTCACTGCTGCTAGCTCTGATGATCAGTCCTGCAAATTAATATGCAAACGACAACACCTGCACGTCACAAACGAAAATGCGTCAATTAATGGCATGTCTGAATTCTGAGACTACCAAAATCTATATATTGCCGCATTTCCCCTTTTTTAGGGTGTTTCACAATTATATTCCTATGCACGCAAACATCTTGTGTAGTGCCGTAGACAGTATATAAAAAGGGAAATAAAAGAGGAAGTGCTGTTTTGAAGTTGATTTTTGATATTATCCGACACGATTGTAAAATGTGCAACTATCCAAAACCTCATTTTCCACTAATCAATGCCCACGATCGTCGACTTAGAAGACTCGCGGTCGCCGCAACTGCTAAATGCGCGACTAGCCAAAACCTGAATTTCCACTAATCAATGCCCACGATCGTCGACTTAGAAGACTCGGGGTCGCCGCAAGTGCTAAATGCGCGACTAGCCAAAACCTCAATTTCCACCAATCAACGCCCGCGATCGTTGACTTAGAAGACTCGCGGTCGCCGCAAGTGCTAAAATGGGCAACAACTTAATTTCCATTAATCAACGCGCATAATCTTTGGCTTGAAAATAGGGAGGAATCGCTAAAACATCCAGAAAAAGGAATCCACTGTGAAAGAGATGGGAATTGCAAACAGGAAATGGAATTAAACCCGTTGCAGCACGCGCGTGCGTACGGTAAGGGTTGCTGCGGATTCGAATGAATCGGCCTGCTCGCGTCCGCGCGCGGGACAAGCCGGCGTGACCTAATTAACACGATGTAATCAAGCAAGCAATCAACAGGCCGGCGGCGCTGGTCGCCGGCGCCGCCCGTTAGAGCGCCAAAACCCCAGCGCCAGTGCCGCCGGCGGCACTGGTGTCCCGGCCGGCGGTGGATTCCGGTGGGCGCGAGCGCATGGGTCCGTCCGGCCGCTGGAAGTCGGCTGATCTCCGCCGCAATCTTCAACCGGCAATCAATAGAACAGGTGACCGAGGGTGGGATCGGGACCGGGATCGAGCGCGGAGTCGATCGGTGGGCACGTACCGACGGGCGTGCCGGGTCGGGTTCGAGCGAGGAGGAAGGGAAGCTTCCGACGGCGAGGACGCGGCGGAGGGAATGGGCTGGGGCGCCGGGAGAGGGAGGGAGAAAGGGGGTTTGAGCGCGCCGCGGGGTGGGGTTTGGGGTCAGATAGGGTCCGGTCGGGTCGGGGTGACCGAGGCGTTAGACTCTTTAGAGCATCTCTGCAGCTAGATTGGGCACACAAAAGGTAGTTTTGCATCACCTAAAACATTTTTGCTCCAGAGGGTGATGCAAATTAGGGCACCGTTTTGCTCCAACAGAAGCCCTACATTGCCGAAATTGGCTTTCGCCCCGCTTTAGATATAAAGCACCAACCGCACCTTTTTCCTCGCGGACAATGGATCCCCTCCCTTCCCCCTCCTTCGTCCCCTCCTCTCCTTCCTCCCCTCCATGCCCTTGCCGGCCTGCTCCCCGCTCTGGCTCGCCGGCCGGTGCCCGGTCATCCCCCTCTCTGCTTGCGGATGGTTCCTCTCCCTCCTCCCCTGGTTATTCACGGGTGGGGTCCTTCCCTCTGTCCTCACCGCTGCCGGTGCTCGGATCTCATTTCTGGGCCCTTGTGTCCGATGAGGAGGATTCGTGGTCGCCGGTCCCTTCCCCATGAGGTCCCGTGCCCGTAGCTGGGGGGTGGTGGTGCCCTCCGCCGGTCCTCGTCCCCGCAAGTTCGCTCCTGGTGGCCGGGGCCGGTCGGTGGCCGCGTCTTCTTCGTCGGTCAATGGCTGGATTCGGATCTCTCGGCAGCGGCGTAAATCTGGTAAGTATGCTGTTGCGTCACCTGATCTCGGTGTCCGGGGCAATGTGCCTGATGGGGGGCTTGGTGGCCTCCCATCCCTCTCTCCTGCAGCCTCTGCGGCTTCCTCGTCGCCGGCGGCGGCGCCGGCGGGGGCGCTGGTGGCTTCGTGTAACCTAGATCTCGATCTCTCCGCGGTGGCCATCGGGCCGCGGGATGTCCTCCTGGTTGGGCCTGCTGGGCCGTGCGGCCTGCCGTGGTCTAGTGGGCCTACCTCTCCTCCCCCTCTTTCTTCGATGGCTGATTTCCCCCCTCTGGTTCCGCCCGGCCCAGTTGGGCCCATCGCCCGGGTTCCTGAGCCTCAGTCTCTCCTGGCCCAGGTGGCGAGTCGGGCCCAAGTGGGCACGGCTCGGTCGGGCTATTTATGGATCCCCCGCGGCTCCTCCCCCCCCCCCCTTGTTAGGGTTTCCGGCTTCCGCTTCCGATCTGCGCCGTCATCGTCTCCCCATCCGTCGCCTCTTTAGATCCACCCCACCTCCATCCCTCCTTCCTTTTGCTGCGGTGCTCTCCATGGACAAGTCGCGCGGCTCCTCTTGCGAGGCGCTCTCGGGCAGCAAACGTCGCCGTGAGGACTCCCCTTCCTCCGCGCTGGATCTGGAGCTTGAGGCTTCGCTCCGCTCCAAGCTGGAGGCGGAGCAGGCGGCGCGCGAGCAGGAGGCTCGTGGCCGCGAGGCGCGGGCTTCAGGTCTGCGCTCGGAGAGGGTGGGTGCGCTCGGATCCGGCCCGCAGGGCTCTGGATCTGGCCACCCTCTCTCTCCGGTGTTGGACCCATGGGAGGCGGCGGTGGCCTCTGGCGGCGGTGTGTCTTCTTCTTCTGCCTCCCTCCCTGCTCACGATGTGGGCCGCGGTCCTTCTGCCCCGTCGCGCCCTCCCCCTCCCCCTCGCTCTGGTGGGATGGGTGCGGGTTTTCATCCGCCGCATCGGTCCTTCGCGGGGCCGGCGCGTCGGCCGCCCGGTCCGGCCCCTGGGGTGCCTCCTTTTCCAGGGATGGGGGATGGGATCCTCCCTCCTCCTCCACCTCTTCCGCAATCCCGTCCGTCCGCGGCTTCCAAGAACAACCCCTCGGCGCTCACCTGCTTCGCTTGCCACAGGCCTGGCCACTTCCAGTCTTGCTGCACCAACCCTCCATTTTTCCTGATCTGTCGCTCTGATGGGCACCTCACAGTCAACTGCATGGATAGGCAGAAACCTCCCGCGGTCTTCCAGTTTGGCTCGGGCCTCCCCGGCTGCTCTTTCTTCGCCTTTGACGGTGACCTACCTGTTCGGGAGGTGGCACCCGCCTTATCTAATGATGCGATTGTTATGGTCAAGGATCAAAAGATTTCGCCCCAAACTCTTCTGGATGGGCTTCGCATTTGGGATGAGGCTGGATGGGATTGGCAAGTTGTGCAGGTGTCTGATTTTGAGTTCTCTATGGTGTTCCCCTCCAAAGAATGTTTGCGGATGATTGCCTCTTGCACTAGCTTCACCTTGCCCCTCAATCAGTTGGTGGTTTCTGTTAAAGCGGCTTCTTCCAGTGGTACGGCAGTTGGGCCTCTATCTCAAGTCTGGGTTCTGATTGATGATTTGCCTGTTGGTCTCCGGTCGTCTGCTTTTCTCATGCCTTTCGGGGTGCTGATTGGGAAGCCCATCGAGGTGGATGAAGAATCTTTGAACAAGGTTGGGCCTGCTAGGATGAAGGTTTGGTGTTTGGATCCTGCAAGGGTGCATGGCTCGATTGATATCTTCCCTTCTCCCAATGGTGTGAAGCTTCGGGTGCGGGTGGAGGGGCGGCTGCTTCTCAGTCTTCACCCCCCCTCCTCCCTCTTCTCTCCCTTCGGACAAGCATGATAAAGAGGGGGACGGTTCTCTGGGTGGCCCTAATCAGAGCAATGGGTCTAATCTCCGCTTCACCCAATCTGAGTGCGATGGTCTGGCAGATTCTGAACGTGAGTTGTTTCAATCACAAGATCCCTCTGGTGCTGCTCCTCGTGATGATTTGGTGATCCCGTCTGCTGCTACCAACGTCCCTGCTGCTGATACTGATATTTCAAAGTTTCCGCCCTGCTCTGCTACCCCTGTTTCTGGTGCTTTCTCCAATCTTCCTGTACGCCCACTCTCCCCCACTCGATCCGAAATTGAAGATCTTCCGACCTCCCCGGCTCGCGATGTGGTGGAAGCCCAGTCCCTTCGGAAGAAAAAGTCCTCAGTGCGCAAATTCTCGGCTAAGAGCGGAACTCGTCGGGCTCGAAACAATCCATGACAGGGGTCTGTCGGCGTCTTGATCAAGATTTGGGATTTATGTCTCGCTCGGATCCCCAAGCTGGCTCTCCTGCTGCGCGGTCGCCTGCGATCCGATCCCCTATGTCCACGGCTCGCAAAGGCAGGCGGGTGGTCAACTCAGGTGTTTCTGTTCTGGAGCGGGCTGAAAAGAGAGCTGCGGCGAAGGATCTTCCTCCCCCAGGTACATCCTCCGTCCCCTCTGTTGTTGTTTATCCGGTTCGGTTTGTTCTGCCTTCTCTTTCGGATGATCATCTTTTAAATATTATGTCGGATGTGGGGGTGGTGATTGATGCATCTGTTGGTTCTCCTAGTACTCTTCTTTCTGCTATTCGGGCTAATGAGATGGCTCAGGCTGCCATTGCCAAAGCCAAAGAGGCCGTTGCCTCTCAGACAGGGGCTTCTTGTAGTGGTCCGACAGTGGATACGGGCGCTGGTAGTGGCCATCCCCAATCTTCCTTGTCTAAAAGGGGCATAAGTAAGCGTGCTAAACCCTGCGTGGCTCCTTGCAGATCGAGCCTTCGAATCAAAAATCTTTCTTATAAATGAGAGTGCTATTCTAGAATATTAGGGGGTTTGGTGCTAGGGGGCGCCGTGACCAACTTAAAGATTTGGTTCGCTCTAATTCGATCGACTTTGTGGGGTTGGTAGAAACCTTCAAGGAATCCTTTTCCCCTAATGAACTATCGGCTATTGTGGGCATGGATAGATTTAACTGGAATTTTTTACCTGCTTCGGGGCACTCGGGCGGGATCTTGATAGGTGCCAGTAAAGATATTTTTGATTTTGTTGCTTTTGATCATGGGATCTTTTGGGCTAGTGTTGTTCTCTCTCTTAAAGCTCAGAATACTCTCTGTGAGTTTATCATCGTCTATGGGCCTGCGGATCATTCCCTGTCGCCATTATTCCTTAATGAACTTTCGCTGAAGATCGATGCCTGTAACTTACCGATGGTTATCGGGGGAGACTTTAATCTTCTGCGGTGCCCTAATGACAAAAGTAATGATAACTTCTCCTGGCCTCTGGCTATTGCCTTTAATGACTTCATTAGTTCCAGTGCCATTCGTGAGCTACCTCGGGGGGGAGCTCGTTTTACCTGGTCCAATCATCAGTCGACCCCTATTAGATCGGTGCTTGACAGAGTCTTCCTTTGTCCCAGGTGGGATTCCTTGTTCCCTAGGGCCTCTCTTTATGCCAAATGCATAATCGGTTCCGACCATACCCCCCTAATTCTTGACGATGGTGCCATTAGTCACAGACCTCCGGCTAGATTTCAATTTGATGCCTCCTGGTTGGCTGTGGATGGCTTTGTTGATATGGTTGCGTCAAAGATCTCCCTTTCGCTCTCAGCCAATGCTCACTCCTTTGGGCCTCTGGATGTTTGGCATTCGGTTTCCTATAACCTGCGTAAATTCCTCAGGGGCTGGTCTCATAATCGTGCGGCGGAGGATCGTCGCACCAAATCCTTCCTCGAAGACCAGATCTTGTCGCTAGATCGTGCGGCCGACTCTAATGGGCTTTCCCACGACGGTTGGGCGGTTCGGTATAACCTTGAGGCTGCTTTAATTCAGCTTCACCATCAGGCTGAGATTTACTGGCGCCAACGGGGTACTCTAAACTGGACTCTAAAAGGTGATTCCCCTACGGCGTATTTCTTTGCGATCGCGAACGGCAGGCGTAGACGGTGCGATATTAATAGCTTGCTCATTAATGGTGTGCGATCTTCGGAGCAATCTGTTATTATGGCTCATGTGGTGAACTTCTTCTCTTCGCTGTTGGGGGCTAAACCTTCATCGGGCCTCTCCATATCTCCCTCCCTTTGGAACTTAGGTCTTAAAATCTCTCCTGAGGAGAACGCCTCCTTGATGATCCCTTTTTCTGATCAGGAAATCTGGGATGTTGTTAACACTGCCAATCCTAACGCTGCTTCTGGGCTAGACGGCTTTTCTATTCCTTTCTTTCGAAAATTCTGGCCCCAGTTGAAACAGCTGGTCTGTAATGTTATCCAGGGCTTTTGCCTTGGTACGGGCGATATCTCTCGCCTGAATTATGCAGTGATTACCCTCATCCCCAAGGTTAAGGGTGCTGATGTTATTTCTCAGTTCCGTCCTATTGCTTTGATTAACAACTTTGCCAAATTCCCGGCTAAAGGCTTTGCGAATCGTTTGTCGCCGGTTGCCCATAGAGTTATTAGTCCTTATCAATCTGCTTTCATCAAAGGGCGCTTCATCCATGATGGTATCCTATCCCTTCATGAGATTGTTCATGACCTTCACGCTCGGAGGGCTAAAGCGGTTATCCTTAAGCTAGACTTTGAGAAAGCTTACGACTCCGTGAGCTGGCCTTTCCTCAAGCAGGTCCTTCTTGCTAAAGGTTTCGACGGTGCCTATGTTCATCGTATCATGCAGTTGGTCTCGGGTGGCCATACTGCCGTCTCGGTTAATGGTTTTGTCAGTAATTTCTTCGCCAATGGTAGGGGCTTGCGCCAAGGGGACCCTGTCTCCCCTGTCCTTTTTAATTTTGTGGCCGACGCTTTCTCCTGCATGCTTTCCAGGGCGGCCCGTTGTGGGCACATTGCCCCTGTGATCTCTCATTTACTTCCGGAAGGTGTATCCCACTTGCAATACGCGGACGATACAATTATCCTGGTGGAGCTGGATGACACTTGCATTGCCAATCTTAAATTCATCCTGCTATGTTTTGAAGCAGTTTCGGGTCTCAAGATTAATTTCGCTAAAAGTGAGGTCCTGGTGACGGGTGTGGATGAGGCGGAAGCCTTGCGGGTTGCCAGGATTCTGAATTGTTCTTTGGGCTCCTTCCCCTTTAAATACCTAACCTTCCTATTTCTCCGGGTGTGCTCCATGCTAAAGACTTCGCTCCGGCGGTTGCTAAAGTGGGGAACAGGGTGCTCCCTTGGAGAGGCAGATATAACACTAATGCTGGCAAAGTTGCTCTAATTAACTCATGCTTATCCTCTCTCCCCATGTTTCTTATGGGCTTCTATCTTCTTACGGATGGCGTGCATGCTGGCTTTGACAAACATAGGGGAGCCTTCTACTGGAATTCAGCGGATAACAAACGGAAATATAGACTGGTTAAGTGGCAGCTTATGTGTAGGCCTAAGAATCGTGGGGGGTTAGGTATTATCAATAATCGGGTGATGAACATGTGCTTGCTTATCAAGTGGCGGTGGAGAATTTTAACTAGTGGGTCTGACTCGCTCTGGCTCTCGATTCTTAAGGCTAAATACTTCCCTCATTCTAGCCCGCTGTTTGCCACTGCGAGGCGTGGCTCTCAATTTTGGAAATCCCTTGTCAAAGTCCGACCTATTTTCCTCAAACATGTTAAATTTAATGTTGGTAATGGGACGGCAGTCCGCTTTTGGCTGGACTGGTGGTCGGGGGATGCCCCCCTCGCTGAGAGTTTTCCGGTTTTGTTTTCCTATTGTCCTAATCCGGGTATCTCCATCGCGGAGGTGGCTGCTAATAACTGGGATCTGGCTTTTCGTCGGGCCATGTCTCCTGAAGAGTTGGAAGATTGGCAAAGTCTCTCTGCCCTCTTCCCCGTGCTCTCGGAGACGGCCGATTCTGTAGTTTGGCCTCATTCGGCCTCAGGTAGATTTACGGTCAAGTCACTTTATTCTAGACTTATTGGCGGTACTCCTTCGTCCAGATTCTCTTGTGTGTGGAAGTCCAAAGTTCCTCCTAAGATTAAAATTTTCCTTTGGCAATCTTTTCGTGGTCGCCTGCCGACTGCTGACCAGATTAAAAAGCGCAATGGGCCTGGTACTGAATTCTGTCACTTATGTGGGGCCTTGGAGAACTCTGATCATATTTTTTTCAATTGCGTGATGCCAAGCTGGTGTGGTGTTGTGTTAGATCGTGGCTTCAGGTCTCTTGGAAACCCTCCTCTTTCTCTGATATTCGAACCCTAGCCAATGCTTTGGTTGGGGTCACCAAGAGGGTGTTTTGGGTTGGCCTGGGTGCCTTATGCTGGGCCCTCTGTACCATTAGGAACAAATTTACTATTGAGCATATCTTCCCATCTAAACCTGCTGACGTTCTTTTCAAATCATGTATATTGTTGTAGCAGTGGAGATCATTGACTAAGGACGCTGATCGGGATGCCCTGGACCTACTCATCGAGAAAATCCGGGCTTCGGCATCTCACATCTCCGGTCGGGATCCTGTCGTCTAACCTTGGTGGTGCTGTTTACGGAGTTGAGCGGAGTTTTTGGTTCCATCACTTTCCGGCCTGCGCGCCGTGTATGGCAGTTGCCTGTATCCACCCTCCATTGGCTACTCTTTTAGACTCTTCTCCTCGCGCTGGGTGCGTTACCCTTGTTAACTTTCTCTTGTTTGATCTCATGACACTGCTATGTGGCTTTATTTATAAAGTCGGGCTCTGGCCTTTTCTCTAAAAAAAGATATAAAGCACCAAACCACAAGCATCTAGTACAATGACACGCCACGCCACCGCAACACACGCACACATCCAAGACAGGATACATAGGCGCTGAGTGCAGCAACACCACTCCTAGCACTACCGCCCCAAAGATATGAAGCTACATATGACGAACCATGTGCTTCAAGGCGGCGCCTTCAGGAAGGATACGACGCCGGAGCGCCGCCACTGCCCAATCCAAGGATCAGAGTTTCCTCCGGAGCCGCATGACGGGCAATGAGAGCCGCGATGACGCCTTCAAGAAGGGGGCGATCTTCGCCGCCGCCGGTCCGTCCGAAGATAGAGCAGGTTTTCACCTCGGCCAACAATCACCGCCACCGAACGCCACACCCCGGCAACCACGCCGCCCACACGACCATGATGACCGAGCAGCACCAAGGCATGGGCTTTGTCCAAGAGCACCGCGCAACCACCACCACCAGGGCCGCCGCCCCGGCATCCAAGGCCTAAACACCACCTCATACAAGACCCGCCGCTACCCCAACCAAAAGAGACTGAGCGGCCCCTAGCATCTGGCCACCATCGACTTGTCCTGCTGCACCGTGCGCGAGACGAGCTCGGTCCTGTCGCCAGGCGCGAGACGAGCTCGGTCCCGCAGCCGTGCGCGAGACGGGCTCGGTCCTGCTGCCAGGCGCGAGAAGAGATCGGCCCAGCAGCCCGGGCGCGAGACGAGCGATGGACCAAAGCTGGGGACGAGCCAACTCTCCGACGAAGATTGCGCCCGGGCACGAGAAGAGGGGTCGAAGGCCTGCACAAGCCGCTCACCGACGGGCCGACGCCAAAGAGCTCCAGCCGCCGCCGTGAGACAAACCCGACCACCGCCAAGGGCCACCACCACGCCATGGCAGCCCCATCCACGCCAAGCACAGCCCGCGGCACCTGCCATCGCCGGATCGGCCGGGGGCCGGCAGGCCCGCCACCACCAGGGAGCGTCGCAGCAGGGGGCGGTCACCGGAGCCGGCCACCACCTGCAGTGAGCCGGAACCCCGCCACCAAAGAGGCCCAGGCCACCCGCGCCGCAGCTTCGTCAGATCTGAGCCGCGCCCAAAGCCGCCGCCGCCGGAAGCAGAGAACGCCCCAGCCCGCACCAGCCACTCCACGCCGCCGCCTGCAGGCCGCGCCCCCGTCGCCGGCCGCCGCCGCCGCTCCCTGAGCTCGCGCCGCGCCGCCGCCCGGCCCAGATGGCCCGCGCCATCCATCGCTGTGCGGGGGGAGGAAGAGGCCCCGCCGCCGCCCGAGCTGGCCGGGCTTTGCCTGCCAGCACGCGGGGGCGGCGGCAAGGGGAGGGAGGAGCAAGGAGGAGGGCCGAGCCCGCGCGCTAGGGTTTTTCCCCCGGCGGCGCTCGCGTGAGCGGCCAGGGAGGGGAGGGGAGGGGGATAGACTCCTTTCCCGCCTACATTGGCTGACGACCTCCGACTCGTCCCACGTGCCAAGCCATCGCCCTCGTTCGTGATCTCGGTCGAGAAATGGCCGGACTGCCACCGACGAACGAACGCCATGGAAACCGGTACGGTGGAGCTCCTCGGGTGGCATGGGGCATTGTGGATCTCGACGACGGATATGACCGAAGAGAGGGCGGAGGGAGGTGAGGGGATGCTGGACGATCCACGGTGGCGGCCAATACGACGGCACGGAGAGACGGGAGGAGGTGGATCCGTGGTGGCGATGGGGCCGTGGGCTATACTGTGGTGTATACTGCTAGATATTGCGTAGACTAAAATATCTATAACATACACCATGCTTTATCGTGTCGTTATTGTGCATCCGTAGAACAATGTCTTGTTGCTTATGTTGCAATGTGCATGCGTACGGCAACACACGGCGCCAATGCTCACGCCTCGATTGTTCATTCCCTTAGACTCTCATGTCCATGATGCTACCAGTGTGCGATTTTCATGATTGTGGAACTTAATTACATTATACGTACTTACTAACGTGTGCTTAATCGATGAGGTAATAAAGATCGAATAGGATGTCTTAGAGACTCGCTTCGTGTGGCCCTTCCTCGTTGCATACCGGTCGCTGCCTGCCAGTGGTGCGAGACCTGTGTGCAGGTCCACGAACTCGGCAGCGAGGTGGTGTTGGGGCAGACTCCAGACTGTAAGGAACTCTGTCGGAAGCACCGAGTGGTATCAAACGACATGATCACCTTCAAGCTCAATGTATGCGGGTTCAATGTCAAGGTATTCAGCGCTCCAAACTCCATTGTTAAGCGGTACAACTATGCCAAGCAATGGCTAGGTGGCAGAATTGCATGCCTCCAAAGTTCGTGGCAGTGGCATTTTAGGCAGTGTGTGAATGTTGATCCGTACATTTTGATAAGGGGACAACCATGGCTCATTGTTTTAGCCGGGGGTTTTCATCTATGATGTTAATCAATACTAGTCTTCACACCAGTGGAGAACCATTATCATCTCAGCTGAGCCTGGATGGCCGATCGATGGTCGGAGTAGCATCTGACACGCGAGAACAGGGGATACATGGTAAAATTTTCAGAGATGCACTAGTGTATCAGGACGGGCGCTGGGCTCCGCCGCTGCAGATGGGCACGCCATCGATTCCCCACTCCGTCGCGCCGCCGAACCTCCCCAGGCTCCGATTGCCTCTGCTGGTGGCCGTCGTCGACCCCGCGCCCTCTTCGCCTCTGGCCGTGGGGTTGGAGGTGGCTCTCGCCCAGCTGGGGCACCTCCGTCGTCGGCGTTGACCGCGCCGCCACCGCCGCAGGCCTCATCCATGGCGGGTCTGAGCAGCTGCCGCGCCTGGGCCCCGCCTGTCAGCGGACGGGCGCTGGGCTCCGCCGCTGCAGATGGGCCTCTTTCGACTGGTCTGGGCCTACCTGTCAATTGGATGAGGCGGGTTCCACCGTGGCCACGCAGCGCGGTGCCTAACTGGGATGTGGGGTCTGAAATATTTGCGGACCGGGCCAACGGGCCCCGTTTTGGGCTTCTTCAAGATTATCTAGGGTTCCGGCTCGCTCCATTCGCGTCTGGATCCGCAAGGAACTGGTCGGCGCTCGTGCTTTCTCCGCTGCAGATTGCTTCCCCGCCGCCGCCCCTGGTGCCCCACCTCCGCTCCTCCCCACCACCACCATATCTCTTGCTAGCAGTACTTGGAAGGGGCCGAAGCCGACTCTCACGGAGATCGAAGACATGGCTGATAATCGCGGGCGTGGCCAAGGGCGCGGAAGGAACAATAGGAATCGATCTGCTTCGGTTGAGCAACGCCTCCAGCGCCCTCCCCCACCGTCTGGACCGACTATGGTGCAAGGTAACTGGCCCCCTCTTGGATTCGACCCGCAGTTTGGCCATCCACAACAATTCGTCCCCAATTTTGGCTTCCAAGGCCCTCCACCGTGGGGTTATCCAGGGCCTTTCTTCCAGCAGCCACAATCCAACCAGTGGAGGAACCCTATGGCCTGGCCTGACCAGAGCCATAACCCTCAGGCGACTACGGGAGATTCAGGGCAAGGATCCCAACAGGGAGGACCGCAGCAGCAGCAACCATCAGGACAGCAGCAGCAAAAAGTGGGGAATGCAGGCACAAATGCAACTGGAGCTGAGGCTAGTGATCCTATTGCAGTCAGAAATCCTTCTCTGTCCAACAGGAGAGACAAGGGAATGAACAGGCAGAGTAAGAATCAGCAGAAGGAGAGGAATTCTACCCCTGTTAGAGCTGATGAGCTATATGCAGATGGAATCTGTCCGAACTGTGGGGAGCCAGGACACACTAGAGAGAAGTGTACCAAGCAGAGTTTCTGCTTCATCTGCAAGATGGTGACTCATGTGGTTGAGGATTGCCCCATCAAGAGGAAACCAAGGAATGTGGCAAAATATGTTGGGAGTGCGGCCACAGGACTTGGGTATTATCAGATAGATGTTCCTGATGTTAACTCTCGGCATGTTGGACTGATGAAGAATGTTGGAGTAGTTTACATTGAGTCTGGTGCTGTTTCTAAGGATGAGCTCAACAAAAACTTCTCAGCGATTTACAAAACCACTTGGCCCTGGCAGATCAGGCAGTTGGATGAGTGGGCCTACTTGGTTAAATTCCCACCACACATCCCTGTGGAGCAAGTGGCTGGTTACCCCATGTTTGGGCTTCCATCTGTGGAAGGGGCTACTGTTAAGGTGGAAACCTGGAAGGGTGACTGGGAATACTTTGTTGAGCTGCAACAGGTTTGGGGGAAGCTGGAGAACCTTGACCCAACTTGGACAGATTGAGGGGTGCTTGAACAATTTGCCTCTGCCTTTGGGACTTTGCTAGATGTAGATTGGCAAGGCAGTTTCAAGTCCCTGTTTGAGGTGGTTAGGATAAAAATCAGATGCAGAGACTTCTCACTCATTCCTGCAGAGAGACTTTTTGGAATTGGAGAACATCTATACAATGTAAAGATCACTGTTCAAATTCCCCCTGAGCCACCCATTGGAGGAGAGGCCCTAGAAGAGGATGTCAATGGGAATGGACTAACTCTCACACTCACAGTGAGGATCCAGCCTCTGATCATGGCCCTGCAAGAGGGACTCCCAACTCCTCAGCCTCTGCCTCTCTCAGTGGAAACTCAAGCTCCTCTGGGCTTTCTCAACTCAACAACAGGCAGGCAGCACTGGCCTTTCTGCAAAAGATGGATGACCATGGAGCTGATGACACCTGCTACTCCCTTTTTAGGGAAATGGAGCTCACTGACTCAGACATGCCTGATACTGAAGTAGACCTGGAGATAGCAGAGCAAATTACTCAAGCTGATGTGACTGTGTCCACTGGCCCACCAGTGGAAAAATCAGGGAAAAGCACTTGGGGGCCTATTTTCCCAGAAAGGAGGAGCACCAGGGTTGATCTAGGAGGAAGGACTATGTTGGAAATAGCCATGGATAACAAAGCTGTGCAAAACCTTGGAAAAGATAAAACTTCAGTCAAAGGTACCATTCTTAAAAATTCTTTTGAACATTTCAATGATCCAAAGTTTTTAAGTATTGCTGACCAAATAGGAGTAGAAATTAATTGTTCTCTAGCTAAAGTAGGGGCAGATTTACCCATTCTTAGGAGTACTACTGACAGCTATAGCTATCCCCCTAGTCTTGTTAATGTAGCTGTAGATGATGTTTATCATTCTGCCTCTGCTGCAAAGCACCCTAGTGATAATGTAGCGAATAGTATTGTATATGACCCTCTTGCTCTAGTTGGTACTAATGACAACCCCAGCTGTCACCCTAGTCCTGATACTTTTCCCCAAGTATAAGAATGTTTAGTTACCTCTACCACCCGCAGGCAGTCCCCATGCTATGGTGGAGCTGCAGAACCTAGTACATCTCTGGAGAGCATAGAGTATTTGCTCCCAGACAATTTGCTTTCAGAGGATGCTGGTAACTGTAGTCCTCCTTGCACCCCCCCCGGGGCTAAAAGGGATTGATAGTGATTACTTAGATCACAGCGCGCTGTGGACACACGTAGCCAAATATGGACGGGGCAAGCACCCCAGGACAAAAAGATCTAGATGAAATGCCTATTTTGGAATATCAGGGGGATCACCACGTTTGGTAAAAAAACCCATATTATTGATACTTTAAATAAAACCAAAGCAGACATCATTGCCTTCCAGGAAACCAAGAAAGAGGAGCTCTCTGCTGCCTGTCTGAAATCCATTAGTGGCAATAGATGCTTTGAATGGCATCACCTCCCTGCCTTGGGTACTGCAGGAGGGATTTTGATGGGAGTAGACTTAGATATCTTTGACATTTTGGAGTGGGATGCCAAGAAGTTCTCAGTGTCTTGTACCCTTACTTTAAAATCTACTCAGAAGAAGATTAGGGTGGTAGCTGTATATGGGTCCCCTTATGAGGAAGGCAAGGAGGAGTTTATTTCTGAACTTCACTCTCTCCTGCTAGATATTGACACTCCAACTCTGATTGGTGGAGACTTCAATCTCACTAGGTATCATAGTGACAAGAACAATGGTAAAGTAGACCAGAAATGGTGTGATAAATTCAATGCTTGGATAGAAATCTGGAGCCTGCTAGAAATTAAAATGTCTGGCAGGCAATTTACCTGGGCCAACAACCAGGATAACCTTGTCATGTCCACTATAGATAGAATTTTTTGTACCACTGAGCTAGATGAGATTTTTCCCCTCAACTCATCTCAGGCCCTCCCTATGGTTTGCAGTGACCACACCCCTTTGCTTTGGGACTCAAGGGTTGGCACTGTACCCAAGGCCTCTAGCTTCAAATTTGAGAAGTGGTGGCTCCTCATTGACAATTTTAAGGAGCTGGCTGCTAAATGTTGGAATGCTCCTGTCAAAAGCACCTCCCCTCTGGACATTTGGCAGGAGAAGACTAGAAGGTTTAGGAAATTTGCTAAAGGTTGGAGTAAGAATATAGGAGCTGAAATTAGGAAAATTAAATGTACTCTCGTTATGGAATTTGATGCTCTTGACATTGAGGCTGAGACTAGTACCCTCTCTGATGTTGATACTACTAGAATGCATGATATCCATAAGGAACTCCAAAAAATTTGGCTACTTGAGGAAACAAAAGCCAGACAAAGAGCTAGGGATAGAGATATCTTAGAAGGTGATAGAAACACCAGGTATTTCTAGGCTATTGCTAACCAGAGGAGGAGGAAGACCTTCATTCACTCCTTAGAGGGTCCCACAGGTGTGGTGACTGACACTAAGGATATATTAGATGTGGCTACTAATTTTTATAAGGATCTCTTTAGAAAAGAGAGTAAAAGAAATTTCACCTTGAAGGAAGACTTCTTCAATGAGACTGATAAGGTTTCTGATGAGGATAGTGACATGCTCCAATCCCCTTTCTTGGAGGAGGTGAAGGAAGCAGTCTTTGGTTCCTACTCTGATGGGGCACCAGGACCTGATGGCTTGTCCTTTATGTTCTATCAAGAATTTTGGGAAGTCATCAAAAAAGACCTCATGGCCCTTTTTGATCATTTCCATGCTGGCAAATTAGATATCTATAGGTTAAACTTTGCCATTCTTTCTCTCATTCCTAAAGAGAAAGATGCTACCTCCATGAAAAAATTTAGGCCTATCAGCCTGCTTAACTGCAGTTTCAAGATCTTCACCAAAGTGCTCACTAACAGGCTTGCTAAACTCATGCACTTTCTTACTTCTAGTAATCAAACTGCCTTTATTAAAGGCAGGTACATCCTAGAAAGTGTAGTGACTGCTCATGATATTTTGCACTCTATGCATAGCTCGAAAACTCCTGCAGTTGTGCTTAAACTAGACTATGAGAAGGCTTTTGACAAAGTAGATTTAGAATTCCTGCTTGAAGTCCTCTCCAGGAGAAATTTCTGTCCCAAATGGATCCATTGGATCAAACAGATTACTCATGGGGGCTCTGTAGGAGTCAAAATTAATGGAGTCGAAGGCAACTTCTTTGTCACTGGCAAAGGACTTAGAAAAGGGGACCCTGTCTCCCCATTACTTTTCAATCTTGTAGTAGATGTCCTTACCAGAATGCTGTATAAAGCTGCTCAGAGGGACCTGATTAGTGGCCTCTGCCCTGAATTTCTCCCTGGTGGGGTCATCTGCCTCCAATATGCAGATGACACCATCCTCTTCTTGGAGGACAATCTAGATAAGGCCAGTAACATGAAAACTATCCTTCAATGCTTTGAACAAGTGTCGGGCATGAGGATCAATTATAGTAAAAGTGAGCTCATTACCTTAGGAATGGATGCACATAGATCTGCTAATTTTGCTGACACTTTTAGCTGTGTTATAGGGAAGCTCCCTATAAAATACTTAGGAGTCCCTCTCCACTATGATAAGCTGAGGAGAGAGGACATCCAGCCTATTATAGATAAGATCCTTAAGAGGATGGCTGGCTGGAGGGGGAAACTCCTATCTTATGCTGCTAGGCTTACTCTTATTAAAGCCTGCCTCTCTAGTATACCTGTTTACCTTCTCTCCTTCTTCAAATTCCCTAAATGGGAACTTGACTTGATTAACACTCAGTTAGCTCATTGCCTTTGGAATGATTTCGAGGGGAATAGGAAACTGCACCTGGCCAACTGGCACCTAGTGTGTATGAAAAAAGAGCATGGGGGTTTGGGGGTGCCCAACCTCAGGGATGTAAACCTGTGTCTCTTGGGGAACTGGGTCAAAAGGTATATTATGGATGAAGGCAAGATCTGGAGAAACATAGTTGACAAGAAGTACATCAAGAACTCCCCAAACATCTTTGCTAGTAAAACTCCTAACCCTTCAAAGTTCTGGCAAGGAGTGCTCTGGGCTTGTAAAGCCCTGAAATTTGGATATAGATGGCAGGTAGGTGATGGGAAAAAAAATCAATTTCTGGGAAGATACATGGTTTGGTACCTCCCCCTTTCTGTCCAATGCTGGCCTCTTTACACTATCTGTGATCAGCATTGTGTTACCCTCTCTGATGTATGGGATGGTAACACCATTAAACTGACCTTTAGGAGGACTTTTACTGATAAAATGCTAGAATCCTGGATGTGCATTGAGCAGATCCTTCGTAGTGTCTCTTATAATGGGGATGATGATGCGCTCATTTGGCAATATGACTCTAAAGGAATATATACTACTACCTCCTTGTACAACATCATCAACTTCAGGGAGGTTCAACCCATTTATATTCCTTCTGTCTGGTCCATTGTCTCCCCACCCAGAGTGCAAATTTTTCTCTGGCTCCTGGCCCATAACAAATTAATGACCAGAGATAATTTGGATAAGAGAAACATGAGGAAAACTTTGATCTGTGAATTTTGCACTGAGAATGAGAGCATTGACCACCTCTTCTTTGGGTGCGCTGTAGCTCAAAGCATCTGGAAGGATGTGTCTGCTTTCTTTAACATTCCTGTAGGGCAGGACTACCTTTCTGTAGCTAGATTTTGGCATGCTAGCAAAAAACAATGTGCTTTGAATTCCATCTGTGCTTGTATATTGTGGGGCATCTGGAAAACTAGAAATGCACATGTGTTTAAAAATGCTATCTGGTCTGATATTAAACAGGTTTGGAGACGTATCCTCTTGATGATCAAGAAATGGATGATCCTGTTCAAAAAGGATTACCTCCCCTAGATCGAGGCATTCGTCCAGTGGGTCTCAGAGAAGCTCAAGAACCCCTTCCAGCTTTCGACGGGGTGACACGCCTGGACCCCGCTGGGGTGCTTGACATGCTCTCCCTGAGTGAAGCTGATGCATCGAGGAGCCCTCCACCTGCTGGGAGCAAGAAGCTGTCTGTGCTCAGCCCGACAACCCCGCTGGAGCTGCTGCTGTTGTCGCCATCCCCTGAACCTTCCCCTTTGAAGAAGGCCAGGTTCAAGACAGCAGATCCGGAGAAATTGATCTCTGCCGCCTAAGTCTCCTGTCATACGGAGTTCTGATAAAAATAGGGGACAGTGCTCTGTAATAGGGATAACTTTCATTTTCCCCTTTGCTCATGCTTTTAGAGCAATTTTGGGATGTTTTTCCGCTGCTGTGTAGTAGCATGTTGGACCTTTATGTTTTTTCTCTCTTGTGAACCTTATGGTTTCATATATATGGAACCGGGAGGGCTTTGCCCCCTCCTGTTGCTCTAAAAACAACTGCACAACCCGTTTATTTAATTTATTCCTTTTTAGGTTTTTTCTAAATATATATGGCCTAAAAATAGCCCAATATGCCAAATTTAGCCCAAAAACAACCTAGCAGCCCGGTAGCCTAACAGTCGGTATGCATAGCTCCCGGGTCATGCCTGGGTTGGAGCGGGCAGCACGCGGGCCGGCCCGGCTTTGCCAGTTAATAATCATGCCACAACAAGACGTGTCGGGCCAGACACGATTACAGCAAGCTGGGCTGGGTCAGGCCGGGCCAGCCAGTTTGGCCAGCTCTGTTGCAGTCTGACATCACATATAGCTTGAGGGCCTATGTTGTGCTATTTGAAATCAGGTCAGCTGCCACATTATGATTGTACTGTTTAACTGGTGCGGCCCACGAGCAACAACTGTCTCAAACGGGCCAGAAAAGTGTGATCCTTGTACTACCTACTACCATATAGGCTCGTATTCCATAATTTTATAATGGGGAAAAATGGTGAGGTAGGATCATGAGGTAAGATCAGATCAGACCTATTATAAACAACTCAAAAAATAGAAGTATACCACTATATAGTGTAGAAATAACTTCGAATACCAGCCGTTGATTTATTCCCATCCAACCGCAGGCATGCGGTAAATCCGAGTATCCACATTCATTAGATTAACTTGTTTGTTGCATCAGATTATGGCACCTTGCATCTCTAGATCTTTCTATTTTGTCAATGCTATGAGATGGTTGCCAGGTCTAGCATGAAGTTGTAGTGTAGTAATATTTTTGCTTCGGGCATTTAGAACAATTTTGTAAAATCATGGACAATGCGCGTGTGTTCTGGTTCCATCTCATGCTCACCACGGCAAAGACCAGGGTTTTTACTGTCGTTATCATTTGGTCACACCATGCTCGGCCATTGCTGGACTATGACGATATTTTTGGTGATGTCGATCTTCCACGGGAAAATAAATAAATTTAAGTCTCTATCAAATACTCCAATAATCATAAGTTGTCGTTTTGAATTCTATCACAGGAATATAAATCACGTGTGCACACTCAACTCAGCCAGGACTGATTGAAGATAAAAGCACTAGCTGGACGCACTAACACTTTTTCTACTAAAGTAAAACGAGCGCCCCTTAACAACTTTTTCTACTAAAGTAAAACGGCTTACTAGTAAAATAAACAGACCGCTCAACCAGAACCTTAAAAGGCCCTGCAAATAATTGTCCCATGCTCATCCTGATATTTTTAGGGGTTTCCACCCCGGCTACATCTTTAACAACAAGGCTCAACACATAACAAGGCTCAAACCGAAGGCCAGGCAGCAACAGGTTTTATTACTTCATAACGCGTACGCAAACTGTCAAAAAAAGTGAACAGCAGGTCGAACAGGATAACGCTTTCCTAAACAAGATAGCATTCAAGGAAAGGATGTGCCTTGAACATTTTGTGAATCTCCACATCGCTTGGTTTGACCTCAGGCGACTGCTTCACAATCACCTTTTTGAGCCCGGGTGCACATGTGAGTATGTGTTCCAACAACTCAAACTCATGTGTGCATCCTGTGAAACCATCGATCTCCACTTCTTCCAGCTTTCTCAAAGGCATTATCTGACTTCTCCAGTCTGCGGGCTCGCATGGGCAATGATCAGGGTAACACTCCTAAAGTCAAACAAAATAGGATAAGTTTGTTTTATACTGTATTATATAAGTATATATACATTCCGAGCGGAGAATGAAGGATATTTACCATCATTAAGGGTTCAAATAGAGAATCTTTAAGCCTGCGAGTTGCACTACCAATCCGGTTTATCCCAAGGATAAATACCACGAATCCTCCATAGACATGTCCCTCAGGTACGAGATGTAGCTCCAAGTCGAAAACAGACAAGTCAGCAGCAACCTGCATCTGCAGATGTTTCTCTACTTCACGTGCCATCTCTATCGGATCCCGGACTTCACACTTTACCTGCCAAAAGAAAATTGATCATTGATTATATTTGATTGATTTATATCCATAAAATAAAATACATGTAGTAGATGAGCTAACCCTGCCTCATACTCCGCCTCATACTCCGCTATGATTTGAGATTTGGAAGGGTAGAATCAGATCTGCGATTGGGATCGGCAGAAGAAAAGATCGGTGTGTTAGGTTAGGGCTATGAAGGAGTGAAAGCCTTTCGAATCGGACCGCTGAGCCAATGCCTCGTCGGTCGCTTATGTGTTAGAGCAACTCCAACGCGCATCCTTCAAAAAAAAAAAACCTCAACGCGCGGATCTAAATGGATGCGATTTGTCTGTTTTTCGTCCGTTTGAATCGATCAGACGGATATACGCGTCCGTTTTTTACATTGGTCGGCAGGTGTGACTAACGATAGGCATGCCCATCTTTGGCCTGCATGACCAAAATAAATTTATAGAAAAACTTAATAAACACTAGTAACTAGTAGAATACCCGTGCGTTGCTACGGGCTACTACCTCCGTCCTGGTTTATTGGTCCTCTTTGCATTTTGTGTTAAATTTTGACATTAGATTTAACTAAAAAAATAGCAATGCATGTAACAAAAAATAATATCACTAAAAACTATGTTCAAATACGAATCCAACGATATAATTTTTGGTGACATGCACTATTATTTTCTTAGTTAAATCTATGGTTAAGGTTTGACACAAAATACTAAGGACCAATAAATCAGGACGGGGGTAGTGCAATGCATATAGATGAATCAAATAAATACTTAAGATCGTTTACAAGATTGAAATTCATGTCTCCCTCATATGGAGTCCGGGTGTGTTTGTACATCAAACAGGCGCCGAGTGGGCTTCCTAAAATTCAACTGACTGGACAGACTGGGCTACCCCAAATACAACCCATATGTAGAGAAGAAATGTGGTTGTCTCGATTATTTGCCATGTTATCTGCCACACGTAGTCCTAGCATAAAAAATCTACCCCATGATGCACCCTTCATTTTTCCTGCTAGATCCTTCCCTTCCTGCTCAGTTTCTCATCATAGTGGGACATTTCTCGATGGAGCCCACTCCTTTAAAATCGGACAAGCCTACCTCACCATCGCCATGGCGCCTTCTCTCCTTCACATCATAATTCTCCACGGACCACCAAGGAGGAGTCCCCCGCCACCACTATCAAGGCGAGGAGAGGCGTGCATCACCTGTGATGCCCCCCGAGCCAAGAAGCTAGATCCGATGTCTCCTAAGTATACCTGGCCATCCCTCGGGCCGGGCCAACCAAAGCCCGACGCAAAAAACTCAGGCCTGAGCCCGGCCCGGCCCGGCTGTCAGGCCTAAAAATCGGGCCCGAGCCCAACCCATAATGCTAAAAGCCCGTCGGGCCTCGGGCCTCGGGCTGGGCCTCTTCCTTAAATGGAGAAAATGATGAGCCCGGGCCCGTGCTTAGGGCTCAAAACCTAGGCCCGAGCCCGACCAATGGACAAGGTCGGGCCGGGCCAGGTCAGGCTTTTTCAGGCCGGGTCGGGTCGGGCCGACCGGGCCGGGCTGCCCATGGCCAGGACTACTCCTAAGTCATTGTCACGTTGTAACATACAGTTGAATGTCATGCATTAATGTAAAAACAAAATATGATGTCCATGCAACCGACACGCCACCGTGTCCATTACTAACTCTTGAATCAACCTAACAATGCATTTACCCTTCTATCCAAAAAATGTATGACTTGACGAAATATACATACGAACCGCTTGCTCATGCAATTTGCAGCAACGCCATATCTATTGAAATGTAATTTTCCAAATTTTGTAAAGTAGAAAAACAATTCTGCTCAGACAGCTGTAAATGAACAGACCAACTCCAAAACTCCAACCCGCATCCCGCTCACTCACAACCATCACTCTTATCACAAAAATCCAGTAACTCGTGTTCTCAGTGAGCCAATGATCGGGGGCGCCATGGCAGTCCAGCAGCAAGGGACAAGGACGACAACTGCATTCATATATGCTCTTTTGAAGCATGAAAGATTCACTGTTTTTTTCCTTTTACTTTTTACTATAGTCTATTATTAATATTATTTTTCTTTCCTTCCATGGATTCTTTGGTCAAGAATTGTCTTAGATTTTTTATTTTGACCTGATTGAAATTAAGTGGATGCAATGAAAAAATAAATTGAATTAGACTACAAGCCTACAACAAATTTTCTAGATAAAAATGGCATGTATATCGAATAACAATTATGATTTAGCTGTGGAACATATATAGTATGTTTTGTTGCTCTGTTCTGTCAAACTACGCAATATGGCACAATGCAATTAAGAAAATTAAAAAATTCTTAAAACATGAACTAGATCATGCTATTGATTGCTGACTACTATACTTAACAATTAAGCATTTTGACAAATGTAAAAACAAAACAGATCATGATTCAAACAATCAGGGCGCTGAGAACTTCTATTCAATGCCAAGGGGGAACTCAATTTCTAAAAGAAACCATTGCATTTGTTTACGGAAACAAGAAGGAAAAAACAACCTCATGATCAAACATCAGATCTCTGAATGATTAAACAAAAGGAGTTATGTTCAGGTCCTAAGGCTGACATACACCATCAAACGACAGTGTTGACAACATGTATGCCACAAATATTTCAAAAATGGGAACGGATAAGTTAATTATATTGATATGAACTAAAGCCCCAAAACAAGACTTAAACCATAATGGGTAGTGCACTATAGCAACCCGCTATATATAGAATTGTTTTCATCGTAGTTGATTCTGATAACAAGACTATAGTTCCTCCAAACCGAGGCTATCTAAAGATTTCCCGAGGCTCAAGCTATTCTGAATGGAATTCAGTTATCAAACCAGCTAGGTTGCCAAAAGATTGTTGTTCAATCCGACTGTCTGGAAGCTATTAGTACGCTACGGGTTAGAGGATTTTCTGCAATAGAAGCAGGTCCTATATATGAACACATCAGCCTTCAAGCTTCGTATTTTGTGAAAAAATTGTATTTCTTTTGCCCGAGAGAAGTCTATACTGCAAAGAAAACTATATAGAGCTTTCCATTTATAATTCATAGCATTTACAAGCGCCTAATGTGATAATGAATTCCCATCAGCTCCAAACTGCAATAAGCTAATATTAGTTTTTAATCTTGGGCTACCATGTTTTTTATTCTGTCAGGTTAATAAAAACATGGGTTGATGCTCATAATTTTTTGAATTGAAAAAGATAAGCATGTAAGAGATCAGTTAGCTCCCTCCTCCAGTGAATGCACATCACTGGTGTTATGAATAGGTCTTCCATCTCATCTCTAGTCAAAATAACAAATAAATAAATATCAAGAGGAGACTTACAACTAACTCGGCGAAATAAGCAAGCCATTCAAATATTAACATAGATCTGTGTAGCCAACTTCTTGACAAGGCCAATTACCATGCTGACTGAATATGTGGACATACATGTACTGATTCTTGTATACAAAAATATGCATATATTAGTTTGTACTGTTCATGCATGACCAAACTAAAAAAGCATACAAGATTGTTTTCATACTTGAAAAACCACTTAACTGAGCTCATTTCAATTCTGATAGGGAGAGTAGATTAGTTCCAAAAATAATCGGAAGACAATATTACCCCCATCGTAAAATATTGGAATGATCTAAAATTATGTGAGTCGTAGGAAAGCATCATTCATGAAGTGTGATATTTCTCTTTTCTTATATTCTTCTCAATGGATAGCTCGACATAAGTGGAAAACAAGTGACTAATGCCATTGCGTATTTTAATCAAACACAATGCGCCAAACTATATATGCCATCAAGTCTAATAAAACTGAACATGATAAACATATTCACATTGGTATCGTCCCTAGTAGAAGCTCGATGTAATTTAAGAGCAGATTTAACATGTTCCCTCTTACCTCCTCTTTTCACATGAGAGGTAAGATTATATATTGGATCTGAGCCGTTGATCTCATTAATTAGTGGTCTGATTAACTCTCACCTTCTTACCTCATATGTAAAAAAGAAGGGTAAGAGGGAGCGTGTTAAAATTTGCCATAATTTAATGAGAAATGAATTAACATGAAAAATGATCATATCCAGATCAATTCTCTTTAATGAGAAATGAAACCACCCCTGTGCATGTCCCAAGGAACAATGCCCTATGGAGAGTTGAAAATAACATGCGCCACAGAACAATTTACTTAATTATTAAGCATACAAGTCGTCATGGCATCAAACTGAAGATAATAAAGATTAGTAGCTGATCTGCATCAATACAGTTACACTAACAGGTAGCAACAATGAGGTATTTCAGTATTATTCCCTTGGTACCTGTACAGTACAATGATAAATGTGTGGAGAGGTGGCATTTTGGTTGGCACCATGAAGAAGGCATTGATGTTGACCTCGTACTAAAAGAAACAAGAAGCCCATTTTGAAAACACATAGAGCACACAATTATTATAAAGGGCCTATTGGTTGAACTGCAGGTGAACGCTGAAGGCGAACTCAGGATGAGCACGCCCCTGAGCACAATCTCCTCCAGTGTCTCCGTGAGGGCCCTGCCAAATCAAAATTCTTGTTGTATCTCTAACCACCAGAATTCAACAGAAGCTGTGATACAAATTCATCAGCATCAAACTGAGTGGTCGATGCTTTGACTGAAGCTATATATGTACAGTTGTTATTGTATAGTAAACAATCCCCAGTCCAATACAATCATGCAAGAGTCATAAAATGACTATGTTGACCAATGAACAACCGTACGACCCAGCGACACTATGCCTGTAAATGGAAGTGCTAAGTAAGTCTGAAGATATGAAGCAACATGTGAGCCTCTAAATGGAAGTGATAAGTAGCATCCGTGGACATCTTGTATGCAATTTTAATGGAAGCTACAAGCTACTAAACTTAGTTGGCCAATTAGGACAAAAGATCAGATAAGGATTGTGACCAGATCAACGTTCCCTTCATTTGGGCAAGCAGTAATGTGCCGTACTATCTTGGCCAGAATACTGCCATGCGGCTGGGGCGGCTCACATCACCAACTATAATTGCTGCCTTGACACACTTTGTTCTGAAGATTGCACCTACCATTGTCAGTGAATGCTAAAAACAAAGAGTAGCTCACTAAAGTGCTCAAATAATTTTTTTCACAATAAATGAAAATTAGACATAAAAATGGTCGATGTCAAATAACGAACTGTAGGTGACTGGTCGATGATGAATAGGCCCTCCTTCCGTGCCATCTGTTGTGATGCCGAAAAAGGTCCGATTCAAAATTTCATGCTTGGTCACCAAAGATTACCATGTTGATTAGTACAAAAAATTGATCTCGGATCTCAGGATCAGCTATATCATTTGCTTAACATGTTAGGGAAACATCATAGTTGAATAGAAACGCCTACTTACATATTGTGAAATTATATTCAGTCAAACTAACATATACGTTCAACAAATTGATCTCGGATCTCAGGATCAGCTGTATCATTTGCTTAACATGTTAGGGAAACATCATAGTTGAATAGAAACGGCTACTTACGTATTGTGAAATTATATTCAGTCAAACTAACATATACGCCACAAGTTCTGCCGACAATACAGTGGTCCTCGAAATGAAGGGGGTATTCTTTCTGTCTGTGTATTCTTCTACACTTAGAGAGAGCAGAGAGGCAGAGAAGGCAACCAGAGATATGCGAGAGAGAGTGTATGCGCACGGAGCCGCGGATGTACGTTTAAAAAGAAGAGGACCACTGTATTGTCGGCAGAACGAGCCAGAACTCACCTACCGTGGCATCGGATTCCAGCATCGCGGTGTCTCATCACACACAACAACAACAACAACGCTCTCGAGTGTGCGGCAGGAAAACAAGCGTTGAAATCAGCACCCCTGAGTGATGTCGCTTCGGCTGGAGCAATAGACGGAAGCGAGAATCACGCACCGCTTTAATCAGTGTCGTCTACGTAGCAATCAGTACTACAAATTTTAGGCGGGGATCCGATTCCAGATCATCGAAACTTGTGGCAGAAAGCAAAACAAGGAACCGTGGAATCAGCGCCCATGAAAATCTGTGCCGTCAGCACGGGAATCAGCGTTGTCACGCGTGCAGCAACAGGGACGCCGCCTGCTGCAGTGGCGGCGTGGCCCACACGCTGGGCCCGCGAGCAGCACGGCCTGTCGGCCCGGGAGCGACAGTGGCCGCCTCACCTAGTGGCGGCCGGGCCCATCACTCCTGGCCCGTTCCGTCCCAGCTGCTCCACTGTGCGAGAACCCGTTGTGCCCCGCGTGGCCGCCTCCTGCGGTGGCGGCAGGGCCCGCCGCCTCATGGCGTGGCGGCAGGTGCCACGTGTCGTCTGCCGCGCCTGTCGCCGCTAGTGAGGGAGTCCTTTTTGACATTTTTATCTGCAGATAGTCCTTTTTGGCAATAGCGTTCGGCAGGGGTCCTTTTGGACAAAAAATCCAAAATAGGATGACCCGTTACGCCCTTCGTGCAAAAACTAAAAGCAACCAAGCAGCCAGGGGAAGTATTTATTGGTTTTTGACCGTTGTACCCGTTTTTGAAGAACGCGCACCAACACTCGACCACGCTCGATAGATCACCAAGTTTGGCCGATGCTGCCACACTCTCGGTCTTCCATCCAACTTCTCATTTATAGCTTGTTTTATGGGCCAATTACATTTCAACCTTTAACTGAAACCCACTACTCACATTTACCTCTAATTTCTGCGTATGCTTATATTTGCCTCTGTTTCGTCAAGTTTTCTTATAAAAATGTCCTTTCGTGTCGTTTCTGTCTGTCAAAGGGCTTTGAACATTTATGAGACGTTTTGTGGACGTTTTGCCCCTTCTTATAGGTGGGACCCTCTGAGGTAAAAGATAAAAGAAAAAGGCAAGTCAAAGTAGTTGTAGTGGATGACAAGTGGGATGAGAGAACCAAAGCTAGCCCATCAAAAAGGACAAGTCAAACTAGATATAGGGCCCACATGTCATTGTATTATTATTATTTTAAAATGTTATTTACTGGATTATTAAAGGGGAGGCCCCACTAGTTAGAGTCTGGTAGTTAAGACTTACAAGAGTTTATCCTAATATAATTACCAAGGTCACTGACAAGTCTCAAACAATGGAGTCTTAACTCTCACGGAGTGCGCCGGCACGCCGACGACGCATCGAATGGCGCAAAGGATGCAACGAGTAGGGTAGGAGGGGGCAGATGAGATCTCTGGGGCCGCAACAAGCTTGACCAGCAAGATAGCAGGCCACGGGGCGTTCAGACCACGACAACGACGAGCTCTCATGGTTGCGCTAGGCGGGGAGAGCTTCGGGGGACGGGGATGATCGAGAAAAGGGGCAAAACATCCGAGTGTTCCCAAGGAAGTCGAGGACGGGCTCAAAGGAGCAGAGGAGCATGGAAACAACGACCTTGCCCTCCATAGCGGCCGGCAAAGTGGCTATTCGCAGGAACGGTGCCTCGGGGATGAAATGCTCCGGGGCGAGGGATCTTGAAGGTTTAGAAGCATCAAGGGTTGACTATGTAGCAAGGGAAAGTGTATTTGTGTTGTATCATAGGAGATCGGGCGCTGCAGAGCATTGCCGGAGGCGGAGAGGATGGAGACCAAGACGCCTCCTCCGTCCAATTCCTTCGGGTGGGTTAACCAAGACTATGATTCGGAGCTCCGGGACAAGGTTTCAAGGCGGGGAGGAGCGAGGAACGACAGCGCCAACTGTGTCACGCATGAGCTTTCCCATGGATGTGCACGTGTGTGATACGACAAGCGTGCTATGGCGGCAGGTCAGCGTGCTTGACGGGCAGCAAGCGCACCAGGGAGAATCAAGGTTTCAGGAGGGCGCCTAGGAGATGCTGCTTGTGCCATGCGGGTGGCTGCAGCTGGGAGGTGCGGCTTGTGCCATGCGGGTGGCTGCTGGGAGATGCAGCTTGTGCGTGCACGGGCGAGCGGCTGACAGATGCAGCTTGTGTGCGCATGAGTGAGTGGCTAAGAGATGTGGCAGCGACGGATACTGCTATTGGCCATTTGACGAAGGTGAGAGAGAGAGGAGACAGGGAGGGAAGATATCTTTTTCTTTTTCTTTTTTGGGGTCCACGTGTAAGTGATACATGGAGAGGGATGGAGATAGTTTTTTCTCTTTCGTTTCTTTCGAGGGTGGGTCCCGGTTGTAAGGGACATGTCAGCAGCAACCCAATAAAATAGGAATGGATACAAACATCCATAAAACATCTAGTAGACAGTCAAAGCCCTTTGACCGAATGATAACCGCACAAAAGGCCTCTATAAGAGGACTTGATGAAAGAGGGGGAAAGTGAGTGGCAAATGTGAGTACTCGGTTGCAGTTAGGTGCTGATATAAGTGATCCTTTGTTTAATGCTGTCATTGAACATGTTGGACTGAGAGACCTGCTGCCTGTCTACCCCACAATGGTAGAAATTACATTGGAAGATAAATACTCCCTTTATAATCTGACTACATTGGAAGAGACATATTTGATCACGTTCCCCTCCTTTTGGACACTGGTAGCCATGTGCCTAAGGCACCTTACGTTTGAGTGAAAGTCTAGATTATTTTGCATGGCTTCATATGGATGGTTTTTCTGAACTGTTTGCTTTTGTGTGATTAGAAAACAACAAACATGGATCCAACATAGAAAGACAAAAAACTTGAGCCCTGAGGAAAAAAACTGAAAGGATTGGATAGAAATGTTGATGCTTGGTACAAAAAACTCGAAACTAAAATTCTGCAAAAGTAGATGACACTGATAAGAGATGAGAATATTTTGGTATATCTTCTTGTCAAAGATAATAACAGAAAGATCTTAGGGAACTATGAATAAGTTTTTAGAACATGGAGAGATGAAATGGTTGCGAATATGCAAAGAGAAATAAATTAAAGAATGGGATAGTATACTAGATATTGCTCTTATTTTTTACAAAAAACTATTTGGACACCCTGAGCATTCTAACATTGCCCTTATTGTTGCCCCTAAAATTTTAAAGATCAGGTTAACTTGCTTGTTATAATCCTTTTTCCATTGGTAAGCTATATGAGGATGTATTCCAGATGGAACACAAGAAAGCCCCTGGCCTGATGTCACTGTAATGTACTCAAGACTTCCACTCCTAACAAAGTCGCCGAACTTGGAAGTGACAAAATGACTGATTGATTGGCCGCCAAGAAGAATTTACATACTTTGGATGGAAATGTACTTTAGATGGAAAGTATGACATGTTTTCACTCTTTTCCTAATGACGCCAAACTATTAAGATCTCATGCCAACCGAGGTTATTGGCAAAATTATGGATCATCAGGTGGGTCTCAAGGACAAAGAACTCCATTGTCAATCCACCCACCTCAAGTCAAGTGGAGCTTAGAAGCTTACAAGTGCACCTATCAAGATCTCAAATGAAGAAATCCCCAAAGGTTCTATGGATATGAGGAACTTGGACTCATGGTCAAGAACTTCAACGAAATGTACTCTGAAGGGAAGTTCATGATGGTTCAAGATCAAGATCAAGAAACCCCTCCCTGACTAATACCCAGCAACCATGGCATCGGCAGGTTAAAAACTGTATTTACAGTAATAATGTATCTAATAACTCGGTGATCTCTTTGCAAATTATATCTTACATTTTCCATGGGGAGAATAAGCGAGAACTCAAAATAACCTGTTCACAATTTCCATTTCCCTTTTCTTTGTATACCATTACAGTTAAAACAAATAACAACCTACAAATTCAAACTGCAAATAACTAAGATACATCAGATAAAAAAACAAAAAAAGCTTGTAAAAAGAAAGCAGAACAACTGAAAACAAGCAACAAGCATCACTTGGTAAAATGACAATATAAAAGGAGGGTAGGAGGTATACAATGGCTAGGCCCAGGAGGAAGCGATTAGAATTTTCAAATGCATTATGCAAAAAGAATAGAATTGAATGGGATTAGAACATCAATTGCATGGGATTAGAACAGAATAGTTATCTGCGCTGACCAAAGCACATTATAAGTTTTGTTTTCTAACTAAACTCATGGGATTAGAGTAGTTCCTTATAACAAACATAATTATATTTCTCTATTTAATTTGTAACAATATTTCGAATAATCACATCTAGCATGTACAATACACCAAGGTATAACATTCAACCATGAGTTTCAGTCACTGCTCCAAGCTGAGAGGAACTCCAAGCTGAGGAAATCGTTGCACTGTTCTCCAACTTGCGTTTTTTCCTAGAAAAAATATGCATTTGTTAGAATACTGAAAACGAGCTAAAAACAGTGCATATGGTTTATATATAGTCCACTTTACGGAATCACTACCTTCTCTCAAAATGGCGCGGAAGTTTTTCAGTATCGGCAAGAGCTTTCTCTTGCTCCTCTTGATAATACTTCAGTAATACATTTGATGGATTGTTGGGAAACTGAACAAGGCATAAAACACATGCATCAGTAATAGTATGAAACAGAAATAAAAATGCACTTCACGCTGAAACAGCATCTAACATGCAACATGAGGCGCGGTTAGAAAGAAAATGGAACAATGATCACACGATTACGTTTTGATGCCGGGACACAAATCTGGGTAGAACTGGTCTTCCAAAGTTCTCAAGGAATTGAAAGAGCGAGTTGTCTTGATCTCTTGAATAAATTATGCACAACTGCAAGTAAGCCAAAATAGCAGGATTATCAATTATGCATGCCCAAGTATCTGAGACGAATGGTTGACACTGCTTATCCATTTTCGGATACTTTTTCCAGTGTCAACTAAACGGATTTACAATGATCCACAAAATAAAGATAAGTAGGTCAGAATTCACGGTCATTATCTCATACTAGATTTAGATTACCTGCTTGATAACTCGGTTTATCACTATATCCAGAGTAAAAAGTTCAACGGACTTTGGCCCAAGATATTGCAGGCAGAAGTCTTCAAAACTGGAATTATCAATACAATGGGCATGTAGCTTGATGATTTTATCCTTAAACCTGCAACATTCAATGAAGAAGTTGTGATTTTAAAACAAACTCTTACATGGTGAGAAAATGAGCAATTTTGCTTAGATCGTAAACAAGTAGGCATCATGGACGTTACTCTGCATATAATAGATCATCGGCGCATAAACCTCTCGCAGTTTGTAGTCTGTCATATAAAATCTGCCATACAAGGAAAAATAAATAAACTTCTTTTGGAAAAACATATCACAATAGGTGGAAAAGAAAACTAAGGTCTGTTGAGTTCCAACAAACAACTTCTAAAACAAAAGCAGAGAGCTCAAGATGAATACCTGGTAAAGCCTGCGAAGCACAATGAGAAAACAACAAGTGCCTCCTTTCACACCACGCAGTTTAGCTGATGTTTTGGAGTGTTGACTTGATTCATGCTGCTTCTCATGTTTTTTTCCATGGTCACGAGTACTAGGTTCAGAAGTATCGATTATACGACAACGAGAGCTCAACCCATCTATACCGGAAGTGCCAACATCACAACTTACTGGTTCTTTTCTGGCACCAAGCATGACATCCGACTCAATGATTTCTGGTTCGGGCATGAAATCACCCTCCTGATCAATGTCTTGGCCAAAACCATCATGTGAAGAGCTCAAGTCGTTAGAATTTTTCTTTAGGAATTCCCCTCTCTGAAATGAAAATCGTCAGCATGCAAGTTAGTTTTACTCGACCTGGATACTAAGCAAATTTTTCAAATTTGAGATTATTATTTTTGGAACAACAGAAACAGAAATACAGAATGCTATACCTTGGAAGATGAAGAAAGCTTAGTAGCAGGCAAAGCATCAGGTATTCTACTGAGAAAATCTTTGCTGGTGCGGCAATGTTCACAAGCTTTTGCGGGAGCTACAGTTTCCTTAGATGAAGGCCATAGACAATGAGCAGAAAGAAATGGATGTACTATTTTCGCCCAATTCATCACCTGCTTCTCTTCAGAGGCACATGCAGCGGATAGTATACTGCTTATGTCCTTGTGCATGTCTGTATCAGCATATTTATCTCCAGCATTCGACGTGTCTGTATCAGCATATTTATCTCCAGCATTCGACATGGCTGTATCAGCATATTTATCTCCAGCATTCGACATGCCTGTATCAGCATTTTTATCTCCAGCTTTCGAATTCTTTTTATTGATCTCATTTGCTTCCGCCAGCAATGCTGAAAGAGAGACATGTATGAAAATGACTCAGAACAAAAAAAAATGGGAAGACTTTGTTGAGTACATGGCTCAGTATGCAGGATCTAGGTCCAGCAGTGCCTAATACTACTATTTAAATTATGGGACAGGGAGAAAGTTGAAAAATACCTTTTTGGCTCATCCTCTTTGCATCCAATTGTTTGAAAGAGAGGCCACGATGATCAAGCGATCTGTAGTAATTTTTGGCAATAACTTGTGAGTGCGCCTTATGCAAATATGAGCGCGCCTCCGATAAATCTTCTACCTTCTGCTTTAAACGAGAAAGTAGAACAGCAAGAACAGAACTAGTATTCGGACTCTCCAACAGATCATCAAGCTCAGGATCATCATCATATAGTTTTTCAATGCACCTCCGGTGTAGAGCTTTGAACAAGAAAAAAGAAGTTTATTAACTGAATAAAGAGGCTCATCCTTCTAAACATATATTAAGGCCAGTGTATCATTCTTACGAGTTAAATGCTCGCTTATCTTCAAACGGCTGCCAGCACGAGTTTGGAGATTGGCAATAAGGTCAGCAGTCGCACGAAACCGGTGTAATAGCATGTCACTCTCAAACCTTAAAAAGAAAAAGGGCATTATGAAAACCTGATAGCTGAATTTATATAAAAATGACCGAAGAGCAAAACAAATTAGCCACAGGGTACATACATGTCTTCTTCACAGTAGAAAATGTTTGTCTCATAAGCATTTATAGTTTTGTGCTTAGAGCTTTCCATCCCAGATACAGAACAAACCAAAGTATCGTTGAGAATAGACCTCCCCAGATTGGTCCAATAACTTGAATGAAGAGTTAACTGCGAACAAGAACGAGTATGCTTTGGATTAGTGCCAGTAGTAATTTACAGGAAACTCATGGGTTTGTAGGAATTTACATTATCTGGCAGCAGGTAATAGCTAGGAGTGCAAGCTCGTTCGAGCTTCTTGGGATCAATTTCTGGGGGCAATTCCTGAGCTTTTGAGGAATTCCAGTCTGGCAAGGGTTTAACCTTGTCTTCCTCATCCTCTTCGGCGTGAGGCAATTCTCCGTAACCTATCAGAGAGGAATACATATATGAAGTTACCGATCCTGCTGCAGAACTGCAGTTTGCTAATTGCTATTTCATCTAGGAAGATCAGACATGGCAATGGCGACACTGATGTGTTGGTTAGTAGCTAGGATTCACTTTTAAAAAAATAGGTTGAACCGTGGACGGCAAACAAGATTTTGGGGAGTAATTAATAAGAAAAGGGGATAAATATTTGCATTTAGTTATTATAGGTGAATCCTGAAACAAGGAACCTATGGACTGTTTGCATTCAGAGCAGGGAGGGTTGAAAAACCTTCTTTCATATGGATACCATCCGAGCGGCGATTATCATTTGCTTTAACCTTTACAAAGGCCTGCAAAGGAGAACCGAGGAGACAAATGTCAGATGAGTTCAAAATAAACTGAATGATGCCACTTGATGAGAAAAGGTACCTTTAGGTCTGCAGGGAGAAAATTATCCACAAACTCTTCCAACAACTCAGGACAGTCACGCATGCATCTCCTCACCTACGAAGACAAGGAATTATGAATCAGACACCCTGGTCTTTCCAATCTTCTACAGAGAAATTACAGAAGAATTACTTAGTATACAGTTTCTGAAGAACTAGTGATTACCTTCTTGTAAACTTTTCGAGGGGTCATGGTCCTGTCCCTGAAATAATCTTGCATGATTTTCAAAAAAGCGGCATAATGATCGTCGCTCATGTTAGGGCATGCCTGCAGTCATTAAGTAATCAAAGATCAAGTTAGCGTCAACAGGCGAACAGAAGGAGCAACCATGAGATATTTTTTTCAGCACCTTCAGTCTGGAAAGAAAATCTATTGGTTTCTGTAGCAAGGGGTTGACAACAACGGCTTCGACATCAGCATCGACAATGCCATTGCCTTCGATGGGGCTACGGCCTTCAGTGAAGTTAAGGAAGCTCTGTTTAACTGTAGCCCAACCCTGAAATAGCTTCAACGCCGTCTCTATGCAGTTTTCAGGGCAGATGTTCCTTATTTCACCATCCGGGTCAGCACTGCAGTTGGGAATTGTATGAATGTGATCAACAAGGAAACCATATCGACATCTGACAGAGACAGCTTATTCAGAACATACATACCAGTTTTTCCAAACCTCGGTCATGGCCTTGACGAACTGGCGGTACACGTTGCCGGGGAGGTTGTCTCTAGCAAATAGCAAGCATTGCACAGTCTCCATCATGTATTCTTTTTTCCCCGTTTTGTATCCGTAATTGTCGTCGCCGGCTTCATCGGAAGACGCCATTTACTTTCACTGCTGCTAGCTCTGACGATCAGTCCTGCAAATTAATACTCAAACAACACCTGCTCATCACAAACGAATATGCGTCAATTGATGGCATATCTGAATTTTGAGACTACGAAAATCTATTATACTGTATTTTCCCTTTTCACGGTGTGTTCCGCATTTCTATTCCTATACACAGAGAACATCTTGTGAAGTGGCGTAGACAGTGCATAAAAAAGTAAGTGCTATTTGTAAGCTGACTTGCTACTATCTGACACAACTGTAAAATAAAATGTGCAATTAGCCAAATCCTAAATTCCCACGATCGTCGATTTAGAAGACTCACGGTCGCTAGGCCGGCATAGGGATCCTCCGACCAAGTGTATTACAAGTGCTAAAGTGTGTAACAACTTAATTTCCATTAATCGACGCGCAGATCGTACGTCAGCTTGAAACAAGAATCCCTAAAACATCTAGAGGTACTGATGACATGAGCGTCGGCACCTCATATATCGATGGCCGTCTTAGAAACCACCCAAGCAAGCTGTATACAAGCAGTGCTAAAATGTGCAACAGCCTAATGTCCATTAACCAACACGCACAATCTTGTGCTTAGAAACAAGAACCTCTAATTAAGCAGGCAGGCATATATAGGCATTCATCGTCTGCGAATCTCCAGAGAGATGGAAAAGGCAAAGAGGAATTCCAAACATGAAAACCCACTGCACGCCGCACGTACGTACGGCAGGGGCTGCCACGGATTCGAATTAACCAAGCAATCAATAACAGACGGGCCGGCGGTACTGGTCGCTGGCGCCGCCGGGAAGAGCACCCGACAGACTCCACCGCCGGCGTCTCGGGTGTCCCGGCGCCGGAGCCGGAGCCCGGGCGGCAATGGGTGCCGCCGGCGTGCGCGCGCATGGGCCCGTGCGTCCGTCCGCCGGTAGTCGGCCGATCTCCGACGAAAGTTTGAACGGGCAATCAACGGGAAGAGGTGATCGAGGGTGGGAGTGGGATTGAGGGTGGGTACGTACCGACGGGGCTGGGTGAGGATCGAGCGCGGAGGGAGGGAGCCCTGCCCTTGCTTCTTCGATCTGGAAGGCTCCGATGGCGATGTGGAGGGCGCGGGCGAGGGAAAGGGCCCGGCGGAGGAAGACGAGGAGGGGAGAAGCGGCCGGCCGGGGTACGTATTTCAGCGCGCCGCGGGTTGTCTGGGGTTTGGGTACGTTTGGGGTGAGATCAGGTCGGTGACCGAGACCGAGGCGTCGCAGCCTTTTCTTTTCCTTTTCCTTTGCGGACTGCTAGTTTTCTTTCTTTAATTCTTTAATTTCATATATAACTATATATAAATCAATGACATAGGACTTAGATGTGCTTCAGCAAAACTGAATTTCATATAAGCCTCAACTATATGGATACAACGAACCAACCTATGATTAGATGGTTATTCAAGGACAGTGGTATCTCTAGCCCACTAGATTTCAAGTTCTTGACTTTCCACTGGTGCTCTGCCGGCTCGGTCTCTCGAAGGTGCTCATTGAGGGTAGGGTGTGCGTGCGTGCGTTCATAGGGGGTGACTGTATACTCATGTCTGTGAGCGACTTTGATTGTACCGTGTTCAAAAAAAATATACGGATACAAGCTGTAGAACCCGATTAGACATGTCATAGGAATTGCGCTTTATCAACTGTGGTAGACATGATATTTTTTATGTGATGCTCTTGGTTGGTGGTTTGGCCGCTCAATGATGACATTTGGGGGCATGGCCCTATGCTTGTCCAAGCCATGGTGTCGTGTCTCTTCAGGGTGCACTATGATCAAGTGTCTACCAATTCGCTCTACGTTGGTGCCATGATGTGATCTTTGACTGGTTTCATTGATGGGAGCGAGGATATTATCAACCTCATGTGCTCTGAGGCTCTGGTGTTGCCCCACCTGGGTAAATGTTCCCCGACTGTTGTTGTGCCTTCCTCTGCGCTTCAAGTGCTCATTTTAGATGAACCGACTGCTTCCTTGGAGAGAAGTGAGGTCATTATGGAGTGCATGATGGGGTCTTCGGTAAGCCTGATGTCGTGGTTGGCTCTCAAGATCACCAGAGGCATGTCGAAGATGATGTGACAAAGATTGGTGTTTTTATGGAGGAGTTTCTCAGTGAGGTTACTAGCCGCCACGACTTCGGACCCAACGCCCTTGCAGGTGGAACAAAGATGGTGACTCTCACACGGAGCAGTGTTTCGGGTGGCTTGATAAGAAGAAGGCATGCAATATTCTGACGGAAAAATGCGTGGAACGTTGGATGATGGAAGATTTTGGTGAGTTGCCAAAGGTGAACAAAGAGGATAGAGATAAGAATAGGATGAAGACCTATGTAGTTGGACATTTGCAAAAAGGCCGCCAGACTTTGATGGGCATCAACGATAATCACATTGCAAAATGCCAGTCCATGTTTTTTGTGTGCAAAGGCGGTCACCAACCACGACGTGGATGAGTGGCGCTCTTGGCTCTGGGTCATACATTTGTTTTTGGGGGAAACAACGGGACTCTGCTGTGTATTTTTATTGATTTTCAAAAAAAAAATAGTACAAAGCAATGTCTCAAGAAAAAACAACCACACATAGATTAAAACAAAATAAAGAAGAAAAAGAAAGGAAGCTATACAAAGAGGGGAAAAGGTACAACAAGAACAAAATCAGCAGGAAGCTGATCATATCTAAACATAATTATCTAAATCTTCTTGCCCAATCTTCAAAGCCATCGTATTCCTCCCTCTTTGATCTATAGAGTGTCCATTTGAGTTCATCTTTGAACTTTCTCCTGCAGATATATAAACTTTGGGGAATATGTTGGAATATGCAGTCATTTATTGTAGTCCCGATAGCCCATGACACTAAGATGATGATCTCCAATGAGAAAGGAACATTCAACAAGTTCTTGAGGTTGTTGATTTCATCTTGTATGCCAGCATAGTTTTTTTTTGCGAGAGATATTTCCAATCTATTCACTAATCATGTCAATACATAGAACACTAGAGGTAACTAGTAGAATGCCCGTGCTTTGCCACGGGCATTTGAAATATTTTCTTGGAGTTATATATAAACATAAAATGTGTTAAGTTTTACATGCATAGAAAAAGATAGCCAAAAACAATTAGGTAATAAATAGATATAGAGTGAACACATCAACAGAAGTTCCTGAACTTCTATGGAGGATTTAAACAATCAAAGAACAAACAACAACTATGGGGAAGTCCAAATATACGTATCCCCCTTTTGTTTCCCATCTATTGTTTTACAAAAATTGTAAAAACACAAATACCAAAATAGATATTAGACAAGTTTTAAGTCCTTGGATCAGAAATAACCATGGTGATTGAGATATAGATTCTAGAGTGAAAAGGTTAGTCGAAACACAATAGTACTTGACATGTTTGATTTTTTAACTCACCTGCATAACAAGAAGATTAAGCAACACCATTGTCATTTTTCTCCAGCTCCCCACGTTATTCGACACCGATGTAGGTCTGAGCACCTTCATTGCCTCCAGTGGCACTGATAATGCATTTGGCACCGTCCCCCTCCGTAATGGTCTCTTCGCCACCATCTTTATACTGGTACACAGAAATTATTGATGTTCACTGAAGCTAATAGAAAATATACCGGCAAATTATACAAAACACCGCCAATGCATTCGGGAAAATATAAAATCAGTATATTAAATTTTAAGAAAAAATATATTAATTCAGCCGCCCAAATCCACGGACTGACAAGTACATAGTGTGCCTCCCCCTCCCAGTCCAGCTTCAGTAGAGATTAAATGGCTCTTCCTTGGCTCTCTTTCACTGTAAACAACCTATAGTGTCTTACAATGCAATGTATCAGTGTAGAGAGTGAATTTTTGGAACATGGGTGCATTGGAGGACTTTATTTTAAATAGTTTATGAACCACATTTAAAATTTCAATAAATCCCGAAAATAATTCTACATGATAATATGGATATTACGCATGTGTAAAGTTTAGTGATGAAATAAGTAAACATGTAAGCTACGCAAAAATTACAAAATGACTATATCTAAATAGTGAATAATACATGCACTGTTCATCTTTCAAAAATCACGATCTTGTCATTTGTTTGTAACTCACATGGTTATTTATTTCTTCATCAGAATTTGCACATGTGTAACATACATCCATATGAACATGTGGAATTGTTTCTGGAATTTTTGACACTTCAAAATATCATTTTGACACTATTCAAAATATAGGGCTCCATTGCACCCGTCCACCAAAATGACATTTTGTGTATCAATTCAAGTGTATATCATTCTAATCTTATTTTCATGTTCAAGACAACTGTACCTCTGCATGACTGGATATAGGTTCTACAACACATGCATCTCCAAATATGAGAACTGTCGGAAGTAGTATAAGTAGTAACAAGTCACTGTGAACCTGTCGGAAACCTAAATTCTTGTGGTCACGGTTCTCCTTGCTACCTATATGACAAACTGACATTGCAAAAAACACACAAACATACGACCCAGGGCATGGTAAGTGGAGAATTTGGATTCCATACCTCATGTTATAGCAAACCGATGCACCGATCTAGTTGAGGAGCGGTGGATTTGGGGGACCGATAAGGGACAGTACCACCCTTGATCAATCTTCAGCTCTTTTCCTTCCAGATTTTCATCTACATGATTTGCATTCACACCTTTAGTTGTGTTCCTAAGGTTTCTAAACAGGGATGTTCCGATGACCCTGATAAACAAGCATCAGGATTATTATTCTCCATTCGCGAAATGTATGACAAAAATACGTATGTTAAAGGGCATAGAAAAGTAATGAAGTAAGCAAAAGATATGCCAAGGAAGGCAGGACCATGCATCAGGAGACAACTCATAGCCTTGGACACGAATATATTGAGCTGCATAATAGTCATCTTAATTCTTCAATGACTACATGAACAAACAAAAGGTGAGAAATAACCAACACAGTTGTAATTCTTCAATGCCAACATATACCAATGTTGCTAGCTTCGGTTGTTTATGTGTCGTGTGCTTCTGTTAGTCCATTGCAAATAGTGCTTCAATACATTTTTGGTAATATGCAAAAAGAATATTGTAAAACATCATCCATGTGGCAGTCAATTGTTCAACAGTTACTATTATTAAGCTATTATGAAATACATAATATTAAGATGTGATCGAAGATGGTTTGTAAAACATCAACAGAAGACACTCGTCCTTTTATGTCTTCATACTATAGAGTTATGTAGCTCCAAGTGGTGTGCATTTATAAATAAACATGATGACACCCACACTGATTTAACAGAGATCATTATGAGATTATAATCGTACCTTGGAAATTGCTACAGAGGTGGCTAATCCATCCAGTCATCTATGTATGTAAGTTTGGATGAGTTTTTACAGAAAATACCTTGGTGATTTTCCTATCAATAAGAATCAAGAAGCTGCGTGAGAAGAAGAAAAAGCTTGGATGAGTTTGTACATAAAATACCATTGCGATGTTCTCCAAGTATAGTGCTCAGTTGTAACTCCTTTAGCAGTATGCAGACCATTCAAATATTTATTGTCAAAAATACGGAGATCATCATCATCCATGAGATCATGAACAAAGAATTCCACAATTCTGCTCCTAAGATTGGATGACAACTCGCTTTTCACAGAATCCATTGTCGGATTCAAGCATGGCATTCAATATAATCAACATCACCCATTTCAGGAAGGCACAACATGCCCTTCTCTCCATCCAGTACAACACCAGTTATCTGAATAGTCTCTGGAGGTGCAAGGTTGACCTCATGAAGCAAAATCCAATGGTCATTTCTTAAAGTTGAAACAAAAGCACCCTCTACAAACTGAAATAATAGCCCGTTGCTGAACCAAGTTGACTACAGGAAACATTTAGCTTGGAAAAAAGGTGTCCCATTCTGGCAAAACCCTTTTTCTCTTCTTGGAAATAGCACTCTCATCGAAAGTTAATCTGCATATTATCCTAGAGAAGTTGAAAAAAGAGTCATATTTGGCTCTTTGTTCTTGATGGTTATCACCCTGAACTTTATAATACCACAAGGAATAAGCAGCAATTAAAAATTTGGTGTCTGCAGCCTAACATGTGCTTCTCCAAATGAAATCACGTCAATCTCCATAAGATAATTCAGACTGCAAGCTCAAGTGCAAGCTCGAGTCCTTCCTAAATTAGTGGAAAGGATTCTTCAGCTACAGAAGGTTACATCATTGAAGGCCGGATGAACATTCGAATTTTACTAAATCCCTTTGCTGGGAAGGTCCAGGGGCGGGCGACCTTGCAGGTGGGCGTAGAGTACGACATCGCAGAGGCTGAGGTTGAAGGTGCAGAAGCACTACTCCTGCCCGGCGTGGGGGTCGTTGGTGAAGCGGCGACGGAGGGAGCCAATGAGGCACCGAAGCACTCCTCTTGCCCATCGGCGGGGTTGTCGGCGAAGCGGCGACCAACATGTGGGGGTCGTCGTTGAAGCGGTGAAGGACGGAGCACATGAGGTGCCGAAGCACTCCTCCTGCCCGACGGCAGGGTCATCGGCAAAGCAGCGACATACGCGTGGGGGTTGTCCGCGAAGCGGCGACAGACGGAGCCGATGACGCGCTGAAGCACTCCTCCTGCCCGGTGGCGGGGTCGTCGGTGAAGCGACGCCAGACGCGTGGGGGTCATCGGCGAAGCGGCTACGGATGGAGCCCAGTAGGTGCCTCGCCTCGATGCGCGTGGTGGGTTCTGGAGGCGATCGAGCAGGGCCATGGGGGCGTTGTGCGCCTCGTCGCTAGCGTCTAGGCTAGAGGGAAGAGAGAGGGGCAAGGCGGCAGGAGACGGGCTGGTCAAGGAGCTCCACGGTGACGACACAACACAAGGAACCCTAGCGCAAGATTGTTAATCGCGAAGAGAAGCGGCTGGCTCACTAGGTGCGAAGCATTTTTTTCTTATTGATTGGTTCTTAGAAAAGGCAAACGTCGATGCATTAGGAAAATTAGGATTTGGAATTGATTCTCATAAAACTAAATTTTATTAATTGGTAACGTGATATCGATTCCTGCCCGTTTATAACGTGTCTAGTTAGGAAACTTTGGAAAAGTTAGGAAAGTTTTTATCGCGAGGGTAAAAAAATCAATGTGAGGAGATATGGTGGTGGGATGTGAGACGAAAGTAAACCGGACGAAAATAAACCAGACAAAGCATAACCAGACGAAAATAAACCATGGACGCAATCCTACCAACTGCTCCATTAGGAGTAGAGATAAAAATTACAACCAGGTCCATGGACCACCTAGCTACGACTACAAGCATTGGAACGAGCCGAAGTCGCGCCGCCATCGTTGCTAGTTGGTGCCCAATTTGGGAAGATATAAGACCAGCATAAGCGTGCAAAGGGCAGTGAAAGAAGAGGTGATCTCTTGTTTCCAGGACCTACATATTGCATAACACACAAGTGTAATCCATGTCAGTTGTTAGGAGCCAAAAAAGATCTTGTGCTTGAGTTGACAATAGGTTTTCCAAATCCATTTTATCATGGGCATAACCTCAGGCACAATGGTAAGTAACCCAAAGACCTTGAAAACTTTGTATTGATTGGAGCCCTTAGGCAATTGCCACTGGTTTGGTTCTAAGGAGAGAGTTAGTTCCTGAACTAACAGCTCAAGTTCCTGGAATTGCACATAAGCCTCTTCAGACAGTGGAAAATGGAAAAGTGTTGCTGAATCCTCAGCTTGATGCAAATCAAAGATGGATATGTGCTGGTTGGTAGCAAAGAAATGAAGGCGTGGACATACTTCAAAGGAACCCCATTCCATTTGTCAGACTAGAAATGTAGAGTCTGACCATTGTGCAGAGTACTAGAGGCATGTTCCTTATAAATTGGAAAGAGTTTCATGCAATCTCTCCACTAGAAGGATGTATTGGGTGTAGGAGTTGGAAGGAAAACCATGATCATAATATACTTCCCAAACCACTTAGACCCATGGAATATCCATGTGATTGATAAACTTATGCACCATTACAAAAGATGGCTAGTGCTCTACGGGGACAGATTCAATATGCACAGTCCTCCCCTGTCCTTTAGCATACATATTAAAACCCAATCTGCCAAGGGAGAGTTTTTCTTTTCCAGGTCCTTAACTCACCAAAGGGGATGTCTCCTATATTTATCAATATGTTTTATGATGCCTTTGTATAGAAGTAAACAACTCATAAGAAAAGTAAGCAAAGAGGATAAAACTGCATTGACCATGAGCACTCTCCCATAATAGCTTAAGAACTAAGAGCAAAAGTTTAACCCTTTCGGAATTTTGTCAATGATAAACATAAAAGGTTCCATTATTGGCTTGGTTAAACTGAGAGGAGCACCCAAATAAGTAAATGGAAAAGTGCCAATGGGGCAACCCAGAATGGTGGATAGGACCTGCATGGTCTCATCTGGGGTATTGATGGGTAAAATGCTTGATTTATGATAATTAACCTTTAATCCAGAGGCTTTGGAGTAGAGATTCACCAAATGTTGTAGTTTATCCAATTGCTCTGAACATGATGGCATGATCATCAAAGTATCGTTAACATATTGAAGTATCGGGAAGTCAGAAAATGAGTTAAATTTGATTGGCGGTTGGATAATATCTCGGTGCATTGCATAATTTAATATTGTCTATAAAAAATTAGCTCATAGAACAAAAAGGAGGGGAGAAAGGGGATCTTCGTGTCTCGCCCCTCTTCTACATTTGAAAGAGTTGCCACACACTCCATTCAATAGTACATCAGAAGTTGCAGTGTTGAGAATTTGTTCAATCCAGGAGCACCATTTGATCCCCAATCCTTTTCTCTTCATAATAGCTAAAATGATGCCATGTTCCATCTTGTCAAAGGCTTTATCAAAATCCAGATTTAACACCACTGTGTTTTTTTGCTTTTATGGCACTGAAAGAAATATTCATATGCCCAAGCAATACAATCCTGTATGGATCTAAATTTGATGAATCCACATTGATTGACATCAATTAGCTCCAAAATTGGGTAATGCAGTCTATTGGCCAGAAGTTTAGTAAGCAACTTGATTGTGCAACTAAGGAGGGACATGGGTCTGTAATCATTGACACAAGAAGCATCAGGCTTCTTGGGAATAAGACAAATGTAAATAATTATTGATGCTTTGTAGGCAGACCTCACCTTCGTAAAAATTGGTTACCAAGATCGTAAAAATCTTACTTGATTATTGACCAGCACTTCTTGATAAAATTAGAGTTAAAGCCATCCGGGCCTAAAGATTTATTTGAGTGCAAGTCTTTAATGATGACATCTATCTCCTCAGTAGAGAAAGTTTCTTCTAGGAAAGATAAACCATGATGCACTGGCAAGAGGTAAAGCAACTCTGGAGGGATATTGTAATATTCTACTTTGCCCAGCATGTCTTTAAAGTTTCATGCAGAAGAGAGGTTTTTGCAACATGATTGGAGACCCCAGTACCATCTTATCCAAGCAATTAACATATATATAGTTATTCCTATGATGAAGAGTAGCCAAAGCATGTAGTTTTTTTAAGTTCTCACTTCCTAAAGTAACCCAATTAATTTTCTCTCTCTGTTGCCAATATGCCTTTTGTTCCTGCAAAAGTCTATCCAAATAAATTTTAATATCTTTTTACAGGCCAGACTCCAAAGGTGTGACGGATCTAAAAATTTCAATTGCATCCATCATTTCAATCAGAGCATTTTGCATCTGTGATAACCTCTTTTAGTTTGGAAAGGCTTTTCGGCCAAGTATTTAAGCTTTTTCCTTAAGATCTTCATCTTAGCATTATTCTTTTTGGTTGCATCATCATACAGAATACTATGCTTCCACAGATTTTCCACCAGAGGCATAAAACTATCATGTTCCTGTTGGAAATATGCCCTAGAGGCAATAATAAAAGCATTATTATTATATTTCCTTATTCATGATAATTGTCTTTATTCGTGCTATAATTGTGTTAACCGGAAATCGTAATACATGTGTGAATAACAAACAACAAACATGTCCCTAGTGAGCCTCTAGTTGACTAGCTCGTTGATCGACAGATAGTCATGGTTTCCTGACTATGGACATTGGATGTCATCGATAACGGGATCACATCATTAGGAGAATGATGTGATGGACAAGACCCAATCCTAAACATAGCATAAGATCGCATAGTTCGTTTGCTAGAGTTATCCAATGTCAAGTATCCTTTCCTTAGACCATGAGATCGTGTAACTCCCGGATACCGTAGGAGTGCTTTGGGTGTGCCAAACGTCACAACGTAACTGGGTGACTATAAAGGTATGCTACGGGTATCTCTGAAAGTGTCTGTTGGGTTGACATGGATCGAGACTGGGATTTGTCACTCCGCTTGACGGAGAGGTATCACCGGGCCCTCTCGGTAATGCATCATCATATGAGCTCAAGGTGATCAAAGTGTTTGATCACTGATCATGCATTACGGAACGAGAAAAGTGACTTGCCGGTAACGAGATTGAACGAGGTATTGGTATACCGATGATCGAATCTCGGGCAAGTAAAATACCGATTGACAAAGGGAATCGTATACGGGATTAATTGAATCCTTGACATCGTGGTTCATCCGATGAGATCATCGTGGAGCATGTGGGAGCCAACATGGGTATCCAGATCCCGCTGTTGGTTATTGCCCGAGATCCGTCTCGGTCATGTCTGCATGTCTCCCGAACCCGTAGGGTCTACACACTTAAGGTTCGGTGACGCTAGGGTTGTGAAGATATGTATGTGCAGTAACCCGAATGTTGTTCGGAGTCCCGGATGAGATCCCGGACGTCACGAGGAGTTCCGGAATGGTCCGGAGGTAAAGAATTATATATAGGAAGTGCTATTTTGGCCATCGGGACAAGTTTCGGTGTTATCGGTATTGTACCGGGACCACCGGAGGGGTCCCCGGGGTCCACCAGGTGGGGCCACCTGCCTTGGTGGGCCACATGGGCCTTAGGGGGTGCGCCTTGGCCTGCTTGGGCCAAGGGGAACCAGCCCCAAGGGCCCATGCGCCAAGGAAGACTTGGAGAGGGAGAGTCCAAAGAGGGGAAGGCACCTCCGAGGTGCCTTGGGGAGGATGGACTCCTCCCCCCCTTGGCCGCACCCCTTCCTTGGAGGAAGGGGCAAGGCTGCGCCCTCCCCCCCTCTAATGCACCTATATAAAGGGAGGGGAGGGAGGGGTGGCCACAACCTATTGCCCTGGCACTCCCTCCTCCCTGCAACACCTCCTCCTCCTCCCGTAGTTGCTTAGCGAAGCCCTGCCGGAGTTCTGCTGCATCCACCACCACACCGTCGTGTTGGATCTTCCTCAACCTCTCCTCCCCCCTTGCTGGATCAAGAAGGAGGAGACGTCTCCCGTCCCGTACGTGTGTTGAACGCGGAGGTGCCGTCCGTTCGGTACTAGATCATCGGTGAATTGGATCACGGCAAGTACGACTACCTCATCCACGTTCACTTGAACGCTTCCGTTGCGATCTACAAAGTGGTATGTAGATGCTATCTAATCTGAATACTCGTTGCTAGATGAACTCATAGATGGATCTTGGTGAAACCGTAGGAAAAATTTTAATTTTCTGCAACGTTCCCCAACAGTGGCATCATGAGCTAGGTCTATGCATAGTTCTTCTTGTGCGAGTAGAACACAATTTGTTGTGGGCGTAGATGTTGTCAATTCTTCTTGCCGTTACTAGTCAATCTTGATTCAGCGGTATTGTGGGATGAAGCGGCCCGGACCAACCTTACACGTACGCTTACGTGAGACTGGTTCCACCGACTAACATGCACTAGTTGCATAAGGTGGCTGGCGGGTGTCTGTCTCTCCTACTTTAGGTGGATCGGATTCGATGAACAGGGTCCTTATGAAGGGTAAATAGAGATTGACAATTCACGTTGTGGTTATTACGTAGGTAAGAAAACGTTCTTGCTAGCAACCTATAACAGCCACGTAAAACTTGCAACAACAATTAGAGGACGTCTAACTTGTTTTTGCAGCAAGTGCTATGTGATATGATATGGCAAAAGTTGTGATGTATGATGAATGATCTATATGTGATGTATGAGATGTTCATGCTATTGTAATAGGAATCACGACTTGCATGTCGATGAGTATGACAACCGGCAGGAGCCATAGGAGTTGTCTTTATTTTTGTATGACCTGCGTGTCATTGAGAATCGCCATGTAAGTTACTTTACTTTATTGCTAAACGCGTTAGCCATAGTAGTAGAAGTAATAGTTGGCGAGCAACTTCATGGAGACACGATGATGAAGATCATGATGATGAAGATCATGGTGTCAAGCCGGTGACAAGATGATCATGGAGCCCCAAGATGGAGATCGAAGGAGCTATGTGATATTGGCCATATCATGTCACGTTTATTATTTGATTGCATGTGATGTTTATCATGTTTTGCATCTTGTTTACGTAGAACGACGGTAGTAAATAAGATGATCCCTCATAATAATTTCAAGAAAGTGTTCTCCCTAACTGTGCACCGTTGCTAAGGTTCGTCGTTCCGAAGCACCACGTGATGATCGGGTGTGATAGGTCCTTACGTTCGCATACAACGGGTGTAAGACAGATTTACACACGCAAAACACTTAGGTTGACTTGACGAGCCTAGCATGTACAGACATGGCCTCGGAACACAGAAGACCGAAAGGTCGAGCATGAGTCGTATAGAAGATACGATCAACATGAAGATGTTCACCGATGTTGACTAGTCCGTCTCACGTGATGATCGGACACGGCCTAGTTGACTCGGATCATGTAATACTTAGATGACTAGAAGAGGGATGTCTATCTAAGTGGGAGTTCATTAAATAATTTGATTAAATGAACTTTATTATCATGAACTTAGTCTAAATATTTACAATATGTCTTTTAGATCAAATGGCCAACATAGTCCTCAATTTCAACGCGTTCCTAGAGAAAACCAAGCTGAAAGACGATGGTAGCAACTATACGGACTGGGTCCGGAACCTGAGGATTATCCTCATAGCTGCCAAGAAAGATTATGTCCTAAGAGCACCGCTGGGTGACGCACCTATTCTCCCTACAGAACAAGACGTTATGAACGCTTGGCAGTCACGCTGCGATGATTACTCCCTCGTTCAGTGCGGCATGCTTTACAGCTTAGAGCCGGGACTCCAAAAGCGTTTTGAGAGACATGGAGCATATGAGATGTTCGAAGAGCTGAAAATGGTTTTCCAAGCTCATGCCCGGGTCGAGAGATATGAAGTCTCCGATAAATTCTTTAGCTGTAAGATGGAGGAAAATGGCTCTGTCAGTGAGCACATACTCAAAATGTCTGGGTTGCACAACCGCTTGACTCAACTGGAAGTTAATCTCCCGGATGAAGCGGTCATTGACAGAATCCTCCAGTCGCTTCCACCTAGCTACAAGAGCTTTGTGATGAACTACAATATGCAGGGGATGGTAAAGACCATTCCTGAGGTATATGCTATGCTCAAATCAGCAGAGGTAGAAATCAAGAAAGAACATCAAGTGTTGATGGTGAATAAAACCACTAAGTTCAAGAAGGGCAAGGGTAAAAAGAACTTCAAGAAGGACGGCAAGGAAGTTGCCGCGCCCGGTAAGCAAGTTGCCGGGAAGAAGCCAAAGAATGGGCCCAAGCCCGAGACTGAGTGTTTTTATTGCAAGAGAAGTGGTCACTGGAAGCGGAACTGCCCCAAATACTTAGCGGACAAGAAGGCCGGCAAAACCAAAGGTATATGTGATATACATGTAATTGATGTGTACCTTACCAGTACTCGTAGTAGCTCTTGGGTATTTGATACCGGTGCAGTTGCTCACATTTGTAACTCAAAGCAGGAGCTGCGGAATAAACGGAGACTGGCGAAGGATGAGGTGACGATGCGCGTCGGGAATGGTTCCAAGGTTGATGTGATCGCCGTCGGCACGCTGCCTCTAGATTTACCTACGGGATTCGTTTTAAACCTCAATAATTGTTATTTAGTGCCAAGTTTGAGCATGAACATTGTATCTGGATCTCGCTTAATTCGAGATGGCTACTCATTTAAATCCGAGAATAATGGTTGTTCTATTTATATGAGAGATATGTTTTATGGTCATGCTCCGATGGTTGATGGTTTATTCTTAATGAATCTCGTACGTGATGATACACATATTCATAGTGTGAGTACCAAAAGAGTTAAAGTTGATAACAATAGTCCCACATATTTGTGGCACTGCCGCCTTGGTCACATAGGTGTCAAACGCATGAAGAAGCTCCATGCAGATGGACTTTTAGAGTCTCTTGATTATGAATCATTTGACACGTGCGAACCATGCCTCATGGGTAAAATGACCAAGACTCCGTTCTCAGGAACAATGGAGCGAGCAACCAACTTATTGGAAATCATACATACCGATGTGTGCGGTCCAATGAGTGTTGAGGCTCGCGGAGGCTATCGTTATGTTCTCACCCTCACTGATGACTCGAGTAGATATGGGTATATCTACTTAATGAAACACAAGTCTGAGACCTTTGAAAAGTTCAAGGAATTTCAGAGTGAGGTTGAAAATCAACGTGATAGAAAGATCAAGTTTCTACGATCAGATCGTGGAGGAGAATACTTGAGTCATGAATTTGGCACACACTTAAGACAATGTGGAATAGTTTCACAACTCACGCCGCCTGGAACACCTCAGCGTAATGGTGTGTCCGAACATCGTAATCGCACTCTATTAGATATGGTGCGATCTATGATGTCTCTTACCGACTTACCGCTATCTTTTTGGGGCTATGCTTTAGAGACTGCCGCATTCACTTTAAATAGGGCTCCGTCGAAATCCGTTGAGACGACACCGTATGAATTATGGTTTGGGAAGAAACCTAAGCTGTCATTTCTAAAAGTTTGGGGATGCGATGCTTATGTCAAGAAACTTCAACCTGAGAAGCTCGAACCCAAGTCGGAAAAATGCGTCTTCATAGGATACCCGAAAGAAACTGTTGGGTATACCTTCTACCTCAGATCCGTAGGCAAGATCTTTGTTGCCAAGAATGGATCCTTTCTGGAGAAAGAGTTTCTCTCGAAAGAAGTAAGTGGGAGGAAAGTAGAACTTGATGAAGTGTTACCTCTTGAAACCGAAAATGGCGAAACTCAAGAAAACGTTTCTGAGGTGCCTGCACCGACTAGAGAGGAAATTAATGATGATGATCAAGATGCTTCTGATCAAGCTCCTACTGAAATTCGAAGGTCCACAAGGACACGTTCCGCACCAGAGTGGTACGGCAACCCTGTCTTGGAAATCATGTTGTTAGACAACGGTGAACCTTCGAACTATGAGGAAGCAATGGCGGGCCCGGATTCCGACAAATGGCTGGAAGCCATGAAATCCGAGATAGGATCCATGTATGAAAACGAAGTATGGACTTTGACTGACTTGCCTGTTGAACGGCGAGCCATAGAAAATAAATGGATCTTTAAGAAGAAGACAGACGCGGATGGTAATGTGACCATCTATAAAGCTCGGCTTGTCGCTAAGGGTTATCGACAAGTTCAAGGAATTGACTACGATGAGACTTTCTCACCGATAGCGAAGCTGAAGTCCGTCCGAATCATGTTAGCAATTGCCGCATACTATGATTATGAGATATGGCAAATGGACGTCAAAACGGCATTCCTTAATGGTTTCCTTAAGGAAGAATTGTATATGATGCAGCCGGAAGGTTTTGTCGATCCTAAGAATGCTGACAAGGTGTGCAAGCTCCAACGCTCGATTTATGGGCTGGTGCAAGCATCTCGGAGTTGGAACATTCGCTTTGATGAGATGATCAAAGCGTTTGGGTTTACACAGACTTATGGAGAAGCCTGTGTTTACAAGAAAGTGAGTGGGAGCTCTGTAGCATTTCTCATACTATATGTAGACGACATACTTTTGATGGGAAATAATATAGAACTCTTGGACAGCATTAAGGCCTACTTGAATAAAAGTTTTTCAATGAAGGACCTTGGAGAAGCTGCTTATATATTAGGCATCAAGATCTATAGAGATAGATCGAGACGCCTCATAGGTCTTTCACAAAGCACATACCTTGATAAAATATTGAAGAAGTTCAATATGGATCAATCTAAGAAGGGGTTCTTACCTGTGTTACAAGGTGTGAAATTGAGCTCAGCTCAATGTCCGACCACGGCAGAAGATATAAAAGAGATGAGCGTCATCCCCTATGCCTCAGCCATAGGTTCTATTATGTATGCCATGCTGTGTACCAGACCGGATGTAAACCTTGCCGTAAGTTTGGTAGGAAGGTACCAAAGTAATCCCGGCAAGGAACACTGGACAGCGGTCAAGAATATTCTGAAGTACCTGAAAAGGACCAAGGAAATGTTTCTCGTTTATGGAGGTGACGAAGAGCTCGTCGTAAAAGGTTACGTCGATGCTAGCTTCGACACAGATCTGGATGACTCTAAGTCACAAACCGGATACGTGTATATTTTGAATGGTGGGGCAGTAAGCTGGTGCAGTTGCAAGCAAAGCGTCGTGGCGGGATCTACATGTGAAGCGGAGTACATGGCAGCCTCGGAGGCAGCACATGAAGCAATTTGGGTGAAGGAGTTCATCACCGACCTCGGAGTCATACCCAATGCGTCGGGGCCAATCAAGCTCTTCTGTGACAACACTGGAGCTATTGCACTTGCAAAGGAGCCCAGGTTTCACAAGAAGACCAGGCACATCAAGCGTCGCTTCAACTCCATTCGTGAAAATGTTCAAGATGGAGACATAGAGATTTGTAAAGTACACACGGATCTGAATGTCGCAGATCCGTTGACTAAACCTCTCCCTAAGGCAAAACATGATCAGCACCAGAACTCTATGGGTGTTCGATTCATCACAATGTAACTAGATTATTGACTCTAGTGCAAGTGGGAGACTGTTGGAAATATGCCCTAGAGGCAATAATAAAAGCATTATTATTATATTTCCTTATTCATGATAATTGTCTTTATTCGTGCTATAATTGTGTTAACCGGAAATCGTAATACATGTGTGAATAACAAACAACAAACATGTCCCTAGTGAGCCTCTAGTTGACTAGCTCGTTGATTGACAGATAGTCATGGTTTCCTGACTATGGACATTGGATGTCATCGATAACGGGATCACATCATTAGGAGAATGATGTGATGGACAAGACCCAATCCTAAACATAGCATAAGATCGCATAGTTCGTTTGCTAGAGTTATCCAATGTCAAGTATCCTTTCCTTAGACCATGAGATCGTGTAACTCCCGGATACCGTAGGAGTGCTTTGGGTGTGCCAAACGTCACAACGTAACTGGGTGACTATAAAGGTATGCTACGGGTATCTCTGAAAGTGTCTGTTGGGTTGACATGGATCGAGACTGGGATTTGTCACTCGCTTGACGGAGAGGTATCACCGGGCCCTCTCGGTAATGCATCATCATATGAGCTCAAGGTGATCAAAGTGTTTGATCACTGATCATGCATTACGGAACGAGAAAAGTGACTTGCCGGTAACGAGATTGAACGAGGTATTGGTATACCGATGATCGAATCTCGGGCAAGTAAAATACCGATTGACAAAGGGAATCGTATACGGGATTAATTGAATCCTTGACATCGTGGTTCATCCGATGAGATCATCGTGGAGCATGTGGGAGCCAACATGGGTATCCAGATCCCGCTGTTGGTTATTGCCCGAGATCCGTCTCGGTCATGTCTGCATGTCTCCCGAACCCGTAGGGTCTACACACTTAAGGTTCGGTGACGCTAGGGTTGTGAAGATATGTATGTGCAGTAACCCGAATGTTGTTCGGAGTCCCGGATGAGATCCCGGACGTCACGAGGAGTTCCGGAATGGTCCGGAGGTAAAGAATTATATATAGGAAGTGCTATTTTGGCCATCGGGACAAGTTTCGGTGTTATCGGTATTGTACCGGGACCACCGGAGGGGTCCCCGGGGTCCACCAGGTGGGGCCACCTGCCTTGGTGGGCCACATGGGCCTTAGGGGGTGCGCCTTGGCCTGCTTGGGCCAAGGGGAACCAGCCCCAAGGGCCCATGCGCCAAGGAAGACTTGGAGAGGGAGAGTCCAAAGAGGGGAAGGCACCTCCGAGGTGCCTTGGGGAGGATGGACTCCTCCCCCCCTTGGCCGCACCCCTTCCTTGGAGGAAGGGGCAAGGCTGCGCCCTCCCCCCCTCTAATGCACCTATATAAAGGGAGGGGAGGGAGGGGTGGCCACAACCTATTGCCCTGGCACTCCCTCCTCCCTGCAACACCTCCTCCTCCTCCCGTAGTTGCTTAGCGAAGCCCTGCCGGAGTTCTGCTGCATCCACCATCACATCGTCGTGTTGGATCTTCCTCAACCTCTCCTCCCCCCTTGCTGGATCAAGAAGGAGGAGACGTCTCCCGTCCCGTACGTGTGTTGAACGCGGAGGTGCCGTCCGTTCGGTACTAGATCATCGGTGAATTGGATCACGGCAAGTACGACTACCTCATCCACGTTCACTCGAACGCTTCCGTTGCGATCTACAAAGTGGTATGTAGATGCTATCTAATCTGAATACTCGTTGCTAGATGAACTCATAGATGGATCTTGGTGAAACCGTAGGAAAAATTTTAATTTTCTGCAACGTTCCCCAACAGTTCCATCCACCAATTCTAAAATCTGAATATGTTGCTTTTTGGCATGGAATTTTGAATCTGAATGACACAAAGGCACATGGTCAGAGGTGGTCATTGCCATTGGGAAAGGCAAAGTATTTGCATAAGAAAGTGTCCCAGAGGAGGAAGTAAAAAACCAATCAAGTCTTTCAAGCAGAGGATTTTTCTGCATATTGCTCCAGGTAAATTTCCCGCCTTTAAGGGGAATATCTTCCAAGCCTAAATGACTTATGACAACATTAAACTGCAGTATTTCATTAATATTTTCTCCTGGTTTACTTCTATCCTCAACACTCCTGATCAGATTAATGTCTCCAATAATGAGCCAATCTGCATCTTCTGGGATTATAGTGCCATCTTACCAAGCAAGGAATTCAAGTTTCTTGTCATCCCAACATGGGGCATTTACACTTGTTAGTGTCCAACAACTCCCACATTTTTTAGATTGCATCAGTAGTTATTTTGAACTAACATTTCCCTCTTAAACTGACTGGAACACCTTCCAAAATGTTGTGTGTGTGGTGGTGGTGGGGAGGGGTGGGGGGGGTCATCTAAATCCCGGTATCCCAAAGCTGCATTCTCTTTTCTGTCTTTCATGTTCGTGTTTGATTTTTCACTCGATTTTTCTTTTTTAACCGAGATATATGGTTTTTTATTTGATTTCGCACATTAACTATATCAACTTTCTTATTCTCCATGCAATTGCGGGAGCTGTCCGTACTCTAACGAGGTCCCGTAAAAAAAGAACCAAGCAATCAAGAGAGAAGGTTGTGACTTCATAAATGGTCTATGCATAGTTTTCTGAAGAGTTCGGTTGGTTTTGAGCGACTTGATTTCGCTGTTTTCAATCTTAAAAGGAAAAAAATAGGACAAGAGTTGCTCGAAGGTTGTTAAAGAGAGATGTTGTGGGTGAAAGACAAGTGACTACGGTGTTGCGCTTGACGCACACTTAGCATCAAGACATGGCGATAGTTCAGACATTGCGCTTGAGACAAATGCATGTGTTTTAAAAAAACTGTTAATTAGCTGCTTTTTAGTGTTGTAGCAACGCACTAAGTGCCTTATTAGTAGCTCCAAGAATGTTAGCAAGATGTATCTAGTTGCTTGAAAAAATGCTGAAAATTCATAATAAGAACTAGTTTGGCACGAGTACATTTATATAGCAGAGTATTTGATCATCTATAATTGCTTCTCTATATTGTAAAATTTCCAGAGCGCGATATGATGTCATTGTCTGCTCCTATTTATTATCACCATTGTGGTTTCCATCTTGGTTCGCACCATTGTTCTCACCGGCGTCACCCCTCTTTGCCTTGAGGAACCCGATGAGATCTCGGATTGCGGCATCCGCCCCGCCGTTATTCCTCCCTACAACATCGGTGACCTCTTCGATCGTGGTCGGCACCTCACTCAACAACTGCTCGACCTCCGGAATCATGGCACGGTCTTTAAGTGATTGGTAGTCACGGGACACGCCCCTAAAGTACTCCGGAGTACAGTACAGCACCATTGTCTGCTCATATTTATCCACCTTGTTGTTTCCATGATGTTTCACGCCCTTGTTCGCACCGACTTCTCCCCTCTTTGACTTGAGGAACCCGACGAGATCACTAAGCGCGGCGTCGGCTCCGTCGTTCCTCATCAGAACCTCGGCAACCTCTGCCGGTGTGATCGGCACCTCCTCCATCAGCCTCTCGATCTCCGGATACATGGTGTGGTCATCTTCGACGAAGTGGTAGTTCCTGGCCAGGATCTTGAAGGACTCCGAGGTGCAATATCCCATGTGGATGTGCATGTCCATCCTGCCGGGCCGCAGCAGTGCCGGGTCGAGCCGCTCCTTGTAGTTGGTGGTGAAGACGATGATCCTCTCCTCCCCGCTCGTCGACCACAGCCCGTCGACGAAGTTGAGCAGCCCGGACAACGTCACCTGTTCGACAAAATACACAAATTAGTTCATCCCAGGAAGCATTGATATATGGTAAAAAAAAAAGATATGAAAGACCCAATATTATGCATGAACACGTATGATGACCGTGATTGCACTCGTAGTAATTGACAAACCTTGTCCTCGTTGTCTTCTCCTCCGGTGAAGCTGTGCCTCCCACGCCTCTCGCCGCTTTGGTCGCCACGCTGCGGCAGGTCGATGCTACAGTCGATGTCCTCAACGACGAGGATGGAGCGGTTGCTCATGCCGACGAGCAGCCTGCGGAGGTCCGAGTTGGACTTGACCTCGGTCAGCTCGAGGTCGTAGATGTCGAACTTGAGGTAGTTGGCCATGGCGGCTACGAGGCTAGACTTGCCGGTGCCAGGCGGGCCGTAGAGCAGGTACCCGCGCTTCCATGCCCTGCCGGTCCTGCGGTAGTAGTCCTTCCTCCTGACGAACCGCTCGAGGTCGTCCATGACGGATCGCTTGAGGTCGCCGTCCATGGCGATCGTGTCGAAGGTGGAGGGGTGGTGGAGGTCGACGGGGGTCCACGCGTCGTACTCGATCATGTGCATCTTGAGGTCCCGGTGCCGGTCCCGGATGGCCTTGGCGGCGTCCACGACGAACGGGAGGTACGAGGCGAGCGCCTGCTCCTTGTGCTTCTTGTGGAAGCTGAGCTCGAAGGACCTGTGGCAGCCGCCGTGCGGGCCGCGGCGGACGTTGTGTCCGGCGCCGGAGCCGTGGCTTGCGAAGGAGCCGCTGTTACCGGCGACGTCGCGGGAGACGAGGCGCCAGGTGTAGGTGACGCCGTCGCGGACGTCGACGGTCTCCTCGCCGTGGTCCATGGTGACGAGGATGCCCTGGGCCTCGTCGACGCGGGACGCGCGGAGGCGGCGCGCGGCGGAGGCGGTACCGGTGAGCGAGGCGAGGTAGGCGCGGGCGGCGTCGAAGAGCTGGTTGGGCGCGAGGCCCTCGGCCTCGTCGATGACGACGGTGTGGGTGGGGGAGAGGCGGGCGCGGAGGCGGCGCACCACGTCGGCGGTGGAGAGGGTGAGCGCGTCGCGGAGCTCCGAGGGCAGCAGCTCGTTCATCAGCCCGTTGACCACCATCGCCGCTCCCGCCGCCGTGGCCGCCATGGCCACGTACCGCTCGTAGTCCGACATGGCTACCTGCGAGGCTGCAAAGCGATCGATGCAAGTTATTAGGGCAACACGTACGTGCGCCGTCCTTTAATAAACCGTAATATTTTCTTTCTTGGTGGAGAATTGTAAGTGGATTTTTGGAAAGTCCTACAATCTCTTGGTGTAGTACGCATACAACAAGTATAAACAGTTTTGGTTTTTTTAGGGGGAGTGTAAACAGTTTCTTCAGCGCCAGGTTGCAAACCGAGCGCCTCCCTTGCATGGGCCAGGCCCAGCAACAACAGCAGCTGGCTCGCAAGACGCCGGATCGATTGCTGACTCCTGATCACTTGTATTATAATTCTCAAAGAAAAGATATCACTTGTATTTTTATGCTTGAAAAAAACATGTATTTTTCTCTTCTCAAAATATGCTACAGTTTGTACTGATTTTCTTGGAAGAAAAACGATAGGCACAAAAAAATGGCCGGTTTTTATGTTCATGAATTTGCAAAAAATATTCATCGATTTTGATGAAAAGTTCATCTATTTGGATAAAACTTAATAGATTTACAACAAAAAATTACAAATTTTAAAACAAATCATTGATCCATCAATTTCAAAAAAGTTCTTTCATTAAAAAGGGAAAATGCTTTAAAAAATCACAAATTTGAATAAAGTTCACCAATTTTAAAGAAAAATTTCATGAATATCACAAGTTCATCGATTTTTCTAAATAAAATCACGGATTCAAAAAAGTTCGTGCATTTAGAAAAATCAAAAATGAAAATGACAAATAAAGGAAAAACCGAACGAAACCATTCCAAAAAAATAAAACAAAGGAACCAGAAAAAGGAAAAAAAGAGAAGAAGAAAAGACAGAAAAAGATGAAACAAATTAGATCAGGTGAGGTGGCTGCGTAGTTATTGCGGCGTAATGAGTCCCCTCCGCCTCCAAAGGTACCAACATGTAGTGGAGATTAACTCAGGTAGCTGCACCACATCCATGTACTTGACACTATGGGCCGGATCGCATAGAAAGATCTCTAGGATTTCTGCACCCGCACGACCCGGCACCACGACTGTATTCATAATTTCTTATAGACCCAAGCCTGACCAAATTTCCTTAGCTCGACTACAATTAAACAACAAGTGTGACGTGTCCTCTGCATGCAGCGAGCAGATTGGGCATTGTGAGGATCGAGCAATGTGTCTATTGGCGAGGACACAGCAGCATGGTATAGCATTATGCACGCATCTCCAGATGAAAAAAAATCACCTTGCTCGGAGTCTTCAAGTGCCACAATTTCCTACAGTCGGGGTTTGCCGAGGATCCTTGCGCCACCAAAGGGTTAGCATTGTTTAGTGCATATGACTCCTCCCATTGCGTATAGTGAGCAGACTGTACTGTAAAAGTATCAGATTTTGTAAGACGCCAGGCTATAAAATCCTCAGTATCATTCGGATAGGTAGGTATTTGTAGGATCCTCTCTGCATCTATATGCCAAAACATTACTCCGGATCAATTGCTCATCCCATTCTCCCATAGCTGGATCAATAAGATCATTCACCTTAGTGAGGATACAGTTTCCCCGCACTGTAATTACCTTTCTGGAGTTGCTATTTGGTATCCAACAGTCTTCCCAGATGTTTATTTTCAGACCATTGCCAACTATCCAAATACAACCTTTTTTGAAAGCCTGGATTCCAGACCAGTTGCTTTGCCATACATAGGATGATCCTTTTTTCAAATCACAGTTTAGCAAGTCTCCCGAAGGATAATACTTTGATCTCAGGACCCTTGCACATAGTGAATCATAGTTGTCAATGAGTCTCCAAACACTGCTTAGCAAGCATAGCCAAGTTAAAACTATGAATATCACGAAAACCCATACCACCCCAAGGCTTGGGGATGCACATCTTCCACCAAGCAAACCAATGCAACCTCTTCAAAGTAATGGCATTGGAAGCATCCTCCCTCATAAGGACTAAAGAATCATCAGCAAATAACAAATGAGAAATAAAGGGGAATCCCGACAAACCTGAACCCCTCGTGCGTTCGTTTGCAAAAAAGGAAGAAACGGGCGCCTTAAGAGCCGTTTAGGATTCACGGGGAATCGGTGGTGTCTGGTGCTCAGAAGAAACACGTTGGCGATTTGCTGAGCCTTAGGCCAGAACGTTAAGTCACGACGTTTTTGTGAGCTTGAGGAACTTAAGCCTGAATGTTAAGTCAGGACTTTAAACCACAATAATGCGCCCCCTGACAAAGTATTCCCCTTTTGTTAGGGTTACTCCTTTCCCTCTTTTTTACAAAAACTTTTAATCTATTTATCATCTTCAATCATGATAGTACAACAAACAGCAGAATGTTAAGTCGGTCTGGCCGTTACGTCTTGCACCGTCCACCACTAGCCACATGGCCGCTTTGCCACATCAAAGCGAGCTCAATTTTGTGCTCAATGTGTTTTGTCACTGTTAACTTTTTGGTTCGGTACAAAATGTCATGGATTGTAAAGTGGTGATTTTACGCTAATCGTGACACGGAATTGTTGGTTCTGTGCATTTAACTCCTCAACCCGGGATCGATGTTACTTCAGCAATGTCCGAGAGGAAATCCATCGATTAAAAAAAGAAATCGAGGAGTTGCGCTCGATCCCAAACCGGCAAGGCCTACACATGCATAGATTAAGGTGTTTAGTAAGTTACTGTCTCATTGAACTCTTCAATCGAGAGGCGGTTCTGGTGTTTAGTGAGTTAGGATGAGTGGTGGAAGCCATTGATCTTTCGAGGTTGGATTGCACATTCCTGTGAAGATGGCAGATCACAGAAAAGACAATATACACAAACTTCCCTCGTGTGTATTGCGGTTATTCCATTACCAAGTACAAACAAACAATATGTACAAAGTATTGTTATTTCAAGATCAGTTACACATGTGTGATGCCGGTGCATTATTGAATCCAACAAGATGAACAACACTCCGGACATGAACTAATTAACAAAAATGAGCAATGCTAATGATTCGAGAACAAACCCACTGTCGATTTTTTTTTATACTTTATAATGTCCTATTTACCTATGAAAATATGACAACATGCACTCTCAAAACCTATGTTAAGATATTTGTTAGACCTTATGCTACACATATTCCGACAAGATATTTAATGATGCCAAAAGACATGAAGACATGCATATACCCACAGTTCATCTAAGTGACAAGAAATATTTAATGGAGGCATGCGATTTTTTTCTCTCTCTCGAACATAGATGATTCATATAAGGGACTTTGTCTCGGAAAGGAAAACTCAAACGTCATTTTATTTCCGAAACATGGTTTACATTTTGTGAAAATGGATTTTCCATGCATGCTAGTGTACAACCAAATCATGGAATTTTAATATCTAGTTAAAATAGGATAACAAGGAAGGCGCTGTCCATTTCTAATACTGCATATTAGTTTTGTCCTAAGCCAAACCTTGTAAACTTTGACAATGCCTATTGAGAATTATAAACATCAGAAATATCAAATCAATGTCAGTAAATCCACAATGAACTATCTTTTCATACTGTAATTTTTTGGGCAAAAGTAATATACACTGCATTTTGAAATTGAGAATATATGTAAGTAGAAATGTTTAATATAAATAAATTATAAGCAATTAATTTGACTTGTCATTGGGTAGCATCTCGTCATCAGACCATTGAGCACCATCGCCGCCCCGCCACCGTGGCCGCCAAGGCCACGTAGCGCTCATACTCGCCGGACGACATGCCGCAGGACTGAGAATCCGATCGAAGCGTGAAGGTAGGGAAGGCGTGCGTGCGTGTGCGTCTTCCTCCTAATAAATCCTTTTTCTTTCTTCGGGCTGGGACAATCATGGTAGTGTTGTACTCTGTGTTATATTAGAGATCAAACTGCACGAGGCTGTCTAACTTGCCAAATTTACCTTCTTTTTGTGTAAACTTGCCAAATTTGCTATTAAGCCAAATCTCACACTATGCGGGCATCGGCACGAGGCGATCCGCAGGAGTAGTCCTCCCGGTGCGGCAGGGGCGGGCTGAGCATGTATTAAGGCGAGGCCCCTTGTTCCGGTCCAAAGGATTGTATTTGGGAACCAACCTGTATACATTCATACGTGATACATAGTTCATATTGAAATCTAAACTACGTCTATATATATTCATACATAGTTCATATTAAAATCTTTAAAAAGACTTATATTTGGGAACCAACCTGTATTTGGATTGTTAGAGGAACAGTGATATCCCCAGCCCACCAGGTTTCAAGTCTTGATGATCGCATTACTCATGGATTTTTTTTGACGATTTCCGGCATTGCGCTTTCAGTGAAAGAAGATGTTCCCATCGACGATGAGGCGCCTACGATAACTTCGTAAATCTCAAGATAATATGTCGGCTTAGTCTCTCGAAGGTGCTCATAGGGATAGAGTGTGCATGTGTGCGTTCATATGGGTGAGTGTATGCGCGTATGTATGAGCGTTTGCGTCTGTACTGTGTTTTTTTCTAAGTAAAAGGTAGAGATCGCTCTACCTTATATATTTCAAACAGGCATGGCCTGGGGAACAAAAAAGTGCAGTACAAGGACCAAGAGGCGCACCAAGGTGCGAAGAGAAAGAGAGGAGGAGAGGAGAGGAGAGGAAGGAGAGGTACATCAGGAAACTATTGCATAATTAGGTGGACAAACAATGCGCCCAAAAGATTAAATCGTCCTTGTCTTGTTGCCGTTGAGCTCTGTGCAACCAAAGCTGGAGTAAGTCCGCAGCATAGAACCTTGTGTATTGCTCAGACCAAGAAACACTGTTGAACACACGATCATTTCGAGCATGCCAGAGAGCGATAGCGCATGCTGCAAGGGCGACATTCCATTTTCTCTTGAGGAGTGGCTGCTACGAAACACTCTCAAAGAAAGAGAGAAGATCAGGTGAAGCGCATGCCAGCGAGCTGAACTGCAACTTGTCCCAGAGGTGTGCAGCAGAACGACACCGCAGAACGATATGATCAATGGACTCCGTAGCAGGACAGATATCACAATCAGCATTAGAGGCTAGCGCCGACCAGCCTTTTTTGAACATGTTGTCCCTCGTGTTTAAGCATCCATAGAAGGCCAGCCAAAGGAAGACCTTGTGCTTATTAGGAATGATCCTATCCCAAAGCCACTGCTCGAAAGCACACCGCATACCCTGGAAAGTGAGCAACTTGTAGAAATAACCTGTAGCAAGCTCCTTCCCAGAGAGAGAAGAGACCCGGTGATCAACATCAGCATTAGTTGGTGTGAAATTTTCTATAAGATCAAGCAGGAGCTGTAACTCTTGTGTCGCTGTGTACGAGAGATTTGGGTAGAGCTGTATATCCCAACCGTCCTGATTGATTTGTGACTGGATTGAACAAAGCTTATCCTTGGTAAAAGAATATAAGACTGGTAACACAAACATCAGCCTTCCAACGTTGAGCCACTGGTCTTGCCAAAAGGAGACGAGAGCCCCGGAGCCAAGCGAGCAGCGAGAGGAAAACAAGACTAACAGAATGTAGGTTTTGAGACTCCTCCAGAAAGCTGTGTCACGCGGACTGTTGCCATTGGGTAGGTTGTTTTTACAGTATTGCGAGGCCAACCAACGATAGCAGGGTATGTCCGAGGATTGAAGAACCTTGGCCACAAACTTGCACATCATAGCCTGGTTATGAGCAGCTAAATTCCTGACTCCCAGGCCACCCGCACCCCGTGGCAGAACAACTCTGTCCCAAGCCACAAGACAATGGCCACCCGAGGTTTTGTTCTTCCCATGCCAGAAGAAGGCTCTTAGCAAACCCTCCAGCTTATTAATGGACTCTTTTGGCCATGGGAAACGAGTCATGAAGTAGCTCGGAATGCCGGCAAGCACCGAATTGATTAGCGTAAGCCTGCCTCCCCAGGATAGAAAAGTAGCTAGCCAGCCCGACAGCCTCTTGTCAACTTTATGAATCACTGGCAGGAGCATACCATGTGTAATCTTATTTAGAGACAAAGGCAGGCCGAGGTAAGTGCACGGGAAGGAGGAGATTGGACAGCCAAGAAGGTGGGCAATCTCCAAAGCAGAATATGTGTCAACTGAAACCGGCACCAAAGTGCTCTTGTGAAAGTTTATTTGCAGACCAGAGAAATCTGAGAAGGCAGAGAGAATATCTTTGATAATCTGAGCTTGCTGTAAATTGCCCTGGAAGATCAGTAGGGTATCGTCCGCATATTGCAAGACTGGGAACAGAACATCTGAATCGAGGGGGTGCAGCAATCTACCGGCCCGGAAATGCATGCAGCATATGCGTTGAAGCACATCCGCAACCAAAATGAAAAGGTATGGAGAGAGAGAGTCTCCTTGACAGAAGCCCTTTTTAGCAGCAAAAACATCACCAAGCTCGCCATTCATTAAAACACGCGATTTGCCAATGGATAAAAGGGATGAGATCCATTGGGTCCATCTCAGCGGGAAGCCCCTGGCTTGAAAGATCTGCATGAGGCAGTTCCAACTCACACTGTCAAAAGCCTTTTGGAAGTTCAGCTTTAAGGCGATAACCGGCAACTTTCTTTTGTGAGCAGTCTGAAGCAACTCAGTGGCGAGTGCAAAGTTCTCAATGATCGAACGACCTTTTAGAAAGCCTGATTGCAAAGGGTGCACCAAGTCCGGGATTCGGCGTTGAAACTTGTTTGTTAGGACCTTAGACACCAACTTGGGCATGCTGTGAACCAAGGAGATAGGTCGGTAGTCACCTAGAGCAAGCGGTGTATCCTTTTTAGGCAACAAGGTGATAAGGGCCATGTTAATACCTTCCAGCGAAACATTATTGGCATGGAAATCAGCGAAGAACTTCATGATATCATCCTTGATCAGATGTTTGAAGGCCTTATAGAACTCGTTAGTGAATCCGTCCGGGCCAGGACTCCGGTTATTCGGAGCGCAATTGATTGCAGACACAATCTCTGCCCAGGTGAAGTCCATGACAAGTTCAGACAGGTCTGTTGGCTCATATAAGGAGCTGAGCCGGACTGTAGGCAAAGATATCGCAGGCTGTCCCAGCAGACTCTTGAAGTACTCCCTCCGTTCCAAATTAGATGACCCAACTTTGTACTAACTTTAGTACAAATTTGGGTCATCTATTTTGGAACGGAGGGAGTAGCTAGTAGCCAAAGCCAGCTTAAGGTTGTTTTGGAAGATCTCCACTCCATCATGAATAAGAACCCTAACTTTGTTTCTTTGGGCGTGACAGTTAGCAGCAGCGTGGAAAAACTGACAGTTCTCATCTCCAGACACGCACCAACGAAGCTTGGCGCGACGACGCCAGAGAGCAGCTAGCCATAAAACCAGCTGCTCCGCCTTGGCAGAGGCGGACTCCCGAAGCACAGCTTCCAGAGGAGAAAGGGGTCGTCTCTCCTCGACTGCATTCAGGAAGTTCACCACATGCTTGTTGTTGTCAATATAAACCCTGAGACTTGATTTCTTCCGGCTCCAAGCGCGGATGGCAGCTCTAACCCTTCGCATCTTGAAACTGATGACAGCAGCTGAAGAAGAAATGGGTATGTGTCCCCTTGTCCAACTGTCAGCGATTATACTTCTAGTTTCCTCCATAACTAGCCAGTAGTTCTCCATCCTAAACAGACTACTTCTTGAGGCATTAGAATCAAACTGGACCATAATGGGTGTGTGGTCAGAAGTGGTGGCTGGCACGACTGTCGCAGTGGTCTGCAAGAAGCTCAGGTTCCAAAAAGCATTGATCAGCACACGATCCAGCCGAGCTAACGTAGGATCATTCCTCTTGTTGGTCCAGGTGAAAACTCTGTTATCCAGCTGAACATCATCAAGGTCGTTATCCCTGATCCAGGAATTAAAAGCTTCCATGACTCTCCAGTTTATGCTTCCACGAGACTTTTCCGAAGCAAAACGGTACATGTTGAAATCTCCCGCAACCATCCATGGGGCCTCAGCTGGCACAACGATGTTGTTCATGGCGTCAAAGAAAAGAGGCCTATCTCGATTCAGGCAGGGAGCATACACTGATGTGAGCACGAAAACAGCATTGGTAGTTGCAGATGTAAAGCTGACAGTGACATGGTATTTGTGTGCGGAGACCAGCTGACCAGTCACCACGACAGGGTCCCAAGCAACAAGGATGCCCCCCGAAGCACTGTCAGCAGGAGAGGCTGCGTAGTTGGAAAGGTTGGCGGTGAGAAAACGGCGAATCTTGTGTTGAGCGGGGTTTTGCAGCTTGGTTTCCTGCAAACACACAATGCTAGGGCGGCCAGAGGTTAGAACATCACGAACTAGAGAGCATTTGTCATCATCACCGAGACCGCGAACGTTCCAAATAAGAATCTTCATAATGTAAGCAAGAGCGTACAACCCAAGGACCACGCGAGAATAGCCATACACATGATCAAAAGAGGCGACCTACTAAAAACATGATGCTCATAGAAGGGATGCAAGCAGACTCGATACAAACTGACAGAAGAACATAGCAACAGCAGCAAACTAGCTAGGGTAGGACCAAACTGCAGAGCTAGGCATAACAAAGGATGAAAGGAAAAACGACGCACTAACATAGCATAGAGCATAGCTGAGGCGGGGCACTTATAAGAACATGCACTACACATCAGGAACATTGGGGACGCACTGGCCGGCTGACAGGAGCAGAGTTGCTGGCAGAAACACTTGCTGGCTCGCGTGCACGGGCTTGTTCCAAGATGGCATCGGTGTTGAGGTCGCAACGCAGGGCAATTTGCTTGAGCTTGCCCCTGGTCAGAGGCGCGGGGGTGGTCAGCAGCGGCAACTCCAGGAGACCAGCCACCGCTGCCGCCTTGGCCTTCTTGTGACGCGAGGAAGAAGCACTCGAGCGGCTGCCAGAGGTGCCTCCGCTGGAGGCAGAAGCAGAGGCAGCAGCCTTGCGTTTGGAGGCGTGCTCCACCGAGCCCAGGCGGACCCCATCGTACGTGACACGGATGCGGGGGCTGCGACGTGGGGACGTCCAGGCAGTCACCGATGCCTGGACGGACTGGCCACCGGGGAGCAGCCTAGCGGAGTCGGAGGCGGGGGGCATCGGCTCCACCAGTCCAGATGCAGGCCCCAGGTTGAGGTCGAGAGCCTGCACCTGGACAGCCGCGGCCGGCCCGGGCGAGGAACCGATGGGGGGCGCGGGCGAAGGGAATAACTGGAGCGCAGGAGGGGAGCGGGCGAGGTCGCGAGCCTCGGGCTCACGCGGCGGCTCGCGACAGCTGCAGAACGTCGTGGCGATGTGGGAGGGGAGCGCAGCGCAAGCCCCATGCCGGAGATCTGTGGCCGCCACCGGAGACAGGTATCCGATGGGCAGCACCCCAGGCTCAGGGCGCGGCACATGGGCCGCAGGCCGTGTGCACACTGGGCGTGACGTGAGGATTTGGTGAGCCCGCATGTGATCCTGACCCGGGAAAAGGGACTCAAAAGGAGGGATGTCACCACCGGATAGAAAAAGCGGAGGCCCAGTAGCCGGAAGCAGGCCTGCTGGCACGTTGGGCTTAGGCGGATATTTGGACTCGATGGCTGGCAGCAGTGGCAGCGTGCGGGCACAAAGCCCACCATCCACCATCTTGGGCCAGAATTTGAACAGCAAGGAGCGACAACTTTCCCGTGCGAGCAAACCCGCGAGATAGTCGAAGCATGGGAAGTAACCGTCATCCATAGCCACCGGATTGACGGGCACGACGCCGGAGGCAGAGCGGCAGTTGCTGAGCTCCAACTGGAAAGAAAAGGTCATCGCCTCTGGGTCGAAGGAGATCGTGGCGCGCGGCGTGCGAAAATCCGCCGCCAAAAGCGATGAGAGCAGGCAGTGGCGGCCCTCGTGTTCGTGCCCGATCTGCGCCGCCGTGGGGAGGGAAAAAACCGCACCTTTGGTGAGCTTGGGCTTAAAGGAGATCTTCAGCATAGCCATGCAGTCTCCAACGGAGGCAAGGTGCGGTGCAGAAAAGCCCTGAAGGCCCTGTCTGCCATGCCTAGGCCATCCGCTGCCTGACCAGAGCCCGACGTTGACGCCCGAGGATGAGCGTGGCCTCGGCGCGGGGGAGCAAGCGGGCGGAGATCACCGAGCTCACCGTCGACGCGGCCAGCGGGGCGGGGCGGAGCAGAAGGGGCACCAAGGGAGCGGGCGACGTCCCAAACTTCATTGATAATGACGTCGGCATAGATGTCGGCGCCGTCGATGCGGTGGAACGTCAGGTGGTGAGGGATGTGCTGGAGGGCCTCCACCTTGACCAGCACGAAGATGCTCGAGAACTCGCTACCATGTAGACAGGCATGCCCACAACAGAGCCAGCGAAGCGGACCGCGGTGATGCCCAGCAGCTGGCGGAAGACGTGACGGAGCCATGGCAGGAATGCCGCCCTAGGAGGAGAGATGTTGACCAAACAGACTAGGGAATTCTGGTCGGAGACCATGGGATAGTGGACATCGAGCGAGGTGGGGCGACCGAGCACGACGGGCTCCATGGCAGAGCGGGAGCTGGGAGCTAGGTGCAGGGGCAGCAGGTCAAGCGAGGGGGCGGAGGCTGGAGTGTCTATGGAGAGGACGGCCTGGGGAGTGGTATATAAGGTTGCAGATGCGGACGGGGCAGAGCGCAAGGCGTGCAAGGGGCATTGGAAGCTGAGGTGACCGATGGCGCGGCAGAGCCAGCAAACAGCCGGATCCCAGCAATCCCGTCTACGGTGACAACGCGAGAGACACCGGAAACAACGGCGGTGCATGTCCCTGGGCTTCCCGTATCTAAAAAGCAGATTGGGCGTCGCGCGCGAGGCAGGAACAGAAGCAGCTTTGGCAGGATTAGAGAGCAAAGCGTCTCTATAGGGAGTGGGGCTGCCCAAGGTCAAAGGAGCCTGCTGGGTGCCGTCTCGGTCAGCCGGAACGTTGCCATGCGATCCGGCAAAATCAAGAGGGCGATCTACTGCGGATTGGCTAGGAGGCGGCGGCGCCAGCGGAGTAAATGGGTTGTTGCAGGTAATCAATTGATTACGCTCGGGCGTGCTACAGAGTGCCGTCGCGGGCTCCGCGGGAAGACAAGCGCTGCCTTTCCCGAAAACGTGGGCATGCGAGCAGGATGCAATCGAGCGATCGCTACCCTGATGCCTAGGCGTGGAGCCAGGGCAGGGCCCAAGCAGGGATGGAAGCAAAGAGTTGGCGAGCCACGCATCATGGCACGAACACGGCACTAGCTCAGGCGCATGCATGGCAGGCAGACGAGCAGAAGGGGCCGAGCTGGAAAGCGACATCTTAACAGTAATGATGCCGGATCTCCAGCAATCGCGGAGCACTATCTCCTTGGCAATGCACTCGTGCGCAACATGGAAAAGGAAAAAACCACGCGGACGCCGGCTGACCCGGTAACCGTTGGCGTGACCTCCGAACCAGCTAACCAGGAGCGAAGCAAAGAATGCGGGAGAGAAAGAAACACCTTCATTGAGAACGACGGCCAGCACTCCGGCGGGGCGGCGGCGGCCCGCCACTGCCTCAACAGTCCCACAACCATACTTGGCCAGCATGGCATCCTCGAAGCAGAAACCTACCATGGAGCCTCACAAAGAGCGAGCAACAGCCGGCAGCCAGCAGAGCTAGGGCAAACTAGAAACGAGCAAGGCATGCATCAAGGATGGAGAGGGGAAGGCAAGCTTCCAGCCAGAGGGGGGTTGCAGCTCAGACTTACACCAGAAGAACATACAGCGGAGGACGAGGTTAGTCGGCGAAGGGACGGAGCTACAGCAGTTCGTGAGCTTAAACCTTAAAGGCGGCACGGCGAAGCACTCAGCAAGAAGTGGCTGCCGTGACTAGGAGCAGCGCACGACAGGAAGGTGGACGCCGTATCCAAGTGGAGCACGGCGTGTTCTGTGGCCGCCGGCGCTGGAGCGGCGGACGGCAGGAGTGCACTCGCCTCCTAGCAGCTCAGCTCACACTCCTTGGCCATTCATCGCTGAGACGTTTGGTTCGTCCTGTACTGTGTTAGAAAAAAAACTTATATTTAGGAACAGAGGAAGTATCAATGTAAAATTTAATGTCTGCTTTGTAAGTTAGTTTTTCTCTTCGTTTACTGGGATCATTAATACAACATATGCATAGAAGGAAACTGAGTGAAGAAAGTAGTTGACTGTCAGTAAGACTACATGCATGCAAGCATTAAACAGGTTGCTACTACAAAAAAATATTATTCATTTTGACTCGATTACTATAGGCGGCATTGTATAGATGCAAATATATATATATTATAGTGGCCTCGTATAAGTAAATGGAGGGAGTAGCTGTGAACTTGTTGAATGAAATTATGATTGAAGCAATATTATTTGTAAGGGAATCACCTTTGCGTATAGCCGAACACTGACCGCAGTACCAAGAACCAACGAGATTTTTTAAATAGAAAACAATAGAAGCACTAGTTAACAGGCTCCATAAACAGGATTTTACTAGAAATGTTTAATGTACTACTTTGAGTCAGGGAAAACGATATGGTTTGTATATTCAGATTGAAATGTAACGCAGTAAAGTGATGGTGGTTTTAGTGATAAAAGAATTTTCATGTTGACCTTTTTTTTCATCCGGACACATGAAATAAAATGTGAAGAGAATAAGGTAGATACAAATTAAAAATATCAGCACATGATAAAATAGCAACAAATATGTGTGTTATTTATTTAGTAAAATTGTCATTAGAAAAATAAATTTGAAAATAATGATAGAAATTTCTGCAGCTCTATTATTTTCATATTTGCAGGGAAATATTTAACGTACTATTTTGGGTATTCAGATTAATTGTAGCACAGTGAAAATCTTGGTGACTTTAGAGTTAAAAGAATTAGTAGGCGATAGATTATTATGTGATTAAAAAATCTGTATGACTTTTTTAGTAAGAAAAGGAGGTTCCAACAAATTGTTAATGGCTCTTTATGGAGCACAAGACTATTGAAATTGGTTGAGGGAGTGGATGTACAAACCCAACACCTGGGTTCAAATACTCACAGAGGCGAATTTAGATTCCTATATGTCACTGTCATCGGTCATCATTGTGGACCTGTCACACTCCGATATGTCAGCACCATGAGGTACACCACGATGTATTCACCGGTGATTGTCGTGGTACTGACAATGACGGGGAATTTCAAAATGGTTGTGCCGGATCGAATGACCAATGGATCTTGATGGCTCATGTTGAGTTCGAGATTTCAAGTGATGACGGAGGAGAATTTGGATGTGGTGAAGACTGTGGACCAGATGATCAGTATTTTGCAGCAGTCTCGGTTAGCAGGGCGACAACATAGGAGGACTTCTTCTTGGTGCTGCTCTTTGGGCACAAAGTCTCGACTTTCACTGGTTGTACCTGGCAATGGCGGATCTCTGTTCCTCTCCTTGTTGAAGGAATTGCCTAGAGTCCAGTCGTACTTTCTTCAAGGTGAAAACCCATGATCTATGATCAGGCGACAACGGTGTTGGTGCACGGTTTCCTTCTTCGAGGCGTTGTTCTAGGAGAACTTTTTTTGCAGTCCGGGTGTGGCCTCTGGTAGTGCTAGTTCATGCTGCTTCGCTGATTAGTTCGGCGTTTTTTCTCTTTTTTTTCTTTTAGTTGTGTGCATCCTTGATGTCTCGACTAGCTCTTGACGTTATGTTGTTGCAAAGGCCGGTGTAATTGATAGCCGTTTGATATTAATATTTTTCATTATCGAAAAAGACACAACACGGTTGAAATAGGGGAGAATTTTCATAAACTTTTGTGGGGAAATTTAGCAGATGCTTTCTTGTTTTCCAGGCCTAATTTCTTGCCGAGACAAATAGTTTGTTACGGTTGATAAACGTCTGTCAGCTAACCAAGACTGTCTACGGTAGCTTTATCCTTTATACAAAAATCAAGCATGTCGACGTTGGGGAGTACTCCTACAGAACATGCACCTACCACCCTTACTAGCCGAAAGGCTATGCCGTATGTGTAAGAGACAGTGCGCAGTTGGGAAGAGGCAGCCAGGTAGGGGTGGTTAAATGCTACGCGGGGCTGACGATCTGATAGGGACTAGTAGAGCATCCGTGCGTTGCTACGGGTTATAATTCATATAATTGAATCAAACAAAAGATTAAGCCTAGCAGAACCCAAGTATGCAAGACAGATTCATGAAAGGATTAGATGGATTGACTTCGCGTGGACTAGACACTTCACCTTTGACGATTGACAAAGTTCACCATAGACTAACTCTTCATGTTTATAAGCCCTTCCGTGGGCATGTAGTGCATTCTCTCTCAATTGGGTGAAATGAAGGGGAGGGCACTATAGCTCCTATGTAGTTCTAGGGTTGAGTCCAGGTAGGCGTTTTGACTTGGATCGCCCTCAAGAAAGAGAAGTTTGGAGAGTGGGCGAGGAGTCGCAAACGACCAAACATCCCGTGATACCTTCCTAACATAGACTGGCTTATGCACCATAGATGCGACCAAGCATATTAAAAAAACCGGGTTTGCTATTGCACACTAAGTTTTATATCATTGATTTTACGTGAAGATCCGTACGAGTATTTTTTTTTTACTTTTTTTCCTTCTTATATTGATTGAGTCACTTATATATGCAATATTTATGGCACATCTAAATGTGTCCTAAATAGACCCAAAAAAACATTGTTGTGTCAGTCTTATTGTGTATGGTGACCTTCATCATACACGCGGGCGAGGCGTCGACGCGGCAGACACGTCCCCATCCGAGCCCAGTGAGGAGAGCGCGATAGAGGGCTTGGAGTGCGACGCGGCGATGGTGGCGGCCCGAGGCGGAGGGTGGTGGGACGCAGCTTGGCGGAATCGGGGTCGGAGGGGTGCAAGAAGAGTCACGAGATTTTACTCTGCCGCCTCCAGGCGGAGCGTTTTTACTCATCCGTCGGGCCGAGGAGTTAAAACTCCTCTTGATTTAGGACTTCAGCTACATCCGGTGTTTAAAGGAGTAAAGATCTTTTTTATAGATTTTTAAGGGATCGGCTAGAGATGCTCTTAATCTATTTTCTTCTTTTTCTTGTCAACATCATTCAAATACCCATCAACATGAAGGAGTCCTCCTAAATAAAACATGACAGAGTTTCCCTCAAAATAAAAAAAGAAAACATGTAAGAGTTGACCACACACCTGTCGTATGGCGCTAATCTCTTTTCTGACTACTACTACTTTTTTTTCGAAAAGGGGATTCCCCGGCCTCTGCATCTGGTAGATGCATACGGCCATCTTATTAACCAAATAAAGTAGTTCCAACATGGTAGCAGAAGTCTCCAAAGGAAATAAAAAAGCAAATATAGCTCACACAGAGCCATAAGGAGCTAGAAAACACAAACTAGCCCTGAAAAGACGCCACAACTGGCTGGCTAAAAAGTAGATAGGTAAACTAATTGCCTATCCTATTACATGACCGCCATCCAAACTGGTTGAAGATATCCCGAGCTACCGTCTCCCAGCGGATAGACCCAGTAACCAAACGCGCCCTGGCCTCCGTCTGAGTGAGTAGCGACCACGAACGGATAAGTGCCGTAGTTCGGAATAAAACCTGCAAAAAATGGATACATGATATTCTGTTAAAAACCAAATCATTTCTGAAAGTCCAGATAGTCCACAGCAGAGCACATACACCAACACGAATGTGTCTCGCTAAATCAGGCGCAATCCCATTAAGCCATGTCCCAAATAAGGCGTTAATAGAATTCGACGGCTTGATATTAAAAGTAATGTGGACCGTCTGCCAAAGGCCCTTGGCCAACGGGCAACCAAAAAAGAGGTGCTTGATAGTCTCATCCCGATCACAGAAACTACACCGAGTAGGACCTGTCCAATTACGCTTTACCAAGTTGTCTTTGGTTAAAATAACTTGTTTGTGAACAAACCACATGAACACTTTTATTTTTAACGGAACTCTTGCATCCCAAACATGCTTGGATGTAAGAATGGAGTTCGAATTGATAACAACAATATACATTGATTTAACAGTGAAAACTCCAGACTTAGTCAAGTTCGAGCGTAATTCATCGGATTGTTGTGAAAGTTGGACCTCCATCAGTCTCCTAACTAGACGGAGCCACTCTTCCCAACGATTGCCCGCTAGCGCTCGTCTAAACTGAATATTAAGGGGGATGGATTGGACGACCGAGGCAACAAACACCTCACGTCGTTAAACAATACGATACAAGGACGGATATTGGATAGCTAGGGGGTGTCGCCGAGCCAAGTATCCTCCCAGAAACGTGTACTCAAGCCGTTTCCGACAACAAACTTTATCCTATTAAACAAGAGTTGTTTGACTTTCATCAAGCCCTTCCAAAAGGGTGAATCGGTTGGCCTAACTGTAACCTGGGATAAAGTTTTTGTCTGGAGATACTTGCTATGAAGGATTTGAGCCCACATGGCATCATTCTTCGATGATAGCTTCCACAGCCACTTGCTAAGGAGGCATTTATTCTTAACCTCGAGATTCTCAATACCTAGACCCCCTTGGTCTTTTGGTCTACAAATGATATCCCACTTAGCCAGCCGGTATTTCCTTTTGAGCTCATCCCCCTGCCAAAAGAACCGCGATCGGTAGAAGTCCAGTCTCCTCCTAACACCAACTGGGACCTCAAAGAACGAAAGGAGAAACATCGGCATACTCGTCAGCACCGAATTAATCAGAATTAATCGGCCTCCGTATGACATGAGCTTACCCTTCCAGCAGCTCAATTTCTTCTCAAAACGGTCCTCGATGCACCTCCACTCTCTGTTTGTCAGCCTACGATGATGGATTGGGATACCTAGGTAAGAGAAGGGTAGTGCTCCCAACTCACACCCAAACAATTGCCTATACGCCTCCTGTTCGTCATTGGCTCTACCAAAACAGAACAGCTCACTCTTATGAAAGTTAATCTTTAACCCGGTCAATTGTTCAAATAGGCATAACACAAGCTTCATATTTCTCGCCTTGGCCAAGTCATGCTCCATAAAGATGATTGTATCATCAGCGTACTGAAGGATGGATACACCTCCATCAATAAGATGAGGTATCAATCCACCTATCTGACCATTATCCTTAGCCCTTCCTATCAAAATTGCCAACATGTCCACCACGATGTTAAACAAGATAGGGGACATCGGATCTCCTTGTCTTAGGCCTTTATGTGTCTGGAAGTAATGACCTATGTCATCATTAACTTTAATTCCCACACTACCTTTTTGCGTAAATGCTTCTACCTGACTACTACTACTTACGTTACTAATGGCACCTCCTCCTACTTATTACGCAATGTTTGCTTGCTAATAAAAAGCAAAAACAAAACAAAAACAAGGCAATAAAAATCATATATTCCACTGTAATAACATTATTAGTGTGAATATCCATGCATGCATGATGCGTACAACCAAAACTATATAATTAGTTAGCAATGAGGGCAGAATTGGAGCGTGCGCGCGATGGAGGTCAGCAGTAGCAGTGGCAGTAGTGCAGCTTGTCGCGCCGCTTGCACTCGCCGCCGCGGCAGGCCGACTGGCACCACGCGTCGCACTCGTCCTCCTTCTCCTCCCGCTTGCACCCCTTGTTCTCCAGCGCCTTGCCCCACACGTGGTGGTCCACGCAGCAGTGCGGCTCCCCCGACGACGCTGCAGCACGCACGACCAACAGAATCATCAAGCGTTCGTCAGTCCACAAGGCAGGCGGCGTGTGTGCGTGTAATGCAACAAGAATCGATCGATGGAAAACTTACTCGCGGAGGCGGAGGCGAGCAGCGAAACGAGGAGAAGAAGGGCCACCCATCCTGCGGCGATACGAGCCATGACGATGATCGTCCGATCCTCTCCTTCTTGAGACGTTTGTGCCTTCTTGATCTCCGATCTGATCGATCGATCTCAAGGTGCGTTTCTCTCTCGGTGCCGATTGTTCCCGTACAATCTGCTGAGTATTTATATTCTCCCGATCGATTCATGCATGCCCTCGTTTTGGATTTTTCCTTTCCTTAAGTAAAGGGAATCGATTTGGTACATGCATGATTTGCTATATACGGTTTCCATCCATTGATATAGAGACCATGTAATATGATATTTCGGGATTGCTAAACTCGGTCGGACTGAAGGCTCAGCCGATGCCATATCATTGCGATTTTACATGGAGATCCGTGCGAAATTTCATTTAGCTTTTTCTTTCTTTCTTCGGTTTTATACATTGTGTCACTTGATCAAGACCAAGCCACACTCATAATATTTGTCTGCTAAGCGGCCGGCCATTTGCTCCCACCATAAAATATGCCTTTTTGGGATGGAAGTACAATGGTTTATCTTGTCTGGGCCTACTCAGATCTGTTTGCTATCGATGTTGGAGTTTGCGTCATATCAACTATTATTGCCGCTTCTAGAGATTTATCCACCCGTGTCAGTTCGGAGGGGACATGCCTTGTACTCCCTCCGTAAACTAATATAATAGTGATTTAAACGCTTTTATATTAGTTTACAGAGTGAGTAGCTTTGAAGAGGCATCTACTTCTCTTCATATGGGTGAGGAATTTATATATTTCTTCCATTCATTCATATATCTATTCTAATTTTGCGTTGAAGCTGAGTCTAACTTGATCATGTCTGCTGCCAGAGCGTCGTCGTCGTTCCTCTCTTGACCGGTTTGCTGGTCGATCAAACACATATCGCCCTTCGTTGTTGGGTCCAACGATGCATTCCCAACGACAACCTTCTTCCGAACTTGGCTCCTGGGGAGGTTAGGTAAGCAAGTATGGATCAAGTGCTTCGTCGACGAAAGGTGGGAGGCGAAACTCAACCGGGCGAAGGAAGATTTCTCCGTGGAGCTTAGGCCCATGCGGTGGTTCTTCCAGGACGTGTGTGTGCCTGTCGTCACGAAGCTGCTTGCCGAAACCAACAGTACTTTCTGCCGGTTGACATAATTGAGATTTGCAAGATCAGGCCATCCCCTATGCTAGGGGAAGATTTCATTGCTTGGGCACCGGAAAAAAACGGTATCTTCACCGTTCGTAGTGCTTACAGACTCGCTGTAGAGGATCTGGCTGGGCCGCTGATTGCCTCTTCTAGCTCTAGCCCCGACGGGCGTGATGGGTGGAAGGCGATCTGGTCCTGTCGCACCCCTCGAAAGGTTTTAACATTTGCATGGCGACTTGCATCGGACTCATTGGCCACATGGTGCAATAAACATAAAAGGTCACTTGAGGTTTTCAAAACGTGTCCAGTTTGTGATATGGGGGACGAGGACAGCTTTCATGTATTCTGTGCATGCACTAATGCAAGGAATTTGTGGCGTGCTATGGAGGTCGAGTGGGTACTGCCCACTCTCTCCAGTATTCTGCCGTGTCATGAATGGTTCCTGAACTTGGTGTGCGATGCTGACGAACCATCACGAGTCCGGCTACTGATGTTGTTGTGGAGGATTTGGCATGTTAGAAATGAGGTTGTGCATGCGAAACCTGCGCCACCAGTTGAGGTTTCAGTTCGGTTCTTGTGTAGCTATGTGAACTCACTACATGCGTTGGAGCTTAGCCCCCATCGCTGACATCAAAGGAAAAATGGTATCCCACTCTCACTTTCCTCATATGGCAGCATGCAAAAATATTGCAGTAACCCCATCGTGTCCTTGGTTTCCACCGGAACCTGGGAGAGTCAAATTAAATACTGATAGTTCGGTGGCCAAGGGTACTGCTGGGGTAGGTATGATTCTTCGTGATCATGCAGGGTCTATTATCTTCAGCTCCTGCCGGTATCTTTTCACTTGTGAGGATGCTATAGAAGCAGAAATTTTGGAAATAATGGAGGGTTTATCCCTTGCTCTGCAATGGAGCAACTCACCAATAGATATTGAATCAGATTCTTTGGAAGCCGTTACCATGGTAAAGAGTGATCAGAACAACATGTATAAATGTTCGTTTTTTATTAGAGAGATCAAAATTAGTATGGGGGAACGTGATACTTGTATTACTCATATTCGTCGTAGTGCTAGTAATGCTAGCCATTTCATGGCCAACTTTGGTAGGCTGCAAGGCTGGACTGCTGTCTGGCTGAGCTCTGGTCCAGAGGAAGTCCTGAATATTGTTGGACGAGATTGTAATCCTTAAACTTCTTGAGTAATACAAGTGTTATTTCGCAAAAAGAGAGAGAGAGAGAGAGAGAGAGAGAGAGAGAGAGAGAGAGAGAAGCTGCTCGCCGCCCTGGGTGTTCGCCAGGGGCGTATTCCCATGGCTGGGCTACTCTGCCACCGTGAACTCGACGGTCTGCCGCTTCGCGTGGTCGGGCGGCCTCGGCTTCTGCGGGCTCTGCTGGCTGGCCAAGTCGCTGTGCGACAGCCTCCATGATTCTATCAGGGTTGACCGCTACGCCATCGGCCGGAGGCTGGAAGACGTTGGATACTGCAACTGAAGACCCTTGGCTGGAGGTCCTGTTGATGTTAGTTGAGACAGGAATGGGAATAGGGTTGATGCAAGAAAAGATGGATAGATTCCCAGTGGAAGTTGTTCATGCGTGTGGAATTTTGAGTATTTCAGCTGCTGGTTGAGTTCGAACGAAACGAATCGCTTGCTTGTTCGTCGAATCCAGATAGATTTATGAATTTCCCAACTGACAACTTGTTAGCTGGCATACTACATCTGTTTGGATGGATGGCCTTAATTTGGCTGCTCCACAAGACTAGTGCTAGGCTGCTACTCCATCTCAAGAAAATTGTACTAATAGTCTCTGTTTCGAGTCCCCTAATGGTGATTGCCGTGGATCAAGCAAGCATTAACAGTGGAGAATTCTATTAGTGATGATACGGAACCATACAAACTGCGCCAAATAAACCATTATAAGGCAAAAGTACGCGGCACAGTTCAGGGACTTCAGTGTGACAGCACCGTGATTCGAGTTCAGGCTACTCCAAGGCACCTTCCAAAAGCTCGGCACGGCACAGGACCACAGAGGTACTGAGATACATCCACCTGCCGAAGTCGACGAACCATCTCATTGTCAAGCCCACCAGTCCAACATGGGAATAAAGCGCAACCACGTACACGTCGTGTTTCGAGCCCAGACTTTCGAGCGTAATAGTTTGAAATCACCAGGGAAGGTCGATGCTAGTTAGTAGTAGTAGAGTAGTAGATATATGTTTTTCTCCTCTCCGCCAGAGACCTCGCGTGCAAGATTCCTCCGTGTCTCGCTCGCTACCTGAGCCACCACCGCTGGACCATGGAGATGGGCGTCTGGAGGAACGGGGCGTAGCGGTCGATGTACGGGTTGACGGTCCGCCCGATCTTCGCCCACGCGCTCTGGTGATAGCTGGATGTCACGGGCGCGCGGTACATCATCTTCAGCACCTGCATAATAACAGACGAGATGAGCAAGCCAGGAAAAACGACCAGTAAGCGACAGATGCAGCGCAAAGGCAACTATCAGCATAGCAAGGTTGCAGCTGCTAAAGGAAGTGCCGCCAGCTGAAGATTGATGATTGCTAGGCGTACACTCAACTATGGCTTGATAACATGCCGCAAAAACATCAAATTGTGCCTCACGTTATTTATTCCCCAGCTATGTACTCCCTCCGTCCCATAATATAAGAGCTTTTTTGACACTACACTAGTGTCAAAAACGCTCTTTATATTATGGGAAGGAGGGAGTAACCAATGCATGGAAGCAGTGAGAACATATATAAAGATCAGATGTGCAGAAGATAACTTACGTTCCAGTACATGAATGTCTGGATGAAGTTGCGCCGCCACCTGCAAGATAACAAGGTGTTGTAAGTCATAAGATGCACCAACTAAGATGAAATAAAGTCACCATGATTCCGAGGAAAGTCAGAGCAACATACGAGAACAGCGATATGATCAGAAGGAACCCCAAGGCAAGTTCGGCATTTGAGCTAAGGAGGCTGAGCGTGGTGTTGTTTGTCTCCACCCAAAGGCAAGGCTCTTCCAAGTATCCCCTAAACAAGGTAACAGAAAGACGATGTTAGCCACAGGGCAGTGGAGACTTGTTGCGCAGCTAACTACACAAATGAAATTCAGCGATGATTCGACAGATGACTACCTGTAGAAAGATGAGCGGGAAAAGTTACGCCTTAGGAATCTGGCAACATGATCAAGCGCCCAGCAGAACACAGGTAGCGCAGCAACTGTGAAATAAAAAAGGAAGATCGGAACATGTAAACATATATGTGAAAGTTCTGAAAACAGATATCAGAATCATGAAGTTGCAAGAGAAAAGCTGTATATTACTCTTTAAGTGCAGCTGAGATGTGACGAGCAACAAAGAGAACATTAAATGGATAAAATCCTTGGCTCCAAGTACTGACTGCAACCAACCCTGAATTGCAGCCATGTTCAATTCTCTTGGTTTCTTCATGCACAACAGAAACAAAAAAGGTGAATTAGATCAACAGGGTCATCAGGGCAAGAAACACAACAAAAATAGGATGGACCATTCAAGGTTCAGGTAGGAAGGTATTTTACCCCATAAGTATTGTACAAAGAATATCCTGAGGAGAGGACTGTTCCCAGCAACGAAAGCTTGCAAGCTCTGTCTGCAAGATGTTTTGGCAAGATTGGAAGCATTCCCAGACCAGCAACAACCAGTACCTGATCAGATGGAAAAGTTTGAGCATGTCATGCTCAACTACAATGTACCAACAATCAAGAGATAAAGGTAAGAGCAAGGGTAACATGCGCAAGTTATGTAACGAAACCATTGTTATAGCATTTATATATAAGAGATGATTTTCCAATGCAGAATGAAGGTATTCATAAGGAGAAGACTAAAAAGATAGATGCCATGTCAGGTTGTCCGCAAGGATCACCGTAATTGTAGGAGCAAACTAAGGTTGTCCAGAAGGACTGCCGTAATTGTAGGAGCAACCAGAACCAATGAATTTGCTCCTTTCAGCAAATATTACACAATTACGCACTCATACAGTGAAGAGAAAGGTGGCTTCTTCCTTACCCAGGCATTTACGGAGAAATGTATAGTCTTTGCATCGAAACGTAAAGGGTTTGCAGCCCCTGCTTGTGGTGCTGCTGGTGGCGGGGCAGCTGATCTGGAACTAGAACCTACACATGATATGTATGAACTCAGCTGTCAGACACAGTCCATGAAATCGTTGTATCTTATGTGGCTAGTAAAAGTGCAGTAAATATTTGACCTGAATTACGAGCCCTGACACTCTCAGTGGATGCTGAAGGTGAAGACCTTATGTCTGGCCTGCTCGGCTGAGCAGAACCAGTGGTTGACATAGGCTCGACCACCAAATCACGATCCTATCAAGTCAAGAAAGCAAACCAAGCAGATTTAGACATTATCATGCTTTGAAGGATATGACTCACATCGATAATTAAAAAAACAACCAAATTCAAGTGGCAAACTTCTTCTGTTCTTCATTTTCTAAACTTTTTGACACGGAGTAACACCAACTCTCCCCGCACAGTGGAAGAAACAAGTCCATCTACTTAGCGGATGGTTTGTTTGAGCAATTTAACCAAGGTTTCCCTGCTGGCGAAATAATACAGGTCTGAACGAGCTTGAGCTCAAGATGCAGCAACAGAGAGCACCGGAGGGTTGTGATATCAAGTTACAGCACCTCCATCTCATTAAACTGATAGTAAATAGCAGATGGAAACACCACTTTCAAACTTATGACAAGGGAGCCTTAGCAATCCCCGACCCACAAATCACGATCTTATCAAGTCAAGAAAGCAAACCAACCAGCTTTAGACATCACCACCCTTTGCAGGATATGATTCAAACCCACAGGGGGAATTAAAAAATGGCCAGACTTAAGTCAAGTGGATAACTGAGTTTGACATTTCCTAGACTCTGCGGCATCCGACATGGAGCGAAAAATCCTAACCCCACAGGCAGAGGGGCAGTAAGAAGGAAATGTCTGTATCTGCCAAACAGCTGGTTTGTTCAAGCAAAGTAATTAGCTAGGTGCACTCCATGTTGAAGAAAAAATAACAAGCTTAATTATCTGGAGCTGAGGCTCGAGATGCAGTAACCGGTCGACCGGGAGAACACCAGAGGGTTCAATTGTAGCAACAAGCAACAGCAAACCTCCCCTTAGCTAATCAGCTACTAGTAAGTAGTAGCAGTTGAAGACGCCAACAACCATGTTCCTAAAACAAGCAACACCTGCAGATCGCAATTGAATACAGCCTGCGTGCTACCTGCTGGGAGTAGTCCAATTCAGCTACCACAATTGAGCCTCAAAGCGAGCAGAGCAACTGGATCTCAAGATGCAGTAAAAGGAGCTACAACACCTCCCTCTGTACTGTACTAATCTCAGCTAGTACTAAGCAGCAGATGAAGACACCTCCCGGTCTGAAATAGTCAAGGCGAGCAGCACGAACAGATCGGCACCAACTACTGAGCAGGAGCAGGCGGCCTACCGCGAAGCACCCCAACTAGGCCGCCGCGATCCATCCAGCAAGCGAGCCGCGGCACAGAAGGGCGGCGGCAGATTCGGGCTACTACTAGCTAGGCCTAGGCGCGAATGAATCGAAGCGAGAGAGAGGGGGTGGTGCTCACGATGAAGCGCTGGTAGAACTTGCGGCGGAAGTGGGCGATGACGTCGGGGCGGGCGGCGAGGTGCGGCGGCACGAGCACGTTGGACCAGTAGTCGGCCCACCGCGGGTCCGCCTCGTAGTCGTAGGCCGCCGCCGCCGCCGCCCGCTTCGCCTCCTGCTCCGCCGCCGCTGCCGCCGCCGCCTCCGGGCCCGCGTCCCCGCCCCCCATCGCTCGCTCGGCCGCGCTGCTGCTGATGGCGTCGGCGGCGACTTTGGAGACTTGGATGGAGCGTGGTGGTTGAGCCCCTCTCTCTGGGGTCTGGGCTGGGGAATTTTAGGCTGACTGACGCGACCGCCGCGTCGGGCGGAAGACTCGACGCTCCGGGCCCACGGATGGAATCGATCTCGTTGGGCCTGGCGATGATGGATGATGCTTCGCGGGAATCTGGGCCGCCCAGCTTCTCGAGGGGCTCTGTCCCGTCGCCGTGTCGGCCCTCTGTGTGTTTGCGCGAATGCGAATCCCGCGATCCGTCCAAGCGAAGTCTCCACGCTCTCGAAAAGAAAAGAAAAATACCTCAACAACAACAAGAAAAAAAAGTCCCTGCACTGATGATTTGCATCGGTTTTTTGGTTTCCGGTGTCAAAGTGCCCACCCCTACGCGCGACGGCGTGCCACACCTATTGATGCGCTATGTGAGAAATTCTGTATGCACCGACATTAAACTTTATCTGTTATTAATTATTCAGGTTTTGCTTGTTCACTTTTTTTTATGTTATGGTGTATGTGCAAAAATCATATTGCTACGGATGTCGAAATCTTTCATAGAGAAAAGCTTTATTCAATGAAAAGAGTCGTTACATTGTAATAAAGTGGATACATGTTGATATTGCATGATAACTTTTAGATTCTTCAGTAATTCATAGCATCCTTTTTCAACCGCCCACTAGATGTGTGCCCGTGATGAAATGATAAAGTGCCCAGTTGATACTTCATGTTGAAAATTACATCTCTACTCTTATAAAAAGTAGAGTTGTGATGATGGTGTGCCTGTCATCCTGCAATATAGGCCGTCCGATCTATATCTGACGGGTAGGAAGGAAACTATGACAATTTACCCACACTCCTCTCCACATTTGCAGATAAGGCCTTCCCTCGTTCATCCTTTTCTCCCACAAGATAAACTACTCATACAAATGCATCTTCATGTTCCGTGCAACGCACGGGCATCTTGCTAGTATGTGGTAAAAGAAATACTCGTGTGTTAGTTTTTCAACTATATATTTCATTGGTCGCTAGTTTGGATATCATTTGTTGCTCCGTTTGACTAGTTTGGATTTAAGACAAAAATTGTGTGTGTGCAATTCGGAAGTTAAAATAAGGCAAGAAATGTATAAAAATGAATTGAAAAAGATAGATTTATTCATCACATAATCGATGTATTTTACAAACTAGGAATTACACATTGCTACTCTCATACTAAGAACGCGTTACATTCATTCATAGCTTATATCATTTTAGTGCGGCCTCCTACATGATTGGTGCCTATGACAAAGTGGTATATAGCTTTTTTACATATGATTCTTGTATGATTATTGGATCTTCAATTTGTGTGCGCCGGGAATACATGTGAAACGGTATGACGTTCAAATAATTGTCGCATTTTGCAAAGATCTTAGTCAGTCTTGTGAATTCATTTTGCTGGACAGCTATGTTGAACTGCTATTGCTTGGTGCGGACCTGATCATCTGTTGAAAAAAGGCTTCTCTTTGTCGCTCCAATGGCATAATAATTATGGCCATTGATGATGATATTTCAGTGAGTTTAGACTTATCCTAAAGCAACTTGGGTAGCATTTTCTTCTACTTCATCAAGTGTTACGGATGGTTTATTGGTGAATATAGCTTGCTTGTGTTCAAAGTCGCATGGCTGGTGTGGAAGATTGATTACAACACACTACTGCAGTAGGAAGGTCCTAAGACGACACATGTATAGAAGACTATTTGATCAAACTGTGTGTGATGTATTAATCGTAAACGGCATTGTAATAAAATCATCACCAATAAAATGAACTGTGTTCGATTGCTGATCCATCAAGCATGATCCAGATAATTGTTGCATGTACGAAACATCATACAAACTGTTTGCGATGAGCTAAAAACCACAAACGGTTACATAGGTCCATATGTGTGCGATAGACGGCATACAGGTCACTCAGATGAACTGTTTGTGATGATCCAGAAGAACACAAAAATGTTTGTGTATTCTGTTCTCACAATGAATCAGTAAATGTCCTCACCGGCAGCCTGAAGCCCGACGTGCCGCTGGCTTCACGTCCGCGCAACTTCCCCTGGTCACCGAACTCTGTCTGGTGCTCTGGCCGCGTCAAACTCATCGTCGTGCCTACAAGAAAGAGCTCTCCGACGGCCGCCTGGAAGTTGCTTGATGAAACGCCCAATACAAATAGAGATGCGAAGAAGATGATCGTTTACTCATTTGACAGGTGAGGCCCGCGTATTATTTGCCACATCAGTCGGTCAATCTTTTTGGTCTTCGCCATGTCAGCCCGACAGGCAGGCCCTACTTGTCAGTTTTGCTGTTTTCTTGGCCAAATTCGAGCGTCAGTGCTCCGCGTTACACATTAGACATAGAGTTGGTGTTTTTTTGTGCCCTGGTTCAAATCTGGTACCAAGTTGTTACCCTAGCCTCAAGTGTAGTGGTTTTAGGTAAATAACTCTCCCGGCCCTTGTCTGCATCACCAAGCTGCTGAAGATGAACTATTTCGAGACCTTGGTAATGTAGGTATTCTTCGCCATAGCTGATGCGACATCTCTCGTTTCAAATGATAAGGTGTACAACATCATTCTTCTGGCCGTACTTGCTAGTGACGTTTTCGATGGACCTTCTATGCTGACAGAAGTCGCAGAACGACCGACCGACAAATCTGTGTCGCGACATCAGTTATGCAGCACGACCTCGTCACGAATCCAGGCTTGCCACATAATTGATATTTTTTATTTTTGCTAATTAAAATTGTGTTCTTTATGTTCTCCTTATGTTAAGGCATGGGGGCATTTGCCCTCCCCACGCAGGTACGTCACCACATTGTGTTTATTAAATAGTTGTTTATGATTTAATACCCATACCTTATAATCATTGTTTGTATCATATAATCACATATATGTAACAAAGAATTATGATGTGCCGCTCTATTATGTTGCCCCGTCCGAAACGATGAAGGTCCAATATGCCCAGGCCGTCGTACCCTAGCGGTCTGCACACTAGTTGCCAGTTAACTAGACAGTGGCCATCGTTGGCGTCGCGGCGACCGTGCCAGAGGAAGTCGTGGATGATGCGGTTGATGTGCTTCAGCACTGGCTGACAGATCACCAAGGCCACGAGGAGATGTGTAGGCATCGCAGAAAGCACATGCATGCATGTCGGACGAGAGCCAGACGCTCGCCCTTGGAGAGCATGGACGCTCGCCAAGTGGACAACTTCTTCACCATGCGGTTCACCAAGGGTTGCAAGGCCAACGTGGGCACCTTACGCATGGAGAGTGGCAATCCGAGGTAGGGTAGGGGGAACTGGGACAGAGGGCATGCAAGCACTGCCACTACGTCCGTGGTCTCATCATTGCTGCAGTGGATGGGGGTAGCGGAGCACTTGGCGAAGTTGGTGTGGAGCTCAAACGCATGCCCAAAGACATGGAGGATGGCCCGCACCTCGAGTAACTGGTCCATGCTCGGGTGGCATAAAAATAGCGACATCGTCGGCGTAGAGAGACACGCTCGGGGTGACAAGATTGGAGGTGAGTTGTCGCAGAACATCGGACGTCATGGCGTGAAGCATCAGCGAGTTCAGCGCGTCGATGACCATGGTGAAGAGCATGGAAGACACCGGGTCGCCCTGTCGGAGTCCTTTAGTGTGGATGATGTGAGGGCCCGGGACGCCGTTGATGAGGACACGCATGGAAGCGGTAGAGAGGAGGATAGAGATCCACTCACACCATCGCCTACCGAAACCTAGGTGACGCAGAACCTCGAGGAGAAAGGGCCATGAAACGGCGTCGAATGCGCGGGCGATGTCAAGCTTGAGGAGGACACAATTCGCCTTTGATCGGTGTAAGTGTCTAGCTGTTTGTTGGACAAGCATGAAGTTTTCATGGATGCACGCTGGAGAGGAAAGCACTTTGGCTCGAGGAAACCAGCTCATTAAGCCTCGGCGCAAGCCTAAGGGAGAGGACCTTCGCGACTAGCTTGGCCATAAGATGTATCAGACAGATCGGTCTATAGTCAGCAAGGGAAGCAGCGTTGGTGTTCTTTGGGAGCAGGGTGACGAACGCCTCATTAAGGCACTGAAAGCCTCTCCCATCCATGCGGTAGAACTTGGCAAAGGCGTCCAAGAAGTCGCTCTTAACCACGTCCCAGCAGGAACAGAGGAACTCAGCGGAGAACCCATCGGGGCCCAGTGATTTGCTGGTAGGGAGCTGCTTGATGGCGTTCCAGATCTCATCCTCGGTGAATGGATGGTCGAGGGAGGAGAGGCCAAAGGACCAAGGGTCAATAGTGTCGAGGTCCAGCCAGTGATCGCGTGCGTCCGCGGTGCCGATGATCGCCGAGAAGTGCTGGAAGGCAGCCTCAGCCATTGCCCTTGCGCCTGAGACGGTGTTGTCGCCGTGGCGCAGAGATAGGATGCGGGTACATTGCTTGCGGTCAGAAGCTTGTACGCGCAAGAAAGCGGAGGATGCTAAGCCATCCCGAAGACAGGCCAGCCAAACACATTGTCGCAGGATGGTGCGCTCAAGGGATGCCAACCCCAGGTATGCCTTCCTAAGACGTCGCCGCAACCAAGATTCTTGGCCGGTGAGCGTTCTAATGTCCTGGGCTGCGTCAAAGGCGCGCAATAAGCTCGCGCGCGACAAGAAGCTGCAGAGATACATTGCCAATGGACTTGGTGCTCCAGCTCTGCAGACGGCAGGCGGTGAGGCGGAGCCGGTTAAAGATCCGGTGGAACGGAGCGGGATCTGGAGGTACGGCAGACCAGGCATCGGAGACCACCTGCATGAAGCCTAGCATACCTGGCCAAAACTTCTCAAAGTGGAAGCGGCGCACACCCGGAGAGCGCGGGATGCAGTCTAGCATGAGGGGGCAGTTGTATGAAGCCGCAGAAGATAGACAACGCATGAGGCAGTTTGGATAGACGGACTCCCAAGTAGGGGTGCACAACACCTTGTCGATCCGAACCTGGGCCGGGTTCTTGCGCTCGCTAGACCAGGTGTAGCTCCTACCATGAAGATACATGGCCCTTAGCTCCAGGTCAGCCATAAAACGGCGGAAAGCGCCGGATGAGACGCATGTTGAGGGGAGAGTTATTTTTGTCAGGCGCCGTCGCGGTCATGCTAAAATCACCACCTATGATCCAAGGGCCGACACAAGTAGCGCGCACGTCTTGCAGGTCCTGTAGGAAGGACATCTTATCGGCCTCGGCTTGTGGCCCGTGGACCTGCGTTTTCTTCATCTGCTGCTTTTGAATGCCCCAAGGAGGTTGCCTTGTCTTGTTTTTCGTGAGAGAGAGAGAGAGAGATAGGGGGAGGATGTATAGTCTCAATTGACCGATACTTTGTTATGTTTCAGTTGATGCTATATTTCTTTTATTTTGCATGGAGATTCATATAAAAATTTTCTTTGCAAATTTTCATTGAAATTCTGGAAGATCATGCATTCGGAATTGGGGGTGCCGGTGGCGATCCCACCGGAGTCAGCTGGCCCTCAGAGTGCATTATCGAGGTGGCTCTTGTCTTGGTTTGCGGATGCATCGGATGATGAGAGGGCGGTCATGGTCCAGGGGGTGTACGCGCTTTGGCTGGCCCGGAATAACGCAAGAGACAGACAGAGAATAGAAGATGCAGAAGCGATTGCGAGAAGGGTTTTCCACCTTATGTGCGAGTGGCAGTCCATTCACGGGCGCAAGAGCAAACAAACTAGTCCAGCCCCATGTGAGAAATGGAGACCGCCTGATGAGGGATGGGTGAAAGCAAATGTGGATGCGGCAATTTCCAGAGTAGGGGAGGTGGGGGGAGCGGGCATTGTTCTCCGGAACCAGGAGGGTGCTTTTCTAGGGGGAGCTTGTCATATCTTCCCGCGGTGTCAGGAACCAGCAAGGGCGGAGCTTTATGCTTGTAGAAGAGCAGTGCAACTAGCCGATGAGCTCAATATACCTAATATGCATGCGGAGATGGACTCCGTGAGATCGTATGCAAGTTGCAGAGCAAGGAGAAGGACTTGTCTTCGCTGGGACCGGTCATCGAAGAAGTTAAGCAGATGTTGGCTACGCGGGAGAGCTGGAGGGTTACATGGGTTCGTCGTTCAGCAAATAAAGCGGCACATTTGTTGGCTAGAGAGGGTGTGGCGAATAATTTTTGTAAGGTCTGGTTGCAATTTCCACGTGACTGTATTTTGCGTGTTGTCTCAGACGAAATCCCAGCTTGGGAAGTTTAAATAAATTTGAAGTAAGTTTCCAAAAAAAAAAGTTCACCTGACCGGGACTTGTTAAATCTCATCCGGTAACGTAGCCTCTCGTCGCTTTCCACACCTGAGCAGCAGCCATCGCCCCTCCACGCAGCAACTGAGGATCGGATAGCCATCCATCGCCGATATACGTACGTACGTATCTGGCAGTTCTCATTTCAGTTTCCTCTACTCCTGATGTGGTATCCGAACATGCATGCATGGAAGGTTGGATGGACGACACAAGACAGCCTCAGACACACGCCCAAAGCAGAGCAACAATAGAGCTTCAAGAGCCATGGAACCGTCCTACGACAAGACCATCGCTACGGCAGCCTCCCTCGCAGCGTCGCTGATGATCGTCCGCGGCCTGGCGAGCGAGCTGCTGGCCACCGAGTCGCATGCATGCGTGCACGCGCTGGCCGCCGAGCAGCATACGTCCGCCGGAGTGCCCGATCTGCAGCCACGCAAGCAGCTCGCGCACGTCCGCCAGAGTCGCAGGCGTAGTCGCCGGGAAGGCGAAGGCGTCGGAGTCGGACAGCACGCCGGTCCTGACGAGTAGCGTGCAATCCCGGAGGTTGATGTGAAGCCTGGCGCCGAGCGCGTCCATGGTGCTCTGCGTCTGCAGCTTCCTGTCCCTTGGCAGACCCAGGCACCATGCCTCGAGCTCGGCCGCGTCGGCGAGCGTGGCGGCCATGAACTGCATCGCCGTGCATGCGTGCAGCAGCAGATCGCGTTCCTGGCAAAGTAGGGGTGAATGGACAGGTCCGACGGGCGTGCCCAGCTTGGCCCCGGTCACCTTACACCGGCCCGGGAACCTACCGCTGTCATTGCTGTGCCCACCGCCCCCGGCCTCGATGCATGCAGTGTGTTTGACGAAATATTTGACATAGAAAATGGTCGCGGAGTGTTTGTAACGCGAGCGAGCGCAACATGGATCATGTTGCGAACCCCTGAATGCAACATGGTTCATGTCGCGCGTTGGGTCGTACGTAGTCAACACGAGCACGACATGGGTCATGTTGCAAATGATTGGTCCAAGTGAATGGTCGTGGAGTGCTTGCAACGTGAACGAGCGCAATATGGATCATGTTGCAAACCCCCGAACATAACATGGGATCATGCATGTTGCAAACGACGGGGCGCAGTCAACGGGAGCACAACACGTGGGCATGATGCAAATGATTTTGGTTGCCGAAGAGTGTTTGTAACTGCCCGCAAAAAAAAGGTGTTTGTTACGCCAGTGTAAAACCAGCCCCTGATTTTCAGGATGGGCCTGCTCCCCAACTAAAGCCCAATATAAAACAGCCACGTCGGATCGTGCGTAAGTTACGTAAAACTCGTTACTTGTTTGCAAAAGATGCGTCGCAGCTAAGTGACTGACGCAGATCGAACGGCCGTCGCGCATGGGATTCAATGGCTATGGAGTAAGCAGCTTCGCCGTGTCAGTCATTAGCACCTTACGTACAGCAATGTACGGTAAGCAAACTCTAGTTTAAGTCAAGAAACGCTGAAAAAGTAAGCAGGTGGGCCATGCACCGGAGACGTGAGAATAGATGAGATAGGATGGAACGGGTCAGCAGCCGACTGATTTTCTTCAGAAATCAGCCGGACGAATAGTAGTAGTGGCCGGCTCTGGTGGTGCTGGAGCTCGCGTGGATGATGCACACCCAATGTGCACGCTTGGCCAAGAAGCTCGCCGGTTTCTCGTACATAATCTCAGCTCAACCAGTCCCACGGCATACAAGCAGACCAAACACACGTCTTTGTTTCTCATTGCACTAGCTCGGCCAGGCCAGGCTCAGCCAGCATGCTGCAGCCTGATGTGACCTTGGCATCCAAACACACCCTTGGTGTATAGGAGTATTTTCTAGTTGCACGACTTGGACCCGTATTTCTTCTGGAATTTGAGCAAGCGTTGACGGTAAGTGATACAATAACCAAAAAATACATAGTATACACGAAAGGACAACACCCCAGCACAAGTATACACAACAGGAAAATTGAAGTAACCAAGATGTACTAGGCACATCACAGCACACCGTCCATCCTTTTCCGTCCAGGAAAGAGCGACGGACAAACCTTGTGCTTGTAATCTTCTTTTCGAGAAAGAAGAAAACCGACTCAGACTCGTTTTCAAGGAAGAAACTTGCGGCGCGCCGTCCATTTTATTCGGAGGAAAAAGTAGCGGGCGCCATCATGACGAAGAAACAAGCTTGGTTATTCGCAAAAAATGAAAAAAAAAACTTGGTTCAATGCCAAGGACCGCCGCCTCGGAGGACTCGACGAGAGCAACTAGTTAACAAGCGCTCCTTCGGGAGCCACGCAGCGATCAACGTCACTTGACGCGCTCTCAGTCATTCGCCACGTGTCGCGCTCTAGACGCTTCCTTCGAATTTTGTTTTTTTATTTATTTTTTCGCACGTGTTTTCGGCTTTTTAATGGTTTTTTTCTGGTTTTTCTACGTTTTAGTTTTTCCTCGGTCTTTCTTAGTTTTTTGATGAAAAACAATTTTTTTTAAAAAAAATTTTACGCGGAAAAACGCGTTTTTTTTCGCGAGAGTCACGGCCGTGCCTTTCGGAAACCAAAAAAATAGCGTTTTCTTTTTTTTTTCTTTCGCGAGAGTCACGGTTATGCTTCCGCGAGAGGCACGGTTGTGCTTTCGCGAGAGTCACGGCCGTGCCTCTCAGAAAGGGAAAAACAAAATGTGTTTTCTGTTTTTTTTCTTTTGCGAGGGTCACGGTTTTGCTTCCGCGACAGGCACGGTTATGCTTTCGCGAGAGTCATGGCCGTGCCTCTCGAAAAGGAAAATTAAATACGTGTTTTCTGTTTTTCGCGGGAGTCACAGTCTTGCTTCCGCGAGAGGCACGGTTGTGCTTTCGCGAGAGTCACGGTCGTGCCTCTCGGAAACGAAAAAAAATGTGTTTTCTTTTTTTTTTCCTTTCACAAGTCACGGGTTTGCTTCCACGAGAGGCACGGTTGTGATTTCGTGAGAGGCACGGGCGTGCCTCTTTTGGAAAGAGAAAAAACCCGTGCTCCCGGTTCGGTTTTTTCGTCCGTTTTTTCTCGTCCGGTTCTTTTCGGGAAAAAATTTCGTCAAAACCTATCAACATGGGATCTAGTTTTGAAAATCTCGACGCGAGGAATCCAACAGTGAAAACGGTTCGAGATTTGGACGCACGGTTTTAAAAATAAAACGTTTTGAATAAACGGATCTACGAAAAAGGAAAAAACTGCCAGGTTGCGAAAAGTGACGCGTTGCATGTGAGCCACATGTCGCGACCTGGTAAGATGGAGTGTTTTTTGCAACGAGTGCTCCTTAATTAGTCATTTCGGGACTCGACGCAGCTTTCTTTCTTAAGGCAACAGGTAGCTGGCGCCCGCGCGCCTCACCACATGGGCCGGCCCAGCCAACCTGCAGAAAAAAGCAAACAACAAGGAAACATGTTCACATGTAATCGGGAGAGCGGGGATTCGATCTCTCAACGAGAAGGTAAATGCCCACATGCGTTGCTGATCACTAAGGGAAACAGAGCTCCTTTGACCATTCATTCCGTAACAAAATTAAACATATACTAGTATTATATACTCACTATAATTATTTGAGTAAAGAAAACATAAATTTGAAAAAGCATTCACAAAAACCATGAATTGAAAAAATAAGTAAAATTCAAAAAGGTTTGTGCGAATTGAAAAAAAATCGCAAAAATGGAAAAAGTTCATCCAATTTTAAGAAAGTTCATCAAATTTTAAAAACAAGTTCGTCAAATTTTGAGAAAATAGGTTCATGAAATTGAAGAAAGTTCACTGAATTTGAAAAAAGTTAAATGTATTTTGAAAACGGTCATCAACTTTTCAAAAAGGTTCATCGAATTTGAAAATTCTTCACCAAATTTTCAAAAAAGTGCATCGAAGTTGAAAAGAGTTCTTCGATTTTGAAAAGAGTTCATCGAATTTTAAATTTTTATCAATTTAGAGAAAAGGTTCACGAATTTTTTAAAAGCACGCATTAAAGAAAACAAAAAGAAGAAATAGAAAAGGATCAGAAAAAAATGAAAGAAGAAAAACAAACTACAAATCAATCAACTAGCGTGGCTTAGCCTAGTGGTTGGAACGAATCGCTCGCCAGGAAGTGGTTGTGGGGTTCGAAACCTTGCTCCTGCACCTTTTTTGCGTTTGGAAAACAACCTATATGGGTCAGCCGGGGCGCCGTTTGCAGAATATATGGGTCAGCCGGGGCGCCGTTTGCAGAATACACATTAACAGGCGCCTGCAGCATCAAATAGGATTTGCCTTCTTTTTTTAGGGAAGGTCATCATGGCTAGATTTATTACTGATCAAAAGGAATTACATCGTCCATTAGTTTTGAGACAAGATAGACCGAAGCCTCATCTGTCCAACTACTAGATAGTTTATTACAAGAACTATGACTAGCTAGCATATGCGCCGCTTGGTTACAAGGCCTTGTTCGGTAATCACTCACTCCCAGAATCTGCGGAGCGGGGAAACCGTGGCTCCTCCGATTTGAACTGTAGCTCCGCCTACTCCGCTCCCAGAGTTGTGGAGCGGAGCGGTATCGAACGGGGCCGAAGTCTCTACCATTCTGGAAAAATCCCTCGAAAAAAACACATACAATTCTGAATTTTCTTTTCACCTAGTATATAGCCTGAATCATTTCCATCTATGATTGCATCCTTGAACATCCTATCCATCAGAGTTGTCAAATGATATAACAGCGCAGGGAACATACATTCTTGGTCAAACCTCTAATGAAAAATCTAAAAAAAAACCTCTAAAGAAAAGCGCCCGAAAAGTATTCGCCCAAATTAGCACCTTTTCGTGGTTCTTTGAAGCAAGAAAAAAAAATAGCTGAAACGTCCAAGTTGACCATTGTTCTAATCAGCGCTACATGCATGGATCGTTGAAGCGGAGAGCTGGAGGATTCGCGTACGCCAAACTATATTATACACGGTCTGCACATGTCTATCCGGTCCGTTGGAAACTCTGGCTTCCATACAGTACATGCATGCATGTTGGACTCAGATCAGATCAGGACTAACGTCAAGAGTGCACAGGTTTCCATGCACCGTTGACTGGTCGTAAATCTCTGCTTTTTTCGCTAACAGCCGCCCTCCACTTGGCAAGTAGCAACGTGGGAGGAGCGAGGAGCGAGATGGAATCCTAGGGTGCCGTCTCGTCCTGACGTCCGTAATTAACGTGTCGCCTTGTAGCGTGCAGCCCGCTCTGTCCTGCACTCGAGACGCAGAGTGAGATTCGTTCTTCTCGCGCTCCTACTGGAGGAGGTCTGCTATATAGACCAGCGTTGTTGCAACGAGAACAACACAGATAGATACGAAATAGTCCAGCGCTCTGCTCTCGGGTTGTCCTGTCTAATGGCGCGAGGTAAGCCATGCATGCATGTCTACATATATCATGGCTTACCTTTTCGTTTTGGATTTGTTTCTCGTTTTTCTTTTCTTCTTGTTTTTCACTTTTATTTTGTTTTTCTTTTCTTTGTCAATATACCCAATTGCAAGATTATATATATAGGAAATTAGGAATTAGCTAGTACCTGATTATCACTATTTGGTTGCCAGGTTCCGGAATATGTAAAAAATATACATGATTGTAATTTAGTGGCATCTCTTAATTGTTGGAAGCACTTTAATACCATTCTCTAGCTCTTCAAGTCTTCATAACACTAAAGTCTAAAACCATGTAAAAAATATGTAGTTATAATACACTATCATTAGCATGGTAATTATTCCTTGTTAGTCTATGAACCATAATACTGTAATCCCATAACTGGTGCAACAAAAAATTCACCGAAGCATAGCCGCACGAGATATAGTTTTGAAACGGGATAACTAAACGAATTACCGGTTTAGGAGATAAATCACTTTGCATTTTTCACAGTTAACAATTAATGAGAGAGATCAACATGAGCTGTGAAATTTTCGCGGGCATGCATTTGGTCGGGGGAAAAACACACACGCAAAATAGGCCTAGCACCGAGAGACTAATTTGCTTTTTTTTGTTGCAACTGATTAGCTTTCAAACCGAGTTTAAGCTCACCGGCATGCCATCGTCAACAGACTTGTTAGCAGCAGACACTGGACGTTGGTAATGCCATGCATGCACTAACTCATCCTGCTTCGATGTAGATGCTGGACTCTCACGCGTGGACAATGAATTTGATACGAAGTGCTGCAAAGCTGTCACCATCCAACAAGTCGATTCGTCTGCTTTCTCAACGTCGATTAGGTGAGACCGGCAAGTGTCCAAACATCAACCAGACTATATTTGTCTTGTTAACTTGGTGGTGTGCACTGCTTGCTTCCATTATCATTCATTCTGGCAATGTTACCGTCTCTCGCTATGGAATACACCTATATACCATTGTATTAGTTCCGCATTAAGTTCGCCTTCTTATGAAACCCTAAAACTCGGTTCAAGCGAACTGGCAACCGTGTCCCCAACCGAAGCGCATCGGCCTCCCTCACAATGCTTGTTTCTTGGACCATTTGAAATGAGCGCAACGCTCGGATGTTCCGGCACAAGTGCGCTCCGCCGCCCATCCTTCTTAACATCATCATGGACGAGGCAAAGCTTTTGGTCACCGCGGGTGCTAAAAGACTACAGGGACTATTATCTTGCGTGAGTAATCGTCATGCCGTGTATATGGGTGTTACTGTAAAACTCTAAACTCTATTCCTCTCTAATTTAATAGATGAGGCAAATCTTTTGCCTTCGTTTTGAAAAAAAAACTCGGTTCAATCCACAAAGATTTTTCTTTCTTATGAGCCCTTAGCCCACCCATTTTCGATGCCGTTTCAATAAGCGCGTGTTTACTAGGAAAAATCACTTGTACATTCCCAAAACTTGCCTCTAGCCATTTTCATTTACTATTTACCATGTAATCTAATTCCTTATGACTGCCTGAATGAAGTGTCATCCTTTCGGTCGCCATGGACCTCACTGAAGAAGGAGCCGAATCAAGCTAGAATGCATCATATCCCAAAATAAAAGAAAATACAAAACAAAAATCCAAGACCAAAAACTACTGCGAGAGGCAATGCTACGCCAAGGCAGGGTGAAGGACGGTTACTCGCTCTAGGGCTGACCAGCTCGATACGGCTCCAACAAAGAGATGGTAGAGTAGCTAGATGAAATCGCAAAAGAATAGATCGGGAAAGAATGCTGCTTTGAGATCCAAAAAGACATGGAGTGATGAACAGATGGATCTGGTCTCGTAAGATTATTTTCCTTCATATGGGGGGCATGATGATATGCATAATGATAATACCTGGTGCTAAAGAACAATCGACGGCCTTATCCACCGCAAAGGACAACATGGATCATACATGATGACGTGGAGTAGCATCTAAACATGATGCATTAGAGCAAGTACAATAGCATGCTTATAACGAATGCGGCGTTTCGATGCCAGGCTCATCTGCACCCGGTCAGAAAAAAATCAAAACAAATACTATAAAAATTAAAAAAAATTCATTGTTTTGAGTGGGAGATAATTTGATGCTTAAGGTTCGCTTCAATTTTTAAATCATTTGGACATCTGACAAGCTCTTGGAAAAAAGACATCTGAGCAGCAAATAAGGTTGACGCACCATTAATTGCTTGATGATTCTTGCAGGCAGATGGAGGATTCTGAAATGCCGAGTCCGACACCGTCACGGATGGGCGTAAAAGTGCCGTGCCAAAACGAAGCTGACATGAGTGGTGTCGGCATATCCAAGGTCCGCGAGCAACTCCGCCGCGTCGTCGACGAAGACAGCTACGCGCCGCACTACGTGCCAATCGGCCCTTACCACCGCAGCCGCTCGTCTCCATGGATCGAGAAAACGAAGAAGCGCTCTGCCGGCTTCCTGCAAAGCCTGTCCGAGGAACATACGGAAGGTGGCCTCACGGGCGTGATGGAGAAGCTGGAGCCCCTGGCAAGGGGGCTCTACACCTCCGGTGGCGGGCTCGGCGACATGACGCCGGAGCAGTGGTCGAGCATGCTGCTGCACGACGCGTGCTATCTGCTCCTCTTCTTCGTCGACTACATGTCCGGCAACCGCGCTCCTCCAGCTCCAGCTGATGATGATGTACATCCGGTCAGCCGCAACACCTTGGTACGCGACGCCGTCTTCATCCGCGAGAACCAGATCCCTTTCTTCCTCCTCCAGGGTATCCATGAGCGTGTCACGGGAGGCACCACCTCCGTCCTCGACTACATAGCCATGCCCATCCAGGAGCTGCTGCAGCAGCAGCTCTTCATCAGCAGGAAGCCCCGGCCGCCGCCGCCGACGTGTTCTCACCTGCTGCACCTCGTGCACGCCTACTTCCGTCCCACGCTACAGCCGACCAAGAGCGCGGGCGCGGCCATGTGCGGCACGGTGGTGACGGGCCGGTGGCGCCGGGCGGCGGAGTACAGCAGGTACGCCAACGTTCGGCTCATGCGCCGGGACTTCCAGGACGGCGTGGAGTCCTCTGTCCTGGACGTGCAGCTTGAAGGAGGCACGCTGTGGATCCCTCGCCTGCGTGTCGACAGCAACACGTGGACGATCCTTGGCAACCTGATGGCGCTGGAGGAGCAGGCACACCGGAGGCCGGTCACGGCGTACTGCCTCTTCATGTCGCAGCTGGCATGCACGGCGGAGGACGTCCAGCTCCTGCGGCGGGCAGGGATCGTCGACCACTTCCTGGGCAACGACGAGCAGGTCTCTAAAGACTTGGCCGGTCTCTGCAACGGGGTGGTCATCGACATCGACGACCTGGACAGGAACTACCTCAAGCCCATGTGGCACCAGCTAGAGAACCGCTTCTACAGCCGTGCGGAACGATTCATAGGGGGGTTCCGCTTCCGCCACGGACAGAGCTGGGAGATCACTGCGGCGTTCCTCATGGCTCTCATCGTCATCGCCTGTCAAGCGATGCAAACGTTCTATGCAGTTTCTCGCGGTGGACACTAGTCCACCGAAACATTATTGTTCTTCTCCCGTTGTTGTGCTTGTCCTCACTATTTTCATGTTTTTTTCTCGTATTTTAACTTGGGAAAGATTATGTCTGTGCCGCTACCCGCCAGGCCACACGGAAATGTAGTTCTCTAAATTGTGGACAAACCACCAACTCTGGCGGAAACTTTACATTATTTGCACCATTTCCCATCAGGCCACTAGGCCAGCCTTTGTTGTGGTCTCCTTCGACGGTTTGACCTCTTTCTTCCCCAGTGGACCACACCAGATTTCCATGCCATTAGGGCCAAAAAAATCGGCTTTGATCCATCTCTTGCCCAGGGCCGGGCTGGCAAAATCCGGGGCCCTGTGTGAAATTTAAAAATGGGCTCTATCTCACAAAAAAGTGAACTAACGAGTCATTATAATGTATGTATATCTCGCAAAAGAGTTTATAATATATATAATACCTTACATATCAATTGGACATATAAAAAAGTCATACCTATCCAACTCCCTGTTGTTATTTATTTGAACATACTCATTCTTTTAGTATTCTTTGAAATGAAATCTTCGATGATATCCTCGTAATCAATCTTCTCCAACACTTTACTCCCAAGTGCTATTGTGGTCAAATCATTGAGTCTTTGTTGTGTCATAGTAGTACGCATATAGAACTTCAATAGCTTCAATTTAGAGAAACTTCTTTCTGCCGATGCAACTGTCACAGGAATGGTCAATAGAACTTTATATGCAATACTTGCGTTGGGAAAACAATCATGCCTCTTTTATACTAAGATGAATATTTTATAACTGAAGATCATGCGTCAATTTTTGGCAATTAAACGAACCGTCTAACTTGCCTTGCTTTGGGTTCCTGTCCGATAGATCTCCTACACTATGATCTTTAATCGAGGAGGTAAGAACCAATCTCTAACAAAGTAATAATCCCTGATAATTGTTAACTAGAAAATTAAGAATTAGGAGTAGGAACCGAAATTAATCAAAAAAGGACTCGATAAGCACCTAGAGGATGGGGAAGTCGGTCACCGATCAATCCGTCGAGATGACGTCGACGAGTTTACAATATGAGAGAGGAGGCAGGGAAGGCAGTGGCATGTCACCCTGAATCGAAATTCCGATGATCCGATTGATCTAATGAGTATTGACGAGGGACGAGGCGAGGATACGAGGGCGAACTCCTGGTGATTTTGTGGATGATTTTGTGCATATGAGTGAGTCCACATGTCTCCTCTCAATGTATAGTTTGTGCAAGGTCGTGGTGGCAGTGTTCAGCCCTGAGTACCTGAGAGAGCCAACTGCCACTGATACAGAGAGGTTGTTGGCGATCAATGCCGACAGGGGCTTTCCGAGAATGCTTGATAGTATAGATTGTATGCACTGAAAGTGAAAGAACTATCCATTTGCTTGGCAGGGGCAGTATAAGGGGCATGTGAAAGGTGCCAGTGTCATACTTGAAGCGGTGGCTTCACAAGTTCTGTGGCTGGTTCTCACAATGATATCAGTGTTCTTCAGCTTTCTCCGGTGTTTGCAAGGCTTGCAGAAGGCCACTCTCCGGAGGTCAACTTTGAGATCAACGGCCACCATTACAACAAGGGATATTTCCTAGCTGATGATATCTATCCTCAGTGGTCCACTCTTGTGAAGACCATACCAAACCCGCAAGGAGAGAAGAGACAGGTGTTTGCCCAAATGCAGGAGAGTGCTAGGAAGGACGTGGAGCGTGCTTTCGGTGTGCTTCAGTCTCGATGGGGTATCGCTCGAAACCCTGCATTGACATGGAGCACTCAAAAGTTTTGGGAGGTAATGACTGCTTGTATGATGATGCACAACATGATCTTGGAGGATGATCATGGTGATAGCATCTACGATCAAGGGTTTCATTTCCAGGAAGAAAATATTGAGCCAGAGCAGCCACCTCCTGCAATGTTTCAACAGTTTGTCCAACACTAGTAGAAAACAGGCCTATTGTCCCGGTTCGTAAGGGCCTTTAGTCCCGGTTCCTGAACCGGGACTAAAGGATCGTTACTAATACCCTCACCCTTTAGTCCCGGTTCAAACCAGAACCGGGACAGATGGGCCTCCACGTGGCCTGTGCGCCGAGCCCAGGCAGGAGGGCCTTTGGTCCCGGTTGGTAGCACCAACCGGGACCAATAGGCATCCACGCGTCAGCATTTCTGTGGATGGGGTTTTTGTTTTTTTTTTGAAAGGGGGAGGGGGTTTGGGGATTTTGGGGGGTTAATTTAGGTATTTCATATATTGTGTTAGCTAGATAGCTAATTAATAGAGAGAAGTGTCCTCTCTTATGTCCGTGCTTGGTCGACGTTACGTACTAAACATACGTATAGAGAAGACTAGGCATATGCTAGCTAGTAAGCAAACGAAGGAAACAGAAGATCGTCATGAACATATATGCATACAGAGAGAAGTGATATCGACCACATCTCCTTCTCCGAGAGATTGGTCGAACAACAAGTTCTCGTATATCTATCGTCCGACACTACCGGCTACATATATACAATAATTATCTTTTACAAATATAATATCTTAAATTACGGACGCATGGTCCACATAGTATTCTCCGTCTTCAGCGATCACGTGGTCAAGAAAGAATGCCGCCAATTCCTCTTGAATTGCTCGCATGCGATCTGGTCCTAGGAGTTCATTCCGCTGCCGAAACATCTAATTTGAAGAAGGGGGTCAATACACACACACACACACACACACACACACACACACACACACACACACATATATATATATATATATATATATATATATATATATGAATGAATGAAACTCAACACAAATGATGGTAATAAACAAAAATTGTGAATATTATTTCTTACGCACTTCATATTGTTTCTCAGAGTACCCGCCCCGCTCACAGGTCGTGTGGCGGATGGACACGCAGACGTAGTATCCACAGAAATCATTCCCTTGTTCCTGCCACAACCACTTTACAAGAAATAGAGGTCAATTAAACAGATAAGCAAGAATGCCAAATGGTATTGATGAAACTAGCGCTTGAATCAATAGCTAGGAGACGCGCGGAACATGGTACTATAGTACTTACTTTCGGGTATCTAAATTCCAGCTCCTTCGGGAGTCCCGGGGAATTTGTGCTGAATTTTCTCCAAACACTGCCAGACAAAAGAAAACAATTACTTGATATCAGGAAATGAACAAATTTGCTGATATGGTGGATAATGATCGATTTAACTTACTTCTTGAGGATTTCAGTCATGTCCGCATACTCCTGGGGATCTTTTCGTCTCGAGTCCAAGACAGTTACTACTCCCTTGTCCATCCTAATCTCCAGGAGAATATAGTGGTAACTGCGCACGCATGCATAACTCATCAATTACATTACTATAACCTGGACTAATATATAAGGGAAACCGAATATGCACAAGACAACACTCACTTGAAGTTGTAAGGAAAGAGTATTATATTTTTGTGTTCATTTATTTTGAATGATCGTAGCAACCTGGCCTCGGTATCTGCGGCATGATCTTTAACCTGAACTGCATCTATGAGATTTGTGTTAATGAACCCAATATCACCGATTTGTCTTTTCTTCAATTCGGCGATCTTCAATCTGCATAATATAGTGAGGATAATTATAAATACATGCAATGAAAGAGCTGAGCTATGTAGAGAGATTTAATGACAGAAGTAGTAGTACTTACAGACAGTAGCAGGTGACCGTTGCTTTATCGAGGGCCAATTGATTGAATAACTGATAGAACTCCTCAAATGGAACATGCAACAGTTCAATTCCAACGAGGTCATGCTCCGGTTTAACTCTCATATACAAAGTATTCCTCCCCCCAGACTCTCTGCGGGTTTTCATGTACCAATCATGCAATCTTCGCATCATCGTTGTTAGAGATCTTTCATCTTTGACGAGAGGCTTCCCGTACTCGTATCTGTGTATCTGCACGTCCAGAAAACCATAATCTACATCGTCGGGCAGATAATCGTCAAGATTGGTATAACCGGGCGCCATCCTCGGATCGACGCTAGGCACCTTGAGCGGGGGCACGATTGCTTTGCTTGTTCGCCGAGCTGGGCAATTTGTTTCCCAGCTCCTCGTCGTTCTTTCAGCCTTTGATCACTGACTGTACTTCCCGACCGCGATGCTTCGGCCCATGTCTTTGCAATAATGCGCTCATAGTTGCCTTTCGGCGGAGACTTGGGTGGTTTTGCCAGGGCAGCCAGAGTGCGCTTCACTTTCACCGAATCTACCTTCTCCTTCGGAGGTGGATGTCTCTGTGCTCAACCCTTCAAACCAGTCATCCTTCTCGGTTCACGCGATCCTCACGTTCTCCTCCGGGCTCATCTCATATGATAACTTCTCTGGAGATTTCAGAGAAGGACCGAATCTGTATTTGCTCCCGCCTCTGGCTGTACTGCTAGACGCCGGCAGACCAGACGGAGCGGCAGTCTTCTTTACTGCTTGCTTTTTGCGAGGCGGAGGAGAAGGACTATGACGCGCCGGAGCAGCTGCCGGAGCGGCGACGGGTCTCTTCTGCCCTTGCTGACGAGGCGGAGAAGGAGGAGGCTGGCTGCTCGGGCGCGCCGGCGCAGGCGAAGGAGGCGGAGTGCCGCCACGCGCCGGAGAAGGAGCCGGCCGAGGGCCCTGGTCGTCACTCGCCGGAGGAGGAGGCGGTGGAGGAGGCGGAGTGCCCTGACTCGCCGGAGGAGGAGGCGGTGGAGGAGGCGGAGTGCCCTGACTCGCCGGAGGAGGAGGAGGAGGCGGAGGCGTCCAGTTCGGAAGGTTGATGAGCTCCTTCCGCCATAGGCATGGAGTCTTCAGAGCAGAACCCAGCCGAGTCTCCCCTTCTCCGGTAGGATTGTCAAGCGAGAGGTCCTCAAATCCCTCCGTTATTTCATCCACCATCACCTTAGCATATCCTTCTGGAATCGGCCGGTAGTGAAAAGTTGCGCCGGGTTCATTAGGAAAAACAGAGCCAACAACCGCCTTGACCTTCAAACTCATCCATTGCGTCATAAGGTGGCAAATTTGAGCCTCCGTGATAGCATCCACGGGATAGCTGGCAGGAGCCGTCAAGACAAGCTCCGGCTGAAGCAGCTCGGTGGAAGCCACGCTGCTTCTCCGCTGAGATGGCGGGGTAGCTTCAGGGGAAGCTTCGGCAGTTCGGTTGCTGCGATTTGCTTCTCGTTCATCTATCCCGAGTACCCTTGCTTTAAGCTCCTGCAGTTCGGACTGTTGCACTTGCTTCCTCCTCTCCTGGCTTTTGTAACCGCCTGCGTCCGGAAACCCAACCTTCCACGGAATGGAGCCTGGCATGCCTCGTGTCCGTCAAGGGTGCTCAGGATTCCCGAGGGCCTTTGTGAGCTCGTCATTCTCTCTGTCTGGAAGGAACGTCCCTTCCTGCGCTGCTTTGATATAGTACCGGAGCTTCTTCAAGGGAATGTCACGTTGCTCGTCCGTCCAAATGCACTTCCCTGTTACAGGGTCCAAGGTTCCGCCAGCCCCGAAGAACCAAGTCCGGCAACGGTCTGGCCAGCTCATTGTCTCTGGTTTGATCCCTTTTTGAACCAGATCATTCTCAGCCTTGGCCCACTTAGGCCGGGCTACCAGGTAGCCACCTGACCCCGTGCGATGGTGATGCTTCTTCTTCGTAGCATTTTTCTTGTTTGTCTCTGACATCTTCTTACTCTTTTCCGATGTCTTGTGGGACACAAATGCAGGCCAGTCATCTCTGATCTTCTCATATATGCCCTTGAATTCTGGTGTCTCTTTTTTCTCGACAAACCTATTCAGGTCTTTCTTCCACCTCCTGAATAGGTCTGCCATCCTCTTAAGAGCAAAAGACTTGATTAATTCCTTTTTAACTGGCTTCTCCGGATCATCCTCTGGCGGTAGGGTGAAATTTGTCTTCAGCTCAGTCCAAAGATCATTTTTCTGCATATCATTGACGTAAGACACCTCAGGGTCTTCAGTAGCCGGCTTGAACCATTGTTGGATGCTGATCGGGATCTTGTCCCTAACCAGAACCCCGCACTGAGCAACAAATGCCTTCTTTGTTCGGATGGGTTCAGTAGGTTGGCCATCGGGCGCGATTGCTATGATCTCAAACCTTTCATCCGACCTCAACTTTCTATTCGGGCCTCGTCTCTTTACCTCAGTTGTGCTTGATCCGGAGGGCTAGAAAAAAGAACAAAGACTTAATTAATATGTGTACATACCAAAACAATGAATGCATCAATTAGCTAGTCAGCACAGGCTTAACTAATATATATACCTGGCCGGACTCGGTTCGGTCACCAGACTCGTTTCGGTCACCGGAGCCATCCTCACGTTCTTCTTCTTGCACCGACATTACGTCACCAGAGCCAGCTTCTTCACCCTCTCCTTCCAGAGTACCATCGGTGTCGTTGAGATACAACGAGACGGCATCACTTCCTTCTGCGATTATGTCCCTCAACATCGCTTCTCTTGCTTCGTCTCGGGCGATAGTGTCCATAGTTTCTACAAATATTTACAACATGGCAATTATTATTCAAACATGACAAATGGATATATTAGTGGCAAACGTAGAACTAGATAGCTAATCATAGTAAGGAATCATATATATCGGAAACGAGGGTCGTCGAGGGTCGCCGAACGGTAGAGGAAACCCTAAATAGCAAGTATCGTGGGTGTGAGATACAAGTGGCCGTCGGTGTCGGACACTACATCCACGTCCCACAAGAACTCCTCTATTCTTTCTTCTCCTCTTTTTTTTTCTTCTTCTTCCTCTTCTTTTTTTATCCCCTTCTTCCTGTCATGTTCGACGACCCTCGTTCCCGATAAAAATTAAGAAGAAGAAGAAAAAAAGGAGAAAAAAAAGGAGAAAAAAAAGGAGAAGAAGCTCCTCTATTCCTTCTTCTTCTCCTCTTTTTTTTTCTTCTTCTTCCTCTTCTTCCTCTCCTCGTCTTCTCCTTCTTTCTCTACTTATTTTCCTTTTCCTTATTTTACTTTTTCCTCTCCACTAACATAAAATGCACTAACCTAAAATGCAACAAACATAAAATGCACTAAATCGATCAACTAACCTAAAATCAGTGATAAAATGCACTAACCTAAAATCGATATCTACTAATAATCAATATCACCAAAAAAATCTATGAACAGAAAAAATAGTATTTTTTTTTTCTGAAAATCTATCTTTTGCATATATACATCAACATATATATACACAGAGAACATATATATACATAAATATATACATTTTTATAAAAATGCGAAAAACAAAAAATCTAAAAAAATCACATATAAACAGATATACACACATACATATACTCATACATATACATTTGCAAAAAACATATATATATATTTGCAAAAAAAAGGGGGAAGAGGGGGCGGTGCCGGCGCCCTGACCAAAGCGAGGAAGAGGCGACGGCGGCGCGGGGCAGCTGGGGCGCGGCGAGGCAGAGGCGACGACGAGGCAGAGGCGGGGCGGCGACGGCGTCAGGGCACGACGCGGGGTGGTGACGGTGTCGGGGCGGCGCGGGGAGACCGCGACGGCGCGGGGTGGCGCGCGGCGACGGCGTCGGGGCGGCGCGGGGTGGCGACAGCGTCTGGGCGGCGCGGGACGGCGTCGGAGGCAGGGCGACGACGGCGACGGCGAGGCGCAGAGGGGCAGCCTGGCGGCGTCGTCGGGGCGGGATCGAAGAACTGAACGAAAATTTTCACAAGTGTTGTATATATAGACGGAGCATTGGTCCCGGTTCGTGGCACAAACCGGGACTAATGCCCTCATTTAGTCCCGGTTGGTGCCACCAACCGGGACCAAAGGCCTTTTTCAGCAGCCCAAAGGGCGGGAAGCGGCGGCCTTTGGTCCCGGGTGGTGGCACTAACCGGGACTAAAGAGGGGGCATTGGTCCCGGTTGGTGCTACGAACCAGGACCAATGCCCCCTTTGGTCCCGGTTCGTCCCTCCAACCGGGACCAAAGGCCTGTGCTGCCCCGAACCCAAATATTTAGTCCCACCTCGCTAGTTGAGAGGGAAGCGCACCTGTTTATAAGGTGCGGTGCGCCATCCCTCTCGAGCTCCTCTCTAAAGCAGGCTTTCGGGCCTAACACTGCAATCTGTGCCTGTGGGCCTACTGGGCCTCCCTCGGGCCTGAATCCTGGCCCATGGTAGGGTTTCTAGTCGTATTCAGGCCGTGGGGCCCAGTAGGTAGCATTTTTGTTGTTTTTTTGTTTCTACTTAGAACTAAATACTTATAGTTTTGTAGTGATTTATTTTTTATTTTAGGTCACAAAAATTATAAACTTTCTCTTAGTGCCATTAGTTTTAAAATTTGAATAGTTTAACTTTAAATTTTTAAAAATTTGTGTGAATCACTAGTTTATGAATAACTTTACTATAGAAAATTCCTGCTATTTAATATTACTGTGTTTTATCATTATTCGTCTTGCTTTATTTTTTAATTCTTTTAGCTTTTAAACTTTTTTAGTTTTAGAAAAATTATAAACTTTTAAACTTTCTTGCTTTATAGTTTTAGAAAAATTATAAACTTTCTGTTAGTGCCATTAGTTTTCAAATTTGAAAACACTTTTTTAGTTTTTTTTGTTTTCTTTGTTGCTTTATTTTGTTTTTGCTATATTTTTTAATTCTATTTTGCTTTTAGGTCAGCAAAATTATGAACTTTCTGTTACAAATTAACATAGATGCACCTACTCGTCTGTTTTCAAATGAACTCTAAAATACTTGGCATAACATACTCGTCTGTTACAAATTGGGCATGGTATCATCATAATAGTTGCGGGAGAAAGTCTTCACTTTTTCTTCGCTTGTCATTTGCTTATTGCGCCGTAACCATGGATAATCTTCAGCGTTTATCAGGATGCTTGGGTCAGCCTTGACATTAAAGGGAGGAATTTCATGAAACCTTTCATAATCTTCAGACATGTCTGTCTTGCCATCCACTCCCAGGATATCCCTTTTTCCTCAAAGAACTATATGGCGCTTTGGCTCATCGTATGATGTATCCGTTTCCTTATCTTTTCTTTTTCTCGGTCTGGTAGACATGTCCTTCACATAGATAACCTGTGCCACATCATTGGCTAGGACGAACGGTTCATCAGTGTACCCAAGATTTTTCAGATCCACTGTTGTCATTCCGTACTGTGGGTCTACATGTACCCCGCCTCCTGACAGATTGACCCATTTGCACTTAAACAAAGGGACCTTCAAATCTTGTCCGTAGTCAAGTTCCCATATGTCCACTATGTAACCATAATATGTGTCCTTTCCCTTCTCGGTTGTTGCATCAAAGCGGACACCGCTGTTTTGGTTGGTGCTCTTCTGATCTTGGTCAATCGTGTAAAATGTATTCCCATTTATCTTGTATCCTTTGTAAATCAATACAGTCAAAGATGGTCCCCTGGACAACAAGTACAACTCATCACAAACAGTGTTGTCACCTCTGAGACGTGCTTCCAACCAACTGCTGAAAGTCCTAATGTGTTCACATGTAATCCAGTCGTCGCACTGCTCCGGGTGTTTGGAGCGCAGACTGTTCTTGTGTTCATCGACATACGGGGTCACCAAGGTAGAGTTCTGTAGAACTGTGTACTGTGCTTGAGACCAAGAATGCCCGTCCCTGCATATTATTGAGTCCGCTCCTAGCGTGCCTTTTCCAGTCAGTCTCCCCTCATACCGCGATTTAGGGAGACCTATCTTCTTAAGGCCAGGAATGAAGTCAACACAAAACCCGATGACATCCTCTGTTTGATGGCCCATGGAGATGCTTCCTTCTGGCCTAGCGCGGTTACGGACATATTTCTTTAGGACTCCCATGAACCTCTCAAAGGGGAACATATTGTGTAGAAATACGGGCCCCAGAACGACAATCTCGTCGACTAGATGAACTAGGACATGCGTCATGATATTGAAGAAGGATGGTGGGAACACCAGCTCGAAACTGACAAGACACTGCGCCACATCACTCCTTAGCCTTGGTACCATTTCTGGATCGATCACCTTCTGAGAGATTGCATTGAGAAATGCACATAGCTTCACAATGGCTAATCGGACGTTTTCCGGTAGAAGCCCCCTCAATGCAACCGGAAGCAGTTGCGTCATAATCACGTGGCAGTCATGAGACTTTAGGTTCTGGAACTTTTTCTCTGGAATATTTATTATTCCCTTTATATTCGACGAGAAGCCAGTCGGGACATTCATACTGAGCAGGCATTCAAAGAAGATTTCTTTCTCATCTTTCGTAAGAGCGTAGCTGGCAGGACCTTCATACTGCTTCGGAGGCATGCCGTCTTTTTGGTGCAAACGTTGGAGGTCCTCCCGTGCCTCGGGTGTATCTTTTGTCTTTCCATACACGCCCAAGAAGCCTAGCAGGTTCACGCAAAGGTTCTTTGCCACGTGCATCACGTCGATTGAAGAGCGGACCTCTAGGTCTTTCCAGTAGGGTAGGTCCCAAAATATAGATTTCTTCTTCCACATGGGTGCGTGTCCCTCAGCGTCATTCAGAACAGCTAGTGCGCCGACACCCTTTCCAAAGATTACGTGTAAATCATTGACCATAGCAAGTACGTGACCACCGGTACGCATGGCGGGCTTCTTCCGGTGATCTGCCTCGCCTTTGAAATGCTTGCCTTTCTTTCGACATTGATGGTTGGTCGGAAGAAATCGACGATGGCCCAGGTACACATTCTTCCTGCATTTGTCCAGGTATATACTTTCAGTGTCATGTAAACAGTGTGTGCATGCGTGGTATCCTTTGTTTGTCTGTCCTGAAAGGTTACTGAGAGCGGCTCAATCGTTGATGGTCACGAACAGCAACGCCTTTAGGTTAAATTTCTCCTGTCCGTGCTCATCCCACGTACATACACCATTTCCATTCCACAGCTGTAAAAGTTCTTCAACTAATGGCCTTAGGTACACATCAATGTCGTTGCCGGGTTGCTTAGGGCCTTGGATGAGAATTGGCATCATAATGAACTTCCGCTTCATGCACATCCAAGGAGGAAGGTTATACATACATAGAGTGACCGGCCAGGTGCTGTGATTGCTGCTCTGCTCCCCGAAAGGATTAATGCCATCCGCGCTTAAAGCAAACCATACGTTCCTTGGGTCCTTTGCAAACTCATCCCAGTACTTTCTCACGATTTTTCTCCACTGCGACCCGTCAGCGGGTGCTCTCAACTTCCCGTCTTTCTTATGGTCCTCACTGTGCCATCGCATCGACTTGGCATGCTCTCCGTTTCTGAACAGACGTTTCAACCATGGTATTATAGGAGCATACCACATCACCTTCGCAGGAACCCTCTTCCTGCGGGGATCGCCGTGAACATCACCAGGGTCATCTCGTCTGATCTTATACCGCAATGCACCGCATACCGGGCATGCGTTCAGATCCTTGTATGCACCGCGGTATAGGATGCAGTCATTAGGGCATGCATGTATCTTCTCCACCTCCAATCCTAGAGGGCATACGACCTTCTTTGCTGCGTATGTACTGTCGGGCAATTCGTTATCCGTTGGAAGCTTCTTCTTCAATATTTTCAGTAGCTTCTCAAATCCTTTGTCAGGCACAACATTCTCTGCCTTCCACTGCAGCAATTCCAGTACGGTACCGAGCTTCGTGTTGCCATCTTCGCAATTGGGGTACAACCCTTTTTTGTGATCCTCTAACATGCGATCGAACTTCAGCTTCTCCTTTTGACTTTCGCATTGCGTCCTTGCATCGACAATGACACGGCGGAGATCACCATCATCGTGCACATCGTCTGGTTCCTCTTGATCTTCAGCACCTTCACCCGTTGCAGCATCATTGGGCACATCGTCTGGTTCCTCTTGATCTTCACCAGCTCCCCCCGTTGCAGCATCACTGTATTCAGGGGGCACGTAGTTGTCATCGTACTCTTCTTCTTCGTCGTCTTCCATCATAACCCCTATTTCTTCGTGCCTCGTCCAAACATTATAGTGTGGCATGAAACCCTTGTAGAACAGGTGGGTGTGAAGGATTTTTCGGTCAGAGTAAGACTTCGTATTCCCACAATCAGGGCATGTACAACACATAAAACCATTCTGCTTGTTTGCCTGAGCCGCATCGAGAAACTCATGCACGCCCTTAATGTACTCGGAGGTGTGTCTGTCACCGTACATCCATTGCCGGTTCATCTGTGTGCATTATATATAATTAAGTGTCCAAATTAATAGAAGTTCATCATCACATGCATTAAAAGCAAAGTACATACATAGTTCTCATCTAACAACATATAGCTCTCCAGAGCATCTAATTAATTAAACCATACATTAATTAAAATAAAGGCGATCATAATCACAACCAAGGTAACAATTGATCCAACGGCATAATGATACCAAGCCTCGGTATGAATGGCATATTTTCTAATCTTTCTAATCTTCAAGCGCATTGCATCCATCTTGATCTTGTGATCATCGACGACATCCGCAACATGCAACTCCAATATCATCTTCTCCTCCTCAATTTTTTTTATTTTTTCCTTCAAGAAATTGTTTTCTTCTTGAACTAAATTTAACCTCTCGATAATAGGGTCGGTTGGAATTTTCGGTTCACATACATCCTAGATAAATAAAATCTATGTCACGTTGGTCCGCATAATTATCATAAACAATAAATGAACCAATAGTTATAAAGATTAATATATATACCACATCCGAATCACAGACAGGACGAGGGCCGACGGGGGCGGATACCAAAACCAACGCACTATATAAGATGCAATAATAAAAGTAAGAAAATGATACAAGTATCTATCTAAACATACAAGTAAGAACATTTTTCCTTTCAGAAAGAAGATAAGAGCAAGAGGCTCACCACGGTGGTGTCGGTGATGAGATCGGCGCGGGTGATCGACGGCGGTGAAGACAGGGGTGGGGCATGACGGACCGCTAAATCTAGACAAATCTCGAGGAAAATGGAGCTTTGAGGTCGAGCTTCGAGAGGAGAAAGCTTAACTAGTGTGGCTCGGGCATTTCATCGAACACCTCATGTGCATAGGAGGTGAGCTAGAGCACCTAAAGCCCCTCCTCTCGCCGGCCCAGAAAAACAGAGCACTGAGTGCTCTGCTCCGGCGCGAGGGGTATATATAGGCTGCACCACTGGTCCCGGTTCGTGGCATGAACCGGGACTAAATGGGTACCTTTGGTCCCGGTTCATGCCACCAACCGGGACCAATGGTGGTGGGCCAGGAGCGAGGCCCATTGGTCCCGGTTCGTCCCACCAACCGGGACCAAAAGGTCCAGACGAACCGGGACCAATGGCCCACGTGGCCCGGCCGGCCCCCTGGGCTCACGAACCGGGTCCAATGGTGGTGGGCCAGGAGCGAGGCCCATTGGTCCCGGTTCGTCCCACCAACCGGGACCAAAAGGTCCAGACGAACCGGGACCAATGGCCCACGTGGCCCGGCCGGCCCCCTGGGCTCACGAACCGGGTCCAATGCCCCCATTGGTCCCGGTTCTAGATTGAATCGAGACTAATGGGCTAACCCACCCTGGACCATTGCCCCCTTTTCTACTAGTGCAACTTCATCATCAAATGTGTGATTGCCATACTCATATGCAGCTTCAGGATGACTTGGTTGACCACATGTGGACTTATACTGGCAACCAGTAGTTTGTACGTGTTTAATTTCTTTTGATGCACATGTTTAATTTCTTTTGATGCAACCAAATTTTGATTAGGTTGTAAGGCTATTTGATATTGTTTTTATTCTAATTGGGTTGTAAGACCATTTCAGATGTGGGACTATTTGCTATGTTTGATTCGAAGGGTTTGCTATGCTTCATTTTATAGTATGTTTGTCGATCTCCAACAGACAAGATGCTGCCGAAATGCGGCTGTGTGTTGGGCACACGGCGGCGCGTCCACAAATCTGAATGGACACAAGCCCATTCCCCAAAACAGATGAAATCCGGTCAGAACGGACGGGTCGTGCGTTGAGAGGTCGGCACCTGCGATTGTTGGCCTGCAGGAATCGAAACCCGCAGCACGTTTGGCAGTGGACAGGAATGAGATAGCAGGGGCCAGGTTTGACAACCATGTTGCACTCGATGCTGACGGCACCAGAGGCGGCATCCTATTGTGCTGGCGTTCGGATCGCTTCTTGGTTGATCACATTGATGTGCGCACCTTTTCGATCACCTGTCCGATGCAAATCTGTAGTGGGCAATGAGACGTGGATGCTCACCACTGTCTACGGCCCCCATGACGCGGCACGCAAGATGGCGTTCCTGAACGAGCTCGCGGACATGCACAATGCAGCTCTTCCTAACGGTCATATTTTCATCTACGCCACTAAAATCTGCACGAGCAATATCTTCCATGTTAGTATCAATATAACTAAAAATAATAATCCCGTGCAGTGAATGTGGTCAGAAGAAAATAGACCAGCGGGAAAGGTACGATGCTCCTTGCATGTATCGCATGGGGACCGTTGGCAAAAGGAGCAAACTTTTCTTAACCGGCCGGCCACAAGCGAACGGAAGAAAAGCCCCCGTGCCTGGCCAGTGTGTCTGCTAATCTTGTCGTTCGTCTCGCCCGCGCGCGCCGTGCTGTTTCCTAGCTCTATCCTGCTCGCACATGCACCACCACGGGACCTAGGGGCACGATGGATGGACATATGTAAATCTGGTAGCATCTAAACTCCTAATATCTCAGTTGATAGATCGCGTTCCGGGTTTTATTTTCGTCCCACCTCACCCGGTCTTTTTGGTACTTCTTTGGTACTTCCTCCCACCTCCCTAGACGGTTTTTTTTCATCCTTCCTCCCACCTCCCGCTTTTAACTTCTAGCGATGCCTGCTAGCGAGGTCGAAAAAAAGCCTACGAAAGAAAACCAAAGAAAAAAACCCACGACCGAGGCAACGCACACCCTCCCTCCGCAAACCCTAGCCGCCGCACGAGTGAAGAGATGAGGGACAGGACGTTGCGTCCAGACATCTCCGCCGCCGGCCGTGCACGGCCGCTCCTCCGCGACGACACCAACCGTCCAGAAGCGGAGTCGCCGCCTCGACCCGGGGTCCCCCCGTCCCCGTCGTGGTCGGCGCCACGCCCATCCCGAGGCACCACCCGCTCGTTGTCGGCACGCCCACGCCCATCCCGAGGCACCATCCCTGCCTCGCCCCGCCCTCCCCTTCACGACGGCGCGCGCTCGCCTCGCCTGCACCGGGCTACTTGTGATCTGGACGCCGTCGGTGATCTGGACCAAAAGGTAATCCCATTCATCTCCCCACCTTTCCTTCTTCTCGTCGATCAAGTCCTTGTTCTCTGTCAAGCATGTACAACGTATTATTTTGTCACCACTAAGCTTCTTCATTTCTCCATAATTTCTCTAAGCCCACAGACTACATGTACAGACGTGATTCTTTTTTGAACTGCAGCTAACACTTCATGTTGAAGAGAACTTTGGTTTTCGTGGTTTCCTCTTCATAAAGCCAGCAGCAAGTTGGAAAGGGAGGCTAATTGTGCAGCCACATGTCTCTTTTTCAGCACGAGAAGCAACAATGGTGAAAGGAGGAGGAAGATGACGGACGGTGATGGAAGCTGCAGACGATGAGCTAGCAGCGAGGGACACACAGGACACCAAGCAGACCTTCAGGATAGAGACACATTTATCAGGATTGTCTTCGTGTTGCAGGTGATCGATAATGAGGGATGGAACCTCGACTTGACGCTCTTCAAGATTGTCGTTTTATTTGGGAGCCTGCCCTTCTATCGCCACCAGGTGCCGATGGGAATCTCACTGAAAAAAATATTTCAAGTATATTAATTTGTGTTCTGCTCCTGTTAATTTCTCTTGTGAAATTGCTATCAGGTATTTGTGGTTGCTTTTATAAAGGAAGATATCAACCCAAGATATCATGGTATGAATCAGCACATGAATCAAAAAGCAAGAAGTTGCTCCTTCCATTTTCCTTTCCTCTTCTGGTACTACTCACACACCTTCTCCTCTTGTGAATCATATGCAGATGGCACACAAGATCAGCTTAGGATGCTTGTACCACCAATTTTATGGCTTTCAACCAAATTGTGCTAACTCTGGCATGAGAACGGTAACATATATGTTTTCCTCTAGGCGTCATAGCATTGTGGATTTGCATCATTACTTCAGCAGGCTAGCTGGATGTGATCTGGACATAGGTGATTTTGAGCCAACACCAGCCTTAAAAGTATGTCTCTGTTTCCTCTCATGCTTCTACTATGATGCCTCGCATCATGTGTTTGTTAAAATGCTTAACAAATCTGATGTAAGTTCATGCCAGCCACATGCTTGCTACGATGCCTCTCATAGATCTCTAATATTAACCTGCATGCCAAACTTACTCTCGTTATTAGGCAAGACTAGATTGGATGGATATAACTAATCTAATATATTTTCGAATGTGATCATGGATGCATTTAATGTTGAATAATATCTCCTACATCATAATTGAAGGTAAGTAGGTAATAGTAATTTTTCATATATTGTTTGTTCTAGGTACTGCACTAATGTTTCTACAGGAAACATTTTACCTGACATATGTTTACAGGTACACGCACTTTAGAAGCCACAAACCAGTCCAACTCATGTCTGATGATTTGGTAGAGCTGACATAACTATGGAACTGGCTTCATTTATTGATAAAATTATGTTCATTGATCCCAAGACTATGCTCATGGGACAAGGATTAAGGAAGGTCGCCATGCGATGATTTACAAGGAATTGCCAGTATTACGTGAGAAGGCCCAAGGCTGGAATCAACGGTAGCAAGTTATTGTTTCCCGTGAAGCCTTTTGTTTTTATTAATTACATTAGATCATGACTTCTTTCCGGATCAATCATTATTGGATGGTAATTATATCTACCAGTTTAGCTTGGAAACATCTAAAGGTAACAAGAAAAAAGCCGGCAGGAAAACACACGAAATCTGAACTTACACTCAATTATATGCACTCACGCTGAATTTTCTTCTTTTTGGTTCAGTTTCATAGCAGTGAAGGGGAGAGCAAGCGACTAACCAACACTAAGGTGTAAAATGTAAAGAGAAAAGCATGATTGGGAAGGATTAACTTCCATTCAAGAGGTGGCCATTGAGTTGAGCAGATGAAGTTGTGGAACAACTTAAGGTCAGGGCTTCTTCGAACACGCAATGATTATTGAGATTGCAAGAAGAATGTCTTTAAGGAGTTCATTTGCCATATAGATGATGTCCCTATTTTACCGAACCAACTGGTAATTACTAGATATAATTTTCTGTTACATACAAATAGTGTGCAGTCATTTGAGAAGTGAAACATGGTGCGTAAACTTAGGTCTGAATCTTGATAATCTCAAGGTCGCTACAGTACTATACTAGATACATCATATTTGCCGAGTGGTCCCCTTACCCAATTGATTGTCGAAATAGGTGTTAAATCAATTTCTTCTGGACCAGGTTACGGGATGAACAAGTGCATGTCCCAGAACATCGATGTTGACTAATTTTGTTAAGATGGAGTAGTTCACATGGTTCTATTTTGAGAATTCCGCCACCCCATTCGCGTGTAGCCCTAGAATATTATCAAGGCAGGATACATTGTCCCAACGCACCGAGTCGGCAAGCCCTCAGATCTGGAACCAGATTCATCACACATGCGGTTCTATCCAGGGTGGTGCAGTGAGACAGTCTGTACTATGTTGCAGTTAATCTTGTGATAATGATATGCTATTCATTTGTTATTTTCAACAAATATTAGATATGATTGTTTTCATAATTATGTACCAAATTTTGCTTGTACGCATTCCTCTTATCTTTGCTTCAACTCTTTTCCTTTTATTTGTGCTGCATGGTGTAACCTGATTTGGTTGATCATTGGTGCATGCACTTGATTCGGTTTATCTTGGTGTAGCGTGCAGGGAACATAATTTGACTTACATCTCATGGGTGATGTGAAAAATTATGTACTCCCTTTACATGGAGTTGTTAGTTTTGTTGGTCTCCAATGCTTGACCATTTGGCTAAATATTTATTTTCTGGCTTAATTCTATAGATAACATCAATTATAGTGGATGAATGTCCATAAAGAATTGATCTATTATGTGGCACTTTATGTTTTTTAGTCCTTTCAGGTAAAGTTCTATAAAAACTTGATGCAAAAGATATTAGATGCAAAAGATAGTAACATGTGTACAGAAAATTGATGGATACGTTAGCAGTATGCTTCTAATGTACAATCCCCTTTAATAAATAAAGATTTGTCCTTCATTTTCTTGTCACATAACTCACCTTTTGAATAACATTTCTTGTTACACACACGCACGCACGCACACGCACGCGCGCTCACGCGCACACACACGAGTAGCAATTTCCAATGTGCGATTATAATCTCATAATGATCTCTGTAAAGCCAGTGTGGGTGTCATCCTGATTATTTATAATGCACACCACTTGCAGCTACATAACTCTATAGTATGAAGACTTAAAAATACGAGTGTCTTTTGTTGTTGTTTTACAAACCATCTTCGATCACATCTTACTATTATGTATTTCATAATAGTTTCATAGTAGTAACTGTTGACATTTGACTGCCACATTCATGTATCAGGAACAAAGTATTTATTTACAGATTTTAGTTTTATTAGTACCTCAACTCACTTTGTTATGCTCAGACGCACACTGTTTCAGTTTTGGTTTTAGCATTTCCCCACTCTTCAGTAATTGTCTCGCAAGTGTCGCCGAGGGGGTCCGAGTGCGACAGAGATTACCTACGACATGCTACTGCATAAGGTCTCCGAGGAGCGACAGCTCCGTAGCCACCATCGCCGCCCTCACCGTCAGTTACCTACCATCGCCGTTCCACACGCCTTTCCCTCAGACACACCTGCATACCTATTATCTACCTAACCAGCACCCACCAGTCATAATCGATCTGAAATCTAATTCCTATTCATGACCATGGGTTGTTTTCTTAATTTATCTTGGCACTTTATTGGATCTGGGTTACACCTCATCTATCTGAGATAAACAATTGATCTGAAGAATTATGGGACACTGGGTTGATTGGCCTGAATCACCCGTGACCCCCTTAGGGAGATTTCTGGAATGCTTTTATAATTCTGGTTCTGGTTCTGTATAGATGTACAGTGATGAACAAGTAACAATCGTGATTTGGACACAAGTAGATTTTAGTGTTGCTCACGCCAAATGCAGGAGTTGGATTTAGATTTGTGCACCAACTTCCTAACAAAGAATCTTGGGATTTCAGTTTAACTGACTCTGTTTTATTAGCATCTGTTGTTCACTACTGGAATTTGCACATGTAATCTTCAGTACTACAGTTTCTTGATTCTATAGACTGGTTCATATTAGCACTTGTACTAAATGAAAAGTGTTCATGCTCTGATATGGATCTCATGTTCTGAATTTAGGTGAAAAGTTTCCTTTCTTAAAATTTGTCATTATTACTGGAACTGAAATTTCTCTCTGTTTTCATGACCTCTAGCTGCACAGGTAAACCATGCCGCCACCGCTAGGGAGCTCTTGGTTGCACTGCAAGCTGCAGGCCTTGTCAACTTGCTCGTGTCACTTAAGCGCCATAACCTCGCCCCGCTCAAGATGGATAGTTTTCTGCAGGTCCGCCTCGCCCACTTCTTCCTATCCTACTACATTTGGATAATGACACTAAGTTCTAGCAAAAGCTGCAACTTATCATAATGTCACTCAATGATGTCTGTGGCGGTTATAGCGGGGCGAGGACGGTGGGAAGTTTGTGGCACGCGTTGGAGGAGATTCCTGTGTTGTTCTGTATGTGCTAGGCCATGGCATGGAGTGAAGTGGAACAATTCGGCACAATTTGTTTCAAGTGGCGAGGATGCCCGGAAGGCCCCTCGTCGACGGCGGGTGACCTCCGCGTCAATCTGCCAGAGCCCCTTCTTCTTCGACTCCGCCAACCATGCAGCCATGCTGTCGATCTCCTCCACCTTGTGGTTGATTTGCTACTAATCTTTCTGCACTAACTATGGACCAAATTGGTTGTAACAGGGCGGATAGTGATAATTTGAACAATGTGAAGGTCGATAGGTGGTTGCACAGGCACGCATTTGCCACGGTGTCTCCCGCGGAAATCTCAGGTTCAAGCCCATCAAAACTGCAAAAATTTGGTAAGATCATCTTCTGGTTCCTGCTTGCACTCTTACTATGGACACATTTGAGAGTTGTCTCAGCCCATAGGAAATTTACATACTAATTATATGGCGAAGGTTGACGCGAATGATTTGACTTGAGCAAACTCTTTTATTTACTCCCGTCTAATTTACCATCAGTATCAGATGTTGTTCCTATCATCAGTGCTAGCCATAAAGTCGAATGCATATGTTGGTGAGCTCTGTATGCCAAAACCCCATAAGATAGTAGAAGCTATTTTGTACTCGTAGCAGGCAAGTTGTTTTTAACTTTATGTAAAGCAACTTGTGATATTTCTAAAAAGTAAGGTCATGTAGGCACATGGAGCACTACTTTTTGGTCATTTTTCTACTCAACTGTAGAGTTTTATTGCAGTATCATAATTTTTCATATCTCAGTAAAGTTTTTTTTATATTAATAGTAAAGTGCATGTCAATACCACATAAAGGAAAATTTTCAAGAAAATTGTTCTTTCCCGATGGTAATCATTTTCATACAAACTACAATGGTTTACTTGTCCTTTTGGTTTTTGCATGGTGTCCATTCCAGAACCTCTATGGAATAATGAATGTTGTTGAATTCCTACTGTTTCGTTATGATTTTGAAGCTTTTATTGTTGGGTTCGTTTAGGTTAATAGTATGATAGAGATGAAACTTTTTGCGGAGATACATTTTTTATATACACCTTTACTTGATTACTAATCCATGTGGAAATGTCATTAGCATACATGATACTTTACGCATACATTTTTTATATACAACTTTACTTGATTCCTAATCCATGTGGAAATGTCATTAGCATACATGATACTTTACGCATACCATACACTGTTCTATCACAACAATTGATTAGTTTCTAAATTTTAATCTTCTTTTGGTTCAGGTTACAGAATTACATGAGGATGTAGGATGGAGCCGTCCTTAGAAGAATTGTTTAAAGAACAGAAAAGTAGTAACACCATGTTTTCTTCAAGTCCAAATCAGCATTGCAATGCGCTGACTATCCGCCCATGTTCCTTATTGGAACCTTTGATAATTAGGAGAAGTCTTTTAAATATGTGTCCATGTGTTGTAGTGAATTTGTACCACGCAAGTCACCATAAGTCGATGTGTAGCACAATAAAACAAAAGAAGTTTAACTGAGGGGATCATGTTAACGTTCAAAAAGAATCCAGCGACGAGGGCCCCAAGGCGATGTGTTTGAAGGGGCCAAAAATCCACCAAATATTAAGTGTATGTAATCAGAAGGAAAAAAATTAAAAGGCCCGTAACTGAAAGAAAAACTATTTGGTTATGAGTTGAGATTTTTTTTATTATACTTGCTCAAATATTGTGCAAACGACAACATTTTTGATATTGTGCGAGAATAACTAAACGCATAAAGTAGATCTTAATTCGTAACAGATTATTTGTTGGATCATCGTTTTTTATGTATAAATCATCAAATTATTTTTTTGATCTTTTCTATACATGTGAAATTTAACATGCATTATATTTATATATAACTCAAGCAAAATATTTTAAAAGCCCGTGGCAACGCACGGACATTATACTAGTATATATATAGAGAGAGAGCTAGCCTCGCAACGAACCGCATTAGTACTACGTAGTGAAGAGGGGGACATCCACTTGAACATCCTCGCTTTCAAGTGCCAGTAGCGCCCCTTGCAATGCCGCCAGGTATGAATGAAGTAAATGTAATCCGGGTTTAGTTCGATTTTATCCTCTATACTGTCTCAATTCTTGAAAAAAAAAATCACTTTCTTTCTTCAGTCCACAGGATATATAGAGCATTTTATAAACTTATGATTATGTGTACGTTGAGTTTCTACCGCAGTTAATTAGCTTTTCACCAGAAATCTCATTAGGCGCCTTTGCATTCATGTTCTCCTGTTTTGTAAGATTAAGCTGCAAGATATACAGAACGAGATCTAGTGAAGCAAAATCGAGTGGTGAATAATTTTAAGAGGAACCTCAAACTTTTTTCATGTGTATATAACATGGAAATTTCACATGAAATTTACATACTATGATTATGTTTAGACAAGATACGATCTGAACACTGTAGTTTACACAAAAAAGTACTCCCTCCGTTCCTAAATACAAGTCTTTTTTAGAGATTTCAATATAGACAACATATGGATATATATAGACGCATTTGAGAGTGTGGATTCACTTATTTTGCTCCGTGTGTAGTCCATATAAGAATCTCTAAAAAGATATATATTTGCGAACGGAGGGAGTAACCAGGATCGCAAATGCATGCACACCAGTTATTATTTTTCTACCCATGCAATGTTATCTGTCCAGGGATGTTGACATAGGAATTGTTGTGATTATTATCAAAAAAAGAAATGTGGACATTGCGGATCATGGGCTAGTAAAGGATGGACGCCTCCCCGCCGTCGTCGCCAAGTCAACTCACTCCGGCGAGCGGGGTGTCTACTCCACCTCCTCCTTCAGCCCGGATGGAGTTTGCAACACCAACGGCCTCAGAGGAGCTTGCGCTGCCGATCCAGTCCACGTCGATGCACCCACTGCAGAGCCCGCCTAGCCATCCTACAGGGTTGGCTGAACCGCGAGCTGTGACTTGCTCAACGAATGGCTCGCCGACAGTGGTTGGGCCTTTGGGGATGGCGTTAACGCCGACATCACCACCCTAGGCGGTCTCGTCGTTCGGGATTATAGCGCCGGCCTCCCCGACTCCTACACCTATGTCTTTGTGGCATAGTGGGAGTCATCCGGTTGCTACTGATGACTCGACATCCACAGATGAGGACTCCACGATGCAGCGTGAAGCTTCACACAACCTAGACTACTCAGAAGGTACACCATCATCTAAAAAATTTCTTGATTTTCTAGTTCATGTATTTCTTCAGTTCTTCAATCACTAGGCATAGTATTAGGAAAGAGTGATGATGACATACATGTGTCTTTTAAGGCACTCAAACATGTGGAGATTGGCCCGTTTAAGGTTTTCCCCAAGGTTACAAATAGAAAAAACCCTACCACCTTCGATGTAGAAGTGGATGGCACATCTGACGGTCTCGCTCATCTTATTGGAGTAGTGTGTAGGTTTAGATGAAGCTAGATATGATTGGATCCATATGTGATGTCATGACTTCTAACCGTAAATCTCAATCCCACTACTCGAAAAGAATCAAAAACCGTCTAAAAGGGTGATGTTACCAAAATCAATGCATGTTTCCCATGAATAGGAGAGGTCTTAGAGACTTGGTTAAACATGCTCGAGTATCGCTGATTACCTTTGGGATATGGTTTGCACTTTGTCGCGGTCTAAACTCGTCGACACGACATTCCCACGTATGTCCTTGATCACCTCTCAGGTGGTTACGACTTCAGCTCGCACTACCTACCTTCAGGTGGCAGATTGGGCGGCATTTACTCAGCATTAAAACTAGCTCTATGGACCGGTTGACCTTTTTGAATGGAAAGTTTCATATTAAATTTCATATTTGAAATAAGGCTGAGAACCTCAGCTGTAGCTAAGTTGTGTATGATGCTGCCCATAAATGAGCATATAACAGATTTTCTTCAAAAATTGGTCAACCTTGCAAAAGATAATCCATATCTATTCTTATAGGTGGGGATTTTAATATCCTGAGATTAGCATGTAAAAATGACCAATTTTACACTCACTAGTCTTTCTTATTTAATACTATCATTGATAGCTTAGTACTTAAGAGAGGTAAGAATGTGAGGAAGGTAGTTCACATGGGCAAATAATTTAAGAACGGTTAGATCACCACATGATTATTACGTACTCCCTCCGTAAACTAATATAAAAACGGTTAGATCAAGTGGAATTTATCGAAACTGCTGTGCTACCGACAGCGACGCTTGACAAGGAAGGAAGGATCCATATAGAGCAGTGCTACGCGGACGACGCTTGCCGACCAAAATTTGCACGACGTGCCACATCGCACCATCCATGCACAGATGGAAGATATTAGAAACAAGTTAGTGCTATGCAATGATCCCCTCGGCTTGTTTGAGGAGGTATTTCATCTGTCAGAGGAAGAGAGCATAAAAGTGTGTGTCCTGTTCTGGCTATGGTGGCATGAAAGAAATAAAGCTAACGTGGGCGACACGATGAAAACCATTGACGAAATTGTTTCCTCTATTTACTATCATGTCAATATTTTCAGGAATCTCAAGATACGAAGGAGTGCCCAGAAACAGAACGCCATGGCAAAATGGTCTCCTCCGCCAAGTACATTCCTTAAAGTAAACTCTGATGGTGCATTTCATGAAGCATCAAACTCTAGAGGTTGGGGTTTTACTCTGAGAAATGATGAAGCACACTTTTGGCTGTAGGAGCAGGAAACCTGGAACTTGTATCCAGTCCACTCCATGCTGAAGCATTAGCCATGCTATATGCAATCCATGCCACGGCAAGGATGGGAGGTAACCAAGTCATCTTTGAAACTGATTCCATGGTGCTGAAACAGGCGACAACAAGCGAAGAGTATGATAAATCTACCTTAGGATCATTGTTTCCGCGGTCCATCCATCTGAAACGAATAATCCACAAGGAAAAAAATACTAACTAAATTCAGTATGGTAGGTGATTCAGATGCAAAATGCTCTCTAATTGATTTAATTACCAGAGAATTGATCAATTGATGCTTCAGTCAGAATATACATATATGCAGCACAAACCAGAACATAGTCCACATGTTGCCTAGAGATGTGATTATGCTACTCCCTTTTTCTAACCAACATCTCTCACGCTGCTAAGTGTGATATTATTCCTTCCTTCACACCTCTTCCTTTGAGAGCAAGAAACATCACCCACCCCACACAGCACAGCCCCTCCACTCCAATCCACCGCCTATAAAAAAGACCCATTGATCACTTCATTCAACACAAAACACCCTCACCCGTTAGGTCACCCCTGTTCCTCCACATCAGGAACAGGGCCCAAACACAGAGTCCAAGAGACCTTCAGGACCCATGGCGCCGTCCTACGACAAGACCATCTCCACGGCGGCCTCCCTCGCGGCGTCCCTGATGCTCGTCCGCAGCCTGGCGAGTGAGCTGCTGCCGTCCGAGGCACGCAACTTGCTCTCCGCGGCCCTCAGCAGCCTCCGCTCCAGCATGACGTGGCAGCACACCATCGTCATCGAGGAGACCGAGGGGTGGTCCGGCAACCGCGTCTACGACGCCGTCAAGGCGTACCTGGCCACGCGAACCAGCGCCAGCCTCTCCATGCAGCGGCTGCGCGTCAGCAGCGCCTACGAGGAGGGCCCCGACAGCAAGATGGTGGTCAGCATGGAGGCCGGCGAGGAGATGGCGGACGTGTACGAGGGCACCGAGTTCAGATGGTACCTAGTGACCAGGGAGGTCAAGGGCGACCCGAACAACGGCAACGGCGGGGCGCGGGAGGTCCGGTCCTATGAGGTGAGCTTCCACAAGCGCCACAAGGAGAAGGCGCTGAAAGAGTGCCTGCCCTTCATCGTCGCCGCCGCCAAGGCCATCAGGGACCAGGAGCGGACCCTCGACATCTACATGAACTAGTACGGCGACGAGTGGTCCTCCATCGAGTTCCACCACCCCTCCACCTTCGACATGCTCGCCATGGACATGAAGCAGAAGCGGGCCATTGTCGATGACCTCGACAGGTTCATCAAGAGGAAGGACTACTATAGGAGGATCGGCAAGGCGTGGAAGCGCGGGTACCTGCTGTTTGGCCCTCCGGGCACCGGCAAGTCCAGCCTCATTGCCGCCATCGCCAACCACCTCAGGTTCGACATCTACGACCTCGAGCTCACCGGGGTTGACTCCAACTCGAACCTCAGGAGGCTCCTCGTCGGGATGACCAACCGGTCATTCTCGTGGTCGAGGACCTCGACTGCACCATCGAACTCAAGCAGCGAGAGGAAGCCGACGAGGAACCTGCCACCAAGTCCAGTCCTACAGAGAAGAAGAAGGCAGAAGACAAGGTAACTTTGCATTTTTTGCAGAATGAATACCTTACGTTTATACATAAACCTCTCTGCTTCTCCATTTTGACAGCTTTCTTTCTTACCTTATGCTGATGACAATTTTGGTTGTTGTCTACACAGGTCACGTTGTCTGGGCTGCTGAATTTTGTTGATGGCTTGTGGTCGACGAGTGGGGAGGAAAGGGTCATCATCTTCACAACCAATTACAAAGAGCGTCTTGACCCGGCACTCCTCCGGCCGGGCAGGATGGACATGCACATCCACATGGGGTACTGCACCACGGAAGCTTTCCAGATTCTTGCCAATAACTACCATTCCATCGACTACCATGCCACCTATCCAGAGATCGAGGCGCTGATCGAGGAGGTGATGGCGACGCCTGCGGAGGTCGCGGAGGTTCTGATGAGGAGCGATGACGCTGATGTTGCCCTCCATGATCTTGTCGAGCTACTGAAGTTAAAGAAGAAAGAGGCCACTGAGATCAAGTCTGAAAGTGTACAAGCGGAGGAGAAGAAAGATGTCAAAGAGGTGGTGCTGAAGAATGAGTTTGCAGAAAACGGAAGCAGCTAGGAGCGCGGAAACTGACGGTGACCAGCGACTACGCGTATCATGTAGATAGGTCATACTGGAGATCCATTGGAACATATGTTGATCATTTTGAACAGCTAATAACATTACATTTGTTGTAGTAGTTCGGCGCACTTGCATTTAACTTAACACAGTGTGCTTCTAAATAGTTATGTAAGTGCTATTGCAACAAGTTACATCGATCCAAACCTGACATCTTGCATAAGATATTGGCAAGCGACACTCTACTTAATTAACCAGACAGATAAAGTAGTATGACTAGTAACCTCATCACTTCTCCCCAAAAGGACACGAGTAGCCCAGCCACTAGTCATGAAGCACCGGTGTACGTCGACCGGTCTTTGGTCAGAGCAGGCCGTGCGTGGAATTCCAGCATGCACGCGGAAATGAATGGCGGTGGAATGAAGTTTGACAAACTAAAGCTACTGCATTCTCCGGAGAAGCTAATTCACCAAGGAAGAAGCTTGGATGCCAAGAAGGCAAGGTGGCTTTCCATTCCACGGGCGCTTTACGAATCTGGCGAAACGAGAACCCCAGCCAGCCAGCAGTACTTCTTCTTAGCAAAAGAAAAAGGAAAGAATCAATGAATGACTAGCTCAAAACATACAAGAACATACAAGTGAGTGCTCGGTAATTCTGCCAAGAAACAATCAATCGAATGTTCTGCCAGGAGGGCAATTTACCATATGCAGATTGCAGAGGAATTAATGGAATAATTAATCACTACGTCTATTATGTGTCAAACATCATATTGTTGTGTACGTGACAAGGCTGCCGCACCATATCTTGCTATGCATATCTTGATAGTTTGGTTAGGTAGTCAGCTAGAGTCTATCTTCCCTTTGTAATCTTATACCTATCTAGCTTCTTCTCCAAGATGTAATCTAAACTGTATGCGCTATCAGGGAGGTGCGCTCCTGCCTATAAACACGTACGGCGTCCCCTCGAGTTGAGGTACGACGCTTTCCGCCATCGCACATGGTAATCAGAGCCCTTCTCTTCCACAACATCTAAACCCTAAAACTCCATCCAATGCAAATCATGTCGTCCTCCTCCGGTGCCTCCCAGACTAGCCTCAACGGCCAAGTCACGGAGAGGCTCTCCCGCACCAACTACGTCCTCTGGCGCGCGCAGATCACGCCGCAGCTGAGGGGCGCGGGCGTCTTCGGCTACGTCGACGGCGCTACACCGGAGCCGGTCAGGATCCTCTCCACCAAGGACAAAGATGGGAAGGAATCGACTGCGCCGAACCCTCTCCACGCCATCTGGGTGCGAGAGGACCAGCAGGTGCTCGGGTACCTGCTGAACAACCTCACCAAGGAGGTGCTCGTGCAGGTGACTGCGATCACCACGGCGCGCGAGCTCTGGACGACACTGTCGGGGATGTTCTCCTCGCAGTCGCTTAGTCGCGTCAACAACATCGGAACCTCTCTGGTGAATGCGCAAAAGGGCAACAAGACCGTCGCCACCTACTTCGCCGAGATGCGCGGCTTCGCAGATGAGCTGGCCGCCGCCGGGAAGCCTCTCCAGGACGATGAACTCATCTCCTACATCCTCCACGGCCTCGACATGGATTACCAGCCGCTCGTCTCCGCCCTCGACGCCCGAACCTCCCCGGTATCCCTCGATGAGCTCTTTTCAATGCTTGGTAATTTTGATCAGAGGGTGGCATAGTACCAGGGATCAGGTGGCTTCAAGTCGTCAGCTAACGCAGCAGTGCGTGGGCGCGGTGGCTACTCCCGTCATCGTGGCCCGCCTCGCTCCAAGGGCAAGCAAGGGAGCGGCGGCAGCAGCGGCGGGTCCAACTCCCGCGGACGGACCAACTCCACCAACACCAGGGGCCGCCGCGGCGGGTCTTCCAGATCGCGCCAGGACACGGTGCGCTGCCAGATCTGCGGCAAGCCGGGCCACACGGCAAGGGATTGCTGGTACCGGTTTGATGAGGACGAGGCTTCCTCTGAAGATGAAGAAAAGATCGCTGCTGCTGCTGACGGCTCATACGGTGTAGATACCAACTGGTATCTTGACAGCGGCGCGACAAATCATCTCACTAGCGAACTAGAGAAGGTCACGCTTAAGGAGAAGTATCATGGCAAGGACCAGATCCACACCGCAAGCGGTGCAGGTATGAGGATATGTCACATTGGTCATTCCGTTTTTCGTACCCCACGTAGACAGTTTCATCTTAGGAAAATTTTGCATGTTCCTAGCACCGACAAAAATCTTCTATCTGTCCATCGTATCACCCTTGACAATCATGTTTATATTGAGTTTCACCCCTTCTTCTTTTTGATCAAGGATCAGGTCACGAGGAAAACTCTCTATCGAGGTAGATGCGTTCGGGGCCTCTATCCGTTGATTCCGGAGCTTCGAAGATACAATAAACAAGCTTGTGGTGCTATCAAGCTTTCAGCCACAAGATGGCACGACCGTTTAGGGTATGCTTCATTTTCCTTAGTTGACCGTTTACTTAAAAAGAATAAGCTCCCGTTTGTTGGTGAGCGCAATGTTGAAATCATTTGTGACTCTTGTCAGGAAGCAAAAAGTCATCAACTTCCTTATCCTGTGTCCACCAGTGTTTCTACTCAACCTTTGCAATTGATTTTTTCTGATGTGTGGGGTCCTGCCCCAAGCTCCGTTGATAGACATACATACTACGTTAGCTTTATTGATGACTATAGTAAGTTTTCCTGGCTTTACCTTCTTAAAAAGAGGTCAGATGTGTTCCAAGTCTTTAAAAAATTTCAGGCGCTTGTTGAACACCAATTTGACAGAAAAATTCTTGCTATCCAATCAGACTGGGGAGGAGAATACGAAAAGTTAAACTCCTTTTTCCAAACACTAGGAATTTCTCATCATGTGTCATGTCCTCATGCTCATCAACAAAACGGGTCGGCAGAATGTAAGCATAGGCACATTGTTGAGGTTGGTCTTGCTCTCTTGGCCGGAGCTTCGATGCCCTTAAAATTCTGGGACGAAGCGTTCCCTACTGCTGTTCACATCATCAACATTCTACCTAGTTGAGTTATCAACAATGAAACTCCCATAGAACGACTTCTCCACACAAAACCAGATTATAAATCTCTTCGTGTGTTTGGATGTGCTTGCTGGCCAAATCTCCGTCCTTACAACAACCGCAAGCTTATGTTTCGCTCCAAACAGTGTGCGTTTCTTGGGTATAGTGCTCAGCACAAAGGTGTCAAGTGCCTGGACATCTCTACTGGTCGTGTCTACATCTCTAGAGATGTTGTTTTCGATGAAACAAAGTTTCCTTTTGCTGATCTACATCCTAATGTCAGTGCCTTACTTTGCAAAGAAATTCTTCTTCTTCCACCTCACCTCTCTGGTTATGGTCAAGGGGGGCACGATAATAACGGTAATGATCATTTGTTGACTAATCATCATAACCATCTGCATGAGTTCTGTGATGCTCCAGGAGATCGTAGTGGTGAAGAAAATGAAGAAAACAGTGCAACGCATTGTCCATATCGCATGTGTCACAGTGAAGGGAGCAGATCCGCCTCGGGATCCGGCGCACCAGCTGCGGCAGGCGAATCCGCCTCGGGATCCGGCGCGCCAGCTGCGGCAGGTGGATCGCCGACAGCGACCGGCTCTGCGCTGGCCACGCGGCCAGGTGTGGCTGGCGGTAGCGGCTCCACCAGCCCGCGCCAATCAGGAACTGCCACGCGCCCTTCTCCCATCGGCCCGATCGGCTCGCGTTTCGGCAGCCAGTCGGCTGTCTACAAGCGGCGTGACGCGGGGCGATCGACTGGCATGGGCCCAGCTGTGGCAGGCGCGGGATCAGGAGCAGATCTCTGTCAGCCCGTGGCCGCTAGTCGGGTGGGATCTTCTGCGCCGGACTCGTCTTCAACGCCTCAGCCTTGAGCCACAAAAGATCACCCAGCTGCAGAACCTGCCAAAGCTGCTGGCGTAGGCGGATCTGCCTCGGATCTGCCTCGGATCTGGCGCAGGAGGATTCATCTGCCGGATCTTCTGTGGCACAGAATGATCCCGTTACATCACAGCGCCGCATAGATTGCAGTCAGGGGTAACTAAGCCAGTTAATTACAAGCACATAACAAAATATGGTATGATCTGTTCTACAGGTGAACCAGGTGAGCCCAACACACTTGAGGAGGCTCTTGGTGATGAGAAGTGGAGAAAGGCAGTGCATGAGGAATATGTGGCACTACAGAAAAATAAAACGTGGCATTTAGTTCCTCCAAGGCAAGGTAAAAATCTCATTGATTGCAAATGGGTTTTTAGGATTAAAAGAAAGTCTGATGGAACAGTTGATCGCTACAAGGCAAGTCTAGTTGCTAAAGGTTTTAAACAAAGATATGGCATAGATTATGAGGACACCTTTAGTTCAGTTGTAAAAGCTGCAACATTCGTCTTGTCCTGTCTATTGCTGTTTCCAGGGGATGGAGTCTTCGACAGTTAGACGTTCAGAACGCGTTTCTTCATGGTGTTCTGGAAGAGGAGGTTTACATGAAACAACCTCCTGGGTTTGAAAACAAACATGCACCCTCTTATGTATGCAGCCTTGATAAAGCATTGTATGGACTGAAGCAGGCCCCTAGAGCATGGTATTCTCGTCTTAGCAAGAAGATGCAAATGCTTGGCTTTGTTCCTTCAAAGTCTGACACTTCATTGTTTATTTACAATAAGTCCAATACATCAATATTTGTTCTTATATATGTTGATGATATTATTGTCACAAGTTCATCTGATGAGGCAATAACAGGACTGTTGAAGGACTTAAGTGCTGAGTTTGCTCTAAAGGATCTTGGGGACTTGCACTATTTCCTAGGGATTGAAGTAAAGAAGCACAAGGATGGACTTCATCTCTCCCAGGAAAAATATGCAAATGATTTGGTAAGAAAAGCTGGGTTGCAAGGCTGTAAACCTACCACTACTCCTTTGTCTAGTACAGAAAAACTATCTCTCACAGAAGGAAAACCCTTGAGCTCAGAAGACAGCACAAGATACAGAAGCCTAGTGGGTGCGCTTCAATATTTAACTCTCACACGGCCTGATATTTCCTTTGCTGTCAACAAGGTGTGTCAATTCCTTCATGCACCAATCACAGTTCATTTGACTGCTGCAAAACCTATAGTCAGATATGTGAAAGATACTATGAGCATTGGCCTTAATTTTAGCAAGTCATCTTCCACTCTTGTTAGTACATTCTCTGACTCAGATTGGGCAGGATGTTTGGATGATAGATGCTCCACTGGTGGTTCTGTAGTGTTTCTTGGATCTAATCTAATATCTTGGTGTGCTAGAAAACAAGCTACTGTTTCCAGGTCTAGCACAGAGGCAGAGTATAAGGCACTGGCTAATGCTACTGCAGAGATCATATGGGTGCAATCCATTCTTAAGGAGCTTGGTGTGAGAACTACTCAAGCTCCATGTCTGTGGTGTGACAATTTGGGTGTAACTTATCTCTCAGCAAATCCAGTTTTTCATGCAAGAACAAAACATATTGAAATAGATTTTCATTTTGTCAGAGAAAGAGTTGCTAATAAACTCTTAGACATTCGGTTCATACATTCCAAGGACCAAATTGCAGATGGGTTTACCAAAGCCTTGCCCATACGAAGCTTTGAGAACTTCAAGTATAATCTCAACTTGATGAAGTTGTGATTAAGGGAGGGTGTCAAACATCATATTGTTGTGTACGTGACAAGGCTGCCGCACCATATCTTGCTATGCATATCTTGGTAGTTTGGTTAGGTAGTTAGCTAGAGTCTATATTCCCTTTGTAATCGTATCTCTATCTAGCTTCTTCTCCAAGATGTAATCTAAACTGTATGCGCTATCAGGGAGGTGCGCCCCTGCCTATAAACACGTACGGCGTCCCCTCGAGTTGAGGTACGACGCTTTCCGCCATCGCACATTATGTACTCATAATACGATGTTACCTTTCATGTAGAGGTTTAAAGTTTGAACAACATGCCTGGTCTATCCAATATTATTCAGACATCTTCCTTTGATCAGCCAGTCAACCAAACACCCAGACCCAGTGCACAACATGAATTAGGCCATCTACCTGAAACGAGACGTCAGAATTCTTTTTATATCAAAAGTTAGCTCGGACACAAGTTAGTTACTGGATACATGTGATCAGTGGTAATTTGGCAAAAGAATCTAGACAAGTTGCAGCATTTGTCACGGTTCCATTCATTCGGGCGACGCAAAAAAGACACGCACTCCGACGTGGACGGTCAGCATGATCATTGGCAACGTAGCCTTGTCAGTTTCCCCAAACAGACAGCAGTAGCCATCCATCACCCATATATTTGGTCCGTGCGCGTGACCTAGCTAGCGTTGAACGGAATTCCAGCACGCACGCGGCAGCCAACGCGGACTGACGGTGGAGTGGAAATTGATAAACAAAAGGCATAGTAATACTGTATGTATAGTTGTATACACGCACCAACCCCAGCACAAGTAGACAGACACAAGAGAAAAATGGCAAGTAGTAGAAGCAGCAGAAGGCCGCAAGGAAGATATATATGGACACAGCACAGCACCTGCGTTTTCGGCTGTGTCTGCCTCCACCATCCATCCATCCTTCCATTCCAGTTTCTGCTTCTTTGGAGAAACCCGACTACTACTACCTCCGTCCTGGATTATTGGTCCTCATTGTAATTCCTGCCAAATTTTAACTAAATATTTAACTAACAAAATGTTAATGCATGTTAACAAAAATTATATCGTTGGATTCGTATTTTAACCTAGTTTTTGATGATATAATTTTTGGTGACATGCATGACATTTTGTTAGTTAAATTTATAGTCAAAATTTGACTTAAAATACATGAGGACCAATAAACCAGGATGGAGGTAGTAGTTTTCAGCAAACTTGCGGCCCACAACTCTCTGTCATCTTCCCCGCGGCAGAGGAAAAAGTTGCACAACCCCGGACGAAGAAAACAAACTTGGATGCCAAGGAAGCAAAAGCACCGTTCGCTTTATGATGAATTCCGTGGTCCATCTGAAACTAATCCAGTAGTACTCACTCAATAAAGCTACACTTACAGTCTGCTGCTACGGAAAGGATGCCTACGGGCTGAGGTGGCCAAATGAGAGAACTAGCAAGCCGGAATTCACGCAAAGTAAAAAACCTGAGCACCAAACAGTTGATTCCACATCTGCGCGTAGCTGATTCCGTGCGCCGTCTGCCCGTAAGTGTAGCATTACTCGTACTCAGTAGATGATTCAGATGCAAAAATGCTCGTTAACTATCGAAGAACCAACTTTGATTCCTAAAAATATACTATATACCACTAACATTTTACTAATAAGTGCCACTTACAGGCTGCATCAACAATCTAGCTTTCTAGGGGGATTAATTAATTGATGTGGAAGTTAGCCAGTCCAGATTTGCTTGGTGATGTTGATGCTACTAACATTTTCTAACAAAGACCTCTTCTTCTCTGTTAGGTGTGATTGGAACCTGGAAGACCATGCCAAGTCCATTTCTTATTCCTTCGTAAAAGGAAGAAACACCTCAACTGTCAATCCCACCCACCCCGCACCCCAATCCATCTTGCACTCCTTATAAAAACACCACTCATCCCCAAACCTCAATTCATTCAACACATATCAGGAACAGAGAGGAAACAGAAAAGAACAACACATACAAGAGAGGAGGAGCAACAGGGAGCCATGGCGCCGTCCTACGACAAGACCATCGCCACGGCGGCCTCCCTCGCGGCGTCCCTGATGCTCGTCCGCAGTCTCGCGAATGAGCTGCTGCCATCCGAGGTGCGCGACGCGCTGTCCTCAGCCCTCGCCAGCCTCCGCTCGCGCATGACGTGGCAGCACACCATCGTCATCAAGGAGATCGAGGGCTGGTGCAGAAATTGTGTCTACGATGCCGTCAACGCCTACCTTGCCACGCGAACCAGCGCCAGCCTCTCCATGCAGCGCCTGCGCGTCAGCAGCGCCGGCGAATCTGAGAAGATGGTTGTCAGCATGGAGGCAGGCGAGGAGATGGCAGATGTGTATCAAGGAGCGGAGTTCAAGTGGTGCCTGGTCACTCGCGAGGTCAAGGCCGACTCGGACAGCGTTGGTGACGGGGCCCACGAGGTCAGGTCCTATGAGGTGAGCTTCCACAAGAGGCACAAGGAGAAGGCGCTCAAGGAGTACCTGCCCTTCATCGTCGCCGCCGCCAAGGCCATCAACCACCAGGAGCGGAGCCTCGACATCTACATGAACGAGCACGGCAACGAGTGGTCCTCCATCATCCTCCAGCACCCCTCCACCTTCGACACGCTCGCCATGGACATGAAGCAGAAGCGGGCCATTGTTGATGACCTCGACAGGTTCACCAAGAGGAAGGACTACTATAGGAGGATCGGCAAGGCGTGGAAGCGCGGGTACCTCCTATATGGCCCTCCAGGTACCGGTAAGTCCAGCCTCATCGCCGCCATCGCCAACCACCTCAGGTTCGACATCTACGACCTCGAGCTCACCGGGGTCGACTCCAACTCCGACCTCAGGAAGCTTCTCGTCGGGATGACCAACCGGTCCATTCTCGTAGTTGAGGACATTGACTGCACCATCGAGCTGAAGCAGCGGGAGGAAGACGATGAGGAGCACTCCAAGTCCAGCTCTGCAGCAAAGAAGAAGGCAGAGGACAAGGTAACATTGTCCGGGCTGCTCAATTTTGTTGATGGCTTGTGGTCGACGAGTGGGGAGGAAAGGATCATCATCTTCACAACCAACTACAAGGAGCGTCTTGACCCGGCACTTCTGCGGCCTGGCAGGATGGACATGCACATACACATGGGGTACTGCACTACAGAGGCTTTCCGGATCCTTGCCAACAACTACCATTCCGTTGACTACCATGCCACCTATCCAGAGATCGAGGCGCTGATCGAGGAGGTGATGGTGACGCCTGCAGAGGTCGCCGAGGTTCTGATGAGGAACGACCACACTGATGTTGCCCTCCATGATCTTGTCAAGCTCCTAGAGTTTAAGAAGAAAGAGGCCACTGAGATCAAGATCGGAAGTAAGCAGGCGGAGGAGCAGAAAGACGGTACTGAGAAAAACAAGACTGGAAGTAAGCATGCGGAAGAGAAGAAATATGGCGATGAGATCAAGACTGAAAGTGTGCAGGTGGAGGAGAAAAATGATGACAACAAGGTGGTACTGAAGAATGAGTTGACAGAAAATGGAAGCGGCTAGGAGACTGAGCGTAGTACCATGTTAGATAGATCCTACAGGTGATCCACTGGAACATACATATGCTGTGATCATTTTGACAACTATTAACATTGCATTTTTTGGATTTGTTCGGCGCACTTGTATTTAACTTATTAACACAGTGTGCTTCTACATAATTATGTAAGTGTTGTTACATATTCTATACGGAAATTTGACATCTTGAATAAGATATTGGCTAACAGAGCCATGTGACACTACACACAGCCACCCCTCCTGGCTAGGAGGATGAACAACATGCCTGGTCCACCAGAACATTGCATGTGGGCTGTGGCCTAGACTTGTCCACCAGAACAGAACGATCTTCATCTTCACAGAACAAGATGATGCTACTGATAAGGAATGATCGACACTCTACTTAATTACTGTCTAGTTGCTGATGCCTGGATGTCATGGTAGGACATCTGGGGGCTGGATGGAAACTGAAGACTACTTGCTCTGTTTTATTGGTTTCCTTTCATGCAATTAAATGAAATCGGGGGCATATGCCCCTCAATTAAAAAAAAAGGTAAAGTAGAATGAGTCGTAGTAATCTCATCACTAGCCCCAAGAGGATACGAGTAGCCAGCCACTGGAGTCAGGAAGCATATAGTTGCGACGACATCACCTCGGTCCTCGGCGTACGTCGACCGGTCTTTGGTCAGAGCAAGCCGTGCGTGGAATTCCAGCATGCACGCGGAACTGAATGACCGTGGAATGAAGTTTGAAAAACTAAAGCTAAGCGTAATGCATACATAATACACGCACCGACCCCAGCACAAGTGGCAGTAAGGCGGCTAGCTAGAGAAAGAGTAGGCCGCAAGGAGGACGCACCTGCATATTTTTCTTCTGCGGCTGCTGCTGCTGCTGCTGCTTCTCTCGAGAAGCCGAGTGACCAAGGAAGAAGCTTGGATGCCAAGAAAGCAAAGCAGCGTTCCACACGCGCTTTGCGAATCTGATGAAAAGGGAACCCCAACCAGCCAGCAGCACTTGTACTTGGCAAAAAGAAAAAGAAAAGAATCAATGAATTATTACTAGCTCAAAACATTGATGTTCACAAGATACAAGCGAGTGCTCGCTAATTTAGCCAAGAATCAATCAACCGAATGCTCTGCCAGGAGGACAAATAATTAATAATGAATGAAGTAACTAATCACTACATCTATGTATATGTATATATGCAAGTTGTGTAGCAATGTGATGTTACCTTTTGCTTTTGGTAAGGTTGAACAACATGCCTGGTCTATGTATTATTCAGACATCTTCCTTTCGTCAGCCAGTCAACCACGCACCCAAGTGCACAACACGAATGTGGCCATCTGCCTGGAACGAGTCGACAGAAAACAAAATATTTTAAAATTAGCTCGGACGCATGCTAATTACAAGATATGTACAGGTGATCAGTAGTAACTTAGCAAAACAACATGTTATAACTGCCAACTACAGACAATCCACCACATGGATCCCTCCCAACCACACACACACACACACACACACACACACACACACACACACACACACACCAGCAACAAAAAATAACAACAATCCACCACACGGAGATTCCAGAAGATTTATGTACTACGTGTGTAAGCAAGTTGGCAAGTAATGCCAATGTGATGCTACAATTTACTAAGTAGGGCCACATGATGCCACCATTTTGCTAAACAAGGCCATGAGATGCCTACCTTTTTGCTAAGCAAGGCCTCACTGGTGAAGACCAAGCCAAATCTCTTGTTCAGACCTCTTCCTTCCAGACCAAGACATCACTCAGTCGGTTCACCACCCACCCCACACTCCTATAAAAAGCTTACCCCCAGCTCCCCACCCAATTCAACACACGCCATTATTTCCTCACACCCCTGCTCCACATCAGGAACAGAGAGGAGGAAGACAGCCCCCAACCAAACCCAGCACTCCATCCATCCCCTCCACACACACAGAAACAAATAGTACAAGAAGGCCATGGCGCCGTCGTACGACAAGACCATCGCCACGGCGGCCTCGCTGGCGGCGTCCCTGATGCTCGTCCGCAGCCTCGCGAACGAGCTGCTGCCGTCCGAGCTGCGCGACGCGCTGTCCTCGGCCCTCGCCAGCCTCCGCTCGCGCATGACGTGGCAGCACACCATCGTCATCGAGGAGACCGAGGGGTGGTCCAGCAACCGCGTCTACAACGCCGTCAAGGCCTACCTGGCCACGCGCATCAACGCCAACATCAACATGCAGCGCCTGCGCGTCAGCACCGGGGAGGACGCTGAGAAGATGGTCGTCAGCATGGAGGCCGGGGAGGAGATGGCAGATGTGTATGAAGGAGCGGAGTTCAAGTGGTGTCTAGTCACCCGCGAGGTCAGTGGCGACCAGAACAACGGCGGTGGCGGGGCCCGGGAGATCAGGTCCTATGAACTGAGCTTCAACAAGAGGCACAAGGAGAAGGCCCTGAAAGAGTACCTCCCGTTCATCGTCGCCACGGCCAAGGCCATCAAGGACCAGGAGAGGAGCCTTAGCATCTACATGAACGAGCGCTACGACGAGTGGTCCCCGATTGGCCTCCAGCACCCCTCCACCTTCGACACCCTCGCCATGGACCACCAGCAGAAACAGTCAATTGTCGACGACCTTAACAGGTTCATCAAGAGGAAGGACTACTACAGGAGGATCGGCAAGGCATGGAAGCGCGGGTACCTACTGTACGGCCCTCCGGGCACCGGCAAGTCCAGCCTCATCGCCGCCATCGCCAATCACCTCAGGTTCGACATCTACGATCTCGAGCTCACCGGGGTTGACTCCAACTCCGATCTCAGGAGGCTCCTCGTCGGGATGACCAACCGGTCCATTCTCGTGGTTGAGGACATCGACTGCACCATCGAACTGAAGCAGCGGGAGGAAGAGGACGAGGAGCAATCCAAGTCCAGTTCTACAGAAAAGAAGAAGGCAGAAGACAAGGTAAACTTTGCAGTCAGAATGAATACCTTATATGTATACATAAACGTCTCTGCTTCTCCTTCAATTTTTGACAGCTTTCTTCCTTACCTATGCTGAAGACAAACTAATTTGGTTGGTGTCTGCACGACAGGTCACACTGTCCGGGCTGCTAAATTTTGTCGATGGCTTGTGGTCGACAAGTGGGGAAGAAAGGATCATCATCTTCACAACCAACTACAAGGAGCGTCTCGACCCGGCACTTCTGCGGCCAGGCAGGATGGACATGCACATCCACATGGGGTACTGCACCACGGAGGCTTTCCGAATTCTTGCCAACAACTACCATTCCATCGACTACCATGCCACCTATCCAGAGATAGAGGAGCTGATCAAGTTGGTGTCGGTGACGCCTGCAGAGGTCGCCGAGGTCCTCATGAGGAACGACGACACTGACGTTGCCCTCCATGATCTTGTCGAGCTCCTAAAGTTAAAGAAGAAAGATGCCACAGCTGAGATCAAAACTGAAAGTAAGAAGACGGAGAAGAAAGAGGCCACTGACGACATCAAGATTGAGGGTACGCAGGTGGATGGGAAGAAAGATGATGATGAGATCAAGACTGGAAGTGTGCAGGTGGAGGAGCTGAAAGATGACAAAGAGGTGGTGGTGAAGAATGTTTTCACAGAAAACAGAAGCAGTTAGGAGGGCGGAAGCTAACGGTGAAGAAAGAGTGCGCTTACCATGTAGATAGATCCTGCAGGAGATCCATGGCAGCATACATATATATGTTGTGATCATTTTGACAACTAAAACATTGCATTTTTGGAGTAGTTCGATGCCTCTGTACTTTTTAACAGTATGTTTCTAATAATTTGTAAGTACAGTTGCAACAAATTACATATATGCAACCTAGACGCTCTGCATAAGACATTGACTACAAGATGATGGAGAACAAGCTAGAATAATTTTTTCTCGGACTAGAATTGATGTGCCGAAGAAAATAAAGAACACCGTTATAGACACCCAACTAACTGGTAGTGCTTAGCCAGAGACTGGTTGCGGGATGGATATACCCAATAATATTCTTGATGACATGCAGAAAATTACTACTAGCACATAGTGCCCCCAGATTATCCCCCTAGCTATGAAGTGAATAGAGCAGAGTAATATGAGCAAAATGGAAGTATTCTCTTGGAATATAAGAAATAACTGACGTTCAGGACGAACCATCGGGTGACGCAAAAAAAAAAAGAGAGAAAAAAACACGTGCTCCGATCTGGACGGTCGACACGATGGTAACGTAACCTCATCATCACTTTCTTCCACAGACACAAGTAGCCATCCATGTAGCCACTGGAGTCATCCATGAGGCATATATTTGGCACTTGTTATTTCAGTTACACGACGTGGATGGGCTAGCGTGGAATGGAACGTAGTAATTGACAAACAAAAGCATAGCATGGAGTGGAAAGTAATGACATGCAAAAAGCATAGCACTACATACAAGAAAATGACAGGTAGTAGACGGAGTAGGCAGCAAGGATGATGATATGCAGCAGCACCTGCGTTTTCTGCCACGCTGTATCTTGTGTCTCGTCCACCCTCCATCTTCGGATTCTTTCGAGAAAACTGAATACACTGCAAAAAAAGACTTGCGCGGCACAACTTGGATGCCAAGGAAGGAGAGTACATGACACACACGCTCGCTTTACGAATTTCGCGGTCCATCTGAAACGAATCCACGGAAAAAAAATCACATTCAGTAGGTGATTCAGATGCAAATGCTCGTTAATTACCAAAGAACCAATTGATGCCTCAGAGCATATACCACTAGCCTAGTGCACTCGGAATAGTAAGGGCCAGTTTCAGAGTGCATCAACAATCTACGGTGTATGCACAGAAGGGGAATTAATTAATATGGAAGGAAGCTACTCCAGTTGCTTAGTGATGTGATGCTACTCTGCTACCTTTTCAAGCACCCACGCAGACGGCAGCCATGCCGTCAACACGCATTGACGGTGGAACGGAATGTGGTAATGACAAACAAAGGCACAGTGCCGTAGGCAAAAGTAGACAGGGCGGAAAAATGGCGAGTAGTGGCAGTAGAAGAAATAGTCAGCAACTGAATTTTCAGCCGTGTCTACCTTAAGTGATTCAGATGCAAATGCTCATTAACTAGCAAAGAATCATCTTTTTTTTCAAAAAAAGAGAGAAAAGTATCAATTGATGCTTCAGAATATGTACTACTATACTCCCAGAACACCACATGGTTGGTAATTGCAGGCTGCATGAATGATCTGCCGTAAGTAGGAGATTGATTCCCTTGCAGGGGAAGCTACTCGTTGCTTATTAGTGATGTGACGTTGCGACCTTTTTCTAACCCCTCGCTGCAAAGTGCGATTGGGACCTGGAAGACCATTTCTTATTATTCATTCACACCTCTTCCTTTCAAAGGAAGAAACACCAGTCAGTGAGTCAGTCAGTCAACCCCACCCCACACTCCACTCCATCCATTTGCCTATAAAAGCACCACTGACCCACATCCCCAGCTCATTCAACACACTCTTCCACACCAGGAACACGGAAGAACAGCCTCAATTCCCCACACCACTCTTCCACATCAACAACAGACAGAGCCAGAGCCCCCATCCCACCCACCCTAGCACAAGGAAAAACAGAACATAAGAGACCTTAAGAGAGGCATGGCGCCGTCCTACGACAAGACCATCGCCACGGCAGCCTCCCTTGCGGCGTCCCTGATGCTCGTCCGCAGCCTCGCGAGCGAGCTGCTGCCGGCCGAGGTGCGCGGTGCCCTCTCCGCGGCGCTCGCCGGCCTCCGCTCGCGCATGACGTGGCAGCACACCATCGTCATCGAGGAGACCGAGGGGTGGTCCAGCAACCGCGTCTACATCGCCGTCAAGGCCTACCTGGCCACGCGCATCAACGCCAACATCAACATGCAGCGCCTGCGCGTCAGCAGCGGGGAGGACGCTGAGAAGATGGTCGCCAGCATGGAGGCCGGGGAGGAGATGGCAGATGTGTACGAAGGAGCGGAGTTCAAGTGGTGCCTGGTCACCCGCGAGGTCAGTGGCGACCAGAACAACGGCGGTGGCGGGGCCCGGGAGATCAGGTCCTATGAACTGAGCTTCAACAAGAGGCACAAGGAGAAGGCCCTGAAAGAGTACCTCCCGTTCATCGTCGCCACGGCCAAGGCCATCAAGGACCAGGAGAGGAGCCTTAGCATCTACATGAACGAACGCTACGACGAGTGGTCCCCGATTGACCTCCACCACCCCTCCACCTTTGACACGCTAGCCATGGACCAGAAGCAGAAGCAGTCGATTGTCGATGACCTCGACAGGTTCATCAAGAGGAAGGACTACTACAGGAGGATCGGCAAGGCGTGGAAGCGCGGGTACCTTCTATATGGCCCGCCTGGCACCGGCAAGTCCAGCCTCATCGCCGCCATTGCCAACCACCTCAGGTTTGACATTTACGACCTCGAGCTGACCGGGGTCAATTCCAACTCAGACCTCAGGAGGCTTCTCGTCGGGATGACCAACCGGTCCATTCTTGTGGTTGAGGACATCGACTGCAGCATTGAACTGGAGCAGCGGGAGGAAGAGGACGAGGAGGATTCCAAATCCACTTCTACAGAAAAGAAGGCACAAGACAAGGTAAACCTTGCAGTCAGAATGAACACCTTATCAGTATATATAAACCTGTCTGCTTCTCCTTATTATTCGGCAGCTTTCTTCTTTCTTACCATATGCTGATGACAATTTTGGTTGTTGTCTGCACAACAGGTCACATTGTCTGGGCTGCTCAATTTTGTAGATGGCTTGTGGTCGACAAGTGGGGAGGAAAGGATCCTCATCTTCACGACCAATTACAAGGAGCGTCTCGACCCAGCACTTCTGCGGCCTGGCAGGATGGACATGCACATCCACATGGGGTATTGCACCACAGAGGCCTTCCAGATCCTTGCCAATAACTACCATTCCATTGACTACCATGTCACCTATCCTGAGATCGAGGCGTTGATCGAGGAGGTCACGGTGACGCCTGCAGAGGTCGCCGAGGTTCTGATGAGGAGCGATGACACTGATGTTGCCCTCCATGATCTTGTCGAGCTCCTGAAATTGAAGAAGAAAGATGCCACTGAGATCAAGACTGAAAGTAAGAAGACGGAGAAGAATAAAGACACCAATGAGATCAAGACTGGAAGTAAGCAGACAGAGGAGAAGAAAGACGCCAATGAGATCAAGACAGAGAGTATGGAGGTGGACGGTGGCGATGAGATCAAGACTGAAAGTGTGCAGGTAGAGGAGAGGAAAGATGACAAAGAAGCGGTGGTGAAGAATGAGTTCACAGAAAACGGAAGCGGCCAGGAGTGCGGTAGCTGACGGTGACCAGCGACTATGCGTACCCTGTACATAGGTCCTAAAATAAAGGAGACCCATTGGAACGTATGTTACAGTGTGCTTCTAAATAATTTTGTAAGTACTGTTGCAGAAAGTTACATATATGCACCTTAACATCTTGCATAAAATATTGCCCAACAGAGCTATGCGACTATACACACAGGTGCAGAGATTGTGGAGAAAACAGGTGCAGAGATTACGGAGAGAACAAGCCAGGATAAATTTTTGAGATCGCTATAACTGATATGCCAGAGTAAACAAAGAACACCGGCGCATATACCCAACTAGTCGGTAGTGCTTAGCCAGAGAATGGCTGCAGGATGGATAAACCCAACGATGTTCTTGATGACATGCAGAATACAGTGCCCTCACATTATCCCCATAGGTTCAGGCTGTGTAGTGGAAGGAGCAGAGTAATCTGAGCAAAAAGGAAGTATTCTCATGGAATATACTAACTGACTGGCGTTCACGACGATCCATCAGGTGCCGCAAAAAGAAAAAAAAAGACGTGCACCGCGACACAATGGTAACGTAATCTCATCATCACTTTCTCCAGACACCAGTAGCCATCCATACAGCTACTGGAGTCATCGATTTGGCACCTATTGTTTCAGTTGCACGACGTGGACGGGCCTCGGTCCGTGCGCGTGAGCTGGCGTGGAACGGGAAGTAATGACAAACAAAAGCGTAATAGCACGGAGTGGAAAGTAATGACAAGCAAAAGCATAGCACTATATACAAGAATGGACAGCAGATGAACTAGTCCACACAAGAGAAAATGACAGGTAGTAGAAGGAGTAGGCGGCAAGGATGATGATATGCACAGGACCTGCATTTTTCTGTTGTGCTGTGTCTGCGTCCACCTTCCTTCCAGGAAACTTTCCAGGAAATCTGAATAATGCTTTCCAGGAAACTTGCGCCGCACAAGTATCTCTGTATTTTCTTCCCTGGCGAAAAAGCGCAATCCCACAGAGTAAACGAACTTGGATGCCAAGGAAGCAGAGTTCATGACACACACAGCTCGCTTACGAATTCCGCGGTCCATCTGAAACGAATCCACTGAAAAATGCTACATTCAGTGGGTGATTCAGATGCAAAATGAACATCCATTAGGAAATACTCAGTTGATGCCTCAGAATATATACTAGTAGTACTACTACACTCCCAATTGTAAGTGCCAGTTTTCAGACTGCATTAACAATCTACCGTATGCTACTCGGTTGCTTAGTGATGCGATGCTGCCAATACCTTTTCCAGCATTCACGCGGACGGCATCCAACACGCAGTAGAAGAAGTAGGCAGCAAGTATGATACATGCACACAGCAACTGAATTTTCTGCTGTGTCTACCTCAGCAAGTTTACTTGATTCAGATGCAAATGCTCATTAACTACCAAAGAATTAAAAAACAATCAAAAAGAGCAAAGAATCAATTGATTCTTCCAAATATATACTACTCCTATACTCCCCAGAACAGCACATGGTTAGTAGGCGCCGGTAATTACAGGCTGCATGATTAATCTGCCTTAAGCAGGAGATTCCCTTCCAGGGGAATTAATTAGTGTCCAAGGAAGTAGTTGCTGATTAGTCATGTGACCTTTCAGAGGAAGACGCCACACACACCTCTGCCAAGTCGGTCAGTCAACCCCACCCACCCCACACTCCAATCCAATCCATCGCCTATAAAAACCACCACTCATCCCACCCCCAGATCCCCATCTCATTCAACACACCACTCTTCCACATCAAGAACATACAGAACCAGAGCCCCAAACCCACCCACCCCCACACAAGAAAAAAGCAGAGCATCAAGAGAGCTTCAAGAGCCATGGCGCCGTCCTACGACAAGACCATCGCCACGGCGGCCTCGCTGGCGGCCTCCCTGATGCTCGTCCGCAGCCTGGCGAGCGAGCTGCTGCCGTCCGAGGTGCGCGACGCGCTCTCCGCAGCCCTCAACAGCCTGCGCTCCCGCATGACGTGGCAGCACACCATCGTCATCGAGGAGACGGAGGGGTGGTCCGGCAACCGCGTGTACGGCGCCGTCAAGGCCTACCTCGCCACGCGCATCAACGCCAACATCAACATGCAGCGCCTCCGCGTCAGCAGCACCGAGGAGGACGCCAAGAAGATGGTCGTTAGCATGGAGGCGGGGGAGGAGATGGTGGATTTGTACGAGGGAGTGGAGTTCAGGTGGTTCCTGGTGACCCGGGAGGTGAAGGGGGACCCGAACAACGGCGGCGGCGGGGCACGGGAGATCAGGTCATACGAGGTGCGCTTCCACAAGAAGCACAAGGAGAAGGCCCTGAAAGAGTACCTCCCGTTCATCGTCACCACGGCCAAGGCCATCAAGGACCAGGAGAGGAGCCTCAGCATCTACATGAATGAGTACGGCGACGAGTGGTCCCCCATCGACCTCCAGCACCCCTCCACGTTCGACACCCTCGCCATGGACCAGAAGCAGAAACAGTCAATTGTGGACGACCTCGACCGGTTCATCAAGAGGAAGGACTACTACAGGAGGATTGGCAAGGCGTGGAAGCGCGGGTACCTGCTGTATGGCCCACCGGGCACCGGCAAGTCCAGCCTCATCGCTGCCATCGCCAACCACCTCAGGTTCAACATTTACGACCTCGAGCTCACCGGGGTCGACTCCAACTCCGACCTCAGGAGGCTTCTCGTCGGGATGACCAACCGGTCCATTCTCGTGGTTGAGGACATCGACTGCACCATCGAACTGAAGCAGCGCGAGGAAGATGACAAGGAGCATGCCAAGTCCAATTCTACAGAAAAGAAGAAGGCAGAAGACAAGGTAAACTTTGATGTCAGAATGAATACCTTATATGTATACATAAGCGTCTCTGCTTCTCCTCAATTTTCAACAGCTTTCTTTCTTACCTATATGCTGATGACAATTTTGTGGCTGCCTGCACACACAGGTCACATTGTCTGGGCTGCTCAATTTTATTGATGGCTTGTGGTCAACAAGTGGGGAGGAAAGGGTCATCATCTTCACCACCAACTACAAGGAGCGTCTCGACCCAGCACTCCTGCGGCCTGGCAGGATGGACATGCACATCCACATGGGGTACTGCACCACGGAGGCCTTCCGGATCCTTGCCAATAACTACCATTCCATTGACTACCATGTCACCTATCCGGAGATCGAGGCGCTGATCGAGGAGGTGACGGTGACGCCTGCAGAGGTCGCCGAGGTTCTGATGAGGAACGACAACACTGATGTTGCGCTCCATGATCTTGTTGAGCTCCTGAAGTTAAAGAAGAAAGATGCCATTGAGATCGAAAGTAAGCAGGCAGAGGAGAAGAAAGACGCCAATGAGATCAAGACTCAAAGTATGCAGGTGGACGAGAAGAAAATTGTTGATGAGATCAAGACTGAAAGTGTGCAGGTGGAGAAGAAAGATGACAAAAAGGTAGTGGTGAAGAATGATTTCACAGAAAACGGAAGCGGCTAGGAGTGCGGAAGCTGGCGGTGACCAGATCACCAGAGACTCTGCATACCCTGTAGACAGGTCCTACAGGAGATCCATTGGAACATCTGTCGATCATTTTGACAACTAAAAACATTCCCTTTTTTTAGTAGTTCGACGCACCTGTACTTAACAGTGTGCTTCTAAATAACTTTGTAAGTACTGTTGCAACAAGTTACATATATGCAACTTGAAATCTTGCATAAGATCTGACATCTTGCCTTGTCACCCTACACACAGCCACCCCAAAGACACAAGCAGAGGCTGCATAGTTACCTGCTAGTGACCATGAGATGATGGAGTGAACAAGCCAGGATAAAATTTGGGACTAGAATTAATATGCCAGACCCAACTAGTTAGTAGTGCTTAGCAAAAATTGGTTGCAGGATGGATACACCCAATAATGTTCTTGATGACTGCAAAAAATTAGCATATAGTGCCCTTGCATTATCCCCCAGCTATGAAGTGAATAGAGCAGAGTAATGTGAGCACATATGTGTAAAGATAACTTACATGCCAATACATAAACAGCTGAGTTACATTGCCAGATTAGATCATAAGCTGCCAATACAAAAGTATAGCTCATAAGCTGCAACTACTCAAACAAGATTAGATCTTCATAATTCTGAGAAAAGATGGGCGGTGATACCAGAAACCAAGACAAGTTGCAGCATTTAAGCTAAGTTGGCCGAGTGTAGTGTTATTTGTCTCCATTCGAAGACAAGGTCCTTCCAAGTATCCCCTGAACAAGACATCAGAAAGATGGTATTAACCACAGGGAGTGGACACCTCTTGTGGAACAAAATTTAAAGACGAACTTCAAGATAACGAAACATGCAGTTACATATAGAAAGATGAGCTGGCAAAATTACCCTTGGGAAATTTGCGACATAATTAAGCGCCCAGCGGAGAGCACAAGTAGTGCAGCAACAACTACAAAAAGGGAAACCAGATATTGTATGTAAAGATATAAAAGCAGCAAATGGGCATACAAAAGAGAAACTGCAAGAGATCAGAATCGTAAAGGGAACATTAAGTGGATAAAATCCGATGGTTTGAGGTACAGACTGGAACCAACCCTGATTTGTTTACAGGTATGGTCCATGCTGTTGGTTTCTTTACGAAGAACAGAGAATTAGATCGATGTCATCAGGAAAGGCAATGCAAGCGAAAAAAGATGAACGGGCAACAGAAAAAATAAATAGAAAGAATTCTCATGCCATTTCAACTTTGAAAGATGGCCAGTACAGAATGATCTTATACATCAGGAAGAGGCAAAGAGATATGCCATGTCCAGTTGTCCACAAGGAGCAACATGCTCATAGAAATAAAAGAAGAAATAAATTTACTCTGCCTTCTAGAAAAAATCATGCCATCTACAATACAACACTCTGTTAATATCTACTCTTGTCAGCGCCATTGCTTCGCAATCTCCTCATCAAGCATATGGGTGGCCTGCTGCCTGGACCTATCATCCAGATTGGTATTGCTTGCCAATAAACTTCGTAGGGCTCGCAGTTCATCCGGGCTAGCTCTCTGGAAGAGCCCCCTCAGGACAATACTTGGTGGATTCTGAGGTAGGGTATGTTGATTACTAGTGGCAGCATGAGGCCTGTATCTCCAGTACTCTGTACAGATGCGATCTCTATCCCGAGCCTCAATTGCCTGTAAAGGATTAGAAAATAAGTTTACTGCAAAAATACCAGTGACCTATGGCTCCAACAAACTAACATAACTGGAAAAATCTCCAGCAGTGAATGCCAACTGAACCACTAAGTGCCATTCATGCAAATTAAGCAATCGTGAAAACTTAGCACCTGAATTGGGTTTATAGTTTTGACCATACATATCACCTACACTGTTTGTTAAGACATTTGTTTTTACGGAGAACACCGATAGGATTGTTTTATTAATAATAAAATATCATTTTATAAGAATATGCACAAAAAATTAAGGGATTAGCAAGTACAAGGTCAAGCCCCAAAGAAAGACACTACTGACAGGATTAGTGTTGAACTCATCCCTAATTATATGTGACTGCAGGAGCAAGCCTTTCTTAAAACCGGTCTACCAGGATAGGAAGCTGGGGATGGCATTTTCAAAATAATGGTATTGGTCCTGAAATTAGTCAAGTGAATGCCAAGCACCAATGTCTCACCCGAACTATTTCTGGTGATAAGAGCCCAAACATTTCAAGACCATCGATAGATCCTGGAGGCTGCAGAGTAGGAACGTTAGGCCTTCCCATACTGAGTTGCCTCCGTATTTCCATGTTCAGCCTCTCTCTGACCATGTTCCAGCACTTGGAAGGCGACTCATTAATGAAAACTTCACCTGGGCAGTTCTCTACAGTAACCTGAAAATGCATCAAGTAGTAAGATATCAACGATGCTGAAGAAGAGGTACATAGTATAGTAGGCACAAAACTGGAATTTACCATAAATAGAGGTCCTTGCAACCCAGCGTCTAATATTTCGGAAAAGTAGTATGCCATTTGAATTGGATCCACGATGCTCCAGTATTTTACTCTGCTCCTAAATCCTGCATTTACAAAGAGATGGCATGTTAACAAAAGGCACCAAAACAGATGAAACTGCCTAAGAAAGAAATCATATACGAAGAAATAATATGGATAATCCGTAACATTAATGGGTAAAGGCAGTAGTATATTCAAGAGTAATAATAGAAATCCTCCAGCATCAACCAAAACTGAAAGAAGTATCAAACTATTAGCCAACGAACCTTTGGGGAAGATTGCTTGGCCTGAAGACCACATTCTCCCTGATAACACAGTACCAATTTCCAGAGGTTCAACAGAGCATTTGAATCGATGCACGACATTTGCTATGCGAGGACCCCTCTGTGGACCTCCATTCCTGTTGTGCATTTCCAGAGCAGGGTGTGCTATGGCGGGTGGATGGGCATGTTGTGCTACGGCAGATGGATGGGCATGTTGTGGTGCAACAGATGGATGGGCATGTTGTGGTGAGACAGATGGATGGACATGTTGTGGTGCGACAGATGGATGGGCATGTTGTGCTGCGACAGATGGATGCCCCCTGGCTCTAACCTCTACAGCAGATTGAGATTCAGGTTTTCTTTGAAACCATCCATTGTTTGGTTGCTGATTGAAAGTTAAATTTCCATGATGGGCACTGGCTGAAGGAAAACGCCCGTGTGGATCTTGAACACTAGAAGGGTCTATGGGAACAAAGACACTGCTTGATGCTTCCTGAGACACACTTGGTGTCCGTGAAACATTTTGGTTAAACTGCTGACTCGACACAGTACGGAGCTGGCTGTTGCCTTTCTCAAGCATTATTGAGGCATTAGTCTCTGGTGTTACAAGTGCATGATCCTTGTCCGAGTGACAGAGAGTTGCATTAGAGTCGGATGCAACCAACCTGTGCGAAGTGTTTGAGCTATCTAAACTGGGCTTCATGTTGGTTCCGTCATGAATCATAGAAGGTGACCTGTTATGATGCTCAACAAGTGATGATCTATATTCTCCAGCTTGCAAAGAAGATTCTCTACTCGCCTTCAATACTGCCAAGCCATGCACACTTTTCGTGGATTCACTTGAAGTATTGAAGGGTCTTGTCACAACATTCGAAGAAAATGATTGGCTGGAAGAAACTGGTAAGACGGGTGCACAGCTTTTCTGGCCTCCAAGCCCTCCATTATATTGCAATCTGTTGGTGTCATTGTTTGTTGGACAGGATGGCTCATCCTTCATGGAGGATTGCTTTGATGGTGAAACATTTCCCAGTTTCATCTGCTCCACAGAAGGGCAGGCGTTGCTAGCCTCTGGGCTAGCTAAGCTTGGCATCTTATTTCCTTTATCTTTCTGTTCATTGCAAACAAGGGAAGGTACCAAGGATACTGTTGACGCTTGTGACATGTAGGACCTTCTTGGGCCATCAGTTGCTCTGCGAACAGTCTTGGAATCCTGGACCTTTTCTCTTTTGACACATGAGCTCAAACTTAAGCCAAGATCAGAGACACCCCATCTGTGAACAGCACTCAACTTGCCCCCCAAAGCATCAGCCAAGATATTAAGCTCATTGACATCATAGCGGAATAGGAAGAATCTTTTGTCCCAGTCACATGAGCAAAGTTGCTTTGCGTGTAACAGGCAAGCATACTTCTCTGGGCAGCATGGACAGCCAGAAGCAGAAAGATGCAAATCATAGTAGCAAAAAGCACACTCCCTATCAGTGGAATCAAACTCGGCATCCATTTTCCTAGATTGAGATGGGGAACATAGATTTTGCCTTTGTGCCAACTCCGTCTCGATTCGTGCCTAGACAGAGAAGTTGCAAAAATATAAGATTCCATCGAGTTTAACCAAATTATAAATTATTACTGTCACCGTCATTTACCTTAAGTGATTTGCATATAGTGCTATCAGGTCCACATACACTTTTCCATCTCAAATTATCAGCAGTATTCCTCTTGAGGAATAGGATATCCCACTGAGCTCTGATTGCTTCTCTTGCAGCCCCCAATAACAGCTTATCATGGGAAACAGTTATTTTCCGAGATTGTTCACGATAAAGCTCTACAGCATTCTGTCCAACTGGCAACCAATCAATAGGTGCCACATTAACAGCTTCTGCACAATTGAAGCCACAATTGAACCCAGCATGGTACGCTCGCGGGAATGTCAGGACAAATTCACCCTCACGCTGAACACAACGATAGGCTTGTACTCCTTCAGATTTTAGCAGCGATGGTGAAAATTGAGTAACCTGCATGAGAAGGTACAACTGTCACTAAAAGATCACCTTACTTAAAGCAAAGGATACCTAGGACTAGGAGGGACTAGGTACCGGACTTTAAAGTAGTGGGGGTTCTAACATGAGCTGGCTAGCCAACTATCTGTAGTGCTGCCTAAGCCCCTAGAATCTAGATGACTTCTTAAAGAAACTACTCCCTCCGTCCCAAAATAAGTGTCTCAAGCTTAGTGCAAATTTTTACTAGAGTTAGTACAAAGTTGAGACACTTATTTTGGGACGGAGGGAGCCCCTAGAATCTATTGATGTGAGCACGTTTTAGTATTTTATACAAGGAACAAATGCAAAGCAGAAAGATTCTAGAGAATCATGTAAGTTGGACGCGATTCCCTGATAAGTAGTGATAGCAAGTTTGAAACATAGTCAGAAAAGGATGGATACAATAAAGATCACAGACCTTCTTGTACAGCATAGGAAAAATATTTAACTAATAATTTCCAGTCAAGAGAAGCACTCACCAGGTTGTGAAGCAAATCAGGTTGCTCCTCAAACAAGTCAGGTAGATGCTTCCTCATTGCAGACTCCAGATTCACAGCATCCTTTCCTGGAACTCCATACCACATCTTTGGGGCACCCCAATGCAAGTAGTTTAACGAGTATAAATGATGATCTTCGACATGCTGTTTAAAACACAACATTGCAGAGTAGATCTCAGGGTACAATCTTATAGAACCAGCATAGTCTAAACAACAAGCACCACTAGAATACGGTGATGAATTCACAATAAGCAAGCAACATCACAAGCTTCTTACCCAGCAGAATGATGAGAAGCACATGCCAACATACACCCAAGGCACCAGAACACCAGAAATGTCACCGCCCTCAAAAGAAAGAACTGAGCCTTGTAGTCGAGGCAAGTTGTTTAGATTCCAACCAGATTGTGCATACTTATCCTCAACATCTGATTTTGTCTCAGGAGGTAACTTTGGAAAGCCGCTGCCAAAAGACCCTGTCTCCAAATCAGCGCCGTAGATCACCTACACGAAAACACACCTTCCAATAAATTAAAAAGCAAAATGCAGGGCAAATAGCTCTAAGAACACTTGAGCACTTACAGCGGCTGAAAAGCAAGTGATGCGAATATGTAAGACTACATGCAATGATGCAAACCATGAACCATATACAGCACCACAACACACAACTTAAGTTGGAACTCTGAATAGCCATAATCCATGACACATATATCACACACTTATGATTTACAGCATGCAAATTTTCTGAAGTTCGAGTTGAGCAATGAACTGAAAAGAACATGTGTGCTTTGGTAAACAAAATCCAATACCTCTATCTCTTCTGTGGGACTTTCAACTATACGCCAATACTCGCCTTCAATATCTTCCACTGATGGTGGTGAATTCGTAGATGCATCTTTCTTGAAATACTGCTCGCTGAAGTAGTCTGCATACTTCTGAAATTTCTGCAATGTGAGCTCTGGTCCAGGTTCAAATCCAAATCTCTTACTGTTTTCTTCTGGCTCTGCAAGCTTTCTCCGCTTCTTCATCATTCCACCTCTTGTGCTCTTTTTGGATGATGTACGGTTTTGAAGCTTGTCAACCTTCTGTACCCGTGTAGAAAATGTTGAGTTTTCCCACGTACTCTTCTCTTTAAGAAGGCACGGCGGCTTCCACGAAGGTGGTGGAACAATGCGGCAAATCCCATATGGTTCTGCTGTTGGCCGTATGCTCTCGATATATTTAAGTGTGTCTTTGAATTCCTGATTCACGAGAGGATATATCATAAGACTGGAGTATGCAAATAATAAATTTAGTAATGCAACAGTACTAGCTAAAGCACGATACAGCAGTTGGCAACAAGATGTAAAGTACCTCCTCAGTAGGATGAAAGACAGGAGCCTCATCAAGAACAGGCCTCCGTGCACCAGCTGGGTTCCAACTTGCAACAACCTGCATAATGTGATATCACATAAGCAAACACAAATTCATGAAAGTAACACGGAATTTGGCAGATGAATAAGAACCTTTTGACAGTCACTGCATGCTGCACATCCTCGAAAAACTCCTTTGGGTAACTGCTGTCTGCGTCTCACTAAACTTGTAGCCGCCTGCCAAAAGAATATTATGATACTGTGAGAACACGTTAAAATCATACAGTAGTAAACTTCAGTTGATTGGAGAACACGAGTATTAAATAAAACATTAGCAAGTGCAACCTTTTCTACTACTTCGACATCGGAATCTTCGTCTGACATGTTGTCAAAGCGGCTGTAGTCTACTGGAGGCCTGTTACGCAGCGACTGCCGACACGTATGGCTCCCGGAAGTACTACAGTGCGTGTCGTTTCGGCTCTGAGCTGAATGGGGCTGGCCTTCCAAGGATTCAACATGTTTCTTCTCATTCTGAAATACTTGAGCAGGACTAGGACGAGCATCAGCAGGTTTGGCGTCCTTCTGGGTTCCTTGCAATGCATACGCAGCAAACGGCCCAAATCCAGGTGGCGGTCCAAATCCAGGCGGGACTGAGGGTTCAGGATCGTCGCCGAGTGAGGTAGTTATGCACTCTGTTCCCATCATCACTGCATCAGAAGAAATACACTCGGATCAGGACATATGTTATCTCAGAAGGATCACAAATGTTTAAGCTGACCATACAAACAATGCCCACCAAGAATAAACTAAGCAAATCAGGGGTGGTGCACATCTATGCGCTCGCATCAAGTTGCTGTTCAGCGGGAAGCCCAGTTAAGGTGTCAAGCACTGAACCAACCACAGCACCATCAAAAACCCAGTAGTCATATCCAACAATAAGCTATCACAGTTGCAGCTGCTGGCCACAACCAGCATTGCCGGCGAGCAGAGAGGCACAGGGCTGCTAACCCAGATCGGCCGCTGCAACAGACACGCAACATAGACCATATTAACAACAACTAAAACTGAATCTGTGGGTACTGATGGCTACAGAGAGGGAGATCCTGCTGCATATTGCAAGCATACAACAAGCCAAACCATCAACAGGTGATGCAGATTTATTTATTTTCCAGAGAACAATAGAAGCAGGGTTAGTGTCTGGAGGAGGAATGGGATCTGCCATCTGCCCCCTCCAATCCAATTCCAGCAGAAACAATATAGAAACATGAAGCAAAGCTAAAGCAGCTTGGAATCGAACAAACCCTAGGGAATCACCCAGATGGAGCAGCGGCCAGATTCGTCCAGAAGGCCCCCGATCCACCCCCACCCACCCTCGACCAATCCAGATCGGGGGAAACTGGCCGGCCCGATTTGCTGAGGGACTCCGGCAAAGCCGGACCGGGCGGGGGGCGCCGGCCGGCGTGGTGGGCGGCGCCGCGCGGCGGTGGAGGCGGGGCGAGGCGGCGTGGGGCGGAGACAGGGGGAAGAGGGAGGGGGGATGAGGTGGGTAGTGGACAGGTGAGGGGGCGGTTCTCCCTGCCTTACCTCAACTCTGTCCGAAAAAAGAAAATACGTGGGTATATACTTGGGCACCACCACCACCACCATGGAACCCGAGCGAGCGAGCTCCAAGAAATTTCCATGGCGGATTCCAGCAACAAATCTACGCACAGCACATGCCAGATCTACTGCAGAGGATCCCTAATCCAGCCATGGAAAAATAACCGTAATAAAATAAACTATGTACACAAGCAAAAGGGGAATACAGCAGCAGGAAGGAAGATCCATCCCCCAATCCACCCAAGAAACTAACAAGATTAAGCAGCAGGACAAGGACAAGGAGGGGGTGGGTCGATTTACCTACCAGGCTACCACCAGCGCTCGTTCTTGCTGTCTGTTGTCAGGCCGGGTTCAGTGCTCGTTCATGGAGGTTCTTAGGTTTTGGGCTGGCACCAGAACCAGATCGACGGGTGGATCGATGATGCCGAGTCCGGGGAGGAAAGGGAAGGAAACCCCAGAGACCAGAGTAGTTGTAATCAATTACCAGTTGTTGTTGTTGTTGTTAGTTTTGTTGTGTTCTTTGCTTCGGTTTGGTTTGCTTTCCCTTCCCACAGCCACAAATCCGGACCCCCTTTCGCTTGCTTGTTGTATGCTTGTTCCTCTGGGAGATAGGCAGAGAGGGGTCATTTATGGCAACAGAGAGGGGCCATCCGCTCCCCCCCCCCCCCCCCTTGGTGGATTGGATTCCACCCACGCAGCCCACAGGAAAGCCCACGGGAACATAGACAGGTAGGGTTAGGCATTGTTCTTAAAAAAAAGTAGGGTTGGGCATTGTCCTATATAAAAATTGCAGGGTTGGGCATGTGTTGTGGTTGAGACTTGCGACTAGAACTCGACGACATGGATAGCTCGGCCCGTTGACCTGGGTTGGGTCGGTCTTCACATTTGGGCTGGGCTTTTAGGTCTCATTTTTTAGCCTGAAAAGGTAGTTTGGGGTCGGACTTGTGCTTCTCTTTTTGAGAGAAGTGCATATTACACCCCTCAACTCTAGCCCTAGTCTAATATACAACCGCCAACTCCAATACCATCTAGTTTACACCCCCCAACTCACAAAACCAGGCGGAATTCGACCCTTCCGTCCCTCTTGACCGGTTTTGACCTATTGGCTGGGTGAACAGTAAATTCAAAAGAAAAAAATTTTAAAAAAAATAATAATTCCGTTTTTTCACCGGCTGAACAGTGAAATTTTAAAAAGTTCTAAATAAAAAAATTTATTTTTTTTTATTTTCTAAAATGTTGATATTTTGTCCGGGTGAACAATAATTTCAGGAAAAAAATAAGAAAACAAAAAATTTCTGAATTATATCTGCATGAAACAGTTAACAGTTCGGGCTGATATATTTTTTTTGTTGAGAGATCATTGAAATGTCCAAACAAGCTGAAAATTGTCACAGACATCACGCGCTGAAAAATCGTCCTCGCAAAAATAATTCGGTTTTTTGGAAAACAATATTTTTGGAATTTACTATTCATGAGGTAAAAAATCGAAACTGCTTGCTGAATTTTATTTCCATTTTTCTTTTTGAATGTACTGTTCACTCATTGGAAAAACCAAAATATTTTTTGATTTTTTTGTTACTGTTCACCCAGTCAACATGTCAAAACCGGTCAACTGCGTTAAAACAGGTCAACGGGGAGGGGAGGGTTGAATTCCGCCTGGTTTTGAGAGTTGGGGTGTAAAGTAGATGGTATTGGAGTTGGGGGTGTATATTAGACTAGGGCTAGAGTTGAGGGGTGTAATATGCACTTCTCTCTCTCTTTTTCATGACTTCAGGCCGTGCTTACACGCGAAGGCACCGGAAAGTGTTGTTCTGGCCAGGCTTTCTGACTTCAGGCTTGTGTCCGGGCCGGCCTTGGGCTCGAAAAAGGAGTGTCTTTTGCAACCCCAACCTGATACCCGGTTGGACCAATGAAAAGGTTTAATTTTGACTGTAATTCTAATTTGAGTTAGCCGTGCAAAACCACACATTCTTCGGGTAGGGCTTTTCATGTAACCACATGTTCTTGAAATAAAATCACAAAATCACGGGTTCTTGCCTAGTTTCTCAGAGAGAACTAGCATCAACCGCTGCGTTTGCCACACGGCTAGATCAACATGGTCAGTTGACTGCCGCATCAGTTTGCTTCTCCTTGCTCCTCCTATATCTCTTCATTGTTCATGTGGACAAATGTCGTCTAGGTATAATTGCCGACGGCTGGGCTCGTGTCGTTTCGACTAGCTTCCCATAACGCTTCCTAGACCCTTCGTTGTCATCCCTGCCTTTCTTCAATGTCACAAGTAGGGTTGGGCATTGTTCTGAAAAAAGGTAGGGTTGGGCGTTGTTCTGAAAAAAGGTAGGGTTGAGCATTGTTCTGAAAAAAGGTAGGGTTGGGCATTGTTCTGAAAAGGTAGTTTGGGTCGGGCTTACATGTGGAGGCATCAAAAAATTCATAAAATCGGGCTTTTGACTAATTTTTCAGAGAGAGCTAGAACCAATGGTGTCGTTGGTCTTCGCGACGAAGATGGCATCTTGGACCCATTTTGCCACTCGGGGCAGGTCAATGTGGTCAATTGACCGCCGCATGGCCCGCACCGGTTTCTTCTCCTTCCTCCTCATATATCTTACAATGTCATCAGGGTACGCCCACCGACGCTTGGCGTCCAACCTCAGGTTGCGAGTAAAGTCAATGGCTAGCATCAACTTCATCTCCCAGTTCGGCAAGACATAGCAATCTTGGGGGTTGTAGGCGACGTCGAGGGACATGAGGAACATCATCCTTGGATATGCCTGTTCATCGGAGAGAGTGGCGTGCTACCACCAACAATCTCACGTCATGGAAGACGACAAGGATTCAATGGGGTAACTCGAGGAAGGGGCAGGCTTGTGTTCGGTGGCATCGACGAATAATATCGATGGACAGAGCTAAGCTTGTCTACGACCATATTTGATGTGCAAAGAAGTGGATCAAAATAATGGTCAAAGTCGTTTGAAAATTCATAACAAATTTATATGAACTCAAGAAAAATGCAAATAACATACCATAATGTTCAGAAAACATCACCCATATTTGCGTCTCATTTTTATTCATGAAAAAAGTATTGTGTATGTTTTTATGTTTAATAATGTTAATATAATTAATAACCTCGGGTAGTTTAACCGGTATTTTTTCGTGAATGCAAATGACATGCACATAAGGGTAATGTTTTTATTTTTATTTCTTTTTTCAAAAAAGGGTAATGTTTTTCTAAATAATTTAATATCTTATCTGCATTTTTATGAGTCCATATGGATTTGCTATGAATTTTCAAAGTATTGGTCAAACGGTTAAAGGGCACTCTGATATTTTTTCGTAAATTAGTCAATGTTTATAAATTTTGACTTAAGACAAAGGCAATATGGGTAAATAAAAACGATGGGTGCATCATTTGTAGCTAGGACTGATACTGGACCCACTCGCCTGCACATTAATTATTCAGTTTTTTTAGCAACCATTAATTATTCATTTAAATGGCGTGAGCTAAGGTATAATTAGGGGTGGGCCCAGGGGGGAGGCTTATTTATTAAGGAAAACGCTTAAAAGCAGTCGGATGATTTCTTGGTTTATCAGCCGCGTCGGGCGCCGTCTGATCGGACGCGATCGTGTGGCGCCGAGCGCCTCTCTGTCCAAGACGCGAGTTAGCCTCCCCAGTTATCGTAGCCTTTTTTACGGGTGGCCCACCTACCGTAGTTGCGTAGCGTCTAGCCTGCTCGCCTAAAGGTACTCCTACGTCGTACTGTTCCTTTCTTACTTTTACACCACACGTAGTGCTTTGCCACATAGCTGCATATATGCGAATCAATCTGTGGTTGAGTTGTTTAGGTGGACAGTGGTATCCCCAACCCATCAGGGTTTAAATCCTGGTGCTCGCATTATTCCTGCATTTATTTCAGGATTTTCGGCGATGCGCTTTCAGTGGGAGGAAACGTTCCCGTCGACGACGAGGCGCCTACGGTGACTTCGTAAATCTCAAGATGATATGCCGGCTCAGTCTTTCGGAGGTGCTCATAGGGGTAGGGTGTGCAAGCACATAACAAGCACCAGCAAGGATTCCAACACTATTAACGTTGGTCGTGGATGTTTGTTGGATTTGGTACTAGCAATCCCATGGATCCATAGCTGTTTTGGATAGAGTAAAATGCATTGGCAGTCACTGAACTTGCGAAGAGCGCTCACTTTGGTCACTGTACTTAGAAATACGGCCAATACGGTCACCCAATACGACAAGACGTGATTGTACGGTCACTGTTCATCGTATGCCACCCGTCGCCGCTCGGTTTGACCACGTGTTGACCAATCCTAGACGCCAGCTGGCATTAAGCAGGCGGTACCGTGGTGTTTTTGCAGAATCCCCCCTGGTTCGCTGTGCTTTAGCCGAAATCGCCTTGCCTGTTCGGCTTCGATCATAACGAGGGGAGGAGGAGGAGAGCAGAGGAGGCGATCGTCGGCGGCAGCGCACCATCTCTGGTCATCGAGATCGCGGAAGGGCCGGAGTTGCCGCGGAGGTGCGCCGCATTTTTGTCGCTGCCGGAGGGGCGCCGCATCCTCCTCAGGATGGCCCCTGTTCGTCGACCAGATGAAGCTCCTCCACCTTTGTATGGTAAGCCCCACTCCACTTACATCCGCCATGATTGGTGCTTGCAGTCTGTGATTGCGCGATTTAGGGTTTCGCATTGTGCACATGGAGATGTAGGTGGCCAATTTTGCCCGCAAGATTTCACAAGATTTAAGCTAGGGTTTTTTCCTGACAAATTGGGGGTTTTCGGTGTATGGTTTTTTCCTGAGAAATTGGGGGCTAAGTGTTTGCTTGGAGGTCATTATGATGCAATTGTAGGCCTTTTAGATGTTTGAACATACGGTTAGGGTTTTAGGTTAGGAAAGGTGGTTCCTTGTAATATATGTTGACCGAATTGTGCTCTGTTTTCATCTTTGTAGGACCACGCAGCAGGAAATTTTCAGTTCAATTTAACCATGGTGGATATTTCCTTGGCAAAGGTAGCAACCGTTCTTATGTCAATGGGCATGTGTTGTGGTATGATGATCTGGATACAGTGACATGGTCCCCAATCATGGTTGAGCACCTAGTTGAGGAGATTGGTTGGGAGATGGCAGGAAGGCTCAAGGTGTACTACTGCATTCCAATCCTAACCTTGCAGAAGAATGGCTTGAGAGAAATAAGAGGAGATGGAGACACAGACCAGATGATAACATTTGTTGATCTTGGCCACCACTCATTCAGTCTCTACTTAGACCATGAAGACAGTCTGAATTCAAACAATGATGATGATGATGTGGTCAATTTCCCAAGAGTGCAGCTACCTCCAGTGTTTAGTCCTTCTAAGACAAGAGTTGATGAGGCAGAAAGTACTGAGGCTGTAAATGCAGAGACAGATGTTGATGTGCCTGAAGGTGAAGCAATCCCAATACAAGTTGTGTATCCAGAGAGCTCAGATGTTAATGTGGGCAATTATGTGTTTGCAAGGAGGAATTGTTCTTCTGTTGAGCAGGATGAAAATGGTATGGCTCCAGATGTAGTGCTGGAGTCAAAACAACAAGGAAGTGATGAAGCTGGATCATCAAGAGTATGCAAAAGGAAAACCAGACAGAAATGCAGTTCTGAATTCCTGGAAGATGCTGATACTGACTCAGATGACTCTGACTTTGATCCTGGAGCCATAGTGGATAGTGACTATGACATAAGTGATGGTGATGACGATTTGTTTGCTGATAATGTAGATATGGATGAGCCTGTGGAGACAGAGAAGAAGAAAGAAGACAAAGGGAAGCAAAAGGTTCAAAAGGGAAAAGAAGCTGTGAAAGGAAATGAGAAAGATGCAGATAAAGCACCAGCATATGATCATGAAGATGAGTTCTATGAATCAGAGGGTGATGACTTGTGGGCACCAGATTCTGATGATGAAGAGGTATTCATGAAGTTCAAGTCTTTTAGACCAGAGGATCTTCATTGTCCCAAGTTTCATGTTGGTCAAGTTTTCCAAACTGTTGAGCTCTTGAGGAAAGCCATCAAGGAGTACTGCTGCAAAAACAGGGTAGATGTGAAGTTGCCAGTCAATGATAAGAAAAGAGTGAAGGCAACATGTGATGAGGACTGTACTTGGTATCTTTGGGCTTCATATGATAGCAGGACCAAGTGTTTCATGGTCAAGAAATATGTGGATGAGCACACTTGTACCAAGAAGTGGAAGATCAAGGCTTTCACAGCACCATTTCTAGCACCGAAGTATCTTGAGAGCTTTAGAGCTGACCAAGACATGAATTTGAGGAACTTTTCTAGAGTTGTCCAAAAGGAGTGGCATATGACCCCAACTAGGACCAAGTTACAAAGAGCTAGGAGGCTAGCAATGAAAATAATTTATGGTGATGAAGAAGGCCAATACAAGATGCTCTGGGACTATGGTAATGAGTTGAGAAGAAGTAACCCTGGGACCTCATTCTTTGTTGCACTAGATAGTAAAGCAAGGTTTAATAAAGCCTATATGTGTCTAGATGCATGCAAAAGAGGGTTCTTGCAAGGATGTAGGCCTATGATATTCCTTGATGGCTGTCATATCAAGACAAGGTACAGAGGACAGCTACTCACTGCTGTTGGGATAGACCCAAATGATTGTATTTTTCCAATTTCAGTAGCTGTAGTTGAAGTGGAAGACAAGCCTAATTGGTGTTGGTTCCTTGAAAGACTAAAGAATGATCTTGCTATCTTTAATACTGCTCCATGGACCATTATGTCAGACAAACAAAAGGTAAACAACATCAATTGTAATATAAGTAGTACTCCATATTTAGTAGTCCATGCTTATGTTTATCTTTTGTTATTATAGGGCCTTATCAATGCTGTGGATGAGTTATTTCCAGAGTCAGAACACAGGTTCTGTGTCAGACACATGTGGCAGAACTTTCAGCAACAATTCAAAGGGGATGTTCTTAAGAATCAACTTTGGAAGATAGCAAGAAGTACCACCTCTGTCAAGTATGAGCAGTACATGGTTGAGATGAAGGATCTCAGCTTGGATGCTTACAAGTGGTTGCATGAGTTGGAACCATACACATGGGTTAGAGCATTTCAAAGTGATCTTCCCAAGTGTGACATATTGCTCAACAATAACTGTGAAGTTTTTAACAAGTGAGAAGCCAATTAACTTGCTATGTGCATGTTCTTACTTCAATGTTTCACACTTAACTCAGTCATGTCTTATACTTGTAGGTACATACTAGATGCTAGAGAGCTACCTATACTTTCTATGCTAGAAAGGATCAAAGGCCAACTGATGCAGAGGCACTAGAGCAAGCAGCTTGAGGCAGAGAAGATGAAAGGAAATATTTGTCCAAAGATCAAGAAAAAGGTGGAGAAGCTAACTGAGTGGGCAAACCTGTGCTATGTGGAGGGAGCTGGAGATGGGGTGTTCCAGGTAGGTGACAGGGGTGTGAACTTCCTTGTGGACTGGCACACCAATGAATGTAGCTGTAAGAGGTGGCAGAAGAGTGGCACACCTTGTGTACATGCCATAGCATGTGCTAGACATGAAAGAGTTGACCCTCTTTCATTGGTGAATCAATGCTATTCTGTGAACATGTTCAAAATGGCATACAAGAACATAATCTATCCATGTAGAGACATGACAGAATGGGAGAAGATGAATGGGCCACCAGTTCTGCCACCATTATACACCAAGCAAGTAGGCAGGCCATGCAAAAGCAGAAGAAAAGCACCAGGTGAAGTAATTTGTAGTAATGGTGGCAAGAAAATGTCTAGGCATGGTGTCATCATGCACTGCAACTACTGTGGAGAGCCAGATCACAACATTAAAGGATGCAAGTACCTGAAGGCAGGAGTACCTCCTCCAAATATGCAAGCACCATCAGCAGCACAAGCAAATCATGAAGCACAAGCAAATCATGAAGCACCTCCAGTAAATAATGAAGCACCTCAAGAAGATGAAGACCCTGTCATTACTCAGGTATGTTTTTGCAGAACATGTTCCATTTTTGTCATACAACACCACAAGCAAATCATGGATCACTTAAATGTTGCTTCATTTTGAGCAGGAACACAACCCTGCAGAAAATCCTATCATAGAAGATCTCATGGTTGATCAAATGATAGAAAGGGTAAGTTTTGTCATACATGATCTCATATATTTTGCCAAGCCTACTTTCATTGTGTGATCATTTCTACAAATGTTGTGTCATGCAGAGGCCAGTGCCAAGAGTGATTGCACAAGGACCTGTTCCAGAGTCAACATTCCTTTCTGCTGCTCAGTTGTTGATCAATCAAAACCAAGGGAGCACAAGCACCATTCAGCAAGGAGAGATGGCCAAGACGTTACTTGCATTAAAAAAGCAGAGAGACAAGGAGTTAGAAGACAAGAAAAATGCTATTCTTGCAGCAAGGAGAGAAGAACAGGAAAAGAAGGCTGAAGAAGCTGCCAGGAAGAGACATCTGCAAGAGGAGAAGAAAACAGCAGAGGCAGAGAGGAAGAGACAGGCAGCAACTCTGAACAGAGAGAAGAAGAAAGAAGAAGCAGCAATAAAAAAGCAGGCTCAAGCAGAGACAAGGCAGATTCTTTTGGAGGTTAAGAAAACTGTAGCTGCTGAGAACAAAGCAAAGAAGGAGGCTGAGAAGAAGGCTAAAAAAGAACAAGAAGCTGCCAAGAAGCTAGCAGAGAAAGAGGCTGCTGCAGCAAAAAGAAGAGCAGATAAGAAAGCAGAGAAGGAGGCAGCTGCAGCACAAAGAAAGGAAGAAATGAGGCTGATATCTATTGCAATGGGTAAAAGCCAGGATGATGATTCACAACAGCAAGAAGATGGTCAGCCAAGGAATGTCAGCAGAACATCCATGTTTGATATCTTCAGGTGATGAGACAGTGGACCAGCCATGTAGTATGCAAGCATCTCATTTTGCCCAATCCATGTAGTTTACAATCAGTGGTAATGTAGGAAAATGTTGCAATTGATCCATAATGATGTAGGCACATGAGTATGGATCAATTGTTGCTCATTTTGTAACCAGTTCTACAAGATACTTCTTTGCCCTACTTATGACTATGCTTAATGAACAAGAGTTACTCTTATAACATTTGTCATCTTCAACTTGCAGCAGTTCTATATTTTTTTGCATGCAAAATTAACAGGAAAATGGTCTACAAGCATCAACTAGCTTTGCAATGCACACACATGACAAATATGACAATGGTCAAATTGTACTCAGAGTAAAATGTGCCCAAAATGACAGCATCATCAACTAGCTTTGCAATGCACACACACAAGGCAAATATAACATAAAAATGATATCTTCATAACACACCAGGATGATCCATTAACTTCATTTGCAATACAACATTGTCACTTGCATTACATATTGCAAAAGCATCAGATACAATGCAAAAGATTGACACTTGACACTAACAGCACCACCACATAGTACCAGTTCATCTCCTAACATACCAATAGTGAAATAGCTACTGCAAACACTGCATCAACTACATATTGCATCACTCTTGCATCCACTCCATCACTTCTTCAGCACAGAAATAGCTACTAGCACTGCAACTACAATGAGTGATGCCAACAGTGCCTTCATCATCACCAATATTTCAATGCCTAACCCTACGAGTGCTTGTGCTTGCTGATTGCTCATTTCACCTGCAACTCTTCCATGATGTCCATCTTCAAAGCCTGGAAGATCAACTGCACCTACACCTGCACCTCCACATGCATATCTTCGATTCCTTGCTCGAATCAGCTCTTCCCTCTTATCCTCTGCAGCTCCTAATGCATCTACGGCTTCATTGCCAACGAGAAACTGGTTATCCATCAAATATGCAAAGTATTCCAACTCCCAATGCCAGAAATGGTCCTGAAGATCAAATGAAAAGAACAAACGCCAGAAATCACCATTACAAGTTTCCCAAAATTAGACCAAAATGAAGAACTAGGGATTCACTCCACTTACACCAACAGGACACCTGTAGAAGACCCAGCCCTCGTGCTTCTCCGTGTTCGACAGATAGAACTTCACACGAGTGCGGCAAGAAGGGCACCTGATGAGCGGCACCACCATCGAACGCCCGCCAATCGATGACCTGACCGAGCTTGTCGACATGGCGGAGTGAAGCAACGGGCGGTGGCAAGCGGCAGGGAGAGGCCGTCGGCAAGTAGCACGGAAGAGGGCGGCGGCAACAGTAGGGAGAGGGCGGCATCGTCGGCGGCAGAGTGGGGAATTTGGGAGAGGGCGGCGGCGTCGCCAGCAGTGGGGATTTAGGGATTACGCTACAGAGTGGGATATTTCAGGGGGGGTGGATGGATAATTACATCCCCCGGCGTAATTTTCAGAAACAACCCTGAGAGTGCCGACGTGGACGGGCACTGACTGGTCAAACCGAGCGGCGACGGGTGGCATACGATGAACAGTGACCGTACAATCACGTCTTGTCGTATTGGGTGACCGTATTGGCCGTATTTCTAAGTACAGTGACCAAAGTGAGCGCTCTTCGCAAGTTCAGTGACTGCCAATGCATTTTACTCTTTTGGATATAGCAATGTTTAGGGTACCTTCCTTGAGGCCACGGCCGTTGAAGCATCCCATCACGGCATGACAACATCCACCGAGTAGCCGGGTTGCCGTTGTAGCATCGTCGAAGCAGCCGTGCGATCATTCTCATAGCACCGCCATAGCCGAGAAGCATGGCGTCGCAACATCGTCGAAGCACTCGGGCCTCCACCGTAGCATCGTCGTAGTCGCCGAAGCACACCATCGCAGCATCGTCGTGACCGTTTGAAGCATGCCGTTGTCGTGGTGGGTCACAACATCATCACAGTTGTCGAAGCACCCATCGCGTTGCAACATCATAGAAGCAGACGGATTTCCATCATAGCATCGTCGTGGCTATTGAATCACCCATCGCGACCGTCGAAGCACGCAATCACAACATCATTGAAGTAGCCAGGTTGCCGTCAAAGCAAATTACGACCGCCAAAACATGTCGTCGCAACAACGTCGAAGCAATCGTGCTGCCGTCGCCGCATCGCCACAGCCGCCAAAGCACGCCGCCGTTGTTCCATCGCCGTGGCCGTCGAAGCACGCAATCGCAACATCATTGAAGTAGCCAGGTTGCCGTCAAAGCACACTGCGATCGCCAAAAAGCATGTCGCGGCAACAACATCGAAGTAGTCAGGCTGCCATCGCAGCATCGACCGCGGCTGCCGAAGCACACTGTCGTTGTGCCACCTCCGCAGCCATCGAAGCACGCAACTGCAACATCATTGAAGTAGCCAGGCTACCGTCAAAGCACACTGCGACCGCCAAAAGCATGTCATCGCAACAACATCGAGGCAGTCAGGTTGTTGTCGCATCATCGTTGCGACTGCCGAAGCACACCGCCGTCGTGCCACCATCGCGGTCGTCGAAGCATGTTGTCGCAACATCGTTGAAGCGGTCGGGCCTCTGTCACAGCATGGCTTGAAGCAGTGGAGCCACCATCACTTTTGATGTGACTGTAGTTCATGCATATGACGTTGGTAGCAGGGTATGATCGTATATAATTTTGAGTTAAAAGCACCAGGAGTCCTACAACTTGCATCGAATGTGATGGTTTGGCCCTACAACTTGCATTTTGACCCTACCCAGTCCCAGAACTTGCATCAAATGTGCAAATTTGCTCCTGACCAATGAGAGAGCGCCATATGGACGCGTGGGTGCCGACCCGGTCAGCACCCGGCATTTTGCAAAGAGGCCCCTGCCTTTGGTTTGAATCTACCCGCACTACACACGAAAACACCTGAATTTACTTGTGAAGAACACATGATCTGAAGATACTCAACAATTCACTTGTACCGTTAGGGCTCCTTTGATGTCAGTTACCCATCCTTGGCTGTTCAGGGCTTGAGCAACAGTTCGATGTTTAACAACTCTTATGGAGATCAACTTGATCAAGTTAGGAGCCAACTCAGTGATTGTTCTGCCTTGCAACCACCGGCCAGACCAGAATTTTCTTGCCTCCCGTTGCCTACGATGGACTCTGCCGCTACCCCAAAAAGCACTTGAGCACTGCATGAAACTCAGTCCAGGGTCTTGAGGCATCTGGTTTTTACAGCCATAGCATCTGATGTGCAAAGCCCATCAAAGATTCAAGATTTGGGTTTGCTTGCCACTGTTGTCTTTTTCTTGACCTTTCAGGAAACCTCTATGCCTCTTGTCAACGGCTTTATTTTCTCACAATTGGATTTTACCTTTACCTATGAATTATGACACAAGACAACAATAGTTTTTAGGCGGTCTGAAGAAGAGATTTCATCATGGACATATAATTACTACAAGAATATGACAAAGAGGAAACCTTATCCATCCTGGAGAATTGGACATTTGCTCCCTCAAGCCTGCACAATAGAAAAAAACTTGGAACATCATGTGTCATATCAAAATATTAAGCAGAATCAGATCTAATGTAAAATCAATCAACAACATAGTTGTGAAATAAGATGCCTTTTTCTCGTTAAACTTTGCAATCAAGGAACCTTTCAATTCTTTTGGAAAACTTAGCGGCATTGCAATATAAAAAATAAATGTAAATGCAGCAAGCAAGTAAATAAACCAACATAAGACGGTACGAAACCAATTATAATAAGAGCACTGTGCATTTTAGCAAATACACATGACTCAACAGATGGACAGAGTACGGTCAAAAAGGAAATCTGTACATGCCCAAAATCTGCTAGTAAATTAGCACATCCTTCCGTTCCAAACATCTAGAAAATGGAGTAATCAAATATTAGTGTATAATATGTAAATAATCTTCTCTGACTACTGCAATATCGATACGACTGTACTTGTGGCTCTGCTTTGTTAGAGACTGAACCTGAGGACTGACCAAACAAAAATGTACAATTTTACCTCGGTGAAAGAAAATCTACATTGAATTGATTTCCCCCCTTTTCACAGAGACATTGAGGTGATATCTTTTCAATTAAACTATCTATGCAGAAGAATCACTATTAGCCGTTGTCTCCTGCTGTGAAATAAATAAAAGGAACCAAAGATAAAAAATTATTAGCTGCAAAATATTAACAGAAGTGGAACTAATATAAGGAAGATGCTGATAGCACCATATATAACTCTGAATTCTTTGTTGTTCTTACACCCACTATGATGTTCATGTGATACGGTTCATCTATGTCTATCTTTATGGTTTATCTTCCTTGAAGGTTGTTGGCCGTCTGAAGAGGTCCTTGCCTTCTACTGTATCAACCATTCAGATATGTTCAGGTTTGTAGTGAGGTGTATTTACCCATGTAACACACTAGGATTAATTCGTCTTACTTTATCAACAGTACGCTTGCTTTTGCAGATTGCATAACATGCTTGAGTAACTTGAGTTGCTCGTGTTCAAGTAAATTGCACAGATATTCCACTTGTCCTGAACCTGATTCGGAAGATTTCAACGCACAGTTCTAGGTAGGATTCATGAGAGCTCAAAACTATCACAAGGTCAGATATTTTGGTCTCTGTTTTAGCCTTGTAATAGTTTTCTGCTCTCATGAATCCTACATTCCTACCTAGAACTGTGGATTGAATTTTTGTTTTAGCATACAAACATCTATTGCTGCTTTGACTAGATTCACTCTACGTGTTATATTTCTTAGATTATTTTCCTTTCAAATTCATTATATGTCTAAAAGGGTGCTTGAACTTGGAGCTGGTTACGGATTGGCGGGACTTGTTATTGCAGCCAGAGCAAATGCTGGCGAGGTTGTTATTTCTGATGGAAACCCACAAGTAGTTGGATGTATCCTCCTTAATGAGTAATATAAAAGCTGTTGCATAATTTAAAGTTTGTTAGTATTAATGTAATATGAGCTACATACTATGTGACCCAGCCACAAATCCAACCGGCCTGTTCTAGATGTTACCTTTTATGGCTTTGTAATCCATTAACCCTCAGATATCCAGCAGAACATATCCATCAATGCAGAAATTTTTGGTCAAACGAAAATTAAACCTATGACACTGCACTGGGATCAAGAGCAAGCTTCAGACATGTTGAACCATCGTGTGTAGTGCGGGTAGATTCAAACCAAATGCAGGGGCCTCTTTGCAAAATGCCAGGCGCTGACCGGGTCGGCACCCACGCGTCCATATGGCGCTCTCTCATTGGTCAGGACCAAATTTGCACATTTGGTGCAAGTTCTAGGACTGGATAGGGTCAAAATGCAAGTTGTAGGACCAAACCATCACATTCGATGTAAGTTGTAGGACTTCTGGTGCTTTTAACTCTATAATTTTTGTTGCACGGCCCAAAATCAGTTATCCAGAAAAAGCTTAAAATAGTCTCGATGGCCTCAACCTGTGATGCGTGGAAAGCAATGCTACACAGCTGAGCACACCCACGTGAAGGAAAAAGGCTGAGCAGACTTGAGTTACTCGGCGCGGATCGTACGGCTGGAGACGCATGCTGATGAGCGGATCGGCTGGCTAGCGACCCGGCTGATTACTCGCGCGTATCAGCCGGATGACGCATAGCATCCGCCACATTTATTAACTATCGGCTGAGAAACGTGTGGAGACGCCGAGGGAAAAAAAGGGGAATGTGAGGTGGACCTTTTAGTTTTTCTTTTTACATCAGCGTAGACCTTTTAGTTGGGTTTTAAGGGTTTGCTTTGTTAAACTTGCAATTTCTAAAATTTGATCCTATACTACTTTTGCACGTGATGTCTAAATTTCCAAACTTAGTTAAAATGATGTGCGCCTGGGTTTGCACGTGTACACTTTTTTTACCAGGCATACTACTGTCCATAGATGGGCTCTATCCGTGTACAACAATGTCGATGCTTTTGGCTCAATAGGCATTAAAAGAGAACACATGAGCCCATTAAATGTTTCTCAAGAAAAAAAAAGACATGAGCCCATTCAAAATCAACGCAATCTATTCCTATCTTCAGTCTGCCACACCACCCACTTTCCCTCCGCTCAAAAAAAAAAAACCCCCACCAACTTTCCCTCTTTTTACCTTCTCTTACATTACCACATTCCCCCACTTCTTAACTAGTTGAAGAATTCCAGCTAACAAAATAGTCTACAAATAATCATTTTATGTTCTTACTAATGGAGCCTCTAAATTATAGCATGATTCCACTGTTGTGGACTTACACTTATTTCGATGAGATCTTTAAAATAAGACCTCAATAATTATGTTTTGAAGACTTCTTTTCTACATTAAATTTTCATGCTAGTTCCTGTTGCACTGTATGCTATTTTTTTATCCGCAAAATAAAAGTATGCTTGTTTCTTAATGCATTTTTATATTAAACTTTCATAGGGAGTATACTACATTTTTTCTAGTTTTCTTAGGCAGTCTAATCATTTTTGGGCTGGCTCTACCACACTACTCCATTTCTTAAAGAGAGTCTACCACATTTTTGGATGGGCTCTAACTAAAATGCTTTACTTTGAGTGGAAAACATGGGACCTCCTATTCAGCGTGATACACGCATAATAGATGAGGAATGTCGTACGCAATAAGGGATGGAGCCAAAAAAAAGAGGCGCCAATGGAACATGTGGAGCATTGGAAGGGGCCAAACATATAAATATATAGATTAACTCCACAAATCCATGTATTATATAGGGGTGGCTTGAGAAAGAAATCAGCATTGGGGGGGGGGGGGGCATGGCCTAAGCTAGTCCCCATGCTCGCTCGGTCACTGTAGGCAGTGTGTCTTTGGCAATCCCGTTTACTGTTTTGTGTGCGGTCCTTTGGTTTTTGGGCTCCTGGGATAGCAGAGATGGGCTTTGCCCGACCCATTTTTTCACCAGTTTTTTCATAAATGTAACTACTTCAGGAATGAAAAAATGTTCAAGAATTATTGCAAAATAATTGGATTTTTTTAATTCGCAAGTTAAAAAAAGTTCAAGAATTTGGAAACTTGTCTGCATATTTTTTTTCTAAAAATATAAAAAATTATAATTTGTTCATTTAAAAGATATTCACAAACTTTAAATGTGCGTAAATTTAGAAAATCTCTGTGAATATAAAATAATTACAATTTGTTTTTAAAATATTCATGATTTTGAAAAATATTAATGACTTTAATGTTGTCAAATTTTAAAAAATGCAAAATTTTGAAAAAAATCACAAATAAAAATGAAACAATAAAAATGATAAAAAAGGAATCCCGTAAAAATGACAGAAAAGACAAAAAAAATAAAAACTGGCGAAGAATCTTTCAAAACCTAAGAAAACACTACTACAAATCGATATACTATTGACTCCTTACCACTGACTGGCCATTGACCATGCGTCAGTGATCAACATTGATAAGCCACAAAAATGTGTGTCAGTGATGACTGTTGTAGACAAGTCATCATTGACCTGCCAATTGTCGGTCAACTATGTAGTATTCGCTGAAATGAGCAAATACATATTCACTGAAAGGAAGAAATTCTTATTCATTGAAAGTAGCAAATTCTTTGGTTCTGTTTCCTCCTACAATTACATAGATCGAGTTCAATGGTTGTTCATGGAGTTTCTTAGGTTTTTGGCTGGCACCAGATCAACGGACCGATGGATCGATGAGGATGATGACGAGTCAGTCCGGGAAGGAAAGGGAGGGAAACCCCAGAGCAGAGTAGAGTAGAGTAGTTGTAATCAATTACCACTTTGTTGTTAGTTTTGTTCTGTTGTTTCTTTTCTTTGGTTTGCATTCCCCGGCCACTACCGCGGGGTCATGTATCATCCAACCAACCGACTAGGGTGAGGCGTACGCACACGCGACAACAACGGTGAGTGTTCATTCACATCCAACTAACTGGCTAGGTTAACATGTCTCCCGCGATGGGTTCGATTGATGCAACCGGCAGCTAGTTTCGACTTGATCTACGTATCACATGCGCGGCAACAACATGACTGTTCATCGAGAGGTAACCAGACGTGGGGGCTCGATGCAACGCATCGATCGATCGGGCTAGCAAACTAAGTAAGCGCATGAATCCCGCATCGACCGGGTTCAGTAAGTAGCGAAGGGATCGCTCGGGTTCAATACATAGTGCGAGGAATCCATCGCTTGGGTTCAGTAAGAGCGAGCTTGATCGCTCGGGTTTAGTAGTCTGAGGGATCATTCGCTTGGGTTAAGCATGACAGATCGGGTTCAATAACCGACGGACTAGCTCGGGTTCAGTTAGCAAAGGGATCGCACATGCGTGCGTACGTGGGAAATGCACAAACCAACACTGCATCTCTCAGGCCCGACCACCCACCGTATATGGGGAAATCCTTCAAAAAATCTTGCCCTCACTTTTACCACAAATTTTTTAGGTCATGAGCGGCCCAAAGAATGTCAGAAAGGTGCGCCTCCGGTCCGTCAAGGACGAAAAACCCATTTTCTGTTATAATTTTTTGTCATAGAAGTAGGAGCTCACCACATCTACGATAATGCGTGTTTTTGTCACAATTATCGTCAAATGTCACTTCCATGTCAGAAAACGTTTTCGTTTGGGCCATAATGTAAGGAGGGTGTCTTTTTTTAGTGATGCAATTAGTCCAGTGGAAACTACTACCACCCTTTCCTATAAGGTTAAAGAACATTTTTTTTGCAATACTACTATAATAACAAAAGTGCTATGCAAACTAATAAACCTTACGATCAAATTGAAACACAACTTGAGATAGCTATTGCAAAAGATCTTGTGACTCAAAACCTAGAAGGACAAGTTATCAGTTATCTTCAATATGCGGTGTCTGTCTCAGGTAGTGAGACGCGAAGATGAAATCAAGATCTCGCCGTGCTCCTGGAGTCGAAACACGACATGTGGTTATGCGCTTTATTTTCATGTTGGACTGGCAGGCTTGACAATAAGATGCTTGGTAAACGGGTGGATGTATCTCGGTTCCTGTGTCATGCTATGCCGAGCTTTTGGAAGGTGCCATGAAGTATCCTGAAGTTGAATCATAGCGCATTCGTGCCAACTTGCTGATTTGTGGGTGCATTTGCTTTGTGACTTGTATTGTCTAATCGTTTAGTTCCTTGCGTGTGATGAAGTTTGTAGAGATGGTTGAGTAGCCCTGGCCCCTGGGGCATCGTCGTTAGAATTCATCATGTTTATGCTTGCATGCACGGTCAACTGCTAAGCTGCAATATATTGTTAAGCTATCCAAAATAAAACATATAAATATAAAAAACACAGGAAGGGAAAAAACACAGAAATTGAATAGGAATGCATGCAAAACAAAGTATTAGAAAACACATTTTTTTGTGCAAACTTCAGCGTTTGGTTCAAAGAAATAGGAAAAACATAGGAATTCTAAAAAAAGAATTAAATAGAAATCAAACCACATGACAAGGTATAGTTAGCCACTTTTGCTAAAACACATCTAGATGCGCCATAAGTATTGCACATCTAAATTCTGTGTGATTGATCTTACGTCAAGATTGATCTGGACATTTTCTTTTTCTTTTTTCCTTTTCTCTTTATACTTGATTCACTCATTTAGATATGTAATAATTAGAGCACATCTAGATGTGCTTAGTTAGCAATGTTATCGTGCCATTAAGGTTCCCAGTCTTTTCTTCGTGCGCACGAAACTGAAAAAGAGGTTCAATTGTATTGTAAAATTCCTATGTTTTTCGAGACGAAAAGGGCTATTTCGTCCATTTTTTCCTTTGCTACGTTCCTTTGAACCAAATGCTTGAATATATCCTAGATGATCAATTAACACATGTGCAACAAGATTTGCTTCCCGCATACAATGTAAATATTTCGCTGAAATGTAAAAATAAAAGTTACTTCGTAATTGACATTTTTTATACACGTCGGCATTTTATAAATCAGCTGGCAGTTTGGCGATTATCCTTCTACAAATGATTCCTCTTTCTTTGAGGGACTTCTGAAAATCATCCAAGATGAATATGTCCATTGCATATGACTAGTAATGAAAATTCAGAAAACTCTGCTCAATTAGATTCAGCCGTTGGATCTGCATCCAACGGCCGACGTAACCCATACACCGGCCTACACACCGAATAAGTTTTTCTACCGGTGGCGGGATGTACCGGTGGAGAATCCACCATCCATCAATTTTCTCAAGATGCGTGCTGTCTGGCTCAGTATAAATTTATAAATTGATTCCTCTACTATACCGAGTTAATACGACAGACAAAACTGACACTGCATGTCTTTTCAGCCTTTTCATAGAGGAGAGAGAGAGTTAGAGTGGAGGTGAATGACGCATGCATGCAGCCTCTTTTTCCACACACTCACATGGATTAATTTCATCCTCATATTTTTGAATACTTGATATGTTTTGAACCAAATGTTTATTTTTGAAACTTTTTATATATTCGAGTCCAGGACGATAAGACCTTTCAAACAAGACCAATCTTGGATACATTTTGACTAGCTTGAATTTTACGTATCATATTTCAATATTATTATATTTGATTATTTCACTCATCTCAAACTATATTACACTCATTCAATTGAAATACTATATTTCACTTGTTTTTAAAAAGCGATTTCACTCGTTACAACAGATAGATTTCACTCATTTCACTAGTTTCGGAAAACATATTACACTCATTCAATTCAAATAATATATTTCACTTGTTCTAAAAAAGTGATTTCACTCGTTACGAAAGGAAGATTTCACTAGTTCAGAAAACATATTACACTCATTTAATTGAAATACTAAATTTCACTTCTTTCAAAAAAGTGTTTCGCTCGTTACAAAAGATAAATTTCACCCATTTCACTAGTTTCGGAAAACATATTACACTCATTCAATTAAAATACTATATTTCACTTGTTTCAAAAAAGTGATTTCACTTGTTACAAAAGATAGATTTCACTCATTTCATTAGTTTCAGAAAATATATTACACTCATTCAATTGAAATACTATATTTCACTTGTTTGTAGAAAGTGATCTCACTCGTTACAAAATATATGTTTCAATTCTTTGAAATAATTTATATCTATGAAGTTAGCGAAATTTATTTTTTGAACTACGTGAAATCTATGAAACGAGATATTTTTTGAAGACTATGAAACATGTTATTTTGAAATCTAATTTAAAAATATTCAAGATTGATCTTGTTCTAAAGATCATGTTGCAAGGAATTTGAATCTATAAAAAAATTATATAATGAAATTTTAATGTGAAATATGATGACCATCTAAAATTGTAAGCAAAAATAAATAGATGGATTTGTTTGGGAGCGGGGAGAGAGGAAAAAGGTTGTATGCATGCTGGGCTGACAAAGCTGACATACTAGTACAAGTAGTGGGTCATCCTCCTGACATAGCTACAGTGATATACTAGAGATGGGTTATAGAAATATAGTGCTATACAAAAGGTGGGCCAGCATGACGCACGAATCACAAACCCAGCGAACGATGGATCCTTTGCCGGTACATCCCTGAACCGCTAAAAGAGACTTTGCGGCCTACACACTCCCTCGCACCCCCACCGCCCTACACAGAAGCTTCCCGAAGGAAAGCTAATGGCCGCGGCCGCCACCCCTTCGCCGGAGATGGCGCTCCTACCGGCGGCCGGACCCGGGTGTGAGGACGAAGACGAGGACGAGTGTCGTATCTGCCGCCTCCCCGCCGACGCGGACCGGCCCCTGCGCCGCCCCTGCGGCTGCCGCGGCAGCATAAGGTTCGTCCACGACGACTGCCAGCTCCAATGGATCGCCCGCCGCCGCAAACTCCCCCGCTGCGAGGTATCGTCTCTCTCCTCCCCACCCCACCCCCTTCCCGGTAGGGTTTCCGTTTCATATTGTCGGCGTGGTACTGGTATACATGCGCTTAATTCATTCTCTCTCTTTTTCAATCTCGTCTAGATTCATCCTGATTAGCATAGATTTCAGTAGTAAAAATTACTACTTTAGATGATATGTGTGTGTAATGCTGCATTGCCAATCTCCATGATTCCCCGATGAAAATATCCCTCTCTGCAATGTAATACGTTCCTGTCATATTGTTGCTGTTGATTTAGACTGCTAGTGCTGAATTCCCTTTCCAGTTCCAGCTCCATTTCGACCCGCTCTCTCCTGCCTCTGCCTCCCAACCTACACCCTCTCTCGTCCTCGCCGCGACCCCGCCAGTCCCCCTCCCTGCCCTAGCCATGGCTGACTTCATCCCTCTGGTGGATGTGAGCTCTGGCTCTGAGGATGATCTTCCTCCAGCCGCTGCCCCCAATGCTGCTTCCCCTCGACCCCGCATCTTCGCTTTCCCGGAGCAGACCGAGGCCGCCGAAGTGGTCGAGGAAGAAGAAGAGGACCCGGATGAGGTCGAGTTCGCGTCAGGGGAGGAGTCCACTGATTCGGATTCGATCCCACCAATGTTCCCTCCTTCCCCTCCTCGCCACCGACGTGACTACTCCAATGTGTTCATGCCCTATGTCCCCATTGAGCACTTCCAAAACCTAGCCTACGCCTTTGTCACTCCGCCTCACCCCTCCCCCCAAGCTTGTGTTCGCCGTGCCATTCAATCTGGCGCTGGTGACCCCCCTGTCATCATTAGGGCATCCTCCTTTGGCGCGGGCCTTGTTGTCTTTGGGTCCGCATATGAAAGGGAGATCTCCATCCTTAATGGGCCCTATAACTGCCCAGTCAACACCGTTGAGCTCGTGCGCCACGAAGACACCAACAACAGATTCCTTTTCCGCCTTGGCACCGTTTCCGCCCTAAACATCGAGGACTTCCCCCTTGAATACTGGTTCACCCCCACCATAATCAACTCCGTGGTTCCTTTCGCCTGCCCCATCCAGATCGACCCGGTGTGCCTCACCGGGGTCGACTACTCTGCCGTTCTCGTCTCCGTCAAAAGCCGGAGCCTTACCGACGTCCCCCACTCCATTCCCATCCATGGCTTCTCTGGGCTCGGCGCCATCGCCACGGTTCTGGTGGTCCGCTCCCATGAGCTGCCACCCGACCCGGCCTTCTCCGGTCCCGACGATGATGATGATGAGGGGGGCTTTGATGGCGATTTCCCTGCCGGCATGGAGCCGGACCTTGCCCCCCCCCGCCACCGCCTCCCACCACTGACGAGCTCCACGACGACAAAGTGGTGCAGCTCCCAGGCGGCCTCACCATGATGGCCAACCACAAGCCCATCGTCTGCGCCGTGCCTCTCACCGCCCGCCCAAAATCCGTCGAAGTCAAGCTTTTCCGCGGGTTCTACGACGTCCGTGTCCGCGGTGCCAATGGCGAGCGCGGCTTCTACCGCATCCCCATGCGCCCAGCCGGCTCCCCCAAGCTCGTCGTCGCCAACATCGCCACCTGCTCCATCGGCCTTCTCGACCGGGTCGCCACGGTGGGGCCTTCCCACGCGCCTATGACCGATGCCGAGGTCCTCTGCAACGACCCCCGTGGCCACACCCTCGTCCCCACCATCCACGGGGAAGAAAAAGGCATGGAGGCCATTGCTCGGTTCGACGAGGGGCTCTCCCCGCTCCCCACCGCTCTGCCTCCTCTCATCACCAACATACCCCCCACCCCTGCCATCCAGGACGCCGTCGTCGACCTGCCGCTCCGCGCCCCTTCCCCAACCATCGTCTACACGCGCCGGAGTGCGCGCCTCAAGCTGTCCGAAGAACCCTCCAAGCTCACCATGCTGGAAAAAGCAACGTTGCGCAAGAAACAGAAGCTGGAGGGCAAGAAGACGGTCTCCGGCAACGATCTCCTTCTTCCTGCAACTGAGCTCCTCGAGCTGGCTGCGGAGGGCGCCCCTCCCATGCCGCGGAAGGACGCCGTTCAGCTTGCCGCGGCATGCGGCGTCTCTGAGATCGATCTGAACAAGGTGGCCCCAGAGTTTGGTGATGTGTGAGAACCAACTATGCAACCCTTGCCGCCCTCCATCCCGCTCGTTCCAGCTTCTCATTCTTTGCAGATGTAGCTCCTCCTTCAATTTTAGTTGCACCTCCTTGTGCTGGACGCGGGTAGCTAGGGCTTCTAGTCCCCCTTCTACCTTTCTTTTCCGCTTTTTCCTTGCGTCCCCCCTCTCCCCCTCGTGTATCTCTCTGCTAAGTTGTATTTCCTTTGTACCACCACTATGTTGTAACCGACTGTTCCATCGTAATGTTGCTCTCTATTCCCTGATAATGGTGCTATTAGTTTCCAATGATTAAGCAACTTTCCATTACTTCCTGGAACGTGAGAGGCCTAGGCAGACCAAATAAATGCTTGGACGTCAAATCTGCTCTCCTCCTGACAAACTCTTCGATTATCTGCTGCCAAGAAACAAAACTAATGGACATATCCTCCTTTAAAGCTAGCTCCTTCCTTCCTACAAATCTTCGGGACTTCCTTTTTATTCCTTCAAACGGCGCTTCAGGCGGGATCCTAACTGCTTGGGACAAATCCCTTCTCTCTTGCACTAAGTTCGACCGAAATCAGCATTTTCTCACATGTTGGTTCTCTGCTAACGCCGATGACCTGGACTTTGCCATCACCAACGTGTATGGCCCCTGCGCCTCTGACGACAAAAAACTGTTCCTGCAAGCTTTGGTAGACCTAGCCCCTTCGATATCATGTCCTTGGGCCATCATCGGTGATTTCAATCTAACCCTGCGCCCTGCCGAAAAATCATCTCAATCCTTTAACATGCATGAGGCTCTTCTGTTCTCTTCGACCATCCACTCTCTCCAGCTTCAGGATCTTCCTCTCCTAGACAGGCTTTTCACGTGGTCTAATCAGCAAGACTCTCCCATCCTTGTCAAGTCGGATAGGGCCTTGGTTAACGTGGCTTGGGCTCAAGTTTTCCCTGATAGCTCTCTTACCTCTAACACTAGAAGCACCTCTGACCACGTCCCTATCCACCTTTCGGCTGCCACATCTATCCCTAAATCAACGGTGTTCCGGCTCAATAATTCCCTTTTAGCCAATGAGCTTTTTCGATCCAAGGTTTCTTCCAATTGTCTTAGTGTTTCTTCGGCTCATGATAGGTTAGGTTCCACTGGTAAACTTGCACTGAAGCTCAAGCGGACTAGAGACATGGCTAAGAAATGGGTCGCTCGCACCACTCCTACCAAAACCCTTGCCCAAAACTGCCATACCACCATTAACCTTCTCGACAAGCTAGAAGAATCTCGTCAATTATCCACAATTGAGCTATGCCTTTGTACCGCCGTCAAACTTGCTCTCCATCGCCTCAATGCCCTAATTGCCGCTTACTGGAGACAACGTGCTAAGATTCGGGACTGTGTGTTTGGCGATGAAAACTCCTCCTACCTGCATGTGTGTGCCTCCGTTAGACATCGGAAAAATCAAATTAAATCCCTATCTTTCAATGACGACCTGTTCTTCTCCCACTCTGACAAAGAGCGTATCCTTCTATCTTTTTTCAAGGGCTTAGTCGGTTCCCCCTCCCCCTCTCGTTTCACTTTTGACCTCGAAAACCTTCTTCTTCCCTCCTCCTTATCCACTCATCAGGCTGTCGATCTCATTAAACCTTTTTCCTTGGACGAAATCAAGCTTGCCCTCTGGGGCATGAATGATAATGCTAGTCCGGGCCCAGACGGCTTTGGGCCTGCTTTCTTAAAAAAAACTGGGATTTGGTCAAAATGGATCTGCTAAACCTACTGCAAGACTTTCATAGCTGTTCGACTGACCTCAAGCGGATCAACAGGGCCTACATTGTGCTTCTCCCAAAAAAAACGGCGCCACCTTGCCTGATCACTTCCGACCTATTTCTCTTCAGAACTGTGCTATTAAAATCACCTCGAAATGCCTGGCCAACAGAACTCAGCCTCTCATCCCTGATCTAATCCATCATGGCCAGACAGGTTTTATCAAAGGACGTGGGGTTGCCGAAAACTTCACCCTTGCGGCGGACATTGTACAAACTTGCTTCAGGAGGAAAACTCCAGCGATCGCCCTTAAACTTGATTTTCGCAAAGCTTTCGACTCTGTCTCTTGGATAGCCCTTACACGGATCCTGCGCGCTAAGGGTTTTCCAGAGCGCTGGTGCCGCTGGATCGATGCCCTCAACTGCTCCAGCAATTCTGCTATTCTGCTCAATGGCAAACCTAGGCCTTGGTTCTCTTGTCGCAAAGGTTTACGACAAGGGGATCCGACTTCCCCCTATCTTTTCATCATTGTTGCAGATGTTCTTCAGCGTCTAATCCTGCAGGCTTCCGAAAATGGAGACCTTACCCACCCCTTAAACAACAATCTCCCATGCCCCATTCTTCAATATGCGGATGACACGCTAATTATCCTTCCGGCGGAAGCTGCCCAACTCCAAGCTCTAAAAGCTCTGCTCGATGAGTTCTCTGCTGCTACGGGACTGGCCATTAACTTCCACAAAAGCACTTTTGCCCCTATTCATGTCGACGATGAAACGGCCACTTCGCTGGCGGCCATGTTTGGCTGCCCCGTGGCTAGTTTTACTCAATCTTACTTGGGGCTCCCTCTGTCCACCAAAAAGCTCAACCTTTCTGCCTTCTTTTTCCTCATTGACAAAGTGGATCGCCGTCTTGCGGGCTGGCGTGGTCTGCTCCTCTCTCTTGCGGGTCGTGCCATTCTGGTTCGCTCAGTGCTTCGTGCCTTGCCGATCTACGCGATGAGCTCGCTTCTTATACCTGCAGGTACTCTCCTCGAGATTGAGAAACGGTGTCGTGCTTTTTTCTGGTCTGGTCAGGAATCAGTTACCGGAGGGCAATGCAAAGTGGCTTGGGATATTGTGTGCGCGCCTTTTGAAAACGGGGGGTTAGGTTTCCTCTCTCTTCCACACATGAACATGTGCCTACTGCTTAAACACCTCGCCAAACTTCATTCACCTGACAATAACACTAACTCCACCTATTTGATTGACAAATATGGTTGGACAAACTCCCATGACTTGGGGAACCAAGACAATTCTTCCACCCCTATTTGGCGAGACATCTTCAAAGGCCTCTCCTTCTTTAGGTCGATCTCTAAGGTCACTATTGGAAATGGGGTCTCGACCTCTTTCTGGCATGACCTCTGGCTTCCTGGATCCCCTACCACCTTAGCAACCCAATACTCCGCTCTATACTCTCACTGCTTGAATCAAACAGTCTCGGTTGCCCATGTGCTCGCAACTCCGAGCCTAAACCTCTCCTTCACCCCCAGACTATCCCACGCTGCTGATCACGAGCTGGCTGCTTTGCGCATTATTTTAGCTTCCGTTAACTTGAATGAGCAAGTTGCAGACTTGAGAACTAGCAGGATCGACGGCAAGCCTATCACCACCAAGACCGCATACCGAGCCGCATGGGCTTCGGCGCCAGTTGATCATTTGGCTTCAGCGATCTGGAAGAACTACTCTCCTAACAAGTGTCGCCTTTTCATCTGGCTGGCACACAAGGACCGTGTCTATACGAACGAACGTCGCCTCCGAAGATCTATAGCTACTTCTGATGCATGCCCATTTTGCGGGCAATGCGAGAGTATTGACCATCTGCTCTTCACATGTCGGCGGCTTCGACCACTCTGGGATCAACTGTCAAGCCTTCAAGACGTTCGCCCTACCAACCTCCTCCACATTTGGCAGACTTCCGTTCACGACAAAGTTCGCTCCACTGTGATCATGGCTCTGCTCTGGAACATATGGAAGAGACGCAGCGCCAAGGTTTTTCGAAACGACAACCAAGGGATTCACTGCATCGCCCGGGCTGCGGCCGACGACCTGGTCCTATGGTCTAATAGATGTACCAATATTCCGAGAACAAACTTGATACGGGACTGGGCCTCCATGTTGTTTCATCTTGCTGCGAGATTGTAACCCCTAAAATGCATCCTTTTTTATTTTTCTCTCTTCCCCTAAAAACCCCTTTCCTCCTGTAACCCTATGTCCCTCTTTGTAACTGGATGTTGCTGTGATAATATATGTTCAGGCCGGCGTAAGCCCGCCGTTGACGCGTCAAAAAACGCGCACGACCATTCTTTGTATCATTGCAGGTGTGCAGGCGCCGCATCTCCATCCGGCCCCTCTACGGCGCGGACGCCCCCGTGAGGCTGCCCGTTTCCGAGCTCATGGCGGGTCTGCCCAGCAAGCTCATCGGGCTGCTGCTCCCCCTCTTCTTCGCCGTCTGCGTTGTCCGGGAGTTTGTCATTCCGCTGACCACCTGCTGGGCATGGCGCCTCGCGCTCGCCATCGACTTTGCTCGAGCGCACCATCTGCTCTCCCTGCGCCTACCCATGGCCTCATGGACCTGCATCCCTGCTTCAGTTGCGCTCTGCGTGGAGCTTGCACGCTTGGTTGCGCCATTTTCTGTATCTCCATTTGCGCGCTGGGTTGCACGCCTGGTAGCCCAGATTCAGAGTCAGGAGCCTGGGTTATATGAGGCATTGCAAGTCCTTTCGATATTTGCTGTTGAAGTTTCCTTGGTGGTATGGTTATTGCTTTCTCAACCAATATCCTATGTCCGCTACTTACATTTGTTTATTTGTTCTAAACTTCTGATGCTATGGGGATTCTGTGGTTGATTAGATTATTCTAGCTTCCCATATCATAGTAAAGCATCTGTTAATGCAGTTCTGTCCTGAGAATTTAGCTAATTTTGCCAATGTTTTTGTCCTGATTGTCTATTTACAGTTGGTCACGGCGTAATATGGCTCTAGTCAAAAGTGTACCACCTTGGATGTGTCCAGAATATTGCAAGAAATAGTAGCAAGACTTAAATGTTTGTCTAGTACGAGTTGTTCTATAATATAATATGACAATGTTCAACTCTTTGCTTCTTTTCCTACCTTGTAATTGTGCCTCTGTCCGTTGGTCAGGATAGGTATATACTAGTTGGAGGACTACTTACTTCTTATAGATGTTGGATTTCTTCCGGTTATTATTTCAAGTGCACCGCTAAAACTGTCTTAGCTTGTTCTTTTGGTGCTTTAGTTGCTATACTAATTTAGTATATACTCCCTCCGTTTCAAAATAAGTGTTTGAACTAAAACCACGACACTTATTTTGGAATTGAGGCAGTATTTATTACCTTAAGTTAATTTGACCCTTGTTTATCTACAAGGTTGTAGGCTTGTAGCTTAGTTGTGTTTTTCTGGAGAATGAGTGCCTCAAATTTCTTCTGCTTGTTTATTTCTAGAATGATCTAACAGTATACTTGTCTAATCAGGTGTTAATAATTGACATGGCCCTTGCTTGTATTCTTTGTTTTCTCCCATTCTCTCTGGGAAGGATAATCCTATGGTCGAGATCGTGTCTCAATGTTGGCAATCAGGATGAAATCAATTGTTACACTTCAACAGCTTCTACCCTTCTAATTGGATATGGATTTATCTTTAAGGTGGGTCCAACGCTTGCTGGGTTGCATACGTTTTATCTCTACTTGAGGGGCAAGCGCCTTGTGATTGCAATTTTCTATAGAAGTCTGCATGCTATATTCTTCAGAGGGATCGTAAATTCAACCACTGTTGCAAATGTTTCTCTTAATATCCTAAACAATGTGATACTGTTCCCATTGTTCTTCGGTTGGTCGCTTGGTATCTGCACTTCGAAATTGTTTGGTGCAACAATGTCTCAGAGGTTCAAATTCCTGATTGCTTCATCTTTTGCTTCTGCCGCCCTTCATTGGCTTATGGGATTCTCCTTTTTGAATCTACGCCGCAGATTAGCCCGATTTCTTCACAAGGTATTTATTATACTTATATATGATCTCATCATGTCATTAGTGATGCAGAATAGAATTCATGTGTTTCTTTTAGTAGATATTGGGGCCAGGAGTGGCCACTCCCTTTCTCGACCGTAATGTTTCCGAACTATTCTACACATTTTATCTGAAGTGGCTTGTTGATCTTTTTATCGACACTATCTTTATTGCTCTGGTCATTTCTGTTCCTATCAAAATTGTTGATCTATTGGCACCAACGGTGTTCCCTCTAGAAATCCCGTAAGTATTCAATTTGTGTTCTCCATCTTATGTATTTGCCGGTGTAGTCACTCAAAATATTAATTTTACTATTTGTGAATCGTAGATACTTCGATCATCCTGCTAAGGGCACATCAGTTTGGCAAGGGCCACTAAACTTTACAGAGTCACTCTCTGGTGTTATTCATATGAGGTATCTCATTGGTAAAGTAGTTGTATACCTTGAGCCCCTAGTGGAGAGGGTAATGGGGTATTGGTTTGTTACTACTGGACAGCCTCTTGGGAAAAATGTTGCGCCAAAAGACCAGTATGGTAGCAGCGATGATGCTAAGGATGACTGGTAAACACCCACACTTCCATTCATTCAGGAACTGCAGAGTCTGCACTAATTTCACCATTTTTAGCCTGACTGAATCTACATTCAACCAAAATTTGATCCATCTTTTTACTTGCATTTTGTTTCGCTGTTCACTGTTTGTTTGGGGTACTTCCGTTCTGGTGGATAGACTGTAGTTTTGGCATGTGCTCTCTTTGCTCCTTTCTGTTGAAGGGGGCAGTCCATATCTTTCACAGGGAATTATCATCTACTTTTGGATCTCTGCTCAGTGTCAAGCGACAATACCTTGGCATTCTTTTTTGAATTTTCAAAGGGGGGGAGAGAACTCCCCACCTGAATTGTATTCATTTGCCTATAAGGCTTTGCAGCCTGTCGCAAGATAGGTTCAAGTGAACCAGGGGTACAGGGGATACAAGGGAGGAGAGATAAAATAAAACAACACAACATACCGGCGACACACAAGACGCCACACACAACAGGGAATAACAAGGAGGGAAACACAACACAACACAACAAAGAGCACCGCCGGTGTAATCGAACGGCATCGGCCAGCCGAGACTAAACCAAGACACTGCACCGTCGACGTAATCGAAAGGCTCCACACAACCAAGACTTTAGCCCTCTAGTCCCGGTTCGCAACAGCCTTTAGCCCCGGCTGTGCAACCGGGACTAAAGGGTCGCGACTAAAGCCGCCCCCCTCTTTAGCCGCGGCTCTTCCGGACCGCGACAAAAGGCTTTAGTCCCGGTTCTTGTGGCTGACCGGGACTAAAGGCCCGCCACGTGGTCGCCCGTGGTCCGTCGGGGCCGAAGACCTTTAGTCCCGGCTCTCGTGGCCAGCCGGGACTAAAGGCCTCCTCCGCAGGTTTAGGGTTTTAGCCCCCCTAAACCTGGTTTCTTTTTAATTTGTATTGTTTTATTTGTTTTATATTTTATTTTGTGTTTTATTTTATTTTTGATGAAGTTTCAGTACACATATTCTACGCTACTATATATATACATGCATATGAAATTTCAAACAAGAAGAATTCAAGAGGAATATATAATATATATATATACAACTTTGAACAAGTTTCCATACACAATTACGATGGATGACCATATACAACTTCGAACAAGTTTCAATCTCGGGTATGCATATAAATTTCTACGTCCTCGGTATAGTGTTGTCCTTTAGGATCGATGACTTCCCTCATTAAAAATCCTGCTAATTCTTCTTGAATTGGTCGGAAGCGAGCTTCTGGACTAAGCCTCCTCCGCAAGTTATCCCTCGCGTTCCGCACGCTAGTTGATTCCTTCCGCTCAGTGGTTTCTCTCCGGATGTTCTCACAAACATAGTATCCACATAGATCGGTCGCCGGTGGCTGCTGATCCACATTAACTAACTTTCTGAAATCTAGCTCATGTTTGAATTCACCGACAATTTCTTCTGAAAACCGTCTCCAAACCCTACAGGGCAAAGAAAATCAAATGAATAAGGGAGTTATATTAGTTAGTTGATATTAGGAAATGAACGAAAGAGACCGATCGATATAGAGCTCAAATGATTGAAAATAATTACTTTTTCAGCATTTTTCTCATGTCGGCCCAATGCTTTGGATCCGAATCCTTAGAGTCGCTGATTATAACTGTGGAGGTGTGAAGTTCAATATTTAGCAGAATCCAGTGGAACCTGCGGACACGTTACATGCACAGTCATGCATAACTCATCGATTAGACATACCATGCATGGAGTAAACAAAAGAGAATGGGCACAAGAGAGAAAACACTCACCCAAAATGGTAAGGAAATAGAATATGACTTTTGAGTTGATGCTTTGTAAGAAACTTGTACAGGTCTTTCTCCACATCTTCGGGGTGATGTTGTAACACATGTCCATTGACGATATGTGGGTCAATGAACCCAACATCATGGATGTTTCTTATTTTGCATTCCCAAATCTTCATTCTGCATAATAGCGTACCAAACAATATAGTTAGGACAATATATATATATATATATAGTGCAGGCAATAATGAAGAACGAGATGAGGTAGAAATAAATCACTTACAGAACGTAGCAACTCAGCATAGATTTGTCGAGGGCGCGCAGATTGAGCAGCTGGAACAATTCACTCATATGAATTTCTACAGAGTACCGTTTGGTGTGATGCTGTTCTGTAACATCCGCATAAACATATTCTTTGTCGGTCCATGATATGAATTGCTTGTACCAACGTAGCAGATTTCCCATTTGTTGTGGTAGACTATTTTCCTGCTCAGGCTCGACGAGAGGCCCCTTCCGCACATATTGGAATGCTATCTCACCTACAGGCGCATCCTCAAGGTCTAAGCAGGCACGAAGAGTCAAACCCATCTCGGACGCTTGTTGCATGGCACCCGCTACAGTCAATCCAAGTGCTGCCGCAGCTGCTATGATCTCGGGGTCCTCTTCCGGACCGGCTTTCACTATGAGCGGGGGGATCGATTGTTTCTTCTGCATCCCGAGCTGGTCAACTTGTTTCCCGCTTTTTTTACGACTTTCTTCCTCCTTCAACATTTTTGCTTGCTTACGAAGTTCATGTCCATAGTCGTCAGGCATATTCAGCTCGGCTTGGGACGGTGTCGTCAAAAAATCCTTAGCCCACTTCTTTTGCTTCTCAGTGAATACTTGCTTGGGCTCAGGCTGTTTTTTGGCCTTCATATCCGCCTTCCATTTCTCATAATCAGCAGCCGCGGCCAATGTGAGGTCAGCATCACTAAGTTCCCCAGGCCTTGGGAGGAGAGGCTTCAGTGATGGCTCCGGTACCCTTGTGGTCTTATGTACATAAAGGTCCGGGTTAATAGTCCAGGAGCGGGTTTCCTTGCTGTCCGCCTGCTTCTGCTTCTTCGCCGGAGGTGGATTGGGGGGCGTCTGCTTACCCGCCGGAGGTGGATTGGGGGGTGTCGTACCCGCCAGAGGAGGATTGGGGGGCGTCGTACCCGCCGGATGTTGTGGATCGGGGGACGGCGTCGAATGGCGTGAAGGAGGTGTAGGTGAACCACCACGACCACCACCACCGCCACCACCGCCACCACCACCATCGGAGGGGGGTGGACTTGCTGGCCTTGGCGCCTCGCCTGGAAACACTATGTACTTCTTTTTCCATAGAATGTACTGGCGCTTGACATCTCCAAGTCTTCTCTCCCCTTCGGGTGTAGGTTTGTCAATCTCGAGGTCCTCAAACCCTTGGACTATGTCTTCCACCGTGACACGAGCATAGCCATATGCAATGGGGTTGTTGTGGTGGAGTGCTCCAGGTGTACAGGGTAAAGCACTGCCGCTAGCTACCTTCATGGAAATGTTCCCCACGGGATAATGCAGATCACAGTCTTTCATCTCCTTTACATCATCCACGGGGTAGTGAGGCTCCGGTGCACGAGTCTCGATCATCGGTGCACTAGCACAAGGCGGGGCATCCGTGGAAGCCACGCTGCTTCTCCGCTGCTGGCTTTCGCGATCCGCTTCATGATCTTCATGCGGCCCTGCAGCCGATTTTTCTTTCATTAGTACATGCACGGTCTGCTTCAACTCATGGAGTTCCGATGCAAACTTCGTCATAAGATCTGCATCCCGGTCCGTCTTTCTCTTACGGCTTCTGTAACCGTACGGGTCATTGTCCTGGGAAAACCCTACTTTCCACGAAACTTTGCCTTTGCCTCGTACACGTCCTCCGTGTTCATCATTCCCGAGGGCTAAAGTCAGTGCGTCTTTCTCTCTGTTGAACTTGATCAAGCCCGCTTGAGCTTGGGTCATTGCGTCAATAAGGGCTTGGGTCGGAGCAAAGTGTCGATGCCGGTGAACACACTCCCCTGTCTCCGGGTCTAGCGACCCCCCATGCCCGTACCACCAGCTTTTGGCCCTTGGGTCCCATCCCTCTGTACCTAGAGGGATTCCTCGCACCCTCAGGTCCTCCTCCATCTTCTGCCACCTAGGGTCCGCAATGCGGTATCCTCCTGGCCCCATAACATGATGGTACTTTTTCTTACCCGCATTATCCTTATTTTTTTTCGATATTTCCTTGAAATGGTCCGATTGCTTTTGCCTCACAAATTCTGGCCAATCATCTTTCAGTTTCTCATGTTGTCCATTGAAATCCGGAGTCTTGCCCTTGTTGACATAGTCACGGGTTAAATTTTTCTTGAAGTTCCGGAATGCATCGGCCATCTTCTGAAGAGCGAACTCTTTAACTAGCCTCCTCCTCTGACGTCCACCCGGAACCTCGTTACCGAATTCATCGACTTTGTTGTATTCCGGAGGTAGAATGAAATGTTCCATAAGCTTTCTCCAGCAATCCTTTTTCGTTCTCTTGTCGACAAAACTGAAACCAAGACGTGCCTTCTTTGGCTCATTCCATTCCTGGACGGTGATCGAGACGTTGTCTCTAACAACGACTCCGCATTGGTTGACAAACTTTGAGGTGTGCTGTAGGGGCTTGCCGGTTTCACTGACAGACTCAATGGCATATGTTTCTCCTGTTCTCATCGCCTTGGATTTGCCACGATGCTTTGTCGTACTCGATCCGGATCCGGAGGGCTAAAAAAAGAAAGAGAGTCGCGCGCGTTAATACATATGTATTCACATTTCAGTAAGTTTGTATCACGAGAGGCTCTCAATGTATATAAATACCTCGCCGGAGGTGGTTGTTGCTACTTGCAATTGGAGATTGTCGGTTGTTGACGGTTGACCTCCGTCGACAATGTCCGTTCCTTCACCTTCTTTATCATCGTCACCGGCAAGGTTCAGATAAGAAGAGACTACATCATCCTCTTGTTGCTCATCTTCTGAGCCCGGCACATAAGGAATCTCGTTGTTGATGATGCCCATTAAATAACGTTCAGCCTCCGGATCCCTAAGCGGCTCGGTTCTGTCGTCCGCCATATGTCACTCCTGCATGTAGTAAAAATTCTTTAAGTGTAAAGGAATTAAAAAATAAGATTAAGGGGACATAGAGGAGGAGGAATTAAAAAATAAGATTTTTTAAGTAAAAAATCTTTTTTTCTTCTTCTTCCTTTCTTCTTCCTCTTTCTTCTTCTTTCTTTCTTCTTCTTCCTTTTTCCTTTCTTCTTCTTTCCTTTCTTCTTTCTTTCTTCTTCTTCCTTTTTCTTTTTTCTTTCTTTCTTCTTCTTTCTTTCTTCTTCTTTCTTTCTTCCTTTCTTCTTCCTCTTTCTTCTTCTTCCTTTCTTCTTCTTCCTTTTTCCTTTCTTCTTCTTTCTTTCTTCTTCTTTATTTCTTCTTCTTTCTTTCTTCTTCTTCCTTTTTCTTTTTCTTTTTTTTCTTCCTTTCTTCTTCCTCTTTCTTCTTCTTCCTTTCTTCTTCTTCCTTTTTCCTGTCTTCTTCTTTCTTTCTTCTTCTTTCTTTCTTCTTCTTCCTTTTTCTTTTCCTTTTTTTTCTTCCTTTTTCTTTCTTGTTTTTTCTTCTTCATTTTTCTTTCTTCTTTCTTTCTTCTTTCTTTTTTTCTTTGCTTTATTTTCCTTTATTTCTTTATTTCTTTATTTGCTTTATTTGCTTTATTTCTTTATTTCTTTGCTTTATTTTTCTTTTTCTTTGCTTTATTTTTCTTTATTTCTTTATTTCTTTATTTGCTTTATTTGCTTTATTTCTTTATTTCATTATTTCTTTTTCTTTGCTTCTTTTTCTTTTTCTTTGCTTTATTTTCTTTATTTCTTTATTTGCTTTATTTTTCTTTATTTTTCTTTTTCTTTGTTTTTCTTCTTCTTTTTCTTTTTCTTCTGTACGTGTCTTCGTTCCGCGGCGGCGACGCAGGGGGCCGGCAGGGGATGCAGGATGCAGCAGCAGGGGGATGCAGGGGAGGCGCCGGCGACGGCGAGGCGAGGCGAGGCGACGACGACGGCGAGGCGGGGCGAGGCGACGGCGAGGCGGGGCGACGGCGAGGCGAGGCGAGGCGACGGCGAGGCGAGGCGAGGCGACGGCGACGGCGAGGCGAGGCGAGGCGACGGCGACGGCGAGGCGGGGCGAGGCGACGGCGAGGCGAGGCGAGGCGAGGCGACGGCGAGGCGAGGCGAGGCGTCGGCGACAAAGGGGGAAGGGAGGAGGAGGAGCTCACGGGGACGGCGCGGGGACGCGGGGACGGCGCGGCGACGCGGGGACGGCGCGGCGACGGCGAGGCGGGGCGACGGCGAGGGGCGGCGCTTCGGTGTCGATCGAGAGAGAATGAGGAGAGAACTGCTAAGTGCCATATATATACCACGGACCTTTAGTCCCGGTTGGGGAGGCGGACCGGGACTAAAGGTACCCTTTAGTCCCGGTGCGCCTCCCCAACCGGGACTAAAGGTGTTTTCGTTCCCGCGCGGACCGACCCTTTAGTCCCGGTTGGGGAGGCGGACCGGGACTAAAGGGTGCCCTTTAGTCCCGGCCCGCCTCCCCAACCGGGACTAAAGGTCCGAATTTGGCATATTTTTAGTTTTAAAATCAGGAAAATAAAACTAATTCATTTTAAAATCTTAAAAATACAATTATATATCAAAAAAATCAGGAAAATAAAACTAATTCATTTTAAAATCTTAAAAATACAATTATATATCAAAAAAATCAGAAATTTTAAACTAATTCATTTTAAAATCTTAAAAATACAATTATATATCAAAAAAATCAGAAAAATATAACTAATTCATTTTAAAATCTTAAAAATACAATTATATATCAAAAAAATCAGGAAAATAAAACTAATTCATTTTAAAATCTTAAAAATACAATTATATATCAAAAAAATCAGAAATTTTAAACTAATTCATTTTAAAATCTTAAAAATACAATTATATATAAAAAAATCAGAAAAATATAACTAATTCATTTTAAAATCTTAAAAATACAATTATATATCAAAAAAATCAGAAAAATATAACTAATTCATTTTAAAAACTTAAAAATACAATTATATATCAAAAAAATCAGAAAAATATAACTAATTCATTTTAAAAACTTAAAAATACAATTATATATCAAAAAAATCAGAAAAATATAACTAATTCATTTTAAAATCTTAAAAATACAATTATATATCAAAAAAATCAGAAAAATATAACTAATTCATTTTAAAATCTTAAAAATACAATTATATATCAAAAAAATCAGAAAAATATAACTAATTCATTTTAAAATCTTAAAAATACAATTATATATCAAAAAAATCAGAAAAATATAACTAATTCATTTTAAAATCTTAAAAATACAATTATATATCAAAAAAATCAGAAAAATATAACTAATTCATTTTAAAATCTTAAAAATACAATTATATATCAAAAAAATCTTAAAATCCCTTGAAGGTTTGACAAAAGGTTTGATACATCATTCAGTTCATCGACCAAATACAAAGTTTGGTACAATTATACATTATTACACATCAATTCTTCCCTTGGACGTCCCTGCTTGCTTACGATTGTGCCGTATCCATGGAGCATCCTCATCATTTAACTTAATGCTTGGGTCAGTGTTCACTTTGAAGGGCGGAATTTCACCAAACATATTATAATCTTCTGACATGTCTGTCTTGTCCTCCACTCCCACGATGTTTCTTTTCCCTGAAAGAACAATGTGGCGCTTTGGATCATCGCATGATGTACTGATCGTTTTCTTATCTTTCCGTTTCCTCGGTTTGCTACTCATGTCCTTCAAATAAAAAACCTGAGCGACATCTTTGGCAAGGACGAATGGTTCGTCAAGGTAACCAAGATTGTTGAAATCCACCATTGTCATTCCGTATTGCTCGTCCACCTTTACCCCACCTCCTGTTAACTTGAACCATTTGCACCGGAACAAAGGGACCTTAAAGGAGGGTCCATAGTCAAGTTCCCATATCTCCTCTATGTAACCATAATATGTGACCTTTTGCCCATTCTCGGTTACTGCATCAAAGCGGACACCACTGTTTTGGTTGGTGCTCTTTTTATCTTGGGCGATGGTGTAAAATGTATTCCCATTTATCTCGTACCCGTGAAAAGTCGTTATAGTCGAAGATGGTTTCTTGGCCAACATGTAGAGCTGATCTCCAACATCATTGTCATTCATGAAATGTTTTCGCAACCAACTGCCGAAAGTCTCCATGTGGGCCTTTCTAATCCAGGATTCAGGCTTCCCCGGGTTGTCCGAGCGTAAAATATTCTTGTATTGCTCGAAGTACGGAGCCACCAAGCTGGAATTTTGCAGGACTGTGTGGTGTGCTTCAGTCATAGAATGACCGTCCATACATATCGTGGTATCCCTTCCGATCTTGCCTTTTCCACTTAGTCTCCCCTCGTGCCGCGATTGAGGAATACCAATCGGTTTAAGGTCAGGAACATAGTCAATACAGAACTCAATTACCTCCTCATTTCCATAGCCCTTGACGATGCTTCCTTCTGGCCTAGCACGGTTACGAACATATTTCTTTAATACTCCCATGAACCTCTCAAAGGGGAACATATTGTGTAGAAATACAGGACCGAGAATGGAAATCTCTTCGACGAGGTGGACCAGGAGGTGCGTCATAATATCGAAGAAGGATGGTGGGAACACCAACTCGAAACTGACAAGGCATTGGACCACATCGTTCTGTAACCGTGGTAGATCTTCTGGATTGATTACCTTCTGAGAGATTGCATTGAGGAATGCACATAGCTTCACAATGGCTACTCGAACATTTTCCGGTAGGAGCCCCCTCAAAGCAATCGGAAGCAATTGCGTCATAATCACGTGGCAGTCGTGAGACTTCAGGTTTTGGAACTTTTTCTCCGGCATGTTTATTATTCCCTTTATATTCGACGAGAAGCCAGACGGGACCTTCATACTGCTCAGGCATTCAAAAAAAATGACCTTCTCTTCTTTGGTAAGAGCGTAGCTGGCACGACCTTGAAACCATTCCGGATGCCGGTCATCTGGGTCTTTCAAAAGTTGCTGGTCCTGCCGTGCTTCCTTTGTATCATTTGTCTTCCCATACACGCCCAAGAAGCTTAGCAGGTTCACGCAAACATTCTTCGTAACATGCATCACGTCGATTGCAGAGCGGACCTCTAGGACTTTCCAATATTCTAGCTCCCAAAATATAGATTTCTTCTTCCACATGGGTGCGTGCCCGTCAACTCCCCGCGGAACTGATTGTCCGCCAGGACCCTTTCCAAAGATGACTTTCAAATCCTTGACCATATCAAATATCTCAGCACCAGTACGTTCCGCAGGCTTCGGCCGGTGATCTGCCTTCCCGTTGAAATGCTTGCCTTTCTTTCTTACGTTATGATTTCGGGGAAGAAATCGACGATGACCCAGGTACACGTTCTTCTTACAATTAACCAAACGTACACTTTCAGTCTCATGTAAGCAGTGCGTGCATGCATTGTATCCCTTATTTGTCTGTCCCGAAAGGTTACTGAGAGCAGGCCAATCGTTGATGGTTACAAAAAGCAACGCTCGTAGATCAAATTCCTCTCCTTTGTGCTCATCCCAGACACGTACACCAGGTTTCGCCCACAACTGTAAAAGTTCTTCAACTAATGGCCTTAGGTACACATCGATGTCGTTACCGGGTTGCTTAGGGCCTTGGATGAGAATTGGCATCATAATGAACTTCCGCTTCATGCACAACCAAGGAGGAAGGTTGTAGATGCATAGAGTCACGGGCCAGGTGCTATGGCTGGAGCTCTGCTCGCCAAAAGGATTAATGCCATCAGTATTTAGACCAAATCTTAAGTTCCTTGCGTCAGCTGCAAAATCTTTGAAAACTCTGTCGATCTTTCTCCATTGCGTTCCATCAGCGGTGTGTCTCGACTGCCCGTCGGACTTACGGTCCTCTTTGTGCCATCGCAACAACTTGGCATTCTTTTTGTTCATGAACAGACGTTTCAACCGTGGTATTATAGGAGCATACCACATCACCTTGGCGGGAACCCTCTTCCTGGGTTTCTCGCCCTCAACATCGTCACCAGGGTCATCGCCTCTGATCTTATAACGCAATGCAGTGCATACAGGGCATTCATTCAAATTCTCGTATTCACCGCGGTAGAGGATGCAGTCATTAATGCATGCATGTATCTTCTGAACCTCTAAACCTAGAGGGCAGACAACCTTCTTTGCTTCGTACGTACTGGCGGGCAACTCGTTATTCTTCGGCAACATATTCTTCAACATTTTCAGCAAATTTTCAAATGATGAGTCACCTACACCTTCCTGTGCCTTCCATTTTAGCAAATCCAGTGTGCAGCCCAGCTTTTTCAGACTATTATCGCATCCTGGATACAACGACTTTTTGTGATCCTCTAACATGCGATCCAAATTCTCCCTCTCCTTCTCAGTTTCGCAGCGTCTCCGTGCATCAGCAATGGTCCGACCAAGATCATCAGCGGGCTCATCATGTGCCTCTTCTTCACCTTCACCTAACCCTTCCCCACCTTCAGCATCATCCTCCATGAAAGTATCACCGAAATGATCACGATAGTTGTCATCGATATCATCCCCTTCTTCATCGTCTTCCATTCTGACCCCTCTTTCTCCATGCTTGGTCCAACAATAATAGCTTGGCATGAAACCATGCATAAGCAGGTCCATGTGAACTCTTCTTGGCGAGGAGTAACCCTTATCATTCTTACAGACGGCACATGGACAGATAATAAAACCTTGCTGCCTGTTCGCATTTGCCACTACGAGGAAATCTTTCAAACCCGTAGTGAACTCGCCGGAGAGTCGGGAACCGTACATCCATTGCCGATTCATCTGCATTATTATTATATAAAGTATATAATTAACCATCATGCATTTGTTAAACTAAGTAGCTAGAAATAATACTAATTAAACAATGAACTACACACATGCGTATTTTATCAATGACACATGAAAGGTTCGAGTTGCTAACCGCGATCGCGAAGGAAAAATAAATGAGAAAGCTCAAGTGTGGCTTGTTTCAGGCTCTCGGGCATTTCATCAAACACCTTGTGTGCATAGGAGAAACCAAAAGCAAACCATCACCACCCCACCACCACCTTCTGAAAATTGTGAAGTGTGATGAGCTGAGTGAAGTGGAGTGAGCTGAGTACATATAGGGATGGGCCTTTAGTCGCGGTTGGCCAGGCCAACCGGGACTAAAGGCCTCCCGTCCGCCAGCTGGATGGGCCTTTAGTCCCGGTTGGCCTGGCCAACCGCGACTAAAGGCCTTCGGGGACCTTTAATCCCGGTTGGCCTGGCCAACCGGGACTAAAGACCCTCCCGTCCGCCAGCTATCGACCGAACGCGGTGGCCCAGGTAGTTGGTCGCGGGCCTTCTCCCGAACCGCGACTAAAGAGCCCTTTGGTCGCGGTTCGGTTCTGTTGGGGACTAATGGCGGCGTATGGAAGCCCCTTTTTCTACCAGTGTCCCTTTCTCGACCGTAATGTTTCCGAACTATTCTACACATTTTATCTGAAGTGGCTTGTTGATCTTTTTATCGACACTATCTTTATTGCTCTGGTCATTTCTGTTCCTATCAAAATTGTTGATCTATTGGCACCAACGGTGTTCCCTCTAGAAATCCCGTAAGTATTCAATTTGTGTTCTCCATCTTATGTATTTGCCGGTGTAGTCACTCAAAATATTAATTTTACTATTTGTGAATCGTAGATACTTCGATCATCCTGCTAAGGGCACATCAGTTTGGCAAGGGCCACTAAACTTTACAGAGTCACTCTCTGGTGTTATTCATATGAGGTATCTCATTGGTAAAGTAGTTGTATACCTTGAGCCCCTAGTGGAGAGGGTAATGGGGTATTGGTTTGTTACTACTGGACAGCCTCTTGGGAAAAATGTTGCGCCAAAAGACCAGTATGGTAGCAGCGATGATGCTAAGGATGACTGGTAAACACCCACACTTCCATTCATTCAGGAACTGCAGAGTCTGCACTAATTTCACCATTTTTAGCCTGACTGAATCTACATTCAACCAAAATTTGATCCATCTTTTTACTTGCATTTTGTTTCGCTGTTCACTGTTTGTTTGGGGTACTTCCGTTCTGGTGGATAGACTGTAGTTTTGGCATGTGCTCTCTTTGCTCCTTTCTGTTGAAGGGGGCAGTCCATATCTTTCACAGGGAATTATCATCTACTTTTGGATCTCTGCTCAGTGTCAAGCGACAATACCTTGGCATTCTTTTTTGAATTTTCAAAGGGGGGGAGAGAACTCCCCACCTGAATTGTATTCATTTGCCTATAAGGCTTTGCAGCCTGTCGCAAGATAGGTTCAAGTGAACCAGGGGTACAGGGGATACAAGGGAGGAGAGATAAAATAAAACAACACAACATACCGGCGACACACAAGACGCCACACACAACAGGGAATAACAAGGAGGGAAACACAACACAACACAACAAAGAGCACCGCCGGTGTAATCGAACGGCATCGGCCAGCCGAGACTAAACCAAGACACTGCACCGTCGACGTAATCGAAAGGCTCCACACAACCAAGACTGCACAACGCCGCGACACCACCTGCGTCACGAGGCACATTCGAAGGGTCACACGAGGCCGAGACGACGCCACGCCACCTGTTTGCCACCGGCGTCGTCAGGGGGCATCACCAAGCAGACCAAACCACGGCACTGCATCGTCGACGCAATCGAAAGGCACCACGCATCCGAGACTGCACAACGCCACAACACCACCTGTGTCGGGGGTACATTCGAAAGGACACGCGAGGCCGAGACGACGCCATGGCACCTGTGTGCCACCGGCGAAATCGCAGGGCACCGCCTAGCAGAGACACACCAAGAAGCACTCGAGCACGAACATCGCCGAAGACACAAACCCACCGTCGACCCCCAAGCCGGCCGCAACACCATCAACATCAACCACACCCCACCGACAACCGCCACCCACGCAAGCCGTCGGATATCACCAATAGCCATGGTCTCCAAGACGATGCCTCCAAGGAGGTAGCGACGAAGCTGACGTCGTCGTCATCCGATCTAGCAAAACAAGATTTTGGGCTTTCGCCCGGAGACACTCTCGAGGGATTTGGGTGAACTGGGCTCCTCAGTAACGCCTCCAAGAAGATGAACGACATAAAAATGGCGCCGCCGTCACCGGCATCAACAGCAGTTTTTGCAAGGATTTCTCCGGGAGCCAATCACGGCCAAATCGCCTGAGATCCAAGACCTGGCACACCTAAGGCCGCCGACGCAGGCCACGAGAGGGGAGCAGAGCACCCCCAACTTACCACGAAAAGGAGCAGAGCCCGTCGCCGTGGATCCTGGGACTCCCTCCACCTCCCCTTCCCCCATACAAGCAAGACTGGCCAGAACAAGTAAGGACCAGCACGGCACAGTCGCGAACGAGGGAAGGGATGCAGGAGAAACGCCGCCGCCCGCCAGATCTGGAGCAACACGGGGCAGCAGGGCCAGCACCGGCCGCGCACGGCGCGTCACCCGGCCAGCCGCGCGCGCCCCAGCCTCCACACCGGCGCAGCCAGCCACGGGACGCCGCAGCCGAGCCAGCGAGCAGCCCCGCGCCCCCGCGCCCGGGGCACCGCGCCCCAAGCCGCCGCCCAAATCCACCCACTCGCAGCTCCGCGCCCGCGCGCGTAGCCCCACGACGCCGCCGCTGAAGCCGGAAGCCGCCGGCACCAGGCCCCGCTCGCAGATCGACGCGCCGGCCAACAAGTGACCACCGCCGTGCCCGAGAGCCGCCCGTTGACGCGAGGAGGATCCCTGCCGCTGCCGTCAGCCGTGCGGCTTTGCCCCACGACGTCCTCCGGCAGCGGCAGAGTGAGGATGGACGGGCGGCGGCGGCGGCGCTAGCTAGGGTTGGGGGGGGCCGCCCGAGTCGCCCGCACGGGGAGCGACGCGGGCGTGGGTGCAATACCTTGGCATTCTGACAATCTGATGCCTATGATAGTGCATAATTGTTTTATTATCTTAGTAAAAATTTACCATATGGAAAACTTGCAATTTGGGTCTCTGCTCACTGTCAGTTTATTAAGCGATGACACCTTGGCATTCTAAAAATTTGGTGCTTATGATAGTCCATAGGTATAACATGCAGTGTGGTTCAAGTAGGCTGTAGGTTCCAGAAGTATAAGATTACATATTTGGATCCTCAAACTTTTATTAGTGAATTAAGTGAGATACTGAGATCCAAGTGAGGTTTTTCTGCCTGACGTGGCTTTTGTAAGGGCGCTATGGATCACGTGAAAAGGGCTTTTGAGAAGCAAATAATGCTTACCTTTGTTGCATCATTGGTCTTCCAATTTTTCTATTCTGAACTCTGAAAAGAAACAATGTTTCATTTTTCCCTAATCTCTGTTTATTTGCTACACTTGTCTGTTCATTTATTGTTTTACCAATCAATCAATCAAAGTTCTGTGCAAGTCTGGAGCCGTTGGCCGTGCAACTTTGTGCAGATACTTACCCTCTTGCCCAATGCACCAGGAGACTTGCTGCTGTTCGAACAGTGGCGCGAGCGGTCCTAGCATGGTTGGCTGCTGTGATATTGAATTCTGCTGTGCTTTTGTTTCCAGTCTCAGTTGGGCGTGCATTGCTGTTTGCCATCCCTCAGCTGCTAGTAGCAGATGGACTGAAGTCCAACGGTAAGCGACAGTTCAGAGATGATCGTCCGACTTCCTTCTTGCAATGGGAGTAATTATTCTTATATTCTTGTCTGTGCTTACTCGTTCAAATCTCTTTTCTTGTAGATCTGTTTGCTGTTGCAGTTGGACTCTGCATCATATCAACCATTATTGCTGCCTGTAGAGATTTATCTGCCCACCTGATTTCGGGGGAAAGACGCCTTCTAGCTTTGCAGAAGCACCTGCTTCTCTGCATATGGGTGAGGAATTTAAGCTATTCATTTACACATTGTTCTGTTTTTACACTACGACTCAGTAACTTGACTGTGTCTGCTGCTGCTAGAGCATCGTCGTTCCGCTCCTGACCGGTATGCTGGTTGATCTATCACTGATATCGCCCTTCTTCGTCGGGCATGACGATGAATTCCCAGCCACAAGCTTTTTCCGCACTTGGCTCCTGGGGAGGATCTTTAAGCAATTATGGATCAAGTGCTTGGTGGACAAAAGGTGGAAGGCGAAACTTGACCGGGCGAAGGAAGATCTCTCCGGGGGGACTCGGGCCGATGTGGTGGTTCTTTCAGGACGTGTGCGTGCCCGTTGTTGCTACGCTGCTCGCCACCCTGGGAGTCCCCTACGTGCTCGCCAGGGGCGTCTTCCCGGGGCTGGGCTACCCCACTGCCGTGAACTCGACGGTCTACCGCTTTGCGTGGTCGGGCGGGCTCGGCGTCTGCGCGCTCTGCTGGCTGGCCAAGGGGCTGTGTGTCATGCTCCATGATTCTATCAAGGAGGATCGCTACGCCGTCGGCCGGAGGCTGGAAGATGTTGGTGATGGGAGCTGAATTCAGACCCTTTTCTGGAGTTCTGGCAGTTATTTTTGTTAGTGCAGACAGGGGCCAGAATAAGGGCACAAACATGAGCGATTGCATATGCCACGTTAATCCACAGGACGGTTTCCAATGAGATGATGCAGGATAGATAAATTTTCGGCGGAAGTTTGTACATATTGGCGCACTTTGGGTTCGAACGAATTGCTTGCCTGTTTGACAGTTTTTTCAATGTCCCAAGCAAGGAATCCTTCAGATTATCGTTCTTGTACAGTTAAGACTAATCTAAAATCAATAATTTCTGCAGCCAGTAGTATAGACATGCACATCAACGTTCACTTTCAATACTCTAACACAACTATACCACTCCAAGACTGATTTGTTCGAATAACCAAACCCATAAGAAGATGCATGAATACGTGATGAAAATGTAAGATCAAGCAACTCAGTTATAGACTACAGAGTTTTCTTAAGAATTTTAAGCCTCTTCCTTTGTTGTGAATTTGGCTTAATTAACATACCACAACGATTTCATCAAGCATAAGAAGTACCATGCTTTTGCCGCCGTCAGAACGTACCTCATGATCATGGCAAGCTCCAGGTCCCATGTCCCTGTGTACAGCCTAGTTGCTCTTGGTGATGCCTCTGATTTGAACCCGAAAACCCTTGCTCTTGCCATGCTGACCTCGCCACCAAAGTTGAGATTAAATTCAGAGGACTATCTTCTCTTGCCTTTCACAGCTAGCAGCTCTTCGTCAACACATGTTAATTTGCATGCCAAACAGACTAAAACCAAGAAATTATGCAGATTGTTGTTCTAGTTCATCTTTTTGTGTGTGTGTGTGTGTGTGTGTGTGTGTGTGTGTGTGTTATCTGCAACCTGCATGTCCCACTGATGCTGTTGATCTAGTTCATCTTTTGTGTGTGTGTGTGTGTGTGTGTGTGTGTGTGTGTGTGTGTGTGTGTGTGTGTGTGTGTGTTGTGCAACCTGCATGAAGAAACCAAGAGAATTGAATATGCCCGCAATTCAGGGTTGGTTGCAGTCGATGCTTGGAGCCAAGGATTTTATCCATTTAATGTTCTCTCTGTTGCTCGTCACATCTCAGCTGCATTTAAAGAGTAATGTACTACTTTTCTCTTGCAACTTCATGAATCTGATCTCTGTGTTCCGAAGCTTTCACATATACTCCCTCCGTTCCAAATTACTTGACCCATATTTATCTATACACGGATGAATCTAGACACCGAACAAGTATAGATACATCCGTATTTAGATAAATTCAAGTCAACTAATTTGGAACGGAGGGAGTATGTTTTACAAGTTCAGATCCTCCTTTTTTGTTTCAAAGTTTCTGCACTACCTGTGTTCTGCTGGGCGCTTGATCATGTTGGTGGTTTCCTAAGGTGTAACTTTGCCCACTCATCTTTCTACAGGTGGTTATTTGGTTGATTATCTCTGGATTCCATTTCTGTAGTTTGTTGCTTGTTAACAATCTTGCAGGTGGCGGCGCAACTTCATCCAGACATTCATGTACTGGAATGTAAGTTATCTTCTGCGCATCTGATCTTTATATATGTTCTCACTGCTTCCATGCATTCACTACATAGCTGGGAATAACCGATAACGTGAGGCACAATTTGATGTGTTTTGCGGCATGTTATCAAGCCATAGTTGAGTGTACACCTAGCAACCATCAATCTCCAGCTAGCTGCACTTCCTTTAGCAGCTGCAACTTTGTTATGCTGATAGTTGCTTTTCCACTGCATCGTCACTTACTGGTCGTTTTTCCTGACCCGCTGACGTGGACGCACGAGAATGCAGGAAAATCAGGTAGTGGGGGGCTACTATTTAGATATAGAAGATTCAGGTGCTGAAGATGATGTACCGCGCGAACGTGGGCGAAGATCGGGCGGACCGTCAACCCCTACATTGACCGCTATGCTCCGTTCCTCCAGACACCCATCTCCATGGTCTAGCGGTGGCGGCTCAGGTAGCGAGACACGAGGGATCTTGCGTGCGAGGTCTGTGGCAGAGAGGAGAAAAACATATACCTACTAACTAGCATCGACCTTCCCCGGTGATTTCAAACTGTTATGCTCGAAATTCGGGACTCAAAAGACAAGATGTGGTTGTGCGCTTTATTTTCATGTCCGACTAGCTAGTAGGCTTGACCATGAGACGATTCGTCGACTTTGATGGGCGGACGGATCATCTTAGTACCTCTGCTGTGCCGAGCTTTTGGTGGCAGTACCTTCGACTTCGAGTGCCTTGAATCAGTCACTGTCCATTCATGCTGAGGTCCCTGACTCGATTGATTTTGTGCTCAGCACTTCTGCTTCGTGACTTGTATTGTCTAATGTTGTGCTCAGACGTTAGTTAGGATACACACATTGGTAGAATTCTATGGCCAACCATCATTGGTAGAATTCTCCATCATTGGTAGGAACAGAAATGGAAGACCATCGTCGGTAGAATTCTCCAGAGTTTGTGCTTCTATGGCCAACCACTAAGTTGCAGTACATTAGGATGCCCGAACCGAAATTGTGCGCCTGCGGATTACTCGTCATTTTTCGCGAAAGGAACTAGCAGTTCAGCATTGCTGAAAAATTAAGGCCATCCATCCAAACAGATGTAGTATGTGAACAAACAAAGTTGTCAGCTGGGATGGGAAATGCATAAATCTATCTGGATTCAACGAACAAGCGATCGGCCAGCACAAACACTCGAAATTCCACATGGGAAAATGAGTCTATTATCTAAAAAATTCCCTCGAAATTTATCTATCTTGGGCCATCTCAATCGAATCCGTCCTGTCAAGTAACGTTCCCTGTACAGTCAATCACCCTGCCCTTAATTATTCAGGTCCCTGGCTGAATTAACAAAAATAACCGGCAGAAGAGGGTCTGAATTCAGCTCCCGTCTTCATTCATTCAACGTCTTCCAGCCTCCGGCCGACCGCGTACCGATCGTCCTTGATGGAATCATGGAGCACGACACACAGCGCCTTGGTCAGCCAGCAGAGCGTGCAGACACCGAGGCCGCCCGACCACGCAAAGCGGTAGGCCGCTAAGTTCATATCGGCGGGGTAGCCCAGTCCAGGGAAGACTCCCCTGGCGAGAACGTAGGGGACACCCAGAGCGGTGAGCAGCCGCACGACGACGGGCACACATACGTCCTGAAAGAACCACCACATTGGCCTGAGCTCCGAGGAGAGATCTTCCTTCGCCCGGTTGAGTTTTGCCTTCCAGCTTTTGTCAACGAAGCACTTGATCCATAGTTGCTTAAAGATGCACCCCAGGAGCCAAGTGCGGAAAAAGCTTGTGGCTGGGAATTCATCGTCAGAACCGACGAAGAAGGGCGATATCAGTGATAGATCGACCAGCAAACCGGTCAGGAGTGGAATGACGACGCTCTGGCAGCATTAGACACAATCAAGTTACTCAGCTGTAGCCTAAAACAGAAGAATATGTAAATGAGTGGCTTAAATTCCTCACCCATATGCAGACAAGCAGATGCCTCTGCAAAGCTAGAAGGCATGTTTTCCCCGAAACCACGCGGGTAGATAAATCTCTACAGGCGGCGATGATGGTTGATATGATGCAGAGTCCAACAGAGACAGAAAACAGATCTACAAGAAAGAGAGTTGCATGAGTAAGCTCAGACAAGACAAACGATTTTACTTCCATTGCAAAAAAGAAAGTTCTCTGAACTGTTGCTTACCGTTGGACTTCAGTCCAACTGGCAGCTGAGGGATGGAAAACAGCAATGCATGCCCAACTGAGACTGGAAGCAAAAGCACAGCAGAATTCAATATCACAGCAGTCAACCATGCTAGGACCGCTCGCGGCATTGTTCGAACAGCAGCAAGTCTCCTGGAGCAATGTGCAAGAAGGGTAAATATCTGCCAAAGTTTCACGACCAACAGCTCCAGAATTGGACAGAACTTCAATTGATCGATTGGTAAAACAATAATAGCAGACTAATATATCAACTAAACATAGATTAGGCGAAAACTAAACATTGCGTTTTTCAGTGTTCAGAACAAAATTGACAGTCCAATGATGCAACAAAGGTAAGCATTATTTGCTTCTCGAAGAGCCCTTTTCACATGATCCATAGCGCCCTTACAAAAGCCACGCCAGGCAGAAAAGCCTTATTTGGATCTCAGTGTCTCACTTGATTCACTTATACAAGTTTGAGGATCCAAATATGCAATCTTCTACTTCTGGAACCTACAACCTACTTGAACCACACTGCATGTTATACCTATGGACTATGTTGCAGTTTTACTAAAAATAAATTGGAAATATATGGACTATCATAATTCATAAGCACCAAATTGTCAGAATGCCAAGGTGTCATCGCTTAATAAACTGACAGTGAGCAGAGACCCGAATTGCAAGTTTTTCATATAGTAAAATTTTACTAAAAATAAATAAAACATGATGCACATGACAAAACTACTGTCCATCCACCAGAACGGAAGTACCCAAACAAACAGTGAACAGTGAAACAATATCAAAGCAAAAGATGGATCAAATTTTAAAGTGAATGTAGATTCAGTCAGGCTACAAAGGGTAAAATTAGTGCAGAGTCTGCAGTTCCTGAATGAATGAAAGTGTCAGGATTTACCAATCATCCTTAGCATCATTGCTGCTACCATACTGGTCTTTTGCCGCAACATTTTTCCCAAGAGGCTGTCCAGTAGTAACAAACCAATAACCCATTACCCTCTCCACCAGAGGCTCAAGGTATACGACTATTTTGCCAATGAGATACCTCATATGAATAACACCAGAAAGTGACTCTATAAAGTTTAGTGGCCCTTGCCAAACTGATGTGCCCCTAGCAGGATGATCGAAGTAGCTACGATTCACAAATAGTAAAATTATTATTTTGAGTGACAGGTGGCAAATACATCAGATGGAGAACACAAATTGAATACTTACGGGATTTCTAGAGGGAACACCGTTGGTGCCAATAGACCAACAATTTTGATAGGAACAGAAATGACCAGAACAATAAAGATAGTTTCGAGAAAAAGAACAACAAGCCTCTTGAGATAAAATGTGTAGAATGGTTGGGAAACAGTACCGCCGAGAAAGGGAGTGGCCACTCCTGGCCCCAATATCTACTCACAAAAAATGCAACACGTGAACTCTATTCTGTGTCACTATTGACATGATGAGACCACATATATATCATATAATAAATACCTTGTGAAGAAATCTTGATAATCTGAGGCGTAGATTCAAAAAGGAGATTCCGATAAGCCAATGAAGGGCAGCAGAAGCAAAAGATGAAGCAATCAGCATTTTGAACCTCTGAGACATTGTTACACCAAACAATTTCGTAGTGCAGATATCAAGCGACCAGCCGAAGAACAATGGGTCTATTATCCCATTGTTTAGCATATTAAGAGATTCATTGGCAAGAGTGGTTGAATTTGCGATCCCTCTGAAGAATATAGCATGCAGACTTCTACAGAAAATTGCAATCACAAGGCGCTTGCCTCTCAAGTAGAGATACAAAGTATGCGCCCCAGCAAAAGTTGCACCCACCTTTAACATAAGTCCATATCCACTTAGAAGGGTGGAAGCTGTTGAAGTGTAACAATTGATTTCATCCACATTGGCAACATCAAGACACGATCTCGACCATAGGATTATCCTTCCCAGAGAGAATGGGAGAAAACAAAGAATACAAGCAAGGGCCACGTCAACTATTACCACCTGATTAGACAAGTATACTGTTAGATCATTCTAGAAATAAGCTAGCAGAAGAGATTTGAGGCACTCATTCTCCAGAAAAACACAACTAAGCTACAAGCCTACAACCTTGTAGATAAACAAGATTAACTTAAGAAGGTAATAAAAAGATACTAAATTAGCATAACAACTAAAGCACCAAAAGAACAAGCTTAGGCAGTTTTAGCGGTGCACCTGAAATAATAACCAGAAGAAATCAAACATCTATATTCGGGAGTAGTCCTCCCACCAGTGTATCAATCCTGACCAACGGACAGAAGCACAATTGCAGGGTAGGAAAAGAAGCAAAGAGTTGAACATTGCCATATTATTCTATAGAACAGCCCATACTAATTTCTTCCAAGTAACCATCATTTAAGCTTTGCTACTATTCCTTGCAATATTCAACATGATAGACTTTTAACAAAGGCCATATTGCGAGATGACCAACTGTGAATACAAAATCAGGAAAAACCTTTGAAAGATGTGCTAAATTCTCAGGGCAGAACCGCATTAAAAGGTGCTTTACTACGATATGAGAAGCTAGAACAATCTTATCATTCACCGAATAACGGTAGCATCAGAACAAATAAACAAATATAAGTAGCAGCATGTAGGATATTGGTTGAGAAGCAGCAATCATACCACCAAGGAAACTTCGACAACAGACATCGCAAAGAATTGCAATCTCTCAAATAACCCAAGCTCCTGGGCCTGGCTTTGCATCTGAGCTAGCAGGCGTGCGACCCAGCGCGCAAATGGGGCTACAGCAAATGGCACAACCAAGCGTGCAAACTGCAAGCAGAATGCAGCTGAAGCAGGGATGCAGGTCCAAGTGGCCATGGATAGGCGCAGGGAGAGCAGATGGCGCGCTTGAGCAAAGTCGGTGGCGAGCGCGAGGCGCCATGTCCAGCGGGTGGTCAGCGGAACGACAAACTCCCGGACGACGCAGACGGCGAAGAAGACGGGGAGCAGCAGCCCGATGAGCTTGCTGGGCAGACCCGCCATGAGCTCTGAAACGGGCAGCCTCTCGGGGGCCTCCGCGGCGTAGAGAGGACGGGTGGAGATGCGGCGTCTGCACACCTGCGATGATACAAAGAATGGTCGTGCACGTCAGCGTCGGCATCACATCGAAATGGAGCTGGAACTGGAACTGGAAAAGGAATTCAGCAGTACCACAACAGCAACAATATGACAGGAACGTATTACATTGCAGAGAGGGATATTTTCATCGGGGAATCATGGAGATTGGCAACGCAGCATCACATACACATAGCATCTATAGTAATTTTTGCTACTGAAATCTATGCTAATCAGGATGAATCTAGACGAGATTGAAAAAGAGAGAGAATGAATTAAGTAATATGAAATGGAAACCCTACCTACCGGGACGGGGGTGGGGGTGGGGAGGAGAGAGACGATACCTCGCAGCGGGGGAGTTTGCGGCGGCGGGCGATCCATTGGAGCTGGCAGTCGTCGTGGACGAACCTCATGCTGCCGCGGCAGCCGCAGGGGCGGCGCAGGGGTCCGTCCGCATCGGCGGGGAGGCGGCAGATGCGGCACTCCTCCTCCTCCTCCTTGTCGGCGTCGTGCCCAGGGTCGTACGCCGGTGGGAGCGCCGTCTCCGGCGAAGGGGTGGAGGCCGCCGCCATTAGCCTTTCCTTCGGGAAGCTTCTGTGTAGGGCGGCGGGGGTGTGAGGGAGTGTGTAGGCCGGTGTAGGGCTTACATGGCCGTTGGATGCAGATCCAACGGCTCATCAAGTTGATTGAAGTTTATTAGCTAAATTTTTTAAATAATACATTTTTTGTTATAAATTACAGAAATAATACGCCGAAATTATTATTTTCGAAAATAATACACCGTCGGCCCGCTGCAGGCCGACTGGGCCTAATCGGCCCACAGCAGGCCGATCGGCTAGCAGCGGGCCGACTGCAGGCCCGGCCGGCACGCGGCGGCCTATGGTTGGTCGGGCCACGTCGCGGGGGTGGAGGCAGTGGGCTGTCGACGTGGTGCGCCCTTGTCGGCCTACCGCCCGCCGATCGGCCAGCTGCTGGCCAACAGGGTGCTGTCGCCTGACGCGCTGGCCGGCCCGGCCTTATCCTCTCCTTCCTTCATTCTTCTTCTCCCGTTGCTCATTTCTTCTGTGTTCTTCCTTCTCCTCTCTCTACAGAAAAATGGCACACATTTGTACACCTAAATGAGCAACATTTTCGCGATTTTGGCATCGTGAATGGGTTCAACTCATTTAGGGCAGCCAAAAGAGGTGTCGATCTACTGACTGGGTAGCTCGTGGTGGTCGTGGTGAGCATTTTGATGGAGGTGGTGGTGGTGAAGTTGGGGCAGTGTGGTGATGGTGAAGTAGGGGCAGTGTGGTGGAGGTGAAGTTTCCCGCCCCGTTTCCCGCCACCCGTTTCCCGCCACCCGTTTCCTGCCAACCCTTTCCCGCCACCCGTTTCCCGCCACCCGTTTCCCTCCTCCCATTTCCCGCCAACACTTTCCCGCCATACCGCAGTCGTTCTTTCCCGCCTTTCTCTTCTCTCTACCTATAAAACCCCCTTCAGACGGAGCTGGATAAGCATTGCAGTGTGCTGCTGGTCAAGTTGGGGCACTGTGGTGGAGGTGAAGCTGTTGTTCGTCGTTCTTCGTTGGAGCCGGAGCACCGGCAGTTTGGTGGCCGCCGTTCGTCGTTCTTCCTTCGCACGCACGCTTCAAGGGTATATTTCAGCCCACATTTTATTTTTCGTAGGTGCTCCGGTAGTATTTGTTAATATATTTAGATGTCAACTAATTAGTGGGGATATTAAGGGGTAGGTTGGGTACTCAATGCGATTTGTGTGTTGCAGATGGCTGAGGGTACTCAGTGGGTGCTTAGCCCTATTGTTCATGTCCAAGGCTTTTCTCCAAGTGTTGTGCAAGTTAGTGAAGTGGACCTCACTTTTGATTGGTTGAAGACTAAATTCATGTTGAAGCAAGGGTTGAAGGAAGACGATTTTGTGTACTACGTCAGCAGGAAGCAGTCAGATGGCCCTGGGGAAAGAAAATTGATTGACATAACTGATGATGGCAAGATTGAAGAAATGCTGAGCGAATGGAAATGGAAAAGGGTTGTTGAGTTGCATTGCTACAGGAAACCGAGTTATATGTGATGAATTTGTCATTCGAGATCCGCCTCCCCGGCAGGCCAGACGTCGTCATTGACGCTCCTATCTATCAGTAGAGACATTACCATCTATTTCTGTGTGAGACTTATGTCTATTATATGTATGAGACAAATGACCATGTACTTATGTACGAGACATATGCCTACTCTATTTTAGTACTCTGTTATCGGAACTACAAGATCATATTTAGTACTCTATGATCATATTTCTGCGGGAAACGGGTGGCGGGAAAGGGTTGGCGGGAAATGGGTGGCGGGAAAGGGTTGGCGGGAAATGGGTGGCGGGAAATGGGTGGCGGGAAAAGCGCAGTTTGGAAATGTCGATAACTTTCAAAACAAATGTTCATCACAATGGAAAAAGGTTCCCGCCTTTCAAAAAATGCATGCAATTTTTTGGAAAATATGAAAAGAATGTTAAACAATGTTTGCATAATGTAAAAGAAATGATTCGTGCCACTTAAAGAATGTACGTCACCTTTGCTCGAAATATTCTCGTGTTTCCAAAAAATATCCATGACATTGTAAAAAATGGTACTCCCTTCATCCCATAATATAAGATGATATTACAATCAATATACTCACATATCACGTGGGTTAAAAAATGTTTAGATAAATCATGACATTTTAAGAAAATATCCGCGTGTTTCTAAAAAAAGTTTGTGAAAATTTCAGAAAAGCTATACAATTTTAAAAAATGTTGTGTGGTTTAAAAAAATGGTATTTCCATTAAAAATGTATTTGAAGAAATGTTACCATGTATTCATAACGTGTTAAAATATATACTTTTAAAAAATATCATCATGTAATATTAAAAATAGGCATGCAGCAGTCGGCCCACAGCAGGCCAACTGAGCATAGTCGGCCCACTGCAGGCCTATCGGCCAACTGCGGGCCGACTGGACCCTGTCGGCTTCCTGCAGGCCCACTGGGCTTCATCTGGTGGCCGACAGCCCAATCGGCCAGCAGCAAGCTGATGGGCCACCAGTCGGCCTGCTGTGGGCTGATTGGGCTCAGTCGGCCAGCAGTGGGCCGACGGTGTATTATTTTTGAAAATTATTTTTTCAGCGTAATATTTCTGTAATTTAATAAAAAATGTTATTTAAAAAAAATTAGCAGTTTATTAGTTATATGCAGTGGACATGTTCATCTAGGACGATTTATAGCAGGATAATCATCAAACTGCCAGATGATTTATAAACGGATAATAAGTTAATAACCATACTGTCCGTGTGTTTGAAAATTGTCGCTTGGTAATTAAGTAATTTGTCTTTTATATTTTTTTGACAGCTCAATAAAATTTAACATTTTCATCTTTCTCGGGAGCAAATATCTTCGCACATCTTTTAACTAGCCATACATAAATTATGTTATATATATTTCATATATGAATCGAGGACCCTGACTTTCTTCTAGTTTCTATCCTCATGAAGGAGGCATGGTTGCTTGGTTTCGACCCAAAATTTGGCGTCCCCAGTTTATTGGCAGGTCTAACATTTAGCAGAACTCAAAATTGCAAAAATTCTGGCAAATTTGGGCCAAGAAAAATACTTTGCCAGCATTTGAGGGTGTTTTATATGTTGAAGCTTACTCCGAAAGAGGCAATCACAAATATAAAGTTGTACATTTTTCTTTTGCACAAACTTAGGACTTTATTCAACCAATGTCGGCTCCAGAGCGATCAAGCATAATGCTGGTCATGAGGAAACCAGGGGGAGTCCATCCAAGCATCAAGTCACCTCAAGTGTGCATGCAAATTTTGCACACAAGTGGGCCGAATTATTGGGATTTCGCGGTACATGTTGAGTAACAAAAGAAAGAAACAATGAGGCTAGTCCTTCAATTTCTACAAGTAAAGGTGATACAAGAGAGCGCGAGAAATGTCGCGACTCCTAGAGATTTACCACCTCCAAGCAATCAACTTCCATAACCACTCGCTAAAGACCATGGAGCTTCGTGAAGATCACCCCATCTCTCATAGCTAAAGCTTATGCAATAAGTGGATCAGTGATATCAGAGTACGGCTTGCTCCAGGCAGCAATCCGTATTGATATAGGAGTTCTTGCCAATCCTCCCGCTCCACTCTTGTTTTCAATGCTTGAGAAGTTGAGATGCTCGCATCCGTATTGATTTTAACACAGTCATGCTCAGGAGGCCGCCAACCGTAGCTCAGGTTTGTTCCAACCATGCTAAGGTCTCTCTCATACGTTTCAGAGACAGAAGCGGGTGTAGGCCTACCCTGTCATGTGTAATATTATTCCTTGAAGTCCATATTGCCCATATAATGATAACAATTTTTTCGCCTGGTCCACCTCTGCAATCTGTGTGTTGCATATAATATCCTTGCACCAGGTATTTGGATATAGATCCAGTAACTTGACTCCTAGAAAATCTTTTGCTTCAATCATCATACCTAGTTCAATCTCGTTACCGGCAAGTCTCTTTACTCGTTCCGTAATATATCACCTTATGACTAACTTCTTAGTCATTTGTTTGCAAGCTTATGATTTGCATTACCAAGAGGGCCCAAAGATACCTCTTCGATACCAGGAGTGAAAAATCCTAATATCGATCTATGCCAACTCAACAAACACCTTCGGAGATACCTGTACAGCATCTTTATGATCACCTGGTTACGTTGTGACGTTTGATAGCACATAAGGTATTCCTCCGGTATCTGAGAGTTGCATAATCTCATAGTCGAAGGAATATGTATTTGACATGAAGAAAGCAATAGCAATGAAACTGAACGATCATTATGCTAAGTTAATGGATGGGTCTTGTCCATCACATCATTCTCTAATGATGTGATCCCGTTATCAAATGACAACACATGTTCATGGTTAGGAAACCTTACTAGGGACACTGTGTTTGTTTATGTATTCACACATGTATTTAAGTTGGAAAACGCTTGTAATCGGCGTGCCGGCCGAAACTTCGGCCGGTCACGCTGCTCGCTCATACAGTCGCACCTTTTTCCTTTGACCTTTTCCACACTGGGCCCTGCCTCCATGCCTTATCTTCTTCCCTGAGTGAGCTCCACCACTCATTTGCCCCCATCTCCACGAACACATCCTCCTCTACCCGTGTAATCCCGTTCCTCCACTGATCACCAAAACAACAAAATCCGCCGCTCTGGTGGCTAGGAATCGCACCGATCTGAAGGGAGGGGCACGGGGTACTGCTACGGGAGTCGGGGGCGAACGTCGACCGTGGGGATGGTAGAGATGGCGGCCAGCGAGATGCAACAGGCCAACCGGCGAGGCTGATGGTGGTCCACGGCGGCGCTGTCCGCCATGATTTTGCTGTAAATTGAGGGGCAGTGGTGCCGCCGCCCATGGTATTTTGCTACATCAAATTTTTGGCTGGAAACACTTTTGATTTTTGCTGGAACTAACCTTTGATTTTGCTGCATAGGCATGATTTTTTGCTACATCAAATTTTTTGGCTGGAAGCACTTTTGATTTGTGCTGGAAACCAACCTTTGATTTTGCTGCATAGGCATGATTTTTTGCTACATCATATTTTTTGGCTGGAAGCACTTTTGATTTGTGCTGGAACCAACCTTTGATTTTGCTGCATAGGCAGGATTTTTTGCTACATCAAAATTTTGGCTGGAAGCACTTATGATTTTTGCTGGGAATCAACATTTGATTTTGCTGCATACACATGATTTTTTGGTATGTTAAAATTTTGGCTGGGAGCACTTCAGATTTTTGCTGGAACTAGTATTTGATTTTGCTGCATAGGCTAGAAATGGTGCTGGGGCGGTGATAAACAATAGAGTTGGAACCAACAATTGTTTTTTGCTACAACCAGCCAAAGCAGAGCTGGGACCGGTGAGATTTTTTGTTTGCAGGCATCGGCGGCAGTGCATTTTTTGCTGGAACCGTGATACTATTTTGCTGGAATAGTTTTTGTTTTATGCTACCACTAGGGAAATCCCCTTTCCTGTTCGTTGAGCTTTTTGTGCTGAAATACGGTGGTGGAAGCCGATGTCGGCGGCGAGTAGAGACGGTGGCGGTGGAAGGTGCTGCAACCACGACGCGAGTTGTTGGAACCAGACGATCAAGAGCTCCAAACGACATAATCTTGAATCTTCCTAGGTAGCCCTGCAATCCCAACGGCGTGCGGCGAGAGGCGGCAAGCCAGCAGCGCGACGACACTACAATGGGAACACGAGGAGATGAGGCGGGGCCGTCGGTGATTGTGGGGCGGCGCTCTTTTCCTCTCCTTTTTTCCTGTGCGGGTGGTTGGCGAAGGGAAGGACAGGGGACAGATCTGACGGCTGCGCAAGCGTAGATCGGACGCTTGCGGTGCGACCGGCCGAAACTTTCGGCCGGCGCACCAGCGCCCAGTACCTCCCATTTAAGTTTCCGATCAATACAATTCTAGTAGGAATAATAAACCTTTATCATGAATAAGGAAATATAAAATAATAATTTTATTATTGCCTCTAGGGCATATTTCCTTCAGTATCTTCCCTATGTCCGGCTACGCCGCTCATCGGAGTGTGGCGAAGAGGGCGCTTCAGCCGGTGGGGAAGGGTGCTTCCGTGGACGCCCAGGCCAGGGTGGTCTAAGATAAAAAAGAAACCAGGCACGTCACCAGCTGTACAAGCCGGCGACGTGCTAGCGGTGGCCTTCCTGGGAACTAAGCGAAGGCGGCCTTCCTTGTTCTTCTTTCCCTCGAAGTTGCTAGTGAACGTGGACGCGGATGCGCTGTCCACCGACTCGTGGATCTCCTCCGCGCACTCACCTTCTTTCTCTGTCTGGATGGCACGGCTACACGCGCCTCGACAGGGGATGGCGCGGTCACAGCCACTGGAGGGGCGGTGTGACGCATCGTCGTGCATGCCCATGCCGCCGTGCTCCCCTTTGTGCCGGCCTGGAGCAACTCGCCACTCCTCCGCGAGCTGGCTTGGAGCGACGAGTTCCTGAACCACGCGCTGGATTGGGGCGGCAACTTGCTTCGGCGACCTAGGCTCGGGAGGTGGAGCAGCGAGCTGCCTCTCTCGTATCCGCCGGGCTTGGCGGGCCACCATGCCAGCTTTTATGCCGGAGAACTCCACTTCCTACCCGTCGGATGCCATCGAAATTGTGAAGAAAATGGTGAAGGAGGAGATGTGTGTGTGTGTGTGTGTGTGTGGGGGGGGGGTTGATTCTTGTCCGGCGCATGCCATCGTTTAAATAGAGGGCGGACGAGAGGAGCTCGGCTAGCGTGACGTTTAATGCCGGCCCGCTCCTAAATGAACTTGTGGTTGGAGTAGGTTTCTCGGCTTCCACGCGGGGGGTAATGAAAGTGTATGCATGCGGCGAGGAGGCGTGTTTAGTCGAGCGTGCAGCAGACGCGCCCTCGGCCATTGCGCTGCTTCAATAACGAAGGCAGCGAGAGATCGCGTCCACCCTAAGCTATCTTCAATACGAAGGTACTGATTGCACGGTCCATATTAAAATGTTTAAAAAGACTTATATAACGAAGGAAGTATATGGCAGTCTCGTGGTGATCACGCAGTACGTACCACGCCTGCGGCCGCCGACCAGTGCGCTCACAAAAGGATCCATCCACAGAGTTTTACCCATGCACCGCTAGGCAAGGCAGCTGCCACTTTACCGAAAAAGGCTTTCGCCCCGCTTTATATTATAAAGCACATGCCTAAGCCAACAATTCATAGAGGTTCATACACACACACCAAGTTCATACAGAACACAGGATCCATAAGGGTTAATGCTGAGGGCACAGCTCAACAAGCCTTAGAACAGAAATAAGCAGCTGCCACTTTGCACTGATCAGTTGTTGTGCATTACCATTTGGTACTGATTGCTGCAACAAGTCAGCATCAATAACTTGCTTTCACTGGATCGGATCTGCATTTGGGTCGAGGCGGATACCGATCGCGACATTCTAGCTGAGGAGGAAGCTACGGGTGGCGTCCACCGCCGGCGCAGCTTTGTCGTGGACCAACTCGTTTCGCATAATCGTGTGTTCGAAGGCAGTACTAGCAGTTAGTGTGACCTCAGTGGGCTTTGCTCCTTTTTGTTTAGTTTTGAACTCTTCTCCTTTTCGTCATGATCGTGTGTTCGAACAGTCAGGGCATGTATAATGGTTGTATATGGATACAGATGCTCCATAATAAAAAGTAGTTTGAGATATCTATATATATATTTTTCTCCAATGCAAACTATCATTAGTGGGCCTCATTAAGAAATAAAAAATAAAAATTTCAGTACACATGCATCTCTACTTTTCACTTCAACCTTTTCAACTTTTGACATCAGACCACACTTTTTCTTTTCGAGCACCCGCCTTCTGCATAGGATTCCGCTTCCCTATCTGAAACTACTTTATCTGATATCCGATCCTACATGGCATGCGAGACATCACCCTGAGGCTATGCATTGTACATGCCCTAGTGATGTGACGGGGTGCATCACGGTTTTCCTGGCAATCTTGTCCTCATCTCTTGGGTACGACGATGTGATGTGATGTCCTGATCTCTTTTGCCTGCGTCACTAGCTAGTTCCTTCACTTGTGCCGGTGCCGGTGCTGGCCGTGTGTGTCGTTGTCTTCGCATGCGCTCGCAATCCGCGAAAGAGCGACGCGTCGCCCAGACGATACAGTGACCGACACGTAGTGGCGGATCTAGGGGTGGGGGGGGGGGCATGGCCCTCACAAATAATTTGCAGAACCTTTTTTACTAATGCATTCATATGTATACTCAGTATTTTATTTACTATTTGTAATGTGTTTTGACAAAACGGCGACCCATTGTAATGTTGTCTCCACATGGTCAAATTTTAGATCCGCCACTACCAAAACGACGACCGGTTTACCATTCGTCGAAAAATGCAAGTGCCACGTTCGCATATGCATCACCCGGCGGTTTTAGTAGGAAAGCGACAAGGCTAGCTACCATCGATTGCATGCTCTACCTTGTGATTAATCATTGCGGTTGTGAGAGATGTGCCTTAATTATTGCACATCTAACATTCACTAAAAGAAAGACAACCTTGCCTTTGGATCATTTCATTGGTTTAGTCACTTATTGCACATTGTTTTACCAAGCGATTTCCAATGTGGATGTGTATCCTCTCCCTTGCTTCAGGATTCATGCCTCAATCCAATGGTCCAGGGGACGTTCGCTCGCAACCTCCATGAATCTGACATCGGTTCCACAATGTTTCCAAAAGGAAATCAGGAACAACCACAACAAAAGGTGTTTCCCCTCTCTCGTCTCCCACCTCTCTCAAGACAAAAGGCAGCTAGGTTTGCCGGATAAGCGTTGTCACCAGACCCCCTTGCCTTTGGCTGCCTTTCTAGCATCAGCGAGGTAAGGTAACCCCAGTTTGGGGGTTGGCCGTGTTTGGGCCACCCTAGCTCTGGCCATAGTTTTCACTTTCGAAGAAATTTCGAAATTTCTCGAAATTTCGCTCATTTCGAGGGTCCTCGAAACATTCACGTTTCGTTTAAATTATTTCGGTATTTTAAAATTAAACGTATAAGAGAGAGCTGGAATCAAAGTTAGGTGTATTCATATGCTTAGCAGAGTGGTAGGCTGGTGCTATTGCACACTTTAGGGCCTTGGTTCGAATCCCAGAGCTGGTCGTTTTTTCATTTTTTTTACTACTTTACTATTCCTGCTATACGAAAACTTAACAAAAAAATTATGTCACTGAGATTCGAACCTGGATGTAGTGATTACGCCATTCGGATAGACAAGTTCTAGTGAAAAATTTGAGCTAAAAAGTTACTTATTCAATACTTTGTGTTCGAATTTATTCAAATTTAATAAAAAAAATCGTTTGCTCGAAATGATTTTCGAAATTTACGAAATTTCGGAAATTTCGGTGCTTTCGAGGTTGAGCGAAAAAAAGTTGGTTTCGAAAGTGAAAACTATGGCTCTGGCTAGGGTTCATTTTACGTGTCTTGCCGGCGACGGCTAGGTGATGGCGTCATCGGCATCGCAAAATGAGTTTACCTTGTCAATCCTTGTTTCGGCGATGCTGGTCGACGGTGGTGGAGGGTGTACGGAGCTTTGGTGATGGTCATGATCATTTAACAAACATGAAATCCTTGATTTGAACCGCAATGGCTAGCTGGAACCAGTGGCGGGGGGGGGGGGGGGGGGCTAATATAACTGATATAGGCCGAACCGCAATGGTTGGAACTAAGGACAAAATTTCATGAAGTGAACCAAGTGGCTAAAACTAAGGGAAAACGTTTGTCAAGAGTTAAGTGTGCTTCATAATTCTCACAAAATGGCTGAAACAAAGGCCAAGATGATGGCAACATTTCTCATCTTCTTACCTCCTTGGAATAAGCTAAAACCTCCTTCTTGCTTCCACTTTTGTTTTTTTTGAAACGAGGCAAAAGACTTGCCATTTTCATTGATTAAGAAGGAGTGAGAATTGCCTGGTTAATTGACGGAAAATTGGGCTAAAACCGATACAACCAACCCATATAAAGTGGGTACCACCAGCCAACCTGGCCACCGACATGAGATCACAGAGCTACAAAGAAGGAAAGACATCCGCCGAGCAGTCGCAAGCGTCATCGTCATCACCGGCTAACTCCGAATGGGCGACTCCGACTTCACCGTAGACCTGCATCGTCGAAGCCGACCCGCAAACAGCTGCACAGAAACCATGACGGCACATGCCAACAGAAGGCCACACGCGCGAACAACCGACAGCTCCGACTCTGACGACGATCATCACAAGGGAAATATCACTAGTAGAAAACCGGCCTTTTGTCCCGGTTCGTAAGGGCCTTTAGTCCCGGTTCTTGAACCGGGACTAAAGGGTCGGTACTAATACCTCCCCCCTTTATTCCCGGTTCAAACCAGAATCGGGACAGATGGGCATCCACGTGGCCGCTGCCGGCAGCCCAGGCAGGAGGCTTTTTGGTCCCGGTTGATGACATAAACCGGGACCAAAAGGCTTCCACGCGTCAGCAGCTGGCTGGAGCTGAGGTTTTTTTTAAAACAAAGTGGTTGTTGTAGGGGTTTAGGGGGTTATTTTTAGGTTGTTATTAGCTAGCTAATAGAGAGAAGTGTCATCTCTTATATCTTCATCCTTCTTTTACCAACGCTAGCTACTGCTATGTTCATTTCACTCGCAGATATATAATAACTCATGCATGCTCGCATCATAGATCATCATATATAATAACAAGTCCTACTAATCAAGCATCATCATACAACTTCTACTCGTTATTAATAATAAGTCATACGATCATCATCCTCATAGTCATCGAACCCAACCCTACATAATTGTTCTTAGCACATGATCATCAGTATCAGGTAGGACCTAAACACACTTAAGGTAAAATAGCATAAAACAGTATAGACCCTGACTCTCCATTATGGAGAATGGAGATCATCCTGTCTCCAATTCTTGCGCCCCGCTTCCTTTTGCTTCCAAGAAGCTCCTTACGACTGTCCATACATTTTTTCCATTCTCTGATTTGCATGTCTCCACTTCTTTTAGATATCCGGTATGGACAGTTGAGATTCGTAGGATGACCTGGATATATGTTCAAAACATCAAGGCGACCATGCTCATACATCAGATGAGGCACACAATCCTCTGGGATTATCTGTTGAAAAACATAGTAATAACTTCATAGTTAGCAATGAAGTACTAGTTTTATATAGAAGTATGCAAAAGATGCACGTATGTCGTAATAGTAAAAAATCTTACCCGGGTATCTCCATAGTAGTTACCGTAGTTCAACACGTGCACTAGTGGCACGTATTGACCATAATGTTGAGGAGTTCGATTGTAGATATTGTAATTCTCAAGATCATTACAAAATCCAACTAGATGAGTTTTCTCCTTGTAAGTTAACTCAGAGCCATCGGTGTAGTAAGTTCTATCTACCATCTTCTGCACATTCTTTGATACTTCAAAATAAGCTGTCAATGGAAGTAAGCTGTCAACTATTTTGAAATGAACAATATAAATTAGTTAATAATTAACTATGTTTGAGAAACTCACATAGCGATAGAACTGGAGGCGTATCAACAAGGACCCAAATGTCCATATTGTCTTGCTCGATTTCAGGATCACCAAGATCCATGGTGACAAGCATACCCTCATCAAAACCATACAATTTGCAAAATGCTTCTCAATTTTTGCAACCAAAATGGGTTACGCTCTCAGCATTATATAACTTTACTTCAAAATCCACATCATGATGGGTCCTTAGGTGAATTTTCTTTCATTCAAAAATTTCATGGTTTTCAAAATCCATCCTCTCCAAGACATAGCGTCTTGCATGGCATGGGATAAACTATACTCGAATTGTAAAAGATAAAAATTACACAATGAAATAGTTGAAGTCATGCTTAATTATGAAAAAAAACACTTGTCGTCGTTGCGTACCGTTTCAACTTCGAAGGTCTCCTCGAGCTTAATGCTGAAGCGCCGATCATCGTCCAGGTGAGGCCTGTCGCACAGACCTCGATCGTCGTGGCACCAGTCGCACTTCCCCGGGAGACTTCCGTTGTCTGATGATGACATTTCCTATACGTTCATAATTCAAAGATTAAACATGTACAATTATATATATATATGTACTATAAAAACTAAATTAGATCATTATTATTCAACTAATCATATGCATATGCCTTGCATAGTGCTCTCCAATTTGAGCATTCAATAAGAAAAAAAAAATCGCAAAATAAAGTAGTATTCAAATTAGGATGCATTCAATTATAAGACAAACTACATCATCTCTATGTGTCCGTACATCGAATATTATCACTAATACACGTCGAATACTATCATACATATCGCCAGTACAGCTAGAACCGTAGCGCCCTACGGGTATCGGCGCGGGCGGTGGACACCCAAAGGGAAGGAACCATCACAGGATCATAGCTCCAGTGAGATCCCTGAAGAACCTGCCAGGTATTCTCGAACCTGCCCTCCAACGCAACCATTTAGTGACGGACGTGCTGGTCCTCCTCGCTGACACGGTGACGTACCACCTCCGCGGTGTCCGGAAGCCTCGGCACCGTCGCTGGCCCAAGCGACCGCCACCAAATAAGGATCGGGTCAACGACGGGCTGGCTCCTCACCAAGCTACGCCCCCCGGAAGGTAGCGCCTCCCAGTACCACCCCGGCGGAGCCCAGTCCCGGACATGGCCCATCTGGTCAAGCAGGTGTCGTCCTCCGCCGACTCGACGACGAGGATGCGGGATAGGCATCGTCCACGTCGATGCAAGAATAATTGCTTTAACTAAAAAAATAAATTAGTTCTATTAATTTTCTTGCTAAAAATAAACTACTTCTATAGTAAAATAAACCAGTTTTATTAAATCAACTAGTTCAACTACTAAGCACTTACTATAAATAGAATAATGTAGTACTTACTAAAAATATATAAGCAACTTTACCTCCTAGTTCTAACTAATTCCATTAAACACTTTCTAAGTAGTACTAATTACTAAAAGTTATCGGGGAGGGGGGTATATCGACAATGACATACCCGATAACAAAAATAAGAAGAGGAAGAAGAAGAAAAAAAGAGGAGAAGAAGAAAGGAATAGAGGAGGAGATCGAAGAAAAAAAAAGAAAAAAAGAGGAGAAGAAGAAGGAATAATAGAGGAGAAGAAGAAGAATTCTTCTTCTTCTCCTCTATTCCTTCTTCTTCTCCTCTTTTTTTTTTCTTCTTTTTCATCTTCTTATTTATTTCTCCTGTTATTCCTCTCCTCTTCTTCTTATTCTTCTTCTTCTCCTTCTTCCTCTTCTTATTTTCCTTTTTTCTCTCCTTCTTTTTCTTCTAAATATGAACATATACATAAATGACTTTGATCATACATAATTTTCAGATTCCTACACAATATGAACATATACGTAAATTGACAAAAAAAATTCTATGAACAAAAAAAATTCATAAAAATTCCATGAACAAAATTACAACAAAAAAATTCATAAAAATTCTATGAAAAAAGTGATATATTCTTTGCATATATATGAACACACAAACTTTTGCATATGCAACAATAATATCACCAAAAAAATGTATGAACAGAAAAAAAATTCTAACTTTTGCATCTAAACTATATATACATCTAAATTAACTACAACAACTCAATTAATGACGGATTCATCTGCATGCTCTAGTATGATGAATCAGGAGAGCTATGCATGATCTATGCTATTCTACCTGAAAGGGAGCAGCAGGAGTGATTTAGCTAGTTCATGCTTTTAGTACTTGTCATCTCTCATGTCCGTATTGTCCTGAACTTCGATGTTGGTGATGATTATGTTGAACTCGATGATATCTTTGCTTCTGTTACAAGTGAATGTTTCTTTTTTAAGCTAGCCAGTGTTGGTGATGATTAGATAGCGGTAATGGCTATGATGATTAAATAGTGGTAATTAATGACGACTACGATGATTTTTAGCTAGCTAGAGTTTATTTATTTATTAATATGTGATGATGATGATGATGATGAGTTATTAATATTATATATATTATTTATGAAAGAAACCACAAATTAGCTAGCTAAGTGATCTATCTATCTATATATATATATGCCATATCCATATCCATATCAAGTATAACAACTCATTATAACGTAAAACAATCCTAAATTAAATTGATAACACAAATTTAAATGAAAAATAAAAAATAAAACAAAAACCCACAAACATTTAGTACCGGTTGGTGTTACCAACCGGTACTAAAGGGCTCCCGGCCCCCGGAGCTGGCTCGTGCCACGTGGTTGCCCTTTAGCATCGGTTCGTGCTGAACCGATACTAGGGGGGAGGGGGGCTTTAGTGTCCATACTTTAGTGCCGGTTACGGAACCTGCACTAAAGGGCCTTACGGAACCGATACTAAGGTTCTGCACTAGTGTACTCAAGTAAATGTAAAATACTATAAAGATTGAGTATAGCGCCTTCTTTTCTCTTTGTTAATTAGGGGCCCACACCCACCTTAGCTTCAATCTTTTTAACTAATCCACCTTGTATATACTTAGCGCACAAGATTATTGTTCAATTCATACTGGCATTATCAACAAAAACCACTAAGGAAGAGAATTGCACTTTCACCCATGCAATTGCATCATTTGTGCTCATTGTCATTGCCGTCGTAGCACCGTCACACCTCTAGCTGCACGAAGTGGTAGTTCTGGCCGCATTAGGTTGCAACTTCGCCGCCCTCATGATCGTTTCACTGGCGCTCACAGTCACTTATTCCAGTAACGACACTATCTGATTCCAGCAACAGTGCGCATTGGTTGCAACATTAAGCCGCCTCGATGCATCTTCTGTGCCGCCGTCACAACTTTACTTGTGATGGTTCCAGCATCAATGTGTGTTGGATGCAACATTGGCACATGCCGGTTGCATCTCCGCTAGGGACTTTTCCAGCAAGGGCAACATGGTTGCAGCTCCCGCCCTACCCGTTACCCACTGGTCAGGCAGTTGGTCTCAGCGCCTTGCAACCTCCCCAATGGATGGGCCCGCAGCGCCGGTGACACGCACACGACTCGTAGCCCTCACCGGCAATGCGCCTGTGTGGCTCACGTGTGTGGATCGCCAGGAAGCCTCCTCGACGAATCTCTGCATGCACCACCGAGCGTGGGAGAGAGCTTGGGCTTTCACCCTACCCGATGATGTGACCCGTCCAACAGCCTCGCGACCGCATATCATGCGTCGCCGCCGCCTGCGCGCAATATCGCTCGACGGGATGGTTGACGGGGAGCTTTGTGATGGGGAATGATGGAAATGAAAATGGGTGGTGACGGTCGCTAGCGAAGGGATATAGGCGGCTGGCAAGAGGTCATGCCGGTCCCATAGAGGACACATGGCACGCAAGGCGACCGGCGGTAGGCTTTGCCGGTCGGCCAATCGAAACATTTACAAATTGATTTTGAGGCTTGGCATCTTTTAAGGTTTGCAATCCCATTTTGAGGCCTGACCATAATTTTCTCAAAAAAATAAATATAGGGGCATATTTCCATTTTTTGTTTCTATGTCTACTATTTAATAATAAAAATTTAAAATTAAATAGTGTTACTTTTCCTGTCAGGCAGAACTCTTCATCAACCAGTTCCCTCCTCCGGCCCAAGACGTCCCTCCATCGATTTGTTTCATCCAGCCGGTTTTTCGTACTGCGACATATTTGACCGCACATTCCGAGTATGCCACTCAATCACATTAATTTACTAACTTTTGTAGCACTACATCAACTGCACCTTAATTAGCTTACCTTTGTTTTTTTGCGGGAGAAATTAGCTTACCTTTTGCAATACTCCACCTTAATTAGCTTACCTTTATTTTTGGTCACGCTAACTGCCACATGTGTGGCAGGAAGGGAGACGCACCACACGTCTCTAATGTAAACAGATTGCCACGTCATCGCATGCATGCATGTAGAAATCTTTTTGGATTTTCAGTTTTTAAAATGTTTTATCTCTTAAACGAAAAATCCGATTGAAAATCCGTTTTCACCATTAAATCCCTCGCGATGAGATCCTCGAAACTAGATCCCATGTTGATATGTTTTGATGAGAATTTTTTTGGATTAAAAGTTGCCATGTCTATTGCATATGAATTGCCATGATGTTTATGTTGGGGAACGTTGCAGAAAACAAAAAAAAATTTCCTACGGTTTCACCAAGATCCATCTATGAGTTCATCTAGCAACGAGTCATGGGAGAGAGAGATTGCATCTACATACCACTTTGTAGATCGCGAGCGGAAGCGTTCAACGAACGGGGATGAAGTAGTCGTACACACCGTGATCCAAATCACCGGAGATCCTAGCACCGAAAGCACGGCACCTCCGCGTTCAACACACGTACGGTCAGCGTAACGTCTCCTTCTTCTTGATCCAGCAAGGCAAAGGAGAGGTTGGGGAAGAAGACTCCAGCAGCAGCACGACGGCGTGGTGATGTTGGAGCCGCAGTACTCCGACAGGGCTTCGCCGAGCTCTTACGGAGGAGGAGGATGTGTTGGAGAGGGAGAGGGAGGCGCCAGGGCATTGGGGTGCGCAGCCCCCCCTCCCCTCCCCCCTTTATATAGGCCTCTGGGGGGGGCGCCGGCCCTAGGAGATGGGATCTCCTAGGGGGGGGGGGGCGGCGGCCAGGGAGGTTCCCCCCCCCCCCCCCAAGCCATCTAGGAGGTGCCTTCCACCACTAGGACTCCTCCCTTTGGAACCCTAGGCGCATGGGCCCCTTTGGGGCTGGTTCCCCTTGGCCCATGCAGGCCAAGGCGCACCCCCTAAGACCCATGTGGCCCACCGGGGCAGGTGGCCCCTCCTGGTGGACCCCCGGGACCCCTCCGGTGGTCCCGGTACAATACCGATAACACCGAAACTTGTCCCGATGGGCGAAATAGCACTTCCTATATATAATTCTTTACCTCCGGACCATTCCGGAACTCCTCGTGACGTCCGGGATCTCATCCGGGACTCCGAACAACATTCGGGTTACTGCATATACATATCTTCACAACCCTAGCGTCACCGAACCTTAAGTGTGTAGACCCTACGGGTTCGGGAGACTTGTAGACATGACCGAGACGGCTCTCGGGCAATAACCAACAGCGGGATCTGGATACCCATGTTGGCTCCCACATGCTCCACGATGATCTCATCGGATGAACCACGATGTCGAGGATTCAATTAATCCCGTATACGATTCCCTTTGTCAATCGGTATTTTACTTGCCCGAGATTCGATCGTCGGTATCCCAATACCTCGTTCAATCTCGTTACCGGCAAGTCACTTTTCTCGTACCATAATGCATGATCCCGTGATCAAACACTTTGATCACATTGAGCTCATTGTGATGATGCATTACCGAGAGGGCCCGGTGATACCTCTCCGTCAAGCGGAGTGACAAATTCCAGTCTCGATCCAGGTCAACCCAACAGACACTTTCAGAGATACCCGTAGTATACCTTTATAGTCACCCAGTTACGTTGTGACGTTTGGCACACCCAAAGCACTCCTACGGTATCCGGGAGTTACACGATCTCATGGTCTAAGGAAAGGATACTTGCATTGGAAAACTCTAGCAAACGAACTATGCGATCTTATGCTATGTTTAGGATTGGGTCTTGTCCATCACATCATTCTCCTAATGATGTGATCCCGTTATCGATGACATCCAATGTCCATAGTCAAGAAACCATGACTATCTGTCGATCAACAAGCTAGTCAACTAGAGGCTCACTAGAGACATATTGTTGTCTGTTATTCACACATGTATTACGATTTCCGGATAACACAATTATAGCACGAATAAAGACAATTATCATGAATAAGGAAATATAATAATAATGCTTTTATTATTGCCTCTAGGGCATATTTCCAACAGTCTCCCACTTGCACTGGAGTCAATAATCTAGTTACATTGTGATGAATCGAACACCCATAGAGTTCTGGTGCTGATCATGTTTTGCCTTAGGGAGAGGTTTAGTCAACGGATCTGCGACATTCAGATCCGTGTGCACTTTACAAATTTCTATGTCTCCATCTTGAACATTTTCACGAATGGAGTTGAAGCGACGCTTGATGTGCCTGGTCTTCTTGTGAAACCTGGGCTCCTTTGCAAGTGCAATAGCTCCAGTGTTGTCACAGAAGAGCTTGATTGGCCCCGACGCATTGGGTATGACTCCGAGGTCGGTGATGAACTCCTTCACCTGAATTGCTTCGTGTGCTGCCTCCGAGGCTGCCATGTACTCCGCTTCACATGTAGATCCCGCCACGACGCTTTGCTTGCAACTGCACCAGCTCACTGCCCCACCATTCAAAATATACACGTATCCGGTTTGTGACTTAGAGTCATCAGATCTGTGTCGAAGCTAGCGTCGACGTAACCTTTTACGACGAGCTCTTCGTCACCTCCATAAACGAGAAACATTTCCTTGGTCCTTTTCAGGTACTTCAGGATATTCTTGACCGCTGTCCAGTGTTCCTTGCCGGAATTACTTTGGTACCTACCTACCAAACTTACGGCAAGGTTTACATCAGGTCTGGTACACAGCATGGCATACATAATAGAACCTATGGCTGAGGCATAGGGGATGACACTCATCTCTTCTATATCTTCTGCCGTGGTCGGACATTGAGCTGAGCTCAATTTCACACCTTGTAACACAGGTAAGAACCCTTTCTTAGATTGATCCATATTGAACTTCTTCAATATTTTATCAAGGTATGTGCTTTGTGAAAGACCTATGAGGCGTCTCGATCTATCTCTATAGATCTTGATGCCTAATATATAAGCAGCTTCTCCAAGGTCCTTCATTGAAAAACTCTTATTCAAGTAGGCCTTAATGTTGTCCAAGAGTTCTATATCATTTCCCATCAAAAGTATGTCGTCTACATATAATATGAGAAATGCTACAGAGCTCCCACTCACTTTCTTGTAAACGCAGACTTCTCCATAAGTCTGCGTAAACCCAAACGCTTTGATCATCTCATCAAAGCGAATGTTCCAACTCTGAGATGCTTGCACCAGCCCATAAATCGAGCGTTGGAGCTTGCACACCTTGTCAGCATGCTTAGGATCGACAAAACCTTCCGGCTGCATCATATACAATTCTTCCTTAAGGAAACCATTAAGGAATGCCGTTTTGACGTCCATTTGCCATATCTCATAATCATAGTATGCGGCAATTGCTAACATGATTCGGACGGACTTCAGCTTCGCTACCGGTGAGAAAGTCTCATCGTAGTCAATTCCTTGAACTTGTCGATAACCCTTAGCGACAAGCCGAGCTTTATAGATGGTCACATTACCATCCGCGTCTGTCTTCTTCTTAAAGATCCATTTATTTTCTATGGCTCGCCGATCAACGGGCAAGTCAGTCAAAGTCCATACTTCGTTTTCATACATGGATCCTATCTCGGATTTCATGGCTTCTAGCCATTTGTCGGAATCCGGGCCCGCCATTGCTTCCTCATAGTTCGAAGGTTCACCGTTGTCTAACAACATGATTTCCAAGACATTGTTGCCGTACCACTCTGGTGCGGAACATGTCCTTGTGGACCTTCGAATTTCCGTAGGAGCTTGATTAGAAGTATCTTGATCATCATCATTAATTTCCTCTCTAGTCGGTGCAGGCACCTCAGAAACGTTTTCTTGAGTTTCGCCGTTTTCCGGTTCCAGAGGTAACACTTCATCAAGTTCTACTTTCCTCCCACTTACTTCTTTCGAGAGAAACTCTTTCTCTAGAAAGGATCCATTCTTGGCAACAAAGATCTTGCCTTCGGATCTGAGGTAGAAGGTATACCCAACAGTTTCTTTAGGGTATCCTATGAAGACGCATTTTTCCGACTTGGGTTCGAGCTTTTCAGGTTGAAGTTTCTTGACATAAGCATCGCATCCCCAAACTTTTAGAAACGACAGCTTAGGTTTCTTCCCAAACCATAATTCATACGGTGTCGTCTCAACGGATTTCGACGGAGCCCTATTTAAAGTGAATGCGGCAGTCTCGAAAGCATAGCCCCAAAAAGATAGCGGCAAGTCGGTAAGAGACATCATAGATCGCACCATATCTAATAGAGTGCGATTACGACGTTCGGACACACCATTACGCTGAGGTGTTCCAGGCGGCGTGAGTTGTGAAACTATTCCACATTTTCTTAAGTGTGTGCCAAATTCGTGACTCAAGTATTCTCCTCCACGATCTGATCGTAGAAACTTGATCTTTCTCTCACGTTGATTTTCAACCTCACTTTGAAATTCCTTGAACTTTTCAAAGGTCTCAGACTTGTGTTTCATTAAGTAGACATACCCATATCTACTCAAGTCATCAGTGAGGGTGAGAACATAACGATAGCCACCGCGAGCCTCAACACTCATTGGACCGCACACATCGGTATGTGTATGATTTCCAATAAGTTGGTTGCTCGCTCCATTGTTCCTGAGAACGGAGTCTTGGTCATTTTACCCATGAGGCATGGTTCGCACGTGTCAAATGATTCATAATCAAGAGACTCTAAAAGTCCATCTGCATGGAGCTTCTTCATGCGTTTGACACCTATGTGACCAAGGCGGCAGTGCCACAAATATGTGGGACTATTGTTATCAACTTTAACTCTTTTGGTATTCACACTATGAATATGTGTATCATCACGTACGAGATTCATCAAGAATAAACCATTAACCATCGGAGCATGACCATAAAACATATCTCTCATATAAATGGAACAACCATTATTCTCGGATTTAAATGAGTAGCCATCTCGAATTAAACGAGATCCAGACACAATGTTCATGCTCAAACTTGGTACTAAATAACAATTATTGAGGTTTAAAACTAATCCCGTAGGTAAATGTAGAGGCAGCGTGCCGACGGCGATCACATCGACCTTGGAACCATTCCCGACGCGCATCGTCACCTCGTCCTTCGCCAGTCTCCATTTATTCCGCAGCTCCTGCTTTGAGTTACAAATGTGAGCAACTGCACCGGTATCAAATACCCAAGAGCTACTACGAGTACTGGTAAGGTACACATCAATTACATGTATATCACATATACCTTTGGTTTTGCCGGCCTTCTTGTCTGCTAAGTATTTGGGGCAGTTCCGCTTCCAGTGACCACTTCCCTTGCAATAAAAACACTCAGTCTCGGGCTTGGGTCCATACTTTGGCTTCTTCCCGGCAACTTGCTTACCGGGCGCGGCAACTTCCTTGCCGTCCTTCTTGAAGTTATTTTTACCCTTGCCCTTCTTGAACTTAGTGGTTTTATTCACCATCAACACTTGATGCTCCTTCTTGATTTCTACCTCTGCTGATTTCAGCATAGCATATACCTCTGGAATGGTCTTTACCATCCCCTGCATATTGTAGTTCATCACAAAGCTCTTGTAGCTAGGTGGAAGCGACTGGAGGATTCTGTCAATGACCACTTCATCCGGGAGATTAACTTCCAGTTGAGTCAAGCGGTTGTGCAACCCAGACATTTTGAGTATGTGCTCACTGACAGAGCTATTTTCCTCCATCTTACAGCTGAAGAATTTGTTGGAGATTTCATATCTCTCAACCCGGGCATGAGCTTGGAAAACCATTTTCAGCTCTTTGAACATCTCATATGCTCCATGTCTCTCAAAACGCTTTTGGAGCCCCGGCTCTAAGCTGTAAAGCATGCCGCACTGAACGAGGGAGTAATCATCGCAGCGTGACTGCCAAGCGTTCATAACGTCTTGTTGTGCAGGGAGAATAGGTGCGTCACCCAGCGGTGCTCGTAGGACATAATCTTTCTTGGCAGCTATGAGGATGATCCTCAGGTTCCGGACCCAGTCCGTATAGTTGCTACCATCGTCTTTCAGCTTGGTTTTCTCTAGGAACGCGTTGAAGTTGAGGACTACGTTGGCCATTTGGTCTACAAGACATATTGTAAATATTTAGACTAAGTTCATGATAATAAAGTTCATTTAATCAAATTATTTAATGAACTCCCACTTAGATAGACATCCCTCTTCTAGTCATCTAAGTATTACATGATCCGAGTCAACTAGGCCGTGTCCGATCATCACGTGAGACGGACTAGTCAACATCGGTGAACATCTTCATGTTGATCGTATCTTCTATACGACTCATGCTCGACCTTTCGGTCTTCTGTGTTTCGAGGCCATGTCTGTACATGCTAGGCTCGTCAAGTCAACCTAAGTGTTTTGCATGTGTAAATCTGTCTTACACCCGTTGTATCTGAACGTTAGAATCTATCACACCCGATCATCACGTGGTGCTTCGAAACAACGAACTGTCGCAACGGTGCACAGTTAGGGAGAACACTTTCTTGAAATTATTATGAGGGATCATCTTATTTACTACCGTCGTTCTAAGTAAACAAGATGCAAAACATGATAAACATCACATGCAATCAAATAATAAACGTGACATGATATGGCCAATATCACATAGCTCCTTCGATCTCCATCTTGGGGCTCCATGATCATCTTGTCACCGGCTTGACACCATGATCTTCATCATCATGATCTTCATCATCGTGTCTCCATGAAGTTGCTCGCCAACTATTACTTCTACTACTATGGCTAACGCGTTTAGCAATAAAGTAAAGTAATTTACATGGCGATTCTCAATGACACGCAGGTCATACAAAAAATAAAGACAACTCCTATGGCTCCTGCCGGTTGTCATACTCATCGACATGCAAGTCGTGATTCCTATTACAATAGCATGAACATCTCATACATCACATATAGATCATTCATCATTCATCACAATTTTGGCCATATCATATCACAAAGCACTTGCTGCAAAAACAAGTTAGACGTCCTCTAATTGTTGTTGCAAGTTTTACGTGGCTGAATTAGGGTTCTAGCAAGAACGTTTTCTTACCTAGGTTAAAACCACAATATGATTTGTCAACTTCTATTTACCCTTCATAAGGACCCTTTTCATCGAATCCGCTCCAACTAAAGTAGGAGAGACAAACACCCGCCAGCCACCTTATGCAACTAGTGCATGTTAGTCGGTGGAACCGGTCTCACGTAAGCGTACGTGTAAGGTTGGTCCGGGCCGCTTCATCCCACAATACCGCTGAAGCAAGATAAGACTAGTAGCGGCAAGAAGAGTTGACAACATCTACGCCCACAACAAATTGTGTTCTACTCGCGCAAGAAGAACTATGCATAGACCTAGCTCATGATGCCACTGTTAGGGAACGTTGCAGAAAACAAAAAAAAAATTCCTACGGTTTCACCAAGATCCATCTATGAGTTCATCTAGCAACGAGTCATGGGAGAGAGAGATTGCATCTACATACCACTTTGTAGATCGCGAGCGGAAGCGTTCAACGAACGGGGATGAAGTAGTCGTACACACCGTGATCCGAATCACCGGAGATCCTAGCACCGAAAGCACGGCACCTCTGCGTTCAACACACGTACGGTCAGCGTAACGTCTCCTTCTTCTTGATCCAGCAAGGCAAAGGAGAGGTTGGGGAAGAAGACTCCAACAGCAGCACGACGGCGTGGTGATGTTGGAGCCGCAGTACTCCGACAGGGCTTCGCCGAGCTCTTACGGAGGAGGAGGATGTGTTGGAGAGGGAGAGGGAGGCGCCAGGGCATTGGGGTGCGCAGCCCCCCTCCCCTCCCCCCTTTATATAGGACTCTGGGGGGCGCCGGCCCTAGGAGATGGGATCTCCTAGGGGGGACGGCGGCCAGGGAGGTTCCCCCCCCCCCCCCAAGCCATCTTGGAGGTGCCTTCCACCACTAGGACTCCTCCCTTTGGAACCCTAGGCGCATGGGCCCCTTTGGGGCTGGTTCCCCTTGGCCCATGTGGCCCACCAGGGCAGGTGGCCCCACCTGGTGGACCCCCGGGACCCCTCCGGTGGTCCCGGTACAATACCGATAACACCGAAACTTGTCCTGATGGCCGAAATAGCACTTCCTATATATAATTCTTTACCTCCGGACCATTCCGGAACTCCTCGTGACGTCCGGGATCTCATCCGGGACTCCGAACAACATTCGGGTTACTGCATATACATATCTTCACAACCCTAGCGTCACCGAACCTTAAGTGTGTAGACCCTACGGGTTCGGGAGACATGCAGACATGACCGAGACGGCTCTCGGGCAATAACCAACAGCGGGATCTGGATACCCATGTTGGCTCCCACATGCTCCACGATGATCTCATCGGATGAACCACGATGTCGAGGATTCAATTAATCCCGTATACGATTCCCTTTGTCAATCGGTATTTTACTTGCCCGAGATTCGATCGTCGGTATCCCAATACCTCGTTCAATCTCGTTACCGGCAAGTCACTTTTCTCGTACCGTAATGCATGATCCCGTGATCAAACACTTTGATCACATTGAGCTCATTGTGATGATGCATTACCGAGAGGGCCCGGTGATACCTCTCCGTCAAGCGGAGTGACAAATTCCAGTCTCGATCCATGTCAACCCAACAGACACTTTCAGAGATACCCGTAATATACCTTTATAGTCACCCAGTTACGTTGTGACGTTTGGCACACCCAAAGCACTCCTACGGTAACCGGGAGTTACACGATCTCATGGTCTAAGGAAAGGATACTTGACATTGGAAAACTCTAGCAAACGAACTATGTGATCTTATGCTATGTTTAGGATTGGGTCTTGTCCATCACATCATTCTCCTAATGATGTGATCCCGTTATCGATGACATCCAATGTCCATAGTCAGGAAACCATGACTATCTGTCGATCAACGAGCTAGTCAACTAGAGGCTCACTAGGGACATATTGTTGTTTGTTATTCACACATGTATTACGATTTCCGGATAACACAATTATAGCACGAATAAAGACAATTATCATGAATAAGGAAATATAATAATAATGCTATTATTATTGCCTCTAGGGCATATTTCCATCAGTTTACACTGAAGTTGCCATGATATATTTCAGCTATTTTCTTCTACATTTAAAAGTAAATTTTGACATTTATAAAACGGGGAATTAAGAAACTAGACTTGCCATGAACCATAAACTAAAATTGCCACGATACATGCACGTAAAATTGCCATGGTTCATACAAAAAATAATTTTCATGGTCAAAGTACTGGAGTTGCCATCATCAAAATACTAAAATTGCCATGATCTACAAACTAAAATTGCCACATGGCAACTTTAGTTTAAACCCTATGATAACTGCAGTGTAAACATCATGGCAACTTCTAGCAAAAAAAAATAAATCGTCAAATCATATCAACATGGGGTCTAGTTTTGAAGATCTCGTCGAGACGGATTTAATGGTGAAAACGGATTTTTAGTTCGCTTTTTTATTTAGGAGATACAACATTTTTAAGCCGAAAACCAAAAAAAATTCTGCTGATGTCATCTATTCATACGTGGCAAAACGAGTGGTGATGGAGGCGTGTGGGCAATGTGCAAACGCCCACATGTGTGGGCGTTAACATTTCCGTTATTTTTTTGCGGGAGAAATTATCTTACCTTTTGCAATACTCCACCTTAATTAGCTTACCTTTATTTTTTTGCGGGAGAAATTAGCTTACCTTTTGCAATACTCCACCTTAGTTAGCTTACCTTTATTTTTTTGCGGGAGAAATTAGCTTACCTTTTGCAATAACGTGAAATCGTGCTGCTCAATTTCACTCCATGTTTGACAAGACCTTCCCGTACGCCACTCAATCACAGTAATTTACTTAACATACATGATCCAGACTACCAAATTATAATGACACCAAAATAAATATTCTAATCATTGGCGCTTCCCACCTGCCCCATGCCATATAAGGTGAAGTTTACACATACCTAGCTTTCATACATTAGAAAATTTCGGCTTCCAAACCAACGCACGGGCACATCATGCGACGGTTGCATGCATGTCAGCCCTGTGCAACTAAATGGTTTTTCCCTTGAAAATATTGACTTGAGTTGCATAACCCGCGCAAACGTGACACGTGCACTTAAGGTGTATAGGGTGGGGACAATAGTTGGAAAAGAAATCGTTTTATTTTCCAAATATAAAGTTGTACATACGTTGTTGTTCCACTGCTACTGGAAGTATAATGATACCTGTTGTGTGAGTAGATTTGCAATCTTTTACTACTATATGTAACATCAGTGAAGACAAACAAATGCTACCCCATTTTTTTGCTTGCTTGTCATCCTAGACAACACGTGTTGACAAGGGTGACCCACGCAATTCCCTGTGGTGCCTGTTTGTGTTCCAGAGATCGACCTGCTGTGTGAGCAGACATGCATGTAGACCTTTTACGTAGGGACTCTTACGTACCTTACGTAATTGCTGATTTGGCCATTTTAAATTAGTCATTAGTTGGGGGCATGGGCCCACCCTTGAAATCGGGGGGGGGGGGGGGGGGAGGGGCAAGTTTGTTTAGCGCCTTAGGAAATTACGTAGGTTACGTAAGTGCTGTTCGTAGGTTTAGCATATTCGTTTACTATATATAGCATCAGTGAAGATAAACAAATGCTACCCATTTTTATGCTTGATTTGTCTTTATGTATTCTATCTCATGTCTCATCCTATGTATTTTCATGCAGGATAAGAAGTTGCGTGAAAGTGACATGCACGACCTGGTTTATAATCTTGTCAAAGCGCTGCTCACCGCCGGTGCAAAGGCAATGGTGCTCGCGACTGAGGAGCCATGAGTCCCAACTCTGCAAGTAAACGACTGTGATCCTTGGTTAAGCAGATATCAGTTGCCGATCTCGCCATAATATGGAAGATGAAGATCTCGCAGATGACAGAGGAGACCAAGTAAGACAATCTCGCCATCCTGGAGATCCCATCCTGAGCAGGCTGAGCCTGCTGCTCTGTAATAGCTAGGTTTAATGGCCTTTAGTCTGTAATAATGTGTACCTTTTTGAACTTGCTTTGCTAGATGTTTGACACGAACTCTGGTTTTGTTATGCAATAATGGAACCGGTGGGGGGTGGGGGGCGTTGGCCCTCCTATCATTCTAAAAAATAATATAACAGTGCAATTGGATGCTCTTTGAGCTGCAATATGAGGATTGGAAGATGTGTGCATTATGTCCATTACTTTTGTCAAAAATTTGTCCATTACTTTTGTGATTTGGTATGTTCACTGATTATTTTCCAATGCAGGGGAAATTGATGGTCGGTCTTCTGAAAGCTGTTCGGATCAGGGATCTAACAATTGCAGGTGAAGTGAACGTCAGAATTTCTACCAATCTTTGACGCAGCAGAGAGAGTCCTATATTGCACATGCTTATGGACTTTACAGTGACAACATGAACGTATAATTAGATTGTTTAAAGAGTGATCTTGAGGCTATTAGATATCTAGGTACGTCTAATCCAGTTTATGTGACTTGGTACTATTCCATCTTTTTTTTTCAAAAAGGGGGGTTCGCCCCAGCCTCTGCATCTGAACGATGAATTCATCCAATATTATTAATAAGCAAAAGGTCCAACAAAAGTCTCCAAGTCTCAAATAAAGAAATACAAAAAAAGGCTCACAAAGAGCTAAGCAGCAAATATGAAGGCCACAACCGGCTGGCAAAATATAGGAGCACTACATGCCTATCCTATTACATGACCGCCATCCAAACCGGTTAAAAATATACCGTGCTACCATCTCCCATCGGGTAGACCCAGTAACCAAACGCTCACTGGCCTCCGTCGGAGTGAGTAGCGACCACATACGGATCAACGCAGTGGTACTATTCCATCTACCAAGCAATCCCAGTGATTGGCAAAACAATATAATGTTCTGCTCAGTGTCATTCATCACAGACATATACTGTACAGTTTACTGTCCAATCTGCCAAAGAATTATATTCGCCCGCACCCCAGGTCATGTATCCAGTATTGCATGATCTATGTATTGACGAAGCTTGTATTGCGATTGGCACTTTGAATATTCTATGCAAACAAAACGGTTTACACTAATTTAGTTATGCCCGAACTTCAGTCCCAAATCAAGTGTATGGCAGTGGGTGGTGGGGATAGCCAATATACCCATGTGCCCATGTACGAATGCATTTTCTTAAATTTTTTTGGTAATTTATCATAGTAGTAGAAAAATGATCCCCGCAAAAAGAAAAGTAGAAAAATGAAAAAAAATTGGGTGGTGGGGATAGCTAGCCCATATACCCATATCTGTCCATGTACAACATTTGGGAGCAACTAGTTAACGAGCGCTCCTTCGGGAGCCTCGCAAGATCAGCGCCACTTGGCGCGCTCTCAGTCATTCGCCACGTGTCGCGCTCTGGACACTTCCTTCGGATTTTATTTTTTTATTTTCCGCGCCCGCTTTCGGCTTTTTAAACCGTTTTTTTTTCGGTTCTTTTCGACGTTTTAGTTTTCCTCCGGTCTATCTTAGCTTTTCGATAAAAAAAATTTTGAAATTTTTTTTGAGCGAAAAACACGTTTTCTTTTTTTTTCTTTCGCGAAAGTCACGGTTTTTCTTCCGCGAGAGGCACAGTTGTGCTTTAGCGAGAGTCACGACCGTGCCTTTCGGAAACGAAAAAAACGCGTTTTCTGTCTTTTTTCTTTCGCGAGAGTCACGGTTTTGCTTCCGTGAGAGGCACGGTTGTGCTTTTGCGAGAGTCACGGCCGTGCCTCTCGGAAAGGGAAAAAACGCGTTTTCTGTTTTTTTCTTTCGTGAGAGTCACGGTTTTGCTTCCGCGAGAGGCACGGTTGTGCTTACGCGAAAGTCACGGGCGTGCCTCTCGGAAAGGGAAAAAAAATACGCGTTTTCTGTTTTTTTCTTTCACGAGAGTCACAGTTTTGCTTTCGCGAGAGGCACGGTTGTGCTTCGCGAGAGTCACGGCCCTGCCTCTCAGAAACGAAAAAAACGTGTTTTCTGTTTTTTTTTCTTCCACGAGAGTCACGATTTTGCTTCCACGAGAGACACGGTTGTGATTTTGCGAGAGACACGGGCGTGCCTCTTTCGGAAAGGGAAAAAACCGTGCTCCCGGTTCGGTTTTTTCGCCTGGTTTTTTTTGTTCGGTTTTTTTCGTGAAAAAAAGTTCGTCAAAACCTATCAACATGGGATCTAGTTTTGAAGATGTCGACGCGAGAAATCCAATGGTGAAAACGGTTCGAGATTTGGACGCACGATTTAAGAGATAAAATGTTTTGAATAAACGGATCTACGAAAAAAGAGAAAACTCCTAGGCTGCGACAAGTGGCGCGCTGCATATGCGCCACTTATCGCGACCTGGGAAAGTGGAGTGTTCTTTGCAACGAGCACTCTTTGATTAGTGATTTCGACAACATTTGATGGAGTGTGTGTCAGGCAAAGCCAAGGAGCCTCAAGAAATCATTGCATATATATAATTTTGGCCTTTTGTTTTTAGATCTTTTTGTAAAATTTCAGTTTATGTGTTACTACTTGTTGCTCCTTAATTTTCTACTTGCAGTTGTTCAAACTGTTCGCATAAGAGCATCTCAAAAAATTGCGCGTGCGCGCCGTTCCAGCAGAAGCGCTAAAATACAGCGCGCGATACACATACGTACGCAAAAACAAAAACATAGATAAAACGATACATAGATAGTTCAATAAGATAAATTTTAACATAGATAGTTCATAGCATAGGTTCAACTACTCGTCATCCTCCTCCTCTGACTTCGACTCGGTGATGATGTCCTCCTCTGACTCCACGTCCTAATGAAGGCGTCAACATACCGATCATCGTTGGATTCCCAGGTCGATGCTTCTCCTAGCTCAATGTTGAAGAGCGCGGCCGCCTTCCGCGTACATCTGTCCTCGCGATAGGCGGCTCGCTCCGCCCTCTCCGCCCTCCTTTGCGCATAGAATTCGCGCCAAAACTAGCGCGCGCCCGGCCTCTTTTTCGCGCGCACGCGATCTTTTCCCGCGCGCCTGAATCTTCGGCGCCCGCTGGAGCGCGCGAAAACGCTCCGCGCGCGCTAAAAGCTACGTTTACGTATCCTGCGCGCGTTTTTTACAATCACTGTTGAAGATGCTCTAACAACGCCCATGAAAAAGAATGAGTGTGTCTAAGACACATCTAGATGTGACATGGTTATGTCACATCTAAGCTGATGTTCACTCTGTTTGTGGTCTATTTTTTTTGTCCTAGTTTTTTTTGTTTCTTGTTGCTATATTATATATTTGTGGAAGCTTAGATGTGATATCCTTAAAAAATAGGGTGTGACTATATCACATCTAGATGTGATATAATATCTCACTTCTAAGATGATGTTATTTGTTGACAAATTCCTTCTACTGTTTTTTGTTCTAATTGTTCAGGCCACCGTTGTTTTTTTTTTCTGTATCCAGGACTCTTCTAAGCTTTGACATCAGCGTCATATGAAACAAGCCCACCACGTTCTTGTTTGTTTGATTTTTTTTCTTTATTTGGGAAGCTGCCCTGCGTTGCGTCGGTGTTTGAATTTTTTTTTTCAGATTTGCTATTTCACATCTAGATGTGAAATAGTTATCTCACATCTAAGTCTTTCACCGTTAGATTTGTTTGATCTTGTTTTTTTTTGTCCATGTTTGAGCGTGTA